>JAAALK010000284.1:53909411-53928190 GCA_019279435.1 Zizania palustris
GAAGGTGGTCCAAATTCTGCGAAGTCCAAGCTCCGGCTGGTAGACTTCTGCAAAAAAGAGCGAGGTGGCCAATTCTGCAAAGTCCAGCTCCGGCTGGTAGACTTCTGCAAAAAAAGAGCCGAAGGTGGCCAAATTCTGCGAAGTCCAAGCTCCGGCTGGCAGACTTCTGCAAAAATAGCCGAAGGTGGCTAAAGCAAAACAACATTTGAGCCATGAGCTTCGAATGTCTGTTAACTATAGTCCAAGTGACAAATTCTTTAAGACACTAAAGTGTCCTGGAAGTTATCTAATTGATTTCTTTCGTAAATACAGGTACCAAGTTACCATTCTTCTGACTACAAAAAGTCGAAGACATTTCATAAGATTTCAGAAGATCTTTAAATGACAGAGGGGCTCCGAACCCCCAGAAAAATTGTACTCCGAAGTTTTTTCTTTGCGCATAACCATCTTTGAATACATTTCGAAGTTGCTTATACCCAAAGAGGGGCTAGTAAATATGGAGACAATTTTAAATCGACATTCATTATCGAAATAAATGTATTTACAGATTACATTATGAAAAATTGGTATCAATACCAAGAAGGAATCGGAGACCTCTTCGGTCCCGAGAGCTAGGGGTGGAACGACTAGTTCCAACATCAGAAGTTCTAAGAACTTTGCGCTTAACTCTCTTCCTCCCCTTCGAAGCTCTAAAATCCTTCTGCTCTTGTTGAAGCTCGGCCCAAGTTCGAAGCCGCTCGGGGCTTCTTTCCCAGCTTCTAAGATCTTCAGATCTTTTATTTTGGGCTTCACCTTCGTCTTCGGACCAATTAGTGTCTTCAGAAGACGAGGTGTTTGCGTCAATCTCTTTATCTTCCTCTTTAATATAAGACAATACGTCTTTGATTACTTCGGGCGCAATAACGCCGGAGTCATCTCGAGGGATAAGGAATCGAGGACGTTTATAACTCTTTAGAAGTTCGAAGGTGTTCCACAATGAGCGAAGTTCGCTGTTAAGCTCTAACACTTCGATATCTTCCATAAGAGGCAAAGCCTAGAAATATGATAAACAAGACTTTCATTGATAAATGTTTACAAGCATAAAGCTTTACATGATTAGAAATCCTAAAATATTCCTAAACCTGCGGGTTCGAAGGAGGTTGACTGCTCGAAGCTTGGCTCCGAACTTGCTTCTGGCGTTGGCCTTCATCAATCCAAGCCTTGATCGCAGATCGACCTTCGGCTCTCCATGAAGTTTGAAAGGCTCGCCAGGCGGCAGCCACGCCTTCGGAAGGAGTCAGAAGTCTTGCGTCGTCGAAGATGATGGAGCCCTCTGCGCTCGGAGTAATTACTCGGCCCAAATCCTCATAGTAACGAAGTAATCCAAGGGCAGACACTTGTCCGGAGAGTTCTCCATAACGCATGCCTGCCGTCTTCATTTGCTTCGCTGCTCCTTGGATCCTCTTTAACCGGCGCAGCAGAGTCACATTGTCATCCGAAGGTAGTGATCCAGTAGTACCGAAGTACTCCAAGACACCTAACATCTGTTCGATGACCTCCGAAGCCACCTTCTCAGACTTAAGCCTTTCCTCAATAAGCGCATCCTTGGCCGAAGTCGTTTCTGCTAAAACTCCGGAGATTCTAGCGTTCTCCGTAGTCAGAGCATTCTTTTGAGTCCGGAGTTGGCCAGCCTCTTCTTGTAGCCTTACAAGTTCGGACCCCTTCGCAGCATCCTCCGTCCGCAGTCTCTCAACCTCTGCTCGAAGCACAATTCTTTCCGCTTCGAGCTCTTTCTTCGCAGCCTCCAAGCTCTGCCTAGCCCTTCGCTCTGCTAGTATTACGTTATCCATCTGAGCTACTCGACCTTCGGAGAAGTTAAAATTTCTTTGAAGAGCTTCGTTCTCTTCCCGAAGTTGAGCAATTTCATTTTCGCTCGATAAAGCCGCAGCGCGGGCTAAGACTGCTTGCTAAGAAAAAAGAAAAACTGAAATAAGAAATTATTCATATATAATTTGCTATTTGCTTCGAAGATGCTTTATACCTGATAAGCTGCTCTTTCTACAGCAAGGTTAAGCTCCGGGCCCTTCACTCTGCTTAAAAGGGCTACTAGTTCTGTTTCCCCGACTTTGCGACTGGCTTGACCCAAGGGTTTAACCAAAGTCCCAAGTCCGGTTTTCTCCTCCAAAAAAGGAGTTATGAGAGGAAGCATTTCTAAAGCCTTCTGATCAGCTCTTCTTAGCGAAGGTCCGGAGAGTTCTTCCGAGGCTCTTGGAATTTCTGAAGATGGCCCCCCCTCGGTTGATTCACTTTCATCTGTCGATTCAGATGAAGTCGATCCTTGAGTAAGAGGAGGCTCTATGTGCCTTTTACCTCTTCCAGGCCCTTGTTGAGTAACCTCCGGGCGTGGCTCCGAAGTTGTCGAAGGCCTTTGAATTGTATCTTCAAGGGGTACTTCGACAACAGGAGGCTCTGCAATAACAGAAATATTATACATTGTATAATTTTGCAAAAATTGATAAGAATTATGCAAAAATTTACCTTCAACATTCTCCGGGAGATCAAGTACTGGACTGATAGGAGGATCAAAAGTGAAGTCATCATCTGACTCCGCAGTTAGATTCTCCGCTGTCGGAGCATCTCCGTGATCAGCCCTGTCCTCCACAACCGAAGTTGCAGGAACTTCGGCTTCATCTTCGCCCATAAGGGCTTCGACTTGTTCCTCTTGGGTATCCGAAGCTCTTACTTCTTCGATGTTGGCTTGAGGCTCTGGTATACCTGCAGTATCTTCAATGTGAATACTTCGTTGAGCTGCATCTTCATCAATTAATTTCACTAATAAAGTACCTTCATCCTCTTTAGAACCAGAAAGTGAGGTTCTTGAGCTTGAAGGAGCAGGATCCGAAGGTGCGAGATTCTTTGGCTTCCGAGCCACCTTCTTCACCGGGGTTTTCGCTGAACTTGAAGCTCCGGCTTCAGCTACTCTTTTCTTGGGGCCTTTCTCCTGAGGCACCCAATCCATCAGAGGGGGTGGAGTTAACCCCAGCATTCCCCATACTCTGTTAAATCGCTCCCAACTTCCGACTAATTTGATTCGTCATTCTTTTTCCGACGGAGTTGGAGCACCCAGAATCTTCTCCGAAGCCCTTACGATTTGTTCTGATGTAATGGGGTCTGAAGAAGCTAAAAAATAATTCGAGTTAGTCTTTCTTCGAAGTAAATATGTACAATGCATGTTGGTTTCGAAGTTACCTGCAGGGCTCGAAGTATAATTGATTTTGCGAAGGCCGCCTTCGGAGTCATCTTCGAAGATGATAGGCCAGTTGGCCATCAGTGGAGGAATTTGAAGACCGATAAATTCTTCAGCCAAGTCTCGCATACTGAGCCTTTGGCTAACTTTTTCAAGCAGGTTCAGGCGGGCTTCGAGCTGGCCTTCGTCAGGTTGCACTAGGGCTTCTTTCCGGAATCGGATTTCTTTGAGAGGCCCAGCTAGAGGACTGCTAGCTCCGACTTCGGCATAAAACCACCTCAGTACCCAATCAGTGTACCATCTAGCATTGATGGCCTTAGCAGGGAATCGTAGAGCATATTCGTCTCGAAGCCTAAAATTAATGCTTCCGAAGGCAACCACCACCTTCTCACCTCCGGAGCCTACGAAGGTCTTCGGTTGACAAGTCGCTCTATGCAGTGCAGCGAAGATTTCAGCCCTCCCCTCACAACCTTCGGCTCTCAGCGCCCACTCAAAGATAGCTAATCTAGCTACAGCGTTCGGAGATAGCTGGGGGAGGGTTACATGAAACAGGTCAAGAACTTCGGCCAAGAAATCCACAGCAGGGAGGCCTAAGCCTGCTTCGAAAAAAGCTTCGAACACTACAACCTCTCCGGGTCTTGGTGATGGAATTGATTCTTTGCCCGGCCTCCGAACCATAACCCCATTGCTAATCTTTCCCCCTGCTGTGATTGCCAAAGATTCTCTCTTGCAAGTAGAGGGCCCCAACTCAAAAGATTGATCCAAGTATTTAGTCGAAGGTGGACACAGACCTTGGTCATCGGGGATTTGGGGATTCCTCCCCCCTGCCGCCATGGATGTTCCCGCCTGCATCGAGGGTGCCGCCGCCAATGTCGCCGCTGCTGCTGCTGCGGCTGCCTGCTGCCGAGCCAAAGCCGAAGGAGGCGCAGATCCTTTGGTCTTCACCATTATGATCGCTCGGTTGCTCAAGAACTCAAAGGGCTCAGGAACTCAAAGGCTAGGGCTCAAGAACTCAAGGGGCTCACAAAGCTTTTGACTAAGAGGAGACGGTGAAAAGGTAATCGGGTAAGTTTTGGGCTCTTTATTTATAGCCTAAATGTTCCGTTTGTTACCGTTTGAGTTCTGCCTTTTCGCATTCTTGCCCGTTATTTTCTTCCAAAAATAACGGATCGTTTAACTTCTGTTAGAAGAAACAGGTTAACGGCTATTTTTTCTAAGTCTAAAAAGTCTTCAGTCTTTCTAAAGACACTTCTAAGTTACTTCGAATGTAACTCCTTCGAATGCCAATCCGAAGCATTTATCTCCACATAGTTCGGAGATGATATAAATCTGTTAACCCCTACGCATGAATACTTTTCTTGCGTATACTGCTCTCCTAAATGTTACAAGTCAAACGGAGAAGCGTATTCGAGGGGCTACTGTTGGGGGAAAATATCTCATCTTCGGGTTATTGCCAAAGCAGCATGAAGACAATCAACCAGTTCGAAGATTGTCCGAAGACCATCTTCGAAGATGCCCAGAACCTGGTTCGAAGCCCGAAGACAGACACTGGTTCGAAGTATGTCTTCGAACCAAAGCCCTTCAGGATCTTTTCTGCCAGCTAAGATGGAAGACTTATCTTCTATCTTATTAGATTAGTCTTTTACCATTTTAGCCCCATTAAGGAAACCGAATAGTTTCCTTAATGTCGGTTGTAATAGAGGGGTAAATAGGTCTTTTCCTTAATGTTTAAGCCCATAAATACCCCCCATTTCACCCTGTAATAGGGACCGAATACAAGTGATTCAATACACACTTTCAAACTATTCTAAGCTATTATCCTTTCGGAGGCTTTGAACAGTTTGCTTCACAAACACTTCGTTTGTTAGTTTCTTTTCTACAGAAACCTGTTAGCGTAATCTTTTACGCCAACACTGTCCTTGCCAGGAAAGATATGCCGAAAGGTGCTAGCTCTACTGCCCACTTTCCAATCCTTCCAGTGGAATCTTTGCTTCGGAGCATATCTCCTAAAGGATACGAAGTTGGTACAATTACATTATGAGCCAAAAAATAATGTATTAGCTTCCTCGAAGCCATTATCAGAGCATAAACGAACTTCTCAAGTTCAGAGTATCTTGTCTTCGCTCCTGACAATGCTTCGGATACAAAATAGACAGGATTTTGGACCAACTTCCCATTGATATCCGCTTCTCTGACAAGGACTGCGCTGACAGCTGAACCTGTAGCTGCAAGATACAGGAGTAGGGTTTCGTCCGCAATAGGCACCGTGAGTGTAGCAAGATTGCTGAGATAATCTTTAATATCTTCGAAGCTTTTCTGACACTCCGGTGTCCATGCAAAATCTTCGGACCCTTTCAAAGCTTTAAATATTGGCAAGCTCCTCTCCGCAGACCTTGATAAAAACCTGCTAAGTGCGGCCAGACGTCCAGTCAACTTTTGCACTTGCTTTAAATTCTCCGGAGGAGCCATCTTCTGCAGCGCAGTTATTTGAGTAGGGCTAGCTTCAATTCCCCTGCTTGAAACTAAGTATCCTAACAACTTTCCAGCCTTAGCTCCGAATATACATTTTTCGGGGTTAAGACGGATCCCACATGCCCGAAGGCTATTGAATGTTTCTGCTAAGTCTAGGCTATGTTGGTGCTTTAAAGCACTCTTTATTACAATATCATCCATATAGGCCTCTACATTGCGGCCTAGTTGATGACCTAGAGCCTTAGCAACTAATCTTGAAAAAGTAGCCCCGGCATTTCTTAGGCCGAAGGGCATTCTTACATAGCAGAAGACTCCCGAAGGAGTTACAAAGCTCGTCTTGATTTCATCTTCGCGCTTCAACCATATTTGATGATAACCAGAATACGCGTCAAGGAAGCTTAGTAACTCCGAACCTGCAGTGGAGTCAACTAGTTGATCAATTCGGGGCATGGGGTAGGGGTCACGTGGGCACGCTTTATTCAAAGATGTGAAATCAATGCACATGCGCCACTTTCCGGAAGACTTTTTCCTGACGAAGACTGGGTTGGCTAACCATTCTGTGTGGGCCACTTCTCTGATAATCCCAGCCTTCAACAGTTTTTCAACTTCGTCCTTAGCTAGAGCAGCTCTCTCTGTGGACATCTTCCGGAGTCCTTGTCGAACAGGCCGGGCCTTCGGGTTTACAAGCAAACTGTGCTCAATAATATCCCGATCGACTCCGGTGATATCTTCGTCAGACTAAGCGAAGACATCCAAATTTTCTTCCACGACTTTTTCCAAGGAGGTTGCAACTTCGGGAGGTAATTCTTTACCAAATTGAAAAGTGTATTCTTTACCATCTTTGACAATGATCTTCATTGCAATCTCTCCTTCGGGGCTTGGTCTTGTAAACGACTTCTTCGAAGCTTCGGAGGAGGCTGAAAAAATTTCTTCATTATTTTGAACACTGTTTACTTGCCTCGGATCAAGAGGAGGACTGTGACCATATTCTGCCCTCCGAGCCATGGCTTGATCTCCGAAGATTGTCAGGACTCCTGCTTGTGTGGGCATCTTCATGCACAAGTAGTTGTGATGCGCCACAGCTCCGAACTGATTCAACATGCCCCGTCCGAAGATGACATTATAAGCATACGGGGCATCTACCACATCAAAGATAACTTCTTCAGTTCGGGCTAGTAAACCTTCTCCGAAGGTTACTTCCAGGCCTATCTGGCCAAGTGCATCAAGTGGAGGTCCTGCAAAGCCTTGCAGAGGACGAGCCGCTGGGAGGAGATGCTTCCGGGAAATGCATAACTGATCGAAGGCTTGTACAAAGATGATATCTGCCGAGCTACCTCCGTCAATGAGCACCCTTCGGACTTCAGTCCCTGCAATATCAGCAGTAATAACCAATGGATCTGCATGCGGGAACTTAATACCAGCTGCATCCTCCGCAGAGAAAGATATTGGAACATGAGACCACTCCGGCATTGCAGCTGCAGATGACGAAGTCCCAATATGGCCTACTTCCCGAACGTACTCTCTTCGCTGTCTCTTGGACATGCTTCCGAGGGTACCTCCTCCGGAGATAGGGAGAACTACTCTCTTTCCTCTATCTTGCCCTTCCTCTTGCTTCGGAGGTGGCATAACATTGGCCACCGGAGGGTGCCTTGCAGCATCAAAATTTTCTATCCGCGCCACAGCCTGGACCGGGTCTGGGCGCGCTGCTGCTGGACTTCGGTCGGTACTACCTCGACCCGAAGTTCTTTCCAAGTATTCTCCCCTTAGGGTAAGGATAGCCTTGCAAGTGTCAGTTGCATGGCTTCGATTCTCTCCATGAATACAGCAAAAAAGGGTCTGGCCCTTGCCAGCCATTTTCCCTGGCGGCCTCCAGCCGCTGGACTTGTTCCCCGCAGACTGTGGAGCTCTTGGTGCAAACTTCTGTGGGGGTGCAATGTTCAAAACTTCAGAACGAGGGTGCTTTTGCCCTCTTCTTCGATCATGTTGCACTTCGAAGACTGGTTCTTGCGGCTGTGCCGAAGTCTTCACCTCTGCTTTAACTTCTTGCAATACTGTCGAAGTAGCAGCAGACCTCCGAAGCCAACCCTCTTCTGACCTTGCATACTCCTCGAAGTATGACATCAGCTATGATACTGTGGTGATGCTCTTCCGATGCAGTTTATCCAGAAGGCCTTTATGACTGACGCCTTCCCGAGCCGCATCAACCACCGAGGATGTGGACAGCCCCCGAATTTGCGACTTCGTGTGAGCGAAGCGCTTGAAGTACTGCCTCAATGTTTCTCCGGGGAGCTGTTTCACTTGGAAAAGGCTTCCTGTTGACATGGGAGGCACGAAGGTGCCCTGAAAGTTACTTATAAACTTCCTCTTCAACTGTGACCACGAATTGATTGTTCCTGGCTTTAAAGACCAGAACCATCTCAACGCCACTCCTTGAAGAGCTAATGGGAAGCACTTCGCCATCGTGTCTCTGTCTCCGCCGCTAGCCTCAATCGCTAGGGCATAAGAACGCACGAACTCTCTGGGATCTTCATCTCCGGCATACTTGCAGAGCTTCGAGGTTTTAAACTTCGGATCGAAGCGAACCTTCTGCAGCTCAGGATGCAACGGAGATTCATTATCGTAAGAGGCGTTCTCCGGGGCTTCGGGATAACCAAGATCGTCGTCTTCGGGACCTTCGGGGATAGCTGGGGTGGCTTGAGAGCGAAGCCTGTTCGCAGCCTCTTGTCGCCACCTTGCTACCTCAGCTTGAAGGTTGGCCATTTGAGTAGCCATGTCTCCAAGGCTATCTTCATCTCCTCCGGAAGGACCTTCCGGGTCTTGAGAACTGGTATGATCAGTTCGAATCGGAATGGAGGGTGGCGGAGTGGCTCCGGGCGGTCGGAGTATGGAAGGGGTTGGCGGAGAGGTTTCGTATCCTCGAGGGATAGAAGCCCCTTGCGGAGTTTGAGGTGGAGGGATAGTCGAAGACCCTCCGACTTCAACTGTGTCGAAGGGTATCTCTCCGGAGATCCGAGAGGATCTCCGAGTGGGATTGCGAGGTGCGCTCCGCTTAGGAGGCATGATGTAAGAAGTTGGTAGAGAACGAAGTTTTTCAGACTAAGTTCCCCACGGACGGCGCCAACTGTTGGCGTAAAAGATTACGCTAACAGGTTTCTGTAGAAAAGAAACTAACAAACGAAGTGTTTGTGAAGCAAACTGTTCTAAGCCTCCGAAAGGATAATAGCTTAGAATAGTTCGAAAGTGTGTATTGAATCACTTGTATTCGGTCTCTATTACAGGGTGAAATGGGGGGTATTTATAGGCCTAAACATTAAGGAAAAGACCTATTTACCCCTCTATTACAACCGACATTAAGGAAACTATTCGGTTTCCTTAATAGGGCTAAAATGGTAAAAGACTAATCTAATAGGATAGAAGATAAGTCTTCCATCTTAGCTGGCAGAAAAGATCCTGAAGAGCTTTGGTTCGAAGACATACTTCGAACCAGTGCCTGTCTTCGGGCTTCGAACGAGGTTCTGGGCATCTTCGAAGATGGTCTTCGGACAATCTTCGAACTGGTTGGCTGTCTTCATGCTGCTTTGGCAATAACCCCGAAGATGAGATATTTTCCCCCAACACATGGGTTTGTGTTTAAATTTGTGTCTATGAGTTCACGGGTTCATATACCCATTTAATATCAGGTCGATATGGGTTTATAATCAAACTTGTAGGTTACACGATTACTAATTTTACTCTCTACTTGCTCACCCCTGTCATTTACTCCTCACCCATCACATAGGCACAAGGGAAAGGTAAGGTTTGCTCTTGACCTCTCTCAGTGTTGTTCTAATGATACATTAGATTTGTACCATTGCATAGATCTTGATGATTCTTGGCAAACGGACTTAGAAAAAGTATAGGTGCAAAGCATAACAAAGAGCACCAATAAGGAGATCCCTTAAGGGTAACTTTGACGCCCCCCACCGCTGACATCCCCTTTCCACAACCTCTATCGTTTCCCTCGGCCCCAAGCCTATCAGACATCTTACTCCATCAACCCACCCTACCTTCCCCTCCCTCCAACGATGGGAGCCACTCTCCTTCTCTACTAGAGATGCTTGGCATCCTTGACTCCCCCACAACAGAGTGTTAGTCTCTAGATCCGGCCTCCCCTGAGGTAAACCATGCATATCCCTAGGGTCCCCTACTTCCTCTACCTCCTACTGGGAAGATCTGTTCATTCTCTTCAGTTCAAGACAAGAGCCAGTTGAAGTTTCTTCATTGGCACAAGCCTAATAGCTTGTAAATTTCAAATACGAGTGCACCCAGTTGCCCTGTCCCAACTTGAGAATCCCTACCTTAGCCTCCTTTACTCCACAACCCACCACCCAGTGGCTTAGCTCATCATCTTCGATTTGTCACTCAGCCGATCCAATCGACCCACACGTTGAAGCCTAGATCCTCGGTGTTGAAAGTTGCCTAGATGTGGGGTGAATAGGCAATCTAAAAAATTCTTGGGAAAATGGTTAGCTCAAAAATTTACAGTACCGGAAGTTTTGGGTGGAACCGGATGTTCTGGGTCACCCGAGGTCTACAGAACTTCTGATGACTAGAGCTCCAGAGGTTATGTTTATATTTACACTCAATATTTTTTACGCCATCGGGTGGATCGACCAAGTTCCAAACTTGGTTTTCTCTCATGGACTCTAACTCGGATCTGATGGCTCCAAACCATTTCTTAAAGTATGGTCCCATCACTACTTCTGTGTAGTTCTTTGGTTCATCGTTGTCCAACAACAATATGTCACGCTGCCCAATGGTTAGAAACGTAAACTTCTCGGGCGCATGATTTTCCCTCTCAGACCATTGTGGGCGAGGTGTCTCAAAAATAGGCTATGCAATAGCTTGCATGATCTGTTGTGGTTCAGTAGGATCTAGAACACTTTTCAATGGTTCTCAAACATCTTTGAGGTACACCGTGCTCCTATTAACCCTTTTCAAGATAAACTCTTTCTCAAGAAATACATCATTTTAGAAATAGTATCATTTGGTTTACCTAAGATATCCTATAAGCATTTGCTAGACTTAGGAGTAAGCTTATATGACGTCAAACATTTAACATATGCCTCATATCTCCAAATATATAGAAAAGGCAATCTGATACACCTCCCATTCCATATCTCATATGGCATCTTCTCTACTGACTTAGATAGAACTCTATTTAACGTGAAAGCGGCAGTTTCTAAAGCGAGTCCCTGAAAAGATAATTAAAGATCAACATGAGTCATCATCGACCGAATCATGTCCAAAAAATTATGATTCCTCCGCTTGGACATCTCATTCTATTGAGGCATGCCAGGTAGAGTTTGCTGTGGAACAATTCCATACTACTTTAGAGGGTCATTAAACTCATGGCTTAAATATTCACCTCCACGATCAGATCATGGAAATTTGATTGTCTTGCCCATATGATTTTGTACCTCATTCTGGAACTCCTTGAACTTTTCAAAGGATTTCCACTTATGCCTCATTAAGCAGATATAACCATATCTACTCAAGTCGCCATTAAAAGTGATAAAGTACTGAAAATTACCTCTAGTTATATGACTCATCGGTCCACATACATAAGTATGTACAATAGCCAATAACTCATTCGCACTTTCATTTTGATTAGTGAAAGTTGTCTTTTTCATTTGTCAAGTAAACAAGACTCACATGTGTCAAATGATTCAAAATCAAATGACTCCAAAAGTCCATCTCTATGTAGCCTATACATGCGCTTTTTCATTTATATGACCTAAACAACAATGTCAGACATAGATAGAATTCAAATCATTGAGTTGTCATTTCTTTGTATTAATGTTATAAACGTGTGCATCCTAAAGATTTAGAATATATAATCCATTCAACAATGGACAAACATCATAAAGCATACTATTTGAAAATATTGAACAACACTTATTCTTTATTATGAATTCAAAACCATCTTCCTCTAGACATAAGGAAGAGATAATATTTCTTTCTAAGGCGAGCATGAAATATCAATTATTTAACTCCAAAACTAATCCTGAGGGATGAAACAGTGAATAAATGCCGACGACCATCGTTACAACCTTTGCACCATTGCCAACATGGACATCTAGCTAGCCTCTTGCACACTTAATCTACTCAGTCCCTGCAATGATTTGCAAGTATGAATCATCGAACCGGTATCAAATACCCATGGATCACTAGGACTAGTAGCAAGATTAATTTCAATAATCTTTATAACTAAAGTGGAAGTCACGCTTCCCTTCTTTTTTTGTTCTTCCAGGTATATTTTGCAATTCCTCTTCCAATGGTCAGGCCTTTGGTAGTGGTGGAAAACATCAGAAGTCATAGGGCCAGACCTGGACTTTCTAGCTGGTTTATACTTGGAGCTCGAGAGCATATTTGAGCCCTTAGCCTTTCCCTTATGCTTTCTATTCTTTCCTTCTTATTGAACCTCAGTCACATATTCACATGGCTATGATTCTTTCTGATGTTCTCCTCAGTTGTCTTGAACATCCCATGCAATTCAGTCATGGTCTTCTTCAGACTGTTCATATGAAATTCATAATGAACTGATCAAAGGTAGGAGGGAGCGACTGAAGAATAGTATTTGTGGCCAAATCTTGATCAATAGGAGAGCCAAGTTGTTATAGGTTCTCAATGTAACCAACCATTTTGATCACATGAGGACTCACTGGATTACCCTCCGCCAACTTGTAGTTAAACAAGGCTTTTGAGACGTTGTATCTCTCAGTCCTTGCTTGGATCTCAAACATGCCCTTCAGCCCTACGATCATATCATAGGCATCTCTATTCTCAATTATTTCTGAAGCTCAAAGGACATACAGGCAAGCATGATACACATGACATTAACTGAATCACAATTATGCTTCTCATAAGCACAATTCTCAAGTTATGATACCAGACAATAAATTTTGTTCCTTTGAGTTGTTCTCCTTCAAGAATAGATCACTAATTCACTACCATAGAAACGGTCTTTAGTGACGCAGCTTTAGTGACAGGTAAAAGATAAGAGTTTTAGGACTGAAATAGGGGACTAGAGGGGGGTGAATATGTGCTTCAACAATTTCTTTTGAAATAATGGCATATTCCTTTCACCTAACGCACCTCCAAAACAAACTAGTATAAATAAACAATCTCACAAATCTTGAATAGAACAAATGTTATCACTCTCATGTCAGTTGAAATTTTAAGAGATTGTCTGAGAGATCACAAGCATTTAGATGAGATCAAATAAGTCTGCCCTCAAAAAATGCCTCAGGCATTCTACTGACACTTGTCCCAAGAAGGGATGACTACTACTAAAGCCTTGACACTTAGCCATCCCGCTTCCCAAAGAAACTACTAGATCAAAAAAACAAACTCGCGGAACGATCAAGAATATTTTCATAAAACCAAGACCAGTAGCTGAAAAACTTGTTGGGGGAAAGGGGAATGTATGCTAGACAGGAATTTCAATAATTCGCCCCAAAGCCCAAGAAGCATGCACATGCCAGATCATAGATTGGTACCTTCTAGCACAAGATGAGCTAGGTGCAGCGGAAGAAGATGTTGAGGAAGCACGTCTTTGCCTGTCCTTGCTTTGTCCCGATCATTCCTCGCCAATCCAATCGGTGAAGACGACGTAGTTGTTCATGTGATGAAGTCTACAAGCATCGCTGTTGGAGCAATGCCTCCATGATATCCACATGTACAGGGATGGAGTACTTCCCACGACAATGTGCTTGCACCGCACGTGAGAACGTGAGATTCTTAATTTCAACTTTTGAGATAAAGAAAGGGAGGAGAGGAGTTCTTGGTACCTAGGTCTAACCTTGCAATTGCTTGTTCTCCAAGACCTCCTCCCCCCTCTTTATATAGGGCTTAGTGGTGGGGAATAGGGGAGCTACGCTAGTCGGCAAATTCAAAATTTCCTCCCTATGGCCCTAGGCTCTTGTGCATGTGAGATAATAGATCCATACTTTCTAGCACAAGACGCACTAGGTGCAGCGGAAGAAGATGTTGGAGCAGCGCGTCTAGCCTCTCCTCGTTTCGTTCCTGCCGTCCTTCGCTGATCCAATCGATGAAGATGACGTAGTCATTCACATGTATATGTTCATTTGCGTCGCTATTGGAGCAACGCCTTCACGGAGTCCACACATAGAGTGATGGAGTACCTCTCACGGTAGCATGCTAGCACTGCACGTGAGAGACGGGGATCCTTGACCTCAATGTTTGAGATCAAGAAAGGAAGGAGAAAACTCTTGCGTGGCTAGGTCTAATCTAGGCTTATTGCATGCATCAAGACGTCCTCCTCCTTCCTATATATAGGGCTGAGAGCCCCTAGGTCGTGCTGATCCCGAAACCATAACAGATCCAATCTGTTTGCCCATGTTGGAACTTCTGATCCTAGATCAGAACTTCCGATAGGGTATTTAAGATCTCCTGATATAGTACAACACGCAACAAATCCAATATGTTATCGCCCACCTCGGAACTTCCGATACCATATTAGAACTTCTGATCAGTACAAAATTTCCCGATTCTGAATTGAAACTTCTAGCTCGTCGGAACTTCCAATACCATATCGGAACTTTCGAAGCAACAATTGCTCTCTGTATCGAGACTAGAAATTAACTGGAACTTCCGATACTTACTATCAGAACTTCCGATCAATTTAATATTCTTGGGCATAACCTTCAATCTCCCACTTTGCACAAGAACTAATTCTTTGCATGTTTTAAATCCATCCCCTTAAGTGTGTGACCCGATAGGTTCATACACTAACGGCTGTTCACTGGAAACCGTTTCTGACTCACTGATCAATAAAGGTACCTAGCAGTACATATTGACCCCCGAAAGCGTACAAAATCAAATTTTCATGAACATTGATATACTCAAGCACCAGTCCCTTTACCACGCGCCGTCAGTCAAGCTCAAGGCGAGATACATGCCACCCTTGTTGGTTAACTTGACATTTTCACTCGATCAACTATCGGATTCAAATCATGACTAACTCCTTAGTCATAGAGGCATGGCCATGCACCTTTCCAATCCAATACCTCGAGGGGCCCAGAGACGAATCTCCCGTTATTAGGAGGTGTAAATTCTAGCCATCTTGACTGCTGACATCCCAAGACATATTTCACAACACACCTGAAAACAACCCTTATTACTACCCTATTATGGAATAGCGTTAGGAAGCATCTAAGTGTGTCAGTACACATTCTGGAATGAAATGACGATGTCAGGTCTAAGAACTCTGCAGGTACACCATTTGAGATGACAACTGTTGGCACATAACAATCTCAGTAGTATCTCAAGTGGGTCTGTCTAACACCATGTTCACCAACATGTGTCCACATCATTGATTTGACATCTCTATGTCTATGATCTATGAAACACAATCATAAATCAGTCGGATGTGCTAATCCATGTATCATCACTATCCCACATGATGACAAGATTAGGGACCCTTTTGAACAATATCATCATAAAGCAAAAAGTTTCACGTAACAATTCGTGCTCATTAATTAAGTGCAAACGATATTTATTCAAGGAAAAAGATAACAATTATCCTCATACATTAGCATAGAATCTACTAGCATCTTCCACAAACACATGACTCACACACGCAAGTATCTAATACACATGGAGCTCATATGCGTCTCATGCTTGGGCTGTGGAAGAGGCTTCGTCAATGGATCCGCCATGTTCAAATCCGTGTGCACCTTGCAAATCTTCACATCACCTCTCTCAATGATCTCGCGGATCAGGTGATATCGTTGAAGTATGTGTTTGGATTTCTGGTGCGATCTAGGATCCTTGGCTTGCACAATGGCACCACTATTATCACAATAGAGGTCCACTGGACTGACGCACTAGGAACAACACCCAACTTAGAAACAAACTTCCCGTCCAAACAGCCTCCTTCGCCACTTCTGAAGCAGCGATATATTAAGCTTATGTAGTAGAATCGGCCACTGTCTCATGCTTGGAATTGTTCCAACTCACTGCGTCTCCATTGAGGGAGAACACAAAACTAGATTGCGATCGAGAATCATCTTTATCGGTCTAAAAGCTAGCATTCGTGTAACCACTTACAACGAGCTCCTCTTCACCACCGTAAACCAGGAACATTTCCTCAATCCTTCTCAAGTACTTGAGGATACTCTTTACAACAGCCCAGTGACTTTCACCCTGGTTCGATTGGTACCTGCTCATAACACTTAGAGCATATGACACATCTGAGCATGTACACAGCATGGCATACATGATGGATCCAATTGCGGAGGCATATAGGATCACACTCATCTTCTCTAGCTCATCAGGTGGGTCACATCACACTGTGTCTTACTAAGAGAAATACCATGTGACATTGGCAAAAAACCCTTCTTGGAATTCTGCATTTTGAACCATTTCAAAACCTTGTCAATGTACATACTTTGGCTTAATGCAATTAACCGTTTTGATCTATCTCTATAGATCTTTATGCCCAAAATGTATGCTGCCTCTCCAAGATCTTTCATCGAAAAACTATTTTTCAGTGAAGTCTTGACAGCATTCAACAAAGGAATGTCGTTTCCGATCAAGAATATGTCATCTACATATAGGACCGAAAACACAAGGGAGCTCCCACTAGCCTTCTTGTAAACACAAGGTTCTTCTTCATTTTTGATGAAGCAAAACCCTTTTACTACCTCATCAAAACAAAGATTCCAACTCTGAGAAGCTTGCTTCAATCCATAAATGGACTTTAGCAACTTAAAAACTTTCCCAGCATTCCTCGGACTGTCCAGACCTTCAGACTGTGTCATGTACACATCCTCACTTAGGTTTCCATTTAGGAAAGCCATCTTGACATCCATTTGCCATATCTCATAATCATAAAATGTGGCAATAGCTAGGATGATCCGAATAGACTTAAGCATAGTGACGGGCAAAAACGTTTCATCATAATCAACACCTTGAATCTGTCTGAAACCTTTTGCCACAAATCGAGCCTTATAGATATGAACATTTTCATCAACGTCTATCTTTTTCTTGAAGATCCATTTACACTCAATAGTTTTTACACCATCGGGTGGATCAACCAAGTTCTAAACTTGATTGACACGCATGGACTCCAACTCAGATCCAATGGATCCAAGCCATTTCTCAGAGTCTGGTCCCATCACTGCTTCTGCATAGGTCTTGGGCTCGTTGTTGTCCAACAATGTGGGATCTGAATGGCGACTAGAGGGGGGTGAATAGGCGCCTCAACAAATTCTCGTGAATCGCATGGCCTGTTCAAAACACCCCAACACTCCTCTAACAGTACAGAATAAGATTTGTGACTCCCTTTACACAACCAGAACATAATTCAACCTAAATCATGATTTTTGTCTAAATCGGAGTTTGAACAGTCGATCTATATTGTTGGTAATTGAAACTCCAAACTACAACTGCTAATTCGGCAAATGATCAGTCGACAGGAAGGTGTCGATCAATGAAATTCTGACAGGTTTTAGAGAATCAGAAAAATACTCAGAAATTCAAATCAAATTTCAGAAGCTGAATTAGATTGACACTATTTGATTTTAGATGATATCAAATGAGCCCTGAAAAATTCTGGAGAGTGAATAGTATTTTTCAGATTCAAAATAGCTCAAGCAATCAGATTTCAGATATTGCAAAGTAAACAACAATGCCAATTTTAGAACTAATCTGAGCAACAACAGATTAGACAATTCAAAATCAGTACTGAATTTAAAAATGAATTCCTGTAATTTTGAAACCAAAAGTTCGCTGCTGAAATTGTTCTGCAACTGTTCCCTTTCAGTAGCACAATCAGGCAAAATACAACTACAGTACCTTGTCCAAACCAATCAGAGACTAGATCAAAATGCTCTTAGTAAAGAATCACAGGAATCAACACAATCTGGATACTATACTATTTGTCTCAATTCAACAAGCTTCTATTCACTTTCAAGAACTCAATAAAGTACACCACAACTCAGAATACCAATCAAAACCTTTTCAGTCTATACTAAATCTCAGTTGTAATGACTTCAGATCAAATACATAGAAACAGTACAAGACAATTACAAATCAGTTCAAGATACAAATTGAGTCAATTGAGTCTACAACAAATAAGAAGACTTGTAAAGTAACTACTGTATCAGATCAGACTAAACATCAGTAATGAATTAACTGAACCAGTTTCATTCAACCAAAGAAACTGTTTAGTCTGATCAAACCTCAAAAGTAGATTAAATTCATATACTCATCTCAAACACCTTTGTTTAAATTGAAAACAGATCTGAAAATTTAAATTTGTATCAGACTAGACAAACTACAGTAAACAGAGCCTTCTCAATTTGAAACAATTGTAGTGGACAGAAAACAGAAGTTTACAACTACAGCAACATCAAAAAAAGTTTCAATGTATATCTAATTTAACCTGAATGTCAAACAACAATTATTCAAGAGCTAACTTCAAATTTCTGTTGAACAACCTAATCCATAGAAAATTCCTTGATCATGAACAGTGAGAACACAAGTTGTGAATCAAACTTTAGAGAACAGCAAATTCAAATTCAGAACTAACAAAAACTGAAAACAATCCAGAGTATTCAGAAACATCAAAGAACAGCTCTGGTTTCAGATTTTAATTTCAAAATAGTTCAAACACAAATGTACTGCTGTTAATTCTGAACAAACCAGTTGCAAAAATGACACAAAAGAATAAAAACACAGCACTAAATCCAAAACTGATCACAGATTCAAAAAGTTGAGTTCAAACTAGAATTTGTTTCTGAAAATTAACCTCTGAAGATAAATAGTAAACTCAGAATCAATTCAAAATCTGTTCACAGTTTTGATCAATCAAACCAACTCTAAATCAAAAGCTTGGAATTAGTTTAGACCATTCAAATATGAGAAAAACAACCTGAGTTAGATGATGAATAGTTGAAGCAACATTTCATCAAACATGTAGAGGGCTAAACAAAAACTAAAACAGTTGATCCAGAGTATTTTTCTATAACTGTGATGCCTATTTTGATCAGCAAAAGAATTAAGAAGATATTAC
>JAAALK010000284.1:53928290-54163923 GCA_019279435.1 Zizania palustris
TTTCCTTCTTTACCCCTATAGACCTACGGCTTGTAGAGGGCATTTAGGTCTTTTCCTTTGGCCTGCGTGCCTATAAAAGCAGGGCCATGCCCTTGTAATAGTCAGGTTCAATAGAGGCAAAACTATGCCAAATCCACTGTAGACTGGACGTAGAGCTATTATCCCTTCGGGGAGGTCTGAACCAGTATAAATTCTATCTCCCTCTGTGAGAACCATTCGAGGTTCACTCTATACACCATATACACACAAAAACCTACTGTAGCTAACGCAATTGCTACAACAGTTGGCGTCGTCCGTGGGGAGCTTAGTATTAAAAGCTAAGTTCTCTGCCGCTGCTTGTGTCTCGAAGTGCGCTTGAGGAGGGAGCTTCAGAGTCCTCTGGCTCCACGCACCCTTCGGCAAGGGGCTTCGAGTGCAGCTCGAAGGCCTTTCTCGCCTTCCACCATCCCTCGCGCCTCGGAGTGCACCCTTAGGCAAGGGGCTCCGGGCGCGCGCTGAAGGCCTCCGAAGCCCTAGGGGCAACGAGGCGAGCTCCACTCTCGCTTCCTGAGGTATGTACACAGCTCGAAGCCCTGCTTCGTTGTGCAATTTGTAATTGTTTCAGTTCCGAAGTCATTTGTCCTAAGTTCCGAAGGCCTGCCTTCTTTGAAGTTACTTTTTACTCCAAGTCATTTGTCCTGGAGCGCGCGCACCCCTTGGCTTCGAAGGGCTACGTGTGTGAGGGGCTACTGTTGGGGGAATAAGTTTTCCCTTAAACAAGGGCCAAATGACGTCAGCCTCCGAAGGTCTTGAGCCCGGAGACTGTCCCCACCGAAGCCTAAAGTCGAAGCACCACCTCTCCTGACGAAGTTAATTCCAAGCAACAGTCAGTTTTAGCCTTCGAGCCCCCTTCGGAGTTCTCCGGAGTCAAGCCTCTAGGCCCCCTCCGGTCCCTTTCGAAGCCAAACCTCCAAGACCCCTCCGGTTTCCTTCGGAGCCCTCCTCCGAGAGCCAGTTCGGAAGCCCACTTCGGAGTGCTCTTCAGAGTACACTTGGAGTGCCCTTCGGAGTGCCCTTCGGAGTCCAATTCAGAGTGCCCTTCGGAGCCTTCGCAGCTGTCTCCGCCCAAAGAGCTCTGGGCCACTACTCCGAACCAGAAGAAATATCTCAACTCCGCTGTAGTGTAAAGCCATACCGGGGTCCCCCCGCCCCTGGTATATCGTTTAGCTGCCCAGAAGTAACGTTTATCTATCATGTCTGTAAAGCTGCAAGTACAGTAGTCTAGTCTTTTTCCCTCTTTACCCCTATAGGCCTACGGCTTGTAAAGGGCATTTAGGTCTTTTCCTTTGGCCTACGTGCCTATAAAAGCAGGGCCATGCCCTTGTAATAGCCAAGTTCAGTAGAGGCAAAACTTTGCCAAATCCACTATAGACTAGACGTAGGGCTATTATCCCTTTGGGGAGGCCTGAACCAGTATAAATTCTATCTCCCTCTATGAGAACCTTTCGAGGTTCACTCTATACACCATATACACAGAAAAACCTGCTGTAGCTAACGCAATTGCTACAACAATGAGAGATTAGACTTCTTTTTTCTTGCGTATCAATTGATTACAAGAGGTCCCTTTATATAGGGAGAATTGACATGACATCTAAGGAACAACAACAACAACATCGCATTTCAGTCCCAAACAAGTTAAGGTAGGCTAGATTTGAAACCCAACAAAAACCACAAATCAAGGTTCAGACACATGAATAGCTATTTTCCAAGCACTCCTATCCATGGCTAAATTTTTCGGTATATTCTATCCTTTCAAATCACCTTTTACTGTTTCTTCCCATGTCAATTTTGGTCTTCCTCTACCTCTCTTCACATTGTTGTCACGCCTTAGAGTTCCACTACACCCCGGTGCCTCCAGAGGCCTCTCTTGGACATGACATCTAAGGAAGTAATCTCTATTATAAAAGCCAATCAAATATTTATATCTAATTCCTATCTATACCAATATCTTCATATCTAATCTTACCTTCTAAGAACTTGATCTAATATTACCTTTAAAAACTCAATCTAACCTTACCTTTTAAAACACAAAATCCCTAATTTGCTACAGTGGGTTGGGTTGGACCTGGAGGCCCCGGCCCATTGTCTATAACAGTATTCCTTCCATGTCACCCGCAACTCCAAACGCCCCTTGGCCAACCTACTCTTGGTAACCCCCGCTGGCTACAGACAAACCCGACCATGGCGAACTGGAGGCAAAATGTCGAGCCTGTCCAGAGTTGGTCCACAGTACTTCTTGAGCAATCCCACATGAAAAACATTGTGAAGCTTAGCACCAAATGCTAGTCTAACTTGTATGCAACTTCTCTGATCCTTTCCAGCACTTTGAACGGGCCAAAAAATTTTGGACCAAACTTCCCTCTTCCTTTAATATCCAGCGAGGCAACTAGATGGTGGAGGAGGCGCAGCCATACCTACTAGCCGACCTCAAACTCCCACCTCCCGACGCTTGCGATCATAAAAATCTTTGTACCTTTGCTGGGCTTGCTCTAGATGGTCACACACCTCTACCAAGAACTCATCACGATCCAGCAATTGTCTCTAAACTGCTGGTAGTCGAGCCTCCCTACTAGTATAAGGCGGTATCACTAGTGGTTATAGTTGGCCATATGGGTCAGGCCTGGTGGGCGGCACTAGGCCTGGCCCTAAAAAGCACGGCACTAGCACGGCTCGGCACTATGGGTTTAGTGCTAGTGTCGGCCTAGCACTAGGTGTAGGGTAGTGTCTGGGTCAGCACCTCAGCCCATAGTGTCGACTCGGCCTGGCCCGGCCCGACTATTTTGGTCAGCACTAAGGCGGCTCAAGGCATCCGACTCTAGTCCACACTCTCCAGTCGTTCGATCTGTCGCTCCGGCTGATCCTAGCCATCCGATCCCACCACGGATCGTGCTCGGTATAAAAGCCACCCCTTAGCGTGCCCAATCGCCCACGTGAAACCCTAGCTCATTTCCACCATCTCCCCGGCTCCCTCACCCTCACTGCCTCCGCCTGAAACAGTGAAACCCTAGACCCTAGTACTCTCCGCCATGGCTCCTCCACGGCACCGCTGGCTCCTCTAGATCTTCTAGCTCCACGGCGCCGCTAGCTAGTCACTGGCCTCCTCGCCTCATCTTCCTTCGGTGGGTATGCATGATTGTGTCTCACCTCGCTCCCTTTCCTCTTGTCATCTATCGGCCAATCTAGTTGCTACACCAATAGATCTGGTGGTTGCGAGTGGTGGCGCCAGGAGTAGCTCCTGGTTGCCCAATGGTGACCAGAGAATGGGGTTAGAGGAAGGAGAAAGAGAGGTAGAGATTGGGGAATTTGTTCTTTGTTGCCTCCAGCCTGAACATTACATCCCTTCTTATAGCCAAGCCACTAGCTCTTTTCTCCTAACAGAATTCCTAAAAACTATCTACTAACAAAATTCCTAACAACCTCTTTAGCTTGTCACATAAGCTTGACAGCCTATAGTGTATTCTAGAAGCTATCTACTGTCTATGTGTGGGAACGGCGTTGATAATGCCTTCCCCACATGACATGTGGGCTGCGAGCTACACTGGTAGATTTGGTCATCTCTAGTATTTAGTTGTTGTGCATTGCCAGATCCCGTCTCTGATCCCCTCCCCATTTCTGTTTCATGCATTGTTGTGCCACCGATCGATCTGGCTGGTGAAGTGGTGCACTGGTGTGGTCGTGCTAGTGTTGTGTTGTATTATTGTTGCTCTTCTTCAATTCTTCCTCGCCGATAACTATTGCAGCACAACGGGAGGTACCTACTTGTTCCTGCTACTGTTATTTCTAGGGTTTCCTGCATGAGTTATGTAGATGTTTTGTTACTTCTATATACTTGAAGTTTGTATACATGATGTTCTAGTTATTCATTTTTTGTAGTTCTGTCTACTTGTTCTGCTACTTCTATAATTCTATTACTTCAAGGCTCTATTTCTGTAGTTGATTTGTTTCATACTTGTTTTCTGTACTTGTTTTTTGTATACATAATGTTTGTATACCTACTTGGTGTTCCTGCTACTATAATTTCTAGTTGTTCCTGCATGAGTTCTATACACTTGTTGTACATGTTTGTTACTTTTGTACACTTGATGTTTGTATACATGATGTTCTAATTATTCATTTTTTGTAGTTCTGTCTACTTGTTCTGTTACTTCTATAAGTCTATTACTTCAAGTCTATTTTGTTTCAAGTCTATTTTGTTTCTGTAGTTGATTTGTTTCATACTTGTTCTCTGGCTCTTCTGTCCAAGTTTGCTCATCATCACATACCTCGGACATATCATCTCGGCCCAAGGTGTCGCAATGGACCCGGAAAAGGTATTGACATTACAGACCTGGCCATGCCCGCATTTTCTATGGGCGCTACGGGTTTCCTCGGCCTCACCAACTATTACCGCAAGTTCATCGCCGGTTATGGCACAGTGGCCGCCCCCTCATGACACTGTTAAAACGAGAAGCTTTTCAATGGTCTAAAGAGTCTGAAGATGCATTTGTTCAGCTGAAGCAAGCCCTTATTACAGCACCACTTCTACAAATGTCGGATTTCTCCAAACCGTTTGTCATTGTCTGTGACGTTTCCGGCACAGGGTTCAGCGTCGTACTGCATCAAGATGATGGGGCCATTGTGTATTTTAGTCACGCAGTAGCACCACAACATCAGAAGTTGCCAGCATATGAAAGGTATTGGAAGGTACGAATCTCCTCAAATTGTATTTAAAAGACGTAGTGGGTCGAGGCCCTGGAACTCGTCGGCGCAGCAGAGCTGTAACGACCAACACACCAATGAGGCAGCAGTTACAGAGAAAGCGAAAATACTCGACAACTCCTCTAGTGCATTGGTTATGTTTATATAGGCAAGTGACCAATCTAATCTAATACATGACTCCAACTCTTTCCCTGATTGGACTCTATAATCTAACCAGTTAATCTAAACTGAAATAACTTTTTAACTAAACCAGACTCTTACTCAACCCTTGCGGGCTGGGCTTGGGCTTGACCGGCCTTGGACTGGGCCTCGGCCTTCTTTGCGCGCCTGGTGTACTGAACACCCCACCTGACACACCTTTTAGGCAAGTATGGCATGCAGCGAGGCGACGCCATACTCACTTTATAGAAATGACAGGGCAACAGTATAACAGTATTGCACAATTGCAAAATCATGTTGGGAATAAACATGAAAACATATCAATTCATCATCACTTGATACTTGATACTACTTGGGTCACTAATATTACAATCTACATAGCTACTGCCTACTAGCAAGATTAATGTTTGTAAGTCAATAATACTTAGTGTTAGAAAAATCAATGATTGGCTAGGGATTATAGATTAATCAATTAATTGGGAGATTACTTGATAAGTTAATATGTTAACAAGAGAAATTGTGCCCACATTTGCTCCGGCTAACACTTGGCAGTTGGCACAAGACCAAGCTTTTCTCTAGTAGTCCAATTTTTGTATATAGGCTCTGTCTGTCTCTCTAGCTTTCTGTAAGTCAGTAATTTCAATTAACTATATGAGCTTATTATTAATTCTGTAAATATGCCAACATCTAGGCTAGCATCTCCCTAATTACAATTTTTGTCCCTATGCTTTCAGTGCTATTGTTGCCCTCTGGTCCGTATACGTGATAAAACAATGAGATGGAACTTCAACCAAGGCACACTCTTTCCATCTCCAGTCTCCACGCATCCTCTCTGTGGCTCTCTGCATCTCTCTTCCCTCTCATATTCTCTCTCAAAGGCTGGCCCCCACACAGAACAAGTGGGTGCCGAGCGGCCCCAACATGGCGGCGGCACCGATATGGCAGCTGAGGCACAGATCCAGCGGACGGGGCACAGATCCGGCGACCGAGGCGCAGATCCAACGACTGAGGACTAGATCTAGAGGCGGGCTTCGACCTTCTCCAAGCACTCCATTGCTGCCGCCGTCTGGCATCCTCATGGAGCTATTTGGTGTCCGCGGGACGCCTAATCCCTTGAGGCGGACGCCACAAGCCTATATGGCGAGTCGTCCACCATGGCGTCTGCCACCAGCTGCCTCGACGCCTAATCGTCGATTAGGTGACGCCATAACAACTATGCCAGACACACACCATGAAGTTAATGATTGCTATGTTTATTTAAAGAGAAATACCAGTTCTGAATAGATTCTAGCACCCACAAGATAGCACTGAAATATGAAGTATGTGAAATTCAATTGTTTAATGAGATGTCCATACCTCTTGTGGTTGTGTAGAAACAGCTACATTGCACATGGATGATGGTGTGCCATGAATCATTGTAGACAATGGAGGATTAGTAAGCAATAGTGAGAACGCAGGATCGAATTCACGCAAAGGTGGAAGTGCCGGTGGCAGTGGGCCATCCGGTATATTTCCTTGCTGCAAAGATAAGAATAACAGAACTATGTTTCTCAGTGAAGAAAAATTGTAGAATGTAAATTAGTTCACAACAATATACCATCAAACAACAAAGAGAAATACAAGAGCAGATTTCTTCAGTGAACTAATGCATCTCTGATCTCTGCTTGGAGCTAGTTCGTTCATTTTACAGAACATGCAATAGGAGATCCACTGATAGGTATGGTTGTGGAATTGTAAATAAATGGGGCTTTTAAAAACAGCAGCAACTCTGTTTTTTAAAGTAGATAATTCCATATGGAAATAACTAGTAACACATCAATGCAGTCACAGAACAGAATTAGAATAAATCAGACACATACCATGAAGCTAGAAAGGGGAGAAATGTTTTGCAACTGTCGATTTTCTTGCACGTAAGTGTATGCAGAAGAATCTGGCTGCACTGCATTTGAAGTTGCATAATCAGGGGTTGATGATGTATTGTACACACTGTTGTTTGTAACATTGATTAAATCAGTTGTTCTCAATTCAGGCTGTTGTACAGTCATAATATCAAGATTTTCAATGTCACTTTTTGTCGTTGAAGTAACATGTTCATCAGCTGCAGGTGTTTCTGTATCCTTATTTTCATGCTCGTGGATTCTGAAAAAGGGAGAATTACATGTTACATGATGGAAAATAACTCAAGAATGAGACAAAGAAACACATACCTGACGTCTGACTGATCAATCGAATGGTTATCAGAAACTGCTGCAACCTCCCCATCACTGTTGGCAGGTTTCAAGGAGACTGGTGCATCAAGTGTTCCAGACACAAAACTACCAAATGTTAAGTGTGCACAATCAACATTTGAAACCTGAAGGTGATATGGAATTATTACAGCTGGGTTATCTTCAGAAGATTTTGATTTCTTTTCCTCACGTAGAGTCAACTGTTCAAATTGTTTCTCAGTGATAGACATATTCCCCTCTGAATCTGCAACCAGGGAAGAAGTACATGGTCATAAACAATGAGAAATATGACTTTTAATTCCAACAGAAAAGCAAAAAGATCAAGAGAGTAATGTCTCATACTCTCATGCAAAAATGCAATTCTGAAAGGCACATGCAGAACCTCCAAAGGCCAGGTTGCAGTTTAAGTAGAGATGGGAATGAAAAGCGTTATAGTAAATAGCCTGCATTTTCTGACATAGGAGTCAAGCAAACAAACAGATTGTTAATACATCCAACTTTCTAGCAATCCATTCTCAACCAAATGAGCAATGATCCTAGGGAAATTTGTAAAAATGCCATTAAAATTTTCTGTAATTTGAAAAATGCCACTGTCAGTGACTGTGGTAGGTCCCATCTGTCAGTGACATGCCGATGGCATATTTCAAAACCGTGAAAATTGTAATGGCATGGAAAAATTTGGCCCATGATCCTAACAGATATTTGGTGCTGAATAATAATCATATCAAGCTCATTACTCATCATGAGGGTTCGATTTAAAGTTTCATGCCAAATCCCAAATTTGGAAGTCATGCTGCCCACCAGTGATTCTGGTACTCAATAGCAGGTATATAGAAAAACATGCACAATTCAATATAGTATTGTCAATACTGATATGGTATTAGACTTGTGGCTAGTAGAAAGAAACCAGCCAGTCACAGCTGGACGTGGAAAGTTTCCTAAAATCCAATATTCCAATTTACACCATAGCACGATAGATAAGCCGAATGATGACATGATAGCAATAGTCAGCAATCAAGCATACAAGAGATAAAACCAGCTTGCTTCTGACTCGATGTAATAACGTTGGGTATTAAGAATAATATGGACAAGACAATACCATGCTGAAACACAAATTCTATGTTCTAGACTTTTAGCATAACAACCTGCAAAGCACCGATATGGCCCAAAAGTGGCGTATCAGTATCAGATATGTATCCGATAGACCCCAATATGTATCCCATGATTTTTTATTTCAAATAATTAAATAAATACCAGATATGTATCTGATACCATTAGATACGTAAAATCTAACTCATTACCACACTCAGTCGCTCACACCACGTAGCACTCCACCAGATCCAATCGGTCAGCCTTGCCATCGCCATCACACCACTAGGTGCTGCTTCTACCCATAGCCCTCCTCATGTTGCCGCCGCCGCCCGTCAGCCATCACCACCCGATGTGCTGCCACTACCTGTCACAGCCAACGCCACTAGTAGATATCACTCTTCACCACCGATGCCACCAGGAGACAGACCCATCACTGCCAACACCACCAGGTGACAGATCCGTTGCTGACAGCACCATTGCTGCCTTGCTGGTAATAGCTTATCAGAAATAGGTTTTGAAATTACTGGTATTGCTGGTTGGTCTGATAGACATACTAACAGGTTTTGAAATAGGTTTTTCTCTGATACTAATAAGTAATAACTTAATAAGGGTTCGATTTCAGTTCAGTAGTTCAATGTGACTGTGCCTTCAGTTTTTTATCTGATTGACTGATTCCTGGTTTTGAATATTTGATTATGCTGTTATGATGTATCAACTATGAAGTATCATAAGACAACCATATATGCACTAAAGAAGTAAGAACTGCTTTATTAGATTGAGTATGTGGTCTTTTTAAAAGAATCAGTTAATTTTTGTGTGTATATATATACATATATTATATATGTGTATCGCCGTATCAGGTTTTTTGAAAAATGACGTATCGAAGTATCGTTGTATCACGTATCCATATCTGCGTATCCGGGTAATATAGATAACAACTCTTTACATTTGGTATAAATGAATACAGAGAAAGAAGGTAGGGATCGATTTTATTACTTACCATGGTGATGCTCAAATGCAGTAACATCAGGCTGGCAGTCATTTGTTTCCACTATCAAATCATTGTTCAGACTTGTGGCAATTTGAGTATGTTCTGATTGTATTTTGGTTCCAGATGCATTATATGGTATTGAAGATGTTAGGCCATCTGAATCGCTTGCACTCATCTCCTTGATTCCATCAAAATTTGTGTCTTCTTCACCACCATCTTTGTTGATATCCACAGTTAGTGGTCCTGGTTTAACAGTGGCAACAGATTCTGCCACCTCCAACCCCTCTCCAGTAGGTAATACATCAATGGAGGAGTCATTAGATGCAGGGTGTACCTCACTGGCACCATTTGGTATTTTATCAGTTGTAATACAGTCCACTTCTGATAGTGAAACTGCGCCCTGTGAATTTTTTGAAGTATGATTTTTGCATTGGAAATGATTGAACCACCAACAATTGGCATGCCGGTGTTAGTTGCAACAGATCTGATCACAGGTCTAGCTTGGCCTTGGGGTCTGCCCATCTTAACAATATCAGCCATGGAGGGGCGTCCCAGCATCCCATCCCAACCACTCTTCACTTGAGAAGGGAGCTGTAGTGTTGACTTTGCATCAGCTTGGTGACTTGATACAATAGGGCTTTCATTGCTAGCAGCATGGCTGCAAAAATAAATAAAAGAGACTCTCAAGTGGAGTGACACCATGAAGACACCCAAGGAAGAACAAAGGCAACACAACCAAAAGAACGAAGGCGACTATACTGAGGCGGCCGACCAAAGAGACTCTCAAGTGGAGTGACACCATGAAGAGTTACAGAGGGCTAAATGTTCACAAGATAAACAGCAGTAGATACAGCTTCAGCCTAGAACTGAGGAGGCACAGAGGAGGCAAGTAATAGTGCCCGAGCAGTCCTCAAGGTGTCGATGCTTACGCTCGGCCACACCGTTTTAAGCATGAGCACCAGTGCACGAATACTGAGAAAGAGTGCCCTACTCAGAAAGAAACTGACGAAGAGAACGATATAAATACTCGCCAGCGGAGTTAGCACGAAAAACACGAATGGAAGAGTCAAACTGGGTACGAACCATCGTAGCAAAGGCCTGATAGGCAGTAAGCACCTGAGCACGAGACTCCAAAAAATATATCCATGTGAAACGAGAGAAATCATCAATAAAGATCACATAATATCTATGTCCCCCTTTCGAAACGAAGGGAGCAGGGCCTCATACATCAGAGTGAATGAGATCAAAAGGTCTAGTGGACACTGTTTGACTAGCAGAATTATACGGGAGCTGTATCTGCTTGCCAAGTCTACAACCCATACAAGAGAGGGAGGTATCGCCAGAAACCTTCCTAAGAACTCCACTAGTAACAAGAGATGACAAATGGGACCCACACATGTGACCTAGACGATGATGCCACTGAGCAAAGCTGATGGAGGCAGAGACGACAAAAGAGGTGGCATCAGCAGTAGGAGTCGAGCAACACGAAGTAGAAATGGGAGGAAGATGTAGCCAATCAAGCTCCCAAAGACAAGGAGGATCACGGAGCCGACGGCCAGAACCAACCAGGGTCACGGTGCGACAATCTTGAACAGAACAAAAGTTAGAATCAAGAATGATACGACAACCATGATCAGTAATCTGACCAGCAGAAAAAAGCTGCAAATGAGGCTGAGGTACATGAGAAACATATGGTACATGAAAATGGGAAGTGCTAAGAGTGCCATTACGAATAACAAGAAGTGGAGTACCATCAGTTGTCTTAACAGACACAGGAAAAGGAAGCGAACTCATTGAACCAAGATGAGTAGAGTCATGTGTCATGTGAAAAGAAGCACCGAAATCAAGAATCCAAGGTGACTGAGTACCTGGTTGTGGTGGCTGAGGAGACTGAGCGGTGGCAGAAGATACCACGGATGGATCCGAAGAGCCGACACGACGCTCCAAACGATCCATCCGTCTGGTGAGCTCAAGGACCCAATCCAGAGGCGACTGAGAACCCTGAGAACCACCCGAGGGACTCGAGCCTCCCCTCCGGTGGGAGGGCCGCCTCCAACACTGCTCAATCTCATGAGTCTTGGACTTGCAGTAGCGACAGAAGAGAGCGGCTGCTGTGCCACCCTGAGTAACAGGCCCTGGAGCTGAGGTCGGTGTAGAGGACGGGGCTGAAGCAGGTGTCAAGGAAGTCGAACCAGTCGAAACAGCCAGTACAGTGGCGGAGGACGAAAGCACACCACGAAGACGGATCTCCTCCGCCCGAGCCAAGGTGACCGCCTCAACCAAGGACGGCAGAGGAGATCGAGCTAGAAGCTGGGCCCGAAGCTGCTCGAACTCCGGATGCAAATGGCCGAGGAACTCGTGGAGGCGAAGAACACTATCATGCTGCTGGCGAAGACGACAGCAGTCACACGTCCGACAGTAAGCCGGCGCGAGTGAGTCAAGCTGACGCCACACGTCAGTCAGCTGGCGGTAGAAGGCATCGACGGAGGAGTCCTACTGCCGAATGGAGCTGGCAAGCTCCAAGGTGGAGATGTAGAGGGCGTGGCTGCTCGGCTGGTAGAGACTCGTCGCACGCTCCCACATCGCCTGAGTGGAAGGCAAGGAGGCAAGATCCATAGCAAACTCGATCTTCATACTACCAAGGAGGATTTGAGCAGCACGAGCCTCCGCAACAGTCCAATCCTCATAGTCGCTAAGATCAAACATGTACTACTCACTAGTAGCAGAATAGGCCACCTGGTCCTCATCAGAAGGCGAAGCACCATCTGCCCCGGTAGTAGGCTCAGTAGGACGAACCAGGACAAGAGGGCGAGGAGAGTGGCCAGTGAGATGTCCCCACAACCGCTGACTGTCAAGGCACACACGAAGCATCGTGGACCACTCCCGAAAGTTGGTGCCATCAAAGGTGACATTCGGGAGCGGTGCAGCAACGGGAGGACGAATAGCAGCCATGGTGAGGAACCCTTGCCTCTGTTTTTTTACAATCTGGAAGAGAAGGGGGCGAGTCGGTGAGGAGTCCCGGTGGCGAGGACTCAGCGCCGCAGGGCGGCGTGGGAGGCGGCGGGGCTCAGGCACGGGTCCGCGCTGGAGGATGGGTCGACGCGCGGCCGAGACGAGTGGCGGCGCCAGGCGCGGGCGCGACGTGCGGCGGCGCGAGTGGACGCGGCCGCGACGAGCGGCGGCGCGAGTAGGCCCGGACACGGCCGCGACGAAGGGCCCAAAGGGCAATAGTACAAGAGAAGAGAAGATTTACAAATAAACCCCTATATTATACAGTATATCTCTAACAGATCTGAGGCCATGACAAATGGCATAGCAAAAAGGGAAAAATTTGTACATGTTACTTATATTCCATCCAAGTCAGCCATTAGGCACGTGAAAAAGACAGTTATATTCCTAGGTGATGTGTTGGTGGGACTTAAAGAGGAGACCAGTTGTGGTTTGAGAATGCTCAAATTTGGATTAATATTTCAAACTAAATCTTTTTTCTATACTACTTTAAAAAAAAGTTAGTGATGGTGAATCTGCCACCACCACCACTCCTCACAACAAATCAAAAGTCTTTAGCTTCCGATTCACAACAAATCAAAACTCTTTAGCTTCCGATTCGCTCATCTCTATTTGAATGATGCATAGTTGTTACGGCGGCGCGGCGAGGCGAGGCGCTAAACTACCTTCACAACTTTTAGGCGAGTATGGCGTGCGGCGAGGCGACGCCATTCTCACTTAACGTAAATGTACATGTCACAATAATTTTGGAATAATAGAAAATTAAAATTAGAACCATATGAAATATAAATAGTCAAATAAATCCATATTCCATTCAGTATATACAAACATACATAAGCCAGAGAGGCAATCAACTAGTTATGTATGGAAAGCTTATAAATGGTAGGATTTTTATATAGAAATCATCAATATATGGAAAGCTAATAAATTATATATGGAAAATATCAATATATGAAAAGTTGATCAATTATATACAGAAATAATTAATATATGGGAAGCTGATTAGTTATATATGTATATAGAAAGCTTTTCATATGGAAATTATCAACACATGGTAAGCCTATTCATGGTATGAGCATATTTATTTCCAAACAATAGAGCAGATTTATTTCCAACAAAATAGAATAGATTTATTTCCAAAACAGCAAAACAGAACAGAGAACACAGAAAGTATTATTTTCTAGCACAACAAAACCCTAAACCAGGGAGTTACAGAGCGGGGAGAGGGACAAACAGAGCAGGCCCCAAAATAGAGCAGAGTGGGGAGGCAAGGCCATCCCCCACGCATGGCGTGTGGTCCCGACGGCGGCGGCTGGTCTTGACGCGGCGGCGGCGCGGATCCACCGGTGGGGGCGCAGATCCGGCGGCCGAGCCGCAGATCCAGCGGCCAGGGCGCAGATCCAAGCAGCGGGGAACGGATCCAGCAGGAGGGAGTGGTAAGCGTAGGCGGAGGGAGCGGCGCACAGCAACACGGGAGAAAAAGGTGCAGAACTAGGGTTTTCTTCACCTTTTCTGGAGGTGCGGCTCATCACAGAAGCCTCGCCTCTGCGCCTGGCGTCGGCATGAAGGATTATGGCGTCCATTCGACGCCATATGCGCTTAGGCGGACGCCATATGTGTTGTGGTGGACGCCACATTCGACTGTGGCGAGTCGTCCGCCGTGGCGTCCGCCGGAGTCCGCCTCGACGCCTAATCGTCGCTTAGGCGACGCCTAAGCGACGCCATGACAACTATGGAATGATGTTCTTTTAATGTTGTAATTTTTTTTCCGTTGCAACGTACGGACACTCAGCTAGTTATATAAAGTGTGAGAAATCAGAATTTCAACATTTATTTCAAAATTTTGTATCCTTCTTAGCATTCTAAGACCTCAGCTGGCCACCTGGCCCCCTTTGCCCCACCAACACAGCACCTAAGGAGAAAATGATTTTTTGTTGGCTTGGACAGAATGTCCCATAGGCCATAATGGTGTGAGAAGTTTGCTAACAGATTGGTGACATATGTAGGAGTTGCAAAAGTTAGCAGTATTTGTGTGCGAAGTTTGCTAACAGATTGGTGACATATGTAGGAGTTGCAAAAGTTAGCAGTATTTGTGTGCGTCCAAGTTAGTGACATATATACAATTTTCCCTAAAAAACTAAGCAACCACCAAACACAGTAGCATGAAAGGAAATGGGCATTTGGATGTAATTAGGTAGTCCCTATAAGTGGCATGCCACATACCATTGCAAACAAATCATGGGTATGTGGAATAAATGTAGTACTACTCATCAGGCATTGTGGCATACAATAATCACATGATAAATCAGAATGCATGGTGCCAACCCACATCTAAATGGTATAACTAAACTCATATAGAGATGGGGAACTCACACAAAATAGATAGAATGGAAAACCAAACAGTGAACTTCCTTAAAAACAGGTGGCATAGAGAAGCCATAGCTCATGTGCTTACCTCCTTTTTCTTGTCACGCTTTCTTTTCACTTCATGAAAAGAATCTGAACAGACATGAAAATTAATGTTAGATGATTTACCAACATGCAATTAAATATCCATGATCTATGTTGCATCTATTAGAAACAGATCAACCCTCGGAGGACATATCACATGTATAGGTAAACATTGTATAGTGCATGAGTATAGGACAAATACGACCCTCAAAAATAAAAGAATAGGACAAATTTTCATAAACTCTTGCAGCTAACAAAGACACAATTGACACCCAAGGCACCACCTTTATACATGTACTATCTTCCCAACAAAGACAAGGTATGCTTCTCATTACACTAATTTCCAACATAAGTAAATAATTACCTTTCAATGCACTGGTAACAAACAAAAAGAAAGGATTACTATTCCAACACAAACAGATAAATGCCACTTGATGTAATTTCAAACACAAATAAATAAATACAAATCAAAGTACTCTCTACTAGCTTCCTACAAAGACAAGTGTTGCAAATTGATCTCTATAGGAAAAATGGCTCCGTTCGCCCCCGCTCTCGCCCTCGACTCCACTCCCTTCCCCGCGGATGGTGCTCCCCTCGACGGCGCTTCCCTCCGTGCTCCTCGCCGATGGCTCCCATGACTCCTCTCCTCAGGTCAGTGCTCCCCTTCTCCCCCGCTCTGCCTTTTTCTGCATGGGTTTGATGGGTCCCCGCCTGGCTCTCATCGAGCTAGAGGTCGATCGCTCACTCCGTGAGCTGGTCGCCTCCTGGGACTTCTCGAGGGGTTGCTCTTTCCAGCATCATGTTCTTTCTACCTTTTCCTCTCCGGTTCACCACCCTTCCTCGTCTCCTTCGGGTTCCTTCTTCCTCCTTGTTGTCTTCCGCCGCTTTACGTTCCGTCTTACCGAGTCCTCTGTTAGCCTCGCGCTGCACGCTTGCTTGGGGGGCTCGCCGGCTGGTTTTCATGTTGCCTTCGTTCAGGACAGACATTTCAGATTTTCTGTTTTTTCGAAGGTGGGTCTGGAGGTCTGCCGCCTTCGTCGGATCATCTCTGAGCACTTCGACGTCTACTTTCACCTCTGGCATGATGGTGGCCCATCTTGGCATAAGGATTTCAGGAAGTGGTCTGCTAAGGAGCGCACTAGCTAGACTTCTGCCCACCGGCGTAAGCCTTCCTCTTCCTCTGTCTGCCGTTCTTCTGGCCTCCGGTGCAATTCCCCCAATGCTCCTTTTCGCAAACGCAAGTCTTCCCCTGTCCCTTTTCGCCGTTCTAAGGCAGTCAAAAGGGTTTCCTTCAACAACGTTGTCACCTTCTTCCCCCCCTTCCCAACCCTCACCCTGTGCCCCTAACTCCCTTAGGGTTGGCGAACTCCTCTATCCTCTTCCTTCCCCGGCACGCTCCGCCCCTGGGCGGGATCGCGTCCTTGGCCGGTTGGTTGCCCCCGATCTTCGTGCCATTTTCAAATTCAACAGCTTGAAGCCCTCGCTCTTGGGCAGCGGTCCCTCTACTTGCACCAATCCAAACCTACCTCATCCCCTGTCGGGTTCGCAGGGATCCATTCCGCTTGTCCAAATCATCTCCCGTATCAAGTCGAACCTGTCGATCACGCGTCCTCGCTTCCCTATGCTTCCGTCAGGACCCCCGGCTGCTGCCTCAAAGCCCCTTTCGCCGCCTCTCATTAATGGCCAGCGTCAATTGGCTATCTTGCCTCCTAGTCCTGTTTGCTCCGCTTGCCTCCTGTCATCCCATTCTTCGTCTCCCTGCCAAGGGGCCCGGAAACCCTCTACTCTTTCCTGGACCTCTTCGCTTATTTCCAAACCCGCCCCCCCTCTCCCGCGCATATCGGAAGTTGTGGAGACGCCTCTCCCATCCTCAATTGCCCTCCCCACTACCCCTGTCAACAGCCCCCTCGATCTTTCCATCATCCCTTTCTCATCAGAATCCTCTGTGGCAACCAATGTCAGGCAACCTTCACCCGTCCCGCTCCCCCAGCCATCGCCTACAAACAGCCTATCTGATGATATGCTACCGAACCCAGGATGCCAGGCTCTGATTGCCCAGACGGAAGACCCCCCCCCCAACACACAGATCGAGCCAGTCATCCCTGAGCACCCGCAGCGTGCCAATCTGCCGATCAGATTGGTCTACTCAAGAAGGCGCGCCAAAGGGCCCGCCACTGCCAACACTCCAAAAGCCTCCTCCAAGAAGGGACCCTCCGCTCTCGGTAATGGGTCTGCGGCGCCGCTCAAGGATCAAGGCCAGGGGCAGGGGTCAATCCACGTCAGTCAAGCCGACCAGTGGCTCCTCCTTCTCCCCATTGCCAACCATCCACGAGTTCATCGAGCTCTCCAGTGATTCGGACGACCCGGCTTCTACAGCGGCGGAGGGTGGCGCCCTCCTCTTGCCCCAGGGTTCAGACAATCGCTAGCCTACTGCTCCCCAGGACCTTGATGACCAGCACAACCAGTCTTGACTTCGCTTTCAGGCCTACGCGCCTTATTTACGCCTCGTTTTGGCCTTGTAATATTGATACTTGCTGTCCTGCTTTTGTGACCTTGTCCCGAACACTCAATCCCTGCCCTTGTTGGTTGGGCTTGCTACCACCAAGTCTTTTGTGGCTTATTGGTCATTGTTGGGTTTGCTGCTGGGGTCCTTTTCATTCCTTTGCTTGGTCGTGGCTATCCTAGGTAGCCTCGCACCCTCCCTCCTTATTCCTCAGGTTTCATGAGTCGCTCTCGCGATTGGTTTATTATTAGCTGGAACGTTAGGGGGCTTCATTCCCTTAACAAGCGGCTAGCGGTTCACGACCTCATCTCCTCCAAGGCTGATATCATTTGTCTCCAAGAAACCAAGCTTCCCTTCCTTGATCACTCTTCGGTTCGTAAGTTTGTCCCCAAGCATTTCGATCAATTCCTCTTCTCTCCTGCCGTGGGTTCGGCCGGTGGCCTCTTCATCGGCTAGAACAGCTCCCGGTTTTCCGGGATCCTTCACTCTGCTTCCCCCTTCCAACTCACTGTCTCCTTCACTTCTCCGATCTCTGGGCGCTCTTGGACTCTTTTGAACATCTACGGTCCTTGTCGGAATCCCGACCGTGGCCTCTTTGTCTCTTGGATGCTTGGTCTCTCTATCCAGCCTGGTCAGGATTGGATCTTTGTTGGTGACTTCAATCTGTATCGCTACCCGAGCAACAAGAACATGGGGCGCCCGAACATCACCATCATGAATTCCTTCAATGACATCATCAGCACGTTGGGTCTCCATGAAATCTCCCTCCAGAACAGGAGCTTCACCTGGAGCAATAGGCGTAGTTCCCCCCTTCTGGTGCAGCTTGATTGGTGCCTAGGCTTCACCTCATTGGGTTACTTCCTTTCCCAATACCTCTTTCTCCGCGCTCCCCAATCCTTGTTCGGATAACTGCCCCTGTCTGATTACTATCGGGACGTCCATTGCGCGCTCTCATATTTTTCGTTTTGAAAACTTCTAGGCCAAGATTCCTGGTTTCCTATCCTTAGTTCACAACTGTTGGAACTCGGGCTCTTTTCCTGTGGATCCGGCCCAAAGGATTGCCCACAAGTTTCGTAGCCTTCAACGGACCCTGACTAGATGGCATATTGACCAGGGGCTCTATGAGACTTGGATTAAGAACTCTTCGATCATTTTGGACTTTTTGGACAAAGCGGAAGAGATTAGGCCTCTTTCCCCTCCAGAATCCAGTTTCAGAGGTATTCTGCGAGCCCATCTCTCCCATCTTTTGGAAATTCGGCATTCTTATTAGAAACAAAGATACACCGTCCACTGGACCAGGCTGGGGGACGAAAACACAAAATTTTTCCATGCTGCCGCTAGTACAAGAAAGCGTCAAAACTCTATTCTGTCAATTCAAAGGGATAATGGGCAGTGGGCCTCGTCAGAAGAAGACAAGGCGGACACCATATTGGACTTTTTCCTCAACAAGATGGGCTTCTCCTTAAACCCAAGCATGGCCTTTGACCTTGCTAACATTGTCCCCAGGGTTCCTAACCTTGATCACCTGGCGGAGGACATCTCGGTAGCCGAAATAGACTCCGTTGTTCTTGGGCTTCCTCCGGATAAGGCTCCAGGCCCAGATGGTTTCAACGGTAGATTTTACAGACTCTGCTGGCCCATTATCCGCCCAGATTTCATCAGGCTAGTTGGACAATTTTCGCAGCTATCTACGCAGCTTCAACCAATTAACGGGTCTTACATTACCCTTATCCCCAAAAAGCAGAACCCAACTACTATGACCGACTTTAGGCCAATATCTCTAATGAATTGCAGCATTAAGATTATTTCCAAAATCATGGCGAATCGATTGCAACCAGTTATCAAGTCATTCATTCACAAAAAACAATACGGCTTCATCAAAGGACGCTCCATCCAGGACTGTGTTGCATGGGCTTTGGAATTCACTCACAAGTGCAGATCCTCAAAACAAGCCCTCATCTTGAAGCTGGACTTTGAAAAAGCTTTTGACATTATGGAACACTCGATCATCCTGCTTATGATGCAGCATCTGGGCCTTCCCCATAGATGGATCATGTGGACATAGGTCATCCTCTCCTCGGGGTTCTCTTCGATCCTGCTGAATGGAGTGCCTGGCAAGTTCTTTCAGTATAAGCGTGGAGTCAGACAAGGTGACCCCCTCTCGCCGCTGCTGTTTGTCCTAGCTGCCGACCTGCTACAGCACATTATCAACAGGGCTGCTCACCTGGGGATTGTTCGTGCTCCAGATTGCCACCCGCTTGACATGGATTTCCCCATCTCTCAGTATGCGGATGACACTATCATTTTCCTTCAAGCTGATCAAAGGTGCCTCTTCCTCCTCAAAAGTCTCATTAACACTTTCTCCCAATCGACAGGCCTCAAAGTCAACTTCAATAAGTCAAGCATCATCCCCATCAATGTTTAGGAGGAGAAGGCTAGCTTGCTTGCTCACACTTTCGGCTGCCCCATAGGATCCTTCCCCTTCCGATACCTGGGTCTGCCGTTGGGTCCTCTCAAGCCCAAATTCAAAGATTTCAGCTACCTCATGGAAAATATTGTCAGGCGCCTCTCCACCTCAAATTGGCTCTCTATGGCCGGAAGACTCCAGATTGTTAATGTTGTTATCTCCTCTCTTCCCACCTACACCATGTGCACCTTTAAATTGCCTTCCAAAGTCATTCACCGCATTGACCGTGATCGATGAAAATTCCTCTGGCATGGCTCCTCCATCAATGCAGGATCCTCTTCCAGGGTGGCCTGGCATAAGGTTTGTAAGCCAAAGCTGAAAGGTGGTCTCGGCATCATTGATCTCAGGACTCAGAACATAGCGCTTCTGCTAAAGCACCTGGTCAAATTCTATTCAGCTCGGGATATTCCATCAGTCCAGTTGACTCAGCAGTTATACAGTTCTTCAAGGTGTGCCCCGCAATGTGCGAAGCCCAAGGGATCCCACTGGTGGCGTGATGTCCTCGACCTCTCCAATCATTTCCGTGGAATTGCCAAGCCAATTGTCCAGAAAGGGCCATGGTGGCATTCTGGGAAGACTGTTGGCTCATCGCCCCTCTTCGGCAGGCTTTTCCAAATCTATTTATCTATGCCAAAAGAAGTAACTGCTCCGTGAAGTTCTATCTGGATCAAGCCGACCCCTCAGGCAACTTCAACCTGCCGCTCTCTCTGGATGCCCTCCTTGAGCTCAATCAGCTGAATGCGATGCTTGCAGGCTTCAACAGGCAGAACTTTGCTCATGACAATTGGGCATTCATCTGGGTCCCTCTCCCTTCTCCTCCAAGCGTTTTTACAACCATCAATTCAAATTCCTCAAGCCGCACGCTGCTTTCAAATGGCTTTGGAAAGCCAGGTGTTCCAATAAGCTGAAGGGCTTCTTCTGGCTGCTCCTCCTGGACAGGCTCAACACCAAGGATGTACTTCACAGGAAACGCATCCTCAACTCTCCTCAGGAGCTTTGCTGCTGTTTGTGCCCCATGGCGATTACGAAATCCTCCCCCCACCTGTTCTTTGACTGCTCGTTTAGTATTCACTGGCCTGATGGTCTGACGGTCCCGGACAAGCTTCTCGCTGCAAAATCAATGTTCGGCTGTCCTTTCTTTATGGACGTCATCATCATGGCCTCCTAGGCAATTTGGCTTCACCGCAATAGATGTGTTTTTGATAATATCCCCCCCTCTTTTCTTTCCTAGAGGAACGTCTTTCTTGTCATGTTTTCCTTCCAATCTCTTAGATACCCAGATCGTCTCAAGCTGCCTATGAAAGCTTGGTTGGGTTCTTTTAATATATTAAAACCTCAGTAGGAGTCTCTCCTACTGGTTTCCCTCAAAAAAAATTGATCTCTATGACTATAGAAAAGTAATAACTTGTTACAACTCCATTCAAGGCACGGCCAATACACACCCACCAGACAACCGAAACATGGAAACGATCAGAAGATATTAATATATAGACAAACAATATTATTCCAAAAACATAACACTATATGAGTATTGTTATCTGCATTGGCATAATTAGTTAGAATTAGTTAAGATAAGATTAGTTAGTTAAGATTATTTCTGTTTTAAGGATAGAGATAAGGTTAGCAGATTAGATTGTATTAGGCCTATAAATACTCCTTAAGGGCTATGGAATAAAGCATGCAGAAGGAATTATGTAATTCCTCCTCTGCTCCTACCAATTTGGTATCAGAGCAGCTAGGTTCCAAAGATCCGACGCCATGACGACGTTCGTCCCAATCGCAGAAGATATGAAAGCTCTTGCAGATTTGCAGCAGGTTGTTGCCAACCTCGGGGCATACCTAGGCTTGCCTCCGGTGGCCTCCACGCTGCCGAGTTTCCCCCCACGGCGCAACGGGTTCCCTCTTTGCGCCATCGCCACCGTCGTCGCATGCAAAAGCAAAGAGGAAGGATCGGGAGGCGCTCAGCCCCATCCCCATCAAGGAGGCTGCGGATCAGCAGGGCGAGGTGGCCCTCATGGAACCCTCCACAGACGATGTAGCCCTCATGGCCGACAAGCGTGCCATGGAGCAGGTTGCCCTCGCCGCACCGTCTCTAGTTGCGAAGGCAGAAGCACAAGGGGGAGGAGAGGGAGAGGTTGCCATTGGCCGAACCCTAGCCGAGCTCCCTCCGCCACAAGCCGCCTCCGCCCTCGAGAAGGCCACTATAGAGGCCCATAGGGTGACACCAACCGTGAAGACGTCGTCGCGGGTGGAGTCCCTCTGCGCCGTCATCCCCGCAACCCCCGATGAGGCCGCCTTCATCAAGATCGGAGGATGGAGGGGGCGAGCGCCGCGTTCTGGGCTCCCACTCGAACCTCCATCACCGCCGCACGCGACATCTACCAAAGGAGTCGAGAACCTCCTCTCTGTTGAAGGTCGTTGGCTATTTGTGGTGGCTCGATGGGCTATGACAGGGGGCCATGGGGCGGCGACAGAGGGGGCCCGGGTGGGCCGGTGTCGGCTTCTAAGGGGCCGCGCGTGGCGCCGGCGGCTTCGGAGAGGGACGGTGGTGTCTTCGAATGGCGGCGACGAAGGGGGCCCGGGCAGGGCGCTGGCGGCTTCGAAGGGGCCACGTGTGGCGCCGGCGGCTTCGGAGGAGGACGGCGGCGTCTTCGACGGGAGCCGCGCGCCCAGCCGACGGCTTCGGAGGGGGATGGCAGCGTCTTCGAAGAGGGTCGCGCGCCCTGCTGGCAGCTTCGGAGGGGGGCCACGCACCTCACCAGTGGTTTCAGAGAGGGGCATGCAAGGCGACGGCGCGCTGGAGGGGGCGGCTATGGTCTGGACAGATTGGGGCACAAAAATTCCTGCCACATAAAATCATGTTCTGCCACAGAAAATCCAAACTGTTCAGGAAGTCATTTGCTACATGCACCCAGTGTTGTATACCAGAAATTAATTTTCAGTTGTTTGTCGTTGCACGACTCTACTTATCATCATGTTCTGCCACAAAAAATTCAAACTGTTCAGGGAGTCATTTGCTACGTGCACCCAGTGTTGTATACCAGAAATTAATTTTCAATTGTTTGCCGTTGCACGACTCTGCTTATCCGGATTTTCAGCTCGAGGACAAGCTGATTTCTGAGGGAGGGAGAGATTGTTATGTGCATTGGCATAATTAGTTAGAATTAGTTAAGATAAGATTAGTTAAGATTATTTCTGTTTTAAGGATAGAGATAAGGTTAGCAAATTAGATTGTATTAGGCCTATAAATACCCCTTAAGGGCTATGGAATATAGCAAGCAGAAGGAATCATTTAATTCCTCCTCTGCTCCTACCAAGCACACAAATCAAGCCCTTCATACTAAAATATAAAACTAAATCCCCTTAATACATCAGATGGAACGACTTCTATGTCAAGCCAACATTCATTAAAAAAGGATTCTTCAAAAAAAAAGTGCTTCGTTTATTCCAAAACAGGACAAATTGCTAGCCAGCATAAGCAGAACAATGATTCAATGGAATCAAACCTACATCAAGTGGATACAAATCAGTGGCACAACATTCAGGGAAAACAAAACAGAACAGATTGACAAGCAATTCATCAGCAAAAGTCCAAGTTCGGAGCTACAAGGGAAAGGAAACGTGACAAAAATATCGAAAGGGGGGAAAATTAGTTCGAGGCGCACCACCAGGTCCGAACCAATCATCGCGCGAAATCAAACCCTACCTCTCACAGCCACGGCACCACACCGCAGAAGGCGACGGCGGCGCCAGAAATGGAATACCTTGGGAGATGAGGCGTTCGACGGCGACGTCGGGGTCCATGCCGCATTCCAGGAGTGTGGCGTAGATCTCGGCCTCGGAGCGGTCGGCCAGGATCCCCATGAGGTCCTGCACCAACTTCCTCGAGGCCGGCGGGATCGTGGCCGCATCCGTCCCCTCCGCCGCCGCGTAGGGCACCCTCCGGCCGCCCACTCGACCGCCGCCTCGCATGGCGCTCCCGCTCCGCCGTCACGGAAACTGCCCCCCCCCCCCCCCCCCCCCCCCTCCTCTCGATCCGACGGCGCCGAGCTCTCGTGGCGTCGCCGCTGCGCACGGGGAGCAGCAAAACCCTCGTCGCCGCTTCCTGTTCCCGTTTGGTGTACTGCCACACGCCCACGCGGCCACACCCACCAAGGCAACTCTTGTCTAGCGAGTTATACAAATAGTAAAATATGTTATCTTGGTTTTTAGAGTGAAAATGGTTAAAATACGGATATGGTATTTTTGTTTCTATACTTAACTTAAAATATCATATATATTCATATAACAATTACATACGTAACAATTAACTATTAACTGATAGAAAGACTTAGCGATCACTAGGGACAGGAACTAACAGGGATGACTAAGAAGTACTTATGTTTGCTCAAGGAGATGATGACGCCATGGCAGTCCATGGCGTCTAGTCCAGGTGAACGGTGAGAGGAATCGAGGGAGCTTCTCATCACTTCAGCACACTTAGTTTAGATCAGATAGTTTTTGGGATTGTAGGGCGGAGCTTGTGCACATGAATAGCAACATGTTCATGCGCCCAGCATCCTCTAAGTATGTGTCGCGTGATAGGGGCTCCTCAATCATATTCGGTTGGGGTGCCCCCGATCAGGGCGCTGGAGAATAGGAGGCAGTTAGGCTTAGGCGGTCCGAGATGCTGGGGAGGAGAGGGACTCAGTCTCCCTCTCCTCCCGGGGATCTTAAAACTAACATTCTCCCCCAAGATTTCAACTTAGTTCTTAAATTAACTTAACATTACACATATTCCATTATATATTAATGCATAGAACATGTTGCATCACAATAGTCAGTTACGTACTATATGACTCAACAACTACAATACACATTTTTATTCTGAAACAGTTTCTCAATTTATTTTGGGCCCTTACAAATCCAATGATCATATGTTTTTCCTTAAACCCATACCGGTCAAGTGTTCTCTGAACACGTTGGGTGATAAGCCTTTTGTGAGTGGATCTGCAAGCATTCACTTGGTACTTGTGTGCTATAGACTTATAGTTTAATCTTGGATTTTTTTCTTTAACAATATAACACTTAATGTCGATGTGTTTGGCAGCAACACTCTTTTTGTTATTATAGGAGAACTATACTGCTGACTTATTGTCATAATATAATTTAAGTGGTTTTTCAATACTGTCGACCACTCTTAAAACTAGGAATAAATTTCTTAAAACACAGTGCCTGTTTGGTGGCCTCATAATATACAACAAACTCCGCATACATCGTAGAGGATGTCGTCACAGTTTGTTTGAAGCTTTTCCACGACACAGGTTCCTTTATGAGTGTGAATATATAACCTAATGTGGACTTGTCAGTTTCCACACATCCCGCAAAGTCTGAGTCTGAGTAACCTACTATCTCTAGGTTATTTGATCTTTCATGTGTTAACATGAGGCTTTTTGAGTCTTGTATATATCTTAAGGCTTTCTTAATTTAATTTCAGTGATCTATATCTAGATTTTCTGATATCTACCAAGCATCCCGGTGGCATAAGCTAAGTTAGGGCAAGTACATAATTGAGCATATATTTGGCTTCCGATAGCAGAAGCATATGGAACTGATTTCATTTGATCGATCTCATATTGGTTCCTAGAACACTAAAAGTTCCCAAACTTATCACCCTTGACTATCGGAGCAGACGATGGCTTACACACATGCATACTATATTTCTAAGTATCTTTTCTAAGTATGTCTTCTACGATAATCTCAATACCTCATTAGTTCTATCTCGGAGAATCTCAATTCTTAATACATAAGAGCTTCTCTTCATATCAATTCTTAATACATAAGAGCTTCTCTTCATATCAAAATGAGAGGACAAGAGCTTCTCGGAGAAAACTTAACTCATGCAGTGCAAAAAGAAGATACATGTTCAAGCAACATATGAAAGACATAATGGAAATTTCATGCTTGGAGCACCTTGACCCGAGGACCGACCTATACCCTACGCAGCCTTCGTGACTGAGCTCCCCGCTCGCCCGACATCAAGCCTCCCGCTTGACCCATGTTCACTTGCTCTGAACCGTCCGTCGCCTCTGAAGTCACCTGCACACTATCGATAAGCAGACAAATGTTTCTAGTACCCCGAAGACCTCTCCAGAAAACAACCTCCGGTACACACTCCGGTGTATCGCCTAAAGTACTGACTCCTTCGGTACCGACTTCATCGTATTCTGCTAGACCCCTCCGACAGACATACTCCGCTGCAATAGCTGCAACCATTAAACCTCAAACCCTTCGATAAAACACCTCTGTTGGCGCAAAAGTTACACCAACAGGTTCTCTGAGATCAAGAACTAACAAACAATGAGTTTGTGATTTGGGACTGACTCGAACCTCCGAGCAGGATAATAGCTCGAGTAGTCCGAACGTGTGTATTGAATAATTTGTACCGGGGGGCCCCCCTTTACAGGGTATAGAGGGGGGGTATTTATAGGTAAAAATGCATAAGGAAAGGACCTAATTGCCCCTAGATTACAACTGACATAGTGGAAACTATTCGGTGTCAGGAACAAGGTTATAAAAGGTAAAATACTACAAGGTAGATGGATAGGCCAAACATCTCGTTAGTCTTGTCCTTCAGCTTCGGGACTTTTATCTCTCATTCGGAGGGTTCACCGAGGCCTCGTATCGCTGCACCCTTCGGTTTGACGCCTCTACCTCCGAACGAAGGCTCGCCAGCTTCGGAGCCTTTCTTAGCCCTTGAAGTATTAATCCTTAAGTCCTGAAAATGGAGTAATTTCCCCCAACAGTAGCCCCTTGAATACGCCTCTCTGTAGTTAACCTGTTTAGAAAGAAGGCAGTATACGGAAGGGACATTTCTATTTTCTAAGACTTAAAGGAGGTTCGAACATGTTATAACTCACAGAGGACTTCGAATCCAAAGCGTTCAAACCTCCCCCTTCGGGTTCTTTACATGATGGGAACACGTACTGGGAAGAGAACCGTTTCGGAGCGCAAGCGCCGTGAAGAACCGTTCGATTATAGCCGTTACGGCACAAGTAACCGTTACACACTGTAAAAGGTAACGGTCGATTTTTACGGCGGTTGCTCGCCGTTCCATTTACTGGACCCATTTGCCAGTGATAGAAACCGATCCTGCAGAGTGAAAGCAATCGAAGAGTAGCACCCGACAAGTGGTTATAAAAGGGAAAGACAAGGATTAACCGAGGTTTTTTACCGCTTCCAGTACTTGCGATTTACTTTCCCCAATCCTCCAATCTCTTGAGCATCCGAGCGAATGGGGAGAACTAGCCACACCGCTCCAGCGGCAGCCAACACTCTTGCGCAGAGGCAGGCGTGGGCTGCCTCGGCGGCCGCGGCAATGGCGGGGACCTCGAGCAACGCTTGGCCCAAGAATCCTCGGGAGCTCTGTCCGCCTACCAAGAAGAAAATCGCCCAAAGCTTCCTCATTGGTCAATCCGTGAGCACCGCCGAGTCCATCGAAGAGGACGTGGACGGGAAGCTGGGCGCTGGATTGAGGACTCGGGTCCCTGGACCGGAATCAACTCCAAGGCCACGAAGCGGAGAGGTGGTGGTCTTCGAAGCGTTTTTCGAAGCAGGCCTGGGTCTTCCCGCCGTAGACTTCTTGGCGGAGGTGCTAGACCTGTTCCACATAACCTTACCTCAGCTGTCTCCCAACGCCATCGCACATCTAGCCGTCTTCGAATGGGCGCTCCGGGCGGAAGGATGCGAGGGGCGCTCCGAAGTCTTCGCTGCGACCCACGAGGCCATATGCTAGCCGAAGCCACAGGACGGGCCTGGGGATTCTAAGGTGACCATAGCTTTCGGCAGCGTCAATTTCCAACTGCGGAGGGAGCACGCCCTTCATTTTCCTGCAAAGGCCATTAATGACAGATGGTACACCAATTGGATACTTCGGTGGTTTTACGCCGAAGTCGGAGAGGACTCCCCCCTCGCAGGTCCTCTCCAGGAGATTTGGTTTCGGAAGGAGGCGGAGATCTCCCCGAACCCTAGCCTGCTCTCGACGAGGCTAGGGCTGCTCACTTCGGTGGCTCACCGCATGAGTATGCGGGATCTAGCCGAAGAGTTTATCGCCCTTCAGATCCCTCCCCTCGGAGCTAACTAGCCGATCGTGTTTCAAGAGGCCTCGGAGGGAGGTCCTCGAACCTTAGGTAAGGCTTCACTCCCTGCAATGTTGTATTAGACGAAGGAAACAATTATACTTATGACACCATACCTTTCTCTTTCAGCGGCTCCTTTGGCGTTGGCTCCGAAGGACATAACCCGGGCCGCCGAACGAGTTCTTGGAGCCCCTTCGGCGGCTGAAAAGCAACGGAGGCTAGAGCTAGTGGGAAGCTGGGAACGTTCCAATAGAGTGTGGGAAGCTCTCGGCGCGGAGCCCCTCTTCTTCCTGATTTCAACTCGACCGGAGCTGCTGTCCGAAAACGGAAAGTCGCTGCTGAGGCGTCCAAGAAAGCCGGCAAGCAGCCGTCCAAGAAGAAGAAAACCGCGAAGCTCCCTCTGCAGCTGGCTCCGACTTCGTCAGCCTCGCCATCGGACGCTCGGAGCTCGGCCTCCGAGGAGCCGGAGGACTCAGACGCCCAAACTGCGGCGGCCTTTGAGAACTACCTCCTGGCTGATGACGAAGACCTAGGGGAGGTCCCCCTGGAGCTTCTGTTGGGGAGGAAGCAGAAGTCCCACCGGTTCTTCCTGCGCCCGTTGTTGTACACGTGGAATCAGACTTCGAGACTCCCAACTCACCCCCACCGGGGGTGGTTACGGCAGAAGTCGTGGTTCCATCGGGAAATGCGGAGGAGAGTGCTTCCGGAGATGACTTCGCTGACATCCTTCAGGAGTACGAAGTCCTGGAGGATCCGGCTATCCTACCTCACGAGGCCCCCGAAGGTACTCCTCGAAGCTCCTGCCCTGGCTAGTACCTCTACGGGTGTCGATGCCCCGGTAGCGCCCGAAGCCCCTTCGCCTTCGGGGGTCGCGGCCCGGGTGTTGGGGGAATATATTTCCCTTGAACAGGGGCCAAATGACGTCAACCTCCGACAGCCTTCGGCCCAGAGCCCAGTGCTGTCGGAGCCTATTTTCTCTCTAAGAGTTGTTTCCAGGTCCCAAGGTGCCCTTCGGAGCCTATAGCTTCGGAGCCCCCAGATCGGGGGGTCTGGCTCGGAGCCCCCAGTTCGGGCCCGCCCTCCGGCGAAAGCTTCGAAGCTCCCCCTTCAGGCATACTTCGAGTTGCAGGCAGTGGTAGAGAACTTAGCTTCTAGTACTAAGTTCCCCACGGACGGCGCCGACTGTTGGAACAATTGCGTTAGTTCCCGCGGGTTTTTATGTGGTGGAGTGTGATGTGGAGAAGTGTAGGACCGAAAGTAGCGACCAGAGGGGGGTGAATGGGCGCCTTAAAAATTCTTTCGAATCAATGGCCTGTTCCCAATACCCAACGCACCTCAAAAATACTACGCAGCAGAAAATAAACAGAAGGCCTAAGTCTAAAGGTTTCTAACCTAGAAGCAACTGATGATAAACAGTGTAAAACTAAAGTGGTGCAACTAGGCTGATGAACAAGTTGTAACAGGCCTAAACTTCTCAATGAAATGATCTAAGTATGTGTAAGATGAAAAGAAAAGTTACTGTCCAAATTTGTCTCCTGTTTGGAATTTGCCGAAGCCCCCTTCGCACGTCGAGGTCTGCTTCGGAGGTTGGTGACGGAGCCTGTCCGATGAGCCGAAGGTGACACGGTCTAGCCTAGTTCGAAGTGGGAAGATGCGAAGTGTACTTCGGAGCAAAGTAAGACAATGCCGGAGCCTGCTTCGAAGTGGGCACTTCGAAGACAGAACTTCGAACACAGCTTCGAACCGAATGCTTCGAAGTAAGACCTTCGAACAGAAAGCTTTGAAAAGAATAAGTTTCGAATCAACAGGCGAAGGCTGATACACGTCCGAGAAAGCAAAACGAACTTTAACAGAGGAACAAGCTCCGAAGTCAACTTCGAAACCAGTCGAAGTGAGGACTTCGAAGCACTCAAGACAAAGTACCTTCGCACAGACGTTCGAAGTATAGATGCTGATCGTTTTGAAAAATACTCCGAAGTCAGACACAAAAGACAAAAACAGTCCGTGGTTCGAACGAAGCCTCTGAGAGTATACGTTCGAAGCCTGCCTCACGGAGCTGAGGGGCTTCGAAACAGAGATAATGGCTTCGCCAGAAAACAGTCAAAAAGGCATTCAATCCAGTCTGCTTCGATCTAAAAGTTGTGCGGTAGAAGGTAAAAAGGCTGGCAGCGAGTACTGTAGCCACAGAAGCAGTACTACTTGCAACAGCAAGAACTAGTACTACTTCTCACGAAGAACACACGCAACAGGGACACAACCTCAGGAATAAAATCAACCAGCACAACAAACCGAAGCTTCTTGAATCAGAGGAATCAATGCGCACACACCTCAACACCTAACAAAAATTCAATCTCACAGGAGCAAAGTAAATGCAAGGCAAAAAGGATGAACCAGTGCCTGGCGGCGCACACAGGAGAGAGAACGTGAGAGGCAAAATGACCCAATGGATTGAAAAGTGAATTCTAGAAGGGGTGGTCCAAACCCTAGGGATTGGGGTCCTATTTATAGGCAGCCCAACACTAGGAATATTCTACCAGCCCCTTAGGGTTTTTACAGACTCAAAAATAAAGGAAAAGACTCTACTGCCCTTAGGAATTTTTACAGACACGACTGACTGACTGTGGGCCTAGAGATACAGATGACATATCCGGAAGCTAAGTTTTCGTAGCGACTACGGCTTCTCCTGTGGACAGTCGGATACAGAATCAATGGTTGTCAGTTTTACGCCGAAACTGACAAAGCCTCCACCGGCTTTGCACCAGGTACCCGGATTGGGCCGGCCCGACTCCGCAGCTCTCTCAGCCCGGCAATCGCTCACCGCCCGTGTACCCGAGTCAATCCTGGTCAACAGCCCAGTGGGTCTTCTACTGCTTCTGGCCCATGCACCCGGATTGGGCCAGCCCGACTTCGCAGCCTCCTCTGCCTGACAGTCGCTCGCTGCCCGTGTACCTGAGTCACACGCGGCCCATGAAACAGCAGATCTCCTCTCTTCTTCAGTCCTATTTGACTATCGTTGACAATGACTCATCACTTCTGGAGCCATGAGGCCCACGCTATTCAGCATGGCTCCTCAATCTCCCCCTTGATGAGTGCATTGTCAACACTCCTCTTTTCTCGGCTCTTCAGCACCTGCGAACAAATGTGGAAACACGAAAACAAACACACAAGAAAACAGAGAAGAAGAAAAATAAGGTAAAAGTTTAACCCTAATGACCAAAAGCCAAACAAAAGCAAGAAACGGTCATTATGGTTAACCAAAACGTAAAAGCTCAAAATGAGTGTGAGTTCAGAACAACAAGGATATTAACAGAGTAAGAACTCCCCCTTAAACTCTGATCCCAAATTTTCTCCCCCTTGTTGACAAGTGAACTCATCAAGCACTCAAAAAAGAGACACAGACTCCCCCTGAAATGCAACTCCCCCTCAAAATATGCAGTGAATGCAACTGGGGTGCAGGTGGAGTGTAGAAAGCATGCTTCTCAGATATGATTGACTGCAAATACAGCATCTAACAAGTATAGCAAAAGAGATACTGTCTAAGACACATGGCATGATCAGTGCAACAGATGATATCTAAATAAAGTCATTTAGCACGCATTTTTCAGTTTTTGCAAACAAAAGCATCACCACATGTTCCGGTAAACAAGCAAGGTAAAACATGAGATGCAGAGGCTAACTGAAATCTACCAAGTTAAGCATTGTCCACACAAAAGTGCTTCAGCAAACGTGTTATCTTTTAAATGTTCAGGCTTTTTCAGAATCCCTTTTTCATTTATGCCAAGGGTTATTTGCATGTCAAACCTTATGCTAACCGACCAAGTCAAGCCTAGGCCAGAACTGGGCCATCAGAAGCTTAAGACATTGGTCTCGGCATACACTACACTGTCCTAGTTCATACCAAAGTGCTATGGTAAGCAATCCAGAACAATATAATGCGACAAAGCAAACCCACTTGGATCTTTTCAACTTAAGCATAAAAAGGCATGGAATTTTCATTCATTTTTGATTTTTATCATTTTTATAGCACATTTTCCATGTTAAAGCATAAAGATGTCCAAGTTGCATATCTGCATCTATGTGATGAACTGGCTACAAGGCATGTAACAGATAGCAAAAGCACTCAGCCTACACATGCTAGTTACCAGAAGCAAAGGTGATCGTTTTTCAAGTTGAAAGCATAAAAGCCATGCACATGACAAATATCAGATATATCAAGTGAACTGAACCAAAGCATGATCATCGACAAGTAATCAAAAGCATGTACCAGCTAGAATAAGTAAAGCAGTTCAATCATATAACAGAAGCAAGCTCAAAGGTGTGATATGTGAATATGCAAGATATGAACACACACATAAAGACTCAAGAAAAGAGTAAAGAAGAAGGAAAACTGACGCAAAATATCCTAGAAAGGATACACAACACCCAAATCCCCTCTTAAACGCTCAAAAGTAGACTGATCTAGGGGTTTGGTGAAAATGTCAGCCAACTGATGATGGGTATCAACATGAACAAGGTCAATGACACCTTTCTCATATTGATCCCGCAAGAAGTGAAAGCGCACATCAATATGTTTGGTTTTTGAATGAAGACACGGGTTTTTCCCTACACTAATAGCACTAGTGCTGTCGCAAAACAATGGAACCCTGGTAGGAAAGAACAACCCAAAGTCTCGTAGAGTGGAAATCATCCAAACCAACTGTGAGCAGCAGCTAGCAGCAGCTACGTACTCAGCCTCTGTGGTCGAAAGAGCAACTCCAGATTGCTTTCGAGAAGACCAAGATACAAGAGAAGAACCAAGAAACTGGCAAGTACCGGAAGTCGACTTGCGATCCAACCGGCACCCACCAAAGTCAGCGTCCGAAAAGCCAGATAAATCAAGAGACGATGATGCTGAATAATAAAGACCAAGATCAGGCGCATAGGTGAGATACCTGAAAATGCGCTTGACAGCCTGTAGGTGAGACGCGCGTGGTGAAGACTGAAAACGCGCGCACAGACCTACGGCGAACTGTATGTCTGGTCTTGTTGCCGTCAAGTACAGCAGCGAACCGATCATCCCTCGAAACTCTCTCTCATTGACCTTGACACCGCTCTCGTCCTTGTCCAGACCCCCAGAAGTGCCCATCGGTGTCATCTGCGGCTTCAATTCACCACCAAAGTCAAATTTCTTAAGCATGTCACGAGTGTACTTACCTTGGTGGATGAAGGTGCCGTCCTTGGTCTGCTTGATCTGGAGCCCTAAGAAATACTTGAGCTCACCCATGAGGCTCATCTCAAACTCACTGTGCATCTGCTCAGAAAACTTGGACACAAGAGAATCAGCAGTACCGCCAAATATAATATCGTCCACATAAATCTGAGCGACTAAGAAATCTGAAGCATCTCTGAGCAAGAAAAGAGTTTTATCCACAGAACCCATCACAAAGCCCTTCCCCAACAAAAATTGCTTAAACCGGTCATACCAAGCCCTGGGGGCTTGCTTCAACCCGTATAAAGCTTTGTGCAACTTAAAAACATGTCGAGGAAACTTAGGGTTCTCAAAGCCGGGGGGTTGCCTAACATAAACCTCCTCTTCTATGTACCCGTTCAGAAAAGCACTCTTAACATCCATTTGAAAAAGCTTAAAACCCTTTGAAACGGCAAAAGCTAGAAGAATACGAATGGACTCAAGACGGGCAACAGGAGTGAAAGTTTCTTCAAAGTCAATACCTTCCTTCTGGCAATAACCCTGGGCAACTAGTCGAGCCTTGTTGCGCACCACAACCCCATCTTCACCTTGTTTGTTCTTGAATACCCACTTGGTGCCTATGGGGTTGCATCCAGGTGGCGGCTCAACTAGTGTCCAAACCCGATTGCGGACAAAATTCTCAAGCTCTTCTTGCATGGCATTAATCCAATTAGAATCAGAGAGAGCATGAGAAACATCTCTGGGCTCAAAAGATGCAACAAACGCAGATTCAGCAAACACAGCGAGAGAGGCAGAAGAACGCAAAGTCCTCTCAGTCAAATCACCAATGATGAGCTCTGAGGGATGGTCACGCTGAACTGCTCGGGTTCCCTGGTGATCTGAAGTCACCTCACCGGAGTCAGCAGCTGGCACCTCTGGACTCGACTGAGGGGGCTCGATCGAAGTGGAAGAAGTGATCAGAGGTCCGCCCTCATCATCAGTCGAAGTCACAGAAGGTGTGGGCTCTGCGGGGGATGCAGAAGGCCCACCCTCAACAGCAGCTGGAGTATCCTCATCTTCCTCGAAGATGGACTCTCCGAGCTCATCATCACCAGAAAGCTCAAAAGAAGGATTCAAAGAAGGCAAGGACTCATCAAAAGAAACCTCACAGGTCTCGACAAGCAGCTGGGATTCGAGGTTCCAAACTCGGAAGCCTCGAGAATGCAATGCATAACCAAGGAAAACACCATCCCAGCAACGAGACTCAAACTTGTCCAAATGCCCTCCCTTCTTGAGCACAAAGCACTTGCAGCCAAACGCTCGCAAGTGGCTCACTTTGGGCTGTCTGCCAAAACGCAACTCATATGATGTCTTACCAATGTAAGCTCTAAGAAAAATGCGGTTTGCCAGATAGCAAGCCGTGTTCATGGCTTCAGCCCAAAAACGCCTAGGAGTCCTATGCTCATCGAGCATCGTCCTGGCCATCTCGACTAGCGTGCGGTTCTTTCGTTCCACAACGCCATTCTGTGGGGGAGTGTAAGGAGAAGAAAACTGATGGTCCAGACCCTGATCACTACAGAAGCTGACGAACTGAGAGTTCTTGAACTCAGAGCCGTTGTCGGAGCGAATTGCTCGCATCCGACCATTGTTCTCATTCTTCAGCTTCAAAATCAGGTCATGGACAAATTGAAAAGTTTCATCCTTAGACTCCAGAAAGAAAACCCACGAGAAACGAGAAAAGTCATCAACAATCACAAGTGCATACCACTTCCCACCGACTGAGCGTACCCGAGCTGGACCTACAGTGTCCAAATGTAAAAGCTCGCCTGGATACGAAGTCATCACCTGAGTCACAGGTGAGTGAGAAGCGGCAACCATTTTCCCATGACGACAGGGATGACAAACTAGATCCTTCTCCATTTTAAGCTTGGGCAATCCTCGGATGAGGTCCATAGAGCTTAACCTAACTAGCAGATCAAAACTCAAATGACCTAACCTCCTATGCCACTTCCAGAGCTCAGAAGAAGATCCAGCAATCAAACAGCGAGAAGGGCCAAAAGAACTAGAGAAGTCAATTCGAAAAACTTTACCGAAAGGTAAAATCTGACAAACCAAAGACCCTCTAGAATCAACCACAGAAGAATTGCCCTTCTTAAAACGCACTTCCAAACCATCCTCAAGAAGTTGCGAAACAGAGATTAAATTAAAGTTCAGATTTTTGACCAAAGCAACATTCTTTAAAGAGAAATGATCTGAAATGTTGATTGAGCCTATGCCACTTACTTTCCCTTGACCGCTGTTCCCGAAAGTGATGTACTCTTTGGAGCTCGGGGGGGGGGGGGTGAGACTGGAGAACCATCTGCGATGTCCCCTCATGTGGCGAGAGCATCCTGAGTCCATGATCCAAACATCCTCCAGTCCCCGGTCCTGCACAATCAGTGTCTGTAAGTGGGAGCAAATGGTCCGGCACCAGGTTTAGCAAAAGAGCTAAACCAGTGTCGAGCCATCTGCTCAAAAGATGGAAAGCGAAAACCATCAAAAGAGTTTGGACCAAAACGCGGCTCAAAGCGCGGTCCTCGGTTTTGCCTAACCCTACGGCCACGAGGTCCAGAACCGTAGCCAACTCGGTCTGGAACTCTGCCGGAACTGAACACCACCACCTGGAGCACGGGCACGAAAACCGTCTCCTCTACCACCACCTACACGACGCGGCCTGGCCTCCAGCCTCTCCCCGCGCCGAGGAACACGCAGTCTACCACCCTGCTGGTAGAACTGCTCCTGATCACTACGAGCCCTCTCTGCTCTCTCAACCCGCTTCCTCCTGAAGCAAAACTCCGCAAGATGCCCGTCTCTCTGACAGTACTCACAATGATAGGTAGGCTTCTTGGGATGTGGTTGAGGCTTGGGGTTCTTGGGCTTAGTGATGTTCGGTGTAGTCTTCTTGGGCTGAGAAGGTCCAGGAAGAGAGTCAAGCAAAGTGTGGAGAGCTTTGGGCTTTGGAACCCAGATAGGTTTCTTGGGTGGAGCTTTAGGTGGTTCATGGATCACTCCATCCTTGGGCTGACAAGCCTGGGATGACTCAGTGGAGTGAGTCTTGGGATACCTCTGCTCTGGAGTCATTTTACTCCACTCCACTGCCCGGCTGATGGCACTCTCAAAGTCAGCCTTGGTGTAGGTGTAACCTACCCCAAACCCATCCTGCCTCTTGAACTGCTGGATCATCATGCCGAGCTGTGGCTCTCTGGCACTGATCCAACTCAGGATAGACCGGAGGTAAAAGTTCTCATTCTGAGAATCCGCTAGCTCCTCTCTCAAGGAAGCTAGTACCTCTACCTGAGACAAGCAGGTCTCACACTCACTCTCTACTTGGACAGACTTTTTGGCTTTAAGCTTAATCAGCTCCATTCTAAGAGACAGGCAGTTCTCACAGACAGTGGGTGGAACTGACAGTGTCTCAAGCTCTAGCCTAGTCTGGGCAAGCTCAGGTCTCAATCTCTCCAAAACACCCAATTGTTCATTACCCTTGGATTTCAGCTCAGCTAAGGCAGCTAAATGAGATGGGCAATCAACACAGGGTGCGACGACAGTGGCTTGAGCATCTTTCAGCTCCAGCTGAGCGCTTTCAAGCTCAGTGGCCGAAAGCATCCCTCTCATCAACTCTTTCTGTGTACCTGGACTTCAGAGTCGACAGGTCACACAGAAGCACCTCACACTTTGGGCACTCACCGCTATCACCCAAGCAAGGGGAAGAAGATAGACTTTCTATTCTACCGTTGGCTACGGCAAGCTCACTCTCTAACTCGTCTATCCTTTTCTTAGCCCCCCTAAGCAGTTTCTCCCGATACTTCAACTCCTGACGATTGCTCTCAAGTAAATCAACAATTTCGCGCTCATAAGATGATACCTTGTTGTCGTCGTCGTCGGAGTCGTCGGAGGAGCTCTTTTCTTCTCTATCCCCAAGAGCCATTGAACAGAAGCTCTTGCGGGATCTTCGGCGCTGGTGTGAGCGGCTCTTCGGCTTGTCTCCGAAGGCCATGAAGCAGAGGCCCGCCGGATCATCCTTGTCCTTCCCCTTCTTGATGGAGATCTCCTCATCGCTTGAGCTCGATGAAGAGGAAGAAGACGTGGATCTCTTGGAGTAGCTCTTCTCCATCTCGGCGAAGAAGGCCTTGTCGCGCTTCTTGTTCTCTCGCCGGTAGTCCTTCAGGGCCTTCTTGAAGAAACGAGTCTTCGGCTTGCCCTTGTTGAAGGAGGGGCTCTCATGCTTGCCGGAGTCATGGAAGCTGCTGCCGGTGCCCTTCTTGTATCCACTGCGCTTGGGGCAGTCGGCGATGAAGTGTCCTGGATCACCACATTCAAAGCATCCAGATTTTGTGCCGTGTCTTTTGAACATTCTTTTATCATAGACACGACGCACCCGGTTGTTAAAGAGACACAAATCATCATCTCCCAACAACTCAAGCTGATCCTCAGTGATAGACATCAAAGAGAACACAGCACAGCTCACAGCAGAGGGATCAACTGAAGGTGTAGCAAGGGCCATGGATTTTGATCCAGAGCCAGTGAGATTTGATCTCAACTGGATATCTACCTCAGTGGCCTTCAGCTTGCTAAACAACTCAGAAATGGTCAAGGTATCGTAAGAAGTACTCTCAACGATAGAGGATACCTTGATCTCCCAGATCTTTGGGTCCAAGGTATGAAGAACCTTGAGCGCTTGCTCGTGATCTGAGACTAACTGAGCACCCTCAGCCTTGTTGTCCCGAAGCTTGTTAATGATCGACTGAAAGCGACCAAACAAAGCCTCAACAGATTCACCCGGCTTCTGTGTGAAATTCTCATATTCACGCCGGTAGGTCTGATAGAGCCGATCCTTGACCTGTGCTGTTCCCTCATGGTGTGCCTTGAGGGTAGCCCAGATCTCTCTCGCAGTGGAGAGATGACTCACACGCTCAAACTCAGTGGGACCTAAACCAGAAAATAAAATGTTCACAGCCTTACTGTTACTCAGATGCTGAGCAATGATACCAGCAGTACCTTGCTCAGTAACTGGCAAAATGAAAAACGTGGTGTGAACGCAAATATCCCATATGTCCGAACCCTGGCTCATGAGATAGGCTCGCATGCGAGTCTTCCAATAATTATAGCCATAGGCTTCCAAGGACGGGACCTTGCCAGGAGACGTCATAGTCACTACTGGGGTTTAGAACCGGTTAATGTATGGAAAAACCCTAACCTCGCTCTGATACCACTTGTAGGACCGAAAGTAGCGACCAGAGGGGGGGGTGAATGGGCGCCTTAAAAATTCTTTCGAATCAATGGCCTGTTCCCAATACCCAACGCACCTCATAAATACTACGCAGCAGAAAATAAACAGAAGGCCTAAGTCTAAAGGTTTCTAACCTAGAAGCAACTGATGATAAACAGTGTAAAACTAAAGTGGTGCAACTAGGCTGATGAACAAGTTGTAACAGGCCTAAACTTCTCAATGAAATGATCTAAGTATGTGTAAGATGAAAAGAGAAGTTACTGTCCAAATTTGTCTCCTAGTTCGGAACTTGCCGAAGCCCCCTTCGCACGTCGAGGTCTGTTTCGGAGGTTGGTGACGGAGCCTGTCCGATGAGCCGAAGGTGACACGGTCTAGCCTAGTTCGAAGTGGGAAGATGCGAAGTGTACTTCGGAGCGAAGTAAGACAATGCCGGAGCCTGCTTCGAAGTGGGCACTTCGAAGACAGAACTTCGAACACAGCTTCGAACCGAATGCTTCGAAGTAAGACCTTCGAACAGAAAGCTTTGAAAAGAATAAGCTTTGAATCAACAGGCGAAGGCTGATACACGTCCGAGAAAGCAAAACGAACTTTAATAGAGGAACAAGCTCCGAAGTCAACTTCGAAACCAGTCGAAGTGAGGACTTCGAAGCACTCAAGACAAAGTACCTTCGCACAGACGTTCAAAGTATAGATGCTGATCGTTTTGAAAAATACTCCGAAGTCAGACACAGAAGACAAAAACAGTCCATGGTTCGAACGAAGCCTCTGAGAGTATACGTTCGAAGCCTGCCTCACGGAGCTGAGGGGCTTCGAAACAGAGATAATGGCTTCGCCAGAAAACAGTCAAAAAGGCATTCAATCCAGTCTGCTTCGATCTAAAAGCTGTGCGGTAGAAGGTAAAAAGGCTGGCAGCGAGTACTGTAGCCACAGAAGCAGTACTACTTGCAACAGCAAGAACTAGTACTACTTCTCACGAAGAACACACGCAACAGGGACACAACCTCAGGAATAAAATCAACCAGCACAACAAACCGAAGCTTCTTGAATCAGAGGAATCAATGCGCACACACCTCAACACCTAACAAAAATTCAATCTCACAGGAGCAAAGTAAATGCAAGGCAAAAAGGATGAACCAGTGCCTGGCGGCGCACACAGGAGAGAGAACGTGAGAGGCAAAATGACCCAATGGATTGAAAAGTGAATTCTAGAAGGGGTGGTCCAAACCCTAGGGATTGGGGTCCTATTTATAGGCAGCCCAACACTAGGAATATTCTACCAGCCCCTTAGGGTTTTTACAGACTCAAAAATAAAGGAAAAGACTCTACTGCCCTTAGGAATTTTTACAGACACGACTGACTGACTGTGGGCCTAGAGATACAGATGACATATCCGGAAGCTAAGTTTTCGTAGCGACTACGGCTTCTCTTCTGGACAGTCGGATATAGAATCAATGGTTGTCAGTTTACACCGAAACTGACAAAGCCTCCACCGGCTTTGCACCAGGTACCCGGATTGGGCCGGCCCGACTCCGCAGCTCTCTCAGCCTGGCAATCGCTCACCGCCCGTGTACCTGAGTCAATCCTGGTCAACAGCCCAGTGGGTCTTCTACTGCTTCTGGCCCATGCACCCGGATTGGGCCAGCCCGACTTCGCAGCCTCCTCTGCCCGACAGTCGCTCGCTGCCCGTGTACCTGAGTCACACGCGGCCCATGAAACAGCAGATCTCCTCTCTTCTTCAGTCCTCTTTGACTATCGTTGACAATGACTCATCACTTCTGGAGCCATGACGCCCACGCTATTCAGCATGGCTCCTCAAGAAGGAACCTCGAAGGGTTCTAACAGAGGGAGAAAAGGGTTTATACTGGTTCGGGCCTCTCTTGGGAGATAATAACCCTACGTCCAGTTGTGGTGGATTTGGCAAGGTATGCCCTAGTATATAGCAATAATTCCAGGGTATCTTGGCCCCCTGGAGCGTGTCCCCCTGTTACAAGGGCTTGGCCCTGCTTTTATAGGCGCGCAGGCCAAAGGAAAAGACCGGGATGCCCTCTATGAGCCCTAGGCTCACATGGGCAGAGAGGGGAAAAAGGGCTAGCTACGGTACAAAGGTACTTTGCAGCTTTACAGCTTTACAGGCGTGTCAGGCTGCGCCAGGATTTTGACTAGCTAAACGACATACAGGGGCGGCGGGGCCCCCGGTATGGCCTATACTTAGATATTTCTTGAGCTTCGAAGTAGGGGCCGGAGCCTTTCTGGTAGAGGCTGCGAAGAGGGCTCCGAGGTGCGCCCCGAAGGGGGCTTCGAAGCACGCCCCGAGCAAGGCTCCGAACAAGGCTCTGAACTGGGGTCTCGGAGCCTTGACCTCGAACTGGCCTCCGAACTGGGGGCCTCCGAACCGGGTCCGCCGAACCGGGGCCTCGAACTGGGATCCCCCGAACTGGGTTCTCGGAGGTTGGCCTCCGGCATCCTTCGCCGGAGCGTGGCCTCCGGCATCCTTCGCCCGGAGGGCGGGCCCGAACTGGGGGCTCCGAGCAGGACCCCCCGATCTGGGGGCTCCGAAGCTATAGGCTCCGAAGGGCACCTTGGGACCTGGAAACAACTCTTAGAGAGAAAACAGGCTCCGACAGCACTGGGCTCTGGGCCGAAGGCTGTCGGAGGTTGACGTCATTTGGCCCCTGTTCAAGGGAAATATATTCCCCCAACAGTAGCCCCTCGCGTGTAGGCCTTCGGGACGAAGGGGTGCGCGCGCCCTTAGGACAAATAACCTGCAAAATACAACTTCGGATAAAACATGCCTTCGGAGCTCGGACCGAAGGTGACCTCGAAAACTGCAGGAAATAAATGCCTGCGCTAGTTTGTCAGAAAGACCTTGGGAGCCCAAACGGCTCCGCAACGGCTAGAAAGTTACCGTTACCCGTGCGCTGGGCTGCTTCGCCTTCGCTGGAGGCCCACTTGACGGTGGGTTCGGCCCACGACTGTTAGAATTCTTACCGCGCCTATAAATAGAGGTTTACCGCGTGCAGCTTTGGCACGCTCTCATTTGCTTCCTTCTCACTGCCTTACAACCTTCGCTCTCTTCTTCTTTCTAGCTTCGCGTAGAGCACCCTTCGTTAGCTTTAGCCCTTCGCCAGCTTTAGCCCTTCGCGCCGAAGTTCCGCCGAGATGCCGAAGAAGGCCGTGATGAAGCCCTTGGCCTTGGGCCCGAGCTCGAGCTCCGTCCAACTGCAAGCGGTAGCGGCTGCAGCGGCGAAGCCTCCGCCTTGGCGGCTGGGACCGAGGGATCTTCGGACGCCGTCCGACAAGTTTGAGCACACCTTGGAGATGAGGGCTTCGATCTCAACGGAGGAGTCGGTCCGGAGGGCCTGCGAAGGGAGGGTCGCAACGAAGATCCAGCTTCGGGTCCCGGAGAAGTCAGAGGCCGTGCCGAGGCCTCGGGCTGACAAAGTGGTGGTCTTCGAAGCCTTCTTCGAAGCCGGCCTCGGGCTGCCAGCAGTGGGGATGCTGAGCGAAGTCCTCAAGGCTTACAACCTTGAGCTTCCTCAACTTTCGCCCAACGCAGTGGCGAGGTTGGCTGTCTTCGAATGGGCCATGAGGGCCGAGGGCTGCGAGGGCCGCGCGGATGTCTTCGTCGCCCTCCACGATGCCAACTGCCAGCCGAAGCCGAGGGAGGGGACAGACCGCGTCAAGAGGGCGCTGGCCTTCGGCAGCGCCAACTTCCAGCTCCGGAAGGAGTTCTAGGATGCCTTCCCAGCGAGGGCTGTAAACAACAAGTGGTGCTCGAAGTAAGATCAGGAGTGGTTCTACGCCTCCATCGGCGCGAACTCCCCCCTTCGGAGTACCAACGCCCACATCTTGTACCGACGCGAAGGGGTGGTGAAGACCAACGAAGACATCCTTCGCTCGAGGATCTTGTTGCTCCGGAGAGTGGCGGCGAAGATGAGTATGAGGGACCTCGCGGAGGAGTTCATCACCCTCCGGCTCAGCCCCCTCACACGCTCCTGGCCGGAAGGGCTCTTCCAGGCTTCGGGTCGAGGGGAACTTAGTGAGTTGGCCTTCGACCGCTTCTGTAAGGCTTCGCAATCTTTTCACCTTTTATACTTCGTAGATTTTTCACTTCTAACTTTAAACCTTTCATGCAGCCGACCTCGAGATGAGGACTCCGGAGGAGGTCACCGCGGCGGCGGATCGAGTCGTTGGGACTCCGACCCTCGAGGAGCAGGCCCAGCGCCTCGCACTGGTGGGGTCCTGGGAGCGCTGGAACAGAGTATGGACCGCGCTCGACCTCGGAGGGCTCCCTGCTCTGCCGGACTTCGCCCACCTGACTACCTCGTCGGCCGGAGCCAAGAGGAAGAGGGGGGACGAGGACGAACCGGATGCTCCGGGGCCTCGGCGGGAGGTCGCCGCGACCGAAGTCTCTAACCCGGGGGAGGTTGCGGCGAAGCCCGCAACTACTCCGACCCCAAAGAGGGCAGCGAAGCCCCTGGCGGCGAAGACTTCGGTGGCGGAGGCCGACGCGCATACTCCCGCCGCAAAGGAGGCCACGGATGCTCCGGCGGCAACAACTTCGGGCGCGAAGGTGGATGCGCCAGCCTCGCAGCGAAGGAGTTGGAGGGCACACTTAGCCCCTCCTTCCTTCCAAGAAATCTCCGACGAAGGTAAACCCTTTTTGCATGCTTCTCTTCAATATGCGGATCTTGACTTGGCTCCCTGCAGAGGATGAAGACGACGCGAGGCCCACCGTGGCGAAGCCGGTAGGTGAAGCCGGATCGAAGCCCGCCGATGTGAAGCCCACGGAAGCTTCGAGCAGCAGCGGCAACGATAGCGATTCAGAGTCCGAGAGTACTTCGTCCGACGACGAAGGCAACAGAGGCCGCGAGGTCCCTCGAAGCGACGAAGATGTCGACGTGGTGGGCTTGAGCCCCGCCTCGCCGAAGCCCGCGCAGGAGACCGTGGCAGTGGTTCACCCTTTCAAGCCGAGGGATGGCGTGACGGAGGCGGCGATCCACGGCTTCCGCGAGGCTTGTGCTTCTACGGAGGCAGGGGACTTGGTGGCCCAACTTAGCCACCTGGACCCCACGGATCTCTTCGTCAGTTCGAACGAAGTCCTTATGCGGGTGAGCGAAGCCCCTTGCAACCTCGAACTATATTTTAGCCCTTGGTTAATACTTATGATTTCTTGACTTCATGCAGGCCTTCGCACTGAACACAGCAGCCTCGACTGCTGCCGACAGGCGGATGGAGCGCCTCGCAGAGGAGAAGGAGGCCCTCCGCCGCGAGGGCTCGGAGGAAGCCGAGAAACAGAGGCGGGCCGAGGCTTCGGCTGCTGAGGCGAAGGCTGAGGCCGACAAGGCTAAGGAAGCCTTGGCCTCGGAGATGGCTCGGCTCCGCGCGGAGCTCCAGGCTTCGAAGGACGCTGAAGCTCGACAGGCGAAGGAGAATTCTTCGCTCCGCCAACGGGCCCGGGGTCTTGAAGACTTCATCGTGGCCAATCTTGGCGAAGCCACCCAGAGCCTGACCGAGGTCCTTGAGTTAATAGGGACCGAGTGCCGGGCTCCGGACTTTGGCGATCAGGACCCGATTGGGGACCGCGTCGATTTCTTGAAGACTGCGGCCTCGATCGCGAAGGAAGCGCTGATGGGCTTCGCTCTCATGGCCGGCCGAGTCGCGGGCCAAGGAGTGTTGCACATGCTTCATGAAGCGGGGTGCAACCACCTTCAGGCAGCAACCTCTGTGACCTCGGTGGTCTTCGGGGGTCAGCACTTGGTGACCCCTCCGGCTGATGTCCGCGGAGCCTGGCGGCGGCTACAGGAACCCTGGAAGGAGCAAGGCTGCGAGGCAGTCCTCGGCCTCCAGAAGGCCCTTCGACACCGCCGATCCAAAGCACCTGCTGCGCCCGACCAGCCTTCGACTTCGACACCCCCGCCTCCGAAGGTGTAGATCTCCTTAGGCCTTTTTGTAATACTTAGCTACAGGCTTGTAAAAACTTTATTAGCTTATTAATATGAATGCGGGGGTTCTTTTATACCTGCCCAAGCTCAGCCTCCGACTGTAGACCTCGAAGTGCTCGAGGACTCCGAAGGCCTTCGACAGTTGTGGGCAGTCCTCAAAGTAGCTAGGTCCGAAGGTCCCCCTCGGTTTAAGCTTCCGAGGTGGCCTAACGGTGAAGCCATCTCCGACGTAGCTCAGGATTTGCTAGCCGCTGTGAAGACGAAGTACTTTCCGGGTTCTTTGTTTTTACCTTCGCGGACGGCCTTAGCGGGTGACGAAGCATTAGACTTCTCTGCCTTTGATACGACACCGCTTGCTTCGCTAACTTGGAGCGACCTGCAAAGTGGAAGACGAGGTCCACGGGCTTCGGAGCCTGGACGAGCCGGACGTGGGAGAGCGGGCTCTGACGAGGCTTCGTCCAGCCGAGGGGGCCCTGGCCGAAGGAGAGGCAAGCGAGGGCTGGGGCCTCGCACACAATTCTTTTTAGGTTTAGACATAGACTACTCGTAGTTTGCTCTCGATGTATACCTATAACACACTTCTCAATTGTCATTTTAATGAATGGATTATATTTGCACACTTTGTTCGTATGCTTCGCATTGTTTGGCTTCGAACATTTTAGCTTGTCATGCTTGTACTGCGTATTACATTCGCGCACCTCGCATACATGCTTCCCCCCTTTGCTCGTGGCAGCTAGGGACTTAGCCGTTGCTGGTGCGGGCAAAAAATAAAGGATGCGAAGGGTGCGCTTTTCGGCGGCTTCGACGCATGAAGCTTTATTTGAGCGAGGGCCCCTTCTGGGCTTCGAGCGCTTTAGTTTGGTGCGAAGCAGGGCTTCAGCTACTCGGAATTTCATCGAGCGAAGTCCTCCTTTGGGCTTCGAACGTGCTAACTTGGTGCGAAGCAAGGCTTCAGCATAACCAAATTTAGCGAGGCATGCTTCGGCATGCTAGGATTTGGATGCTGTGCGTGAGCGAGGCTCTGAAACACACTTAGATTTTAGCGAAGTATGACTTCGAGACGCTTAGGCATATATTATATGAGCACGCGAAGCAAGGCTTCGGAGCGTGTTTGGATAATGAAGAAAGGCTTCGGAACTTGGTCCTGTAATGAGAAGGATATTTGGTGTGGATTCACCGAACCTGTGATAATGTGAGTCACCTTCGACTCTGAGCCACCTTCGACTCTGGGCCACCTACGACCCTGGGCCACCTTCGACCCGGGGATGCATCAGGCCGGAGCCTGGAATCCCGGACTTGCCGAGCCGTCGCTCGGAAGTCTCAAAGCCCACTTCTACGGGCTCGGAGGCGCTGTGTAGCCTCCGGAGGGGTGCTCTGGATTTTGTAAGGCGAAGCGAGGCTTCGGGTTTTAAGTAAGGCGAAGCAAGGCTTCGGGTTTTTGATTGTGCGAAGCAATGCTTCGAATTTTTCTCAATAAGATGGGGCAGAAATTTGCTTTGAAGGCGAAGCAGGGCTTCGAACTTCAAGGCGAAGCTGGGCTTCGAATGTATATCAAGTGATCGCGACATCGTACATCGAAGTAGTACTTCAGATAGCAGACATACCTCGCAAAGTAGTTGAAGGATGGCCTTGTAGCCCTTGGGGCTTCGGCGACCTCCGACATGTGTAGCGGAGCCCCTTGCTGGAGGGTGGGCTCCGGTATGTGAAGGATGGAGGAAGGCGAAGATGGCCTTCGAACTGCACCCGAAGCCCCTTGCTGGAGGGTGGGCTCCGATATGTGAAGGATGGAGGAAGGCGAAGATGGCCTTCGAGCTGCACCCGAAGCCCCTTGCTGGAGGGCGCGCGAAGCAAGAAACCTTCGAAGCTCCCCCCTCAGGCATACTTCGAGTTGCAGGTAGTGGCAGAGAACTTAGCTTCTAGTACTAAGTTCCCCACGGACGGCGCCAACTGTTGGAACAATTGCGTTAGTTCCAGCAGGTTTTTATGTGGTGGAGTGTGATGTGGAGAAGGAACCTCGAAGGGTTCTAACAGAGGGAGAAAAGGGTTTATACTGGTTCGGGCCTCTGTTAGAACCCTTCGAGGTTCCTTCTCCACATCACACCCCACCACATAAAAACCTGCTGGAACTAACGCAATTGTTCCAACACCGGGCGGACCCACTGCTTCTTCGGATGTTCCTTGCTTGACAGCGGAGAATGTACCCATTGGAGCGAATTTGGCGACGGAGGTTGACCCTGCGGTGTCGGCTCTGGCAGTTGAGGTTGCCTCTGTTGCCGTGCGTCTGGCTGGAGGGGTAGCCGCCGGCGACCGGGATACTCCGGCTTCGCCCGCCGTGTCTGCCTTCGTGCCGGGAAGGGGCAAGAGCTTATCTAGCCTCGGCATTCTTCCTGGCCTCGCTACAACCTCCATCGGCAATTCGGAGGATGAGGCCGCGGCCGACGACCGCCAAGCCCTGTCTTGGCTGCCTCTGCTGGCTCCGTTCTTGGAGCAGCGGGAAGGCCTCTGAAGGCTCATGGAGCCCCTGGCAGAGAAGATCCATGATATCGCCAACTCGGACTTGGTCTCCGTTTTGAGCGAGGCAGTGGCTCCGACACTCAACACAGCCCTCGAAAGGGCTGCCCTTCAGGTATGAAAAAACACCATAGCTACTTCGAATTAGTGAACATAAATACTTCGGTACTTACTTGTTCTTTTGCAGCAATTTGTTCTTGCTAGAGCGGCAGCAACTTCCAATGAGGTTGAGATCAACCGCCTCAAAAGGAAGGTTACTACCCTCCAGACCACCCTTAACAATTCCAACGAGAGATCCATCAGGTTGGAGGAGGAAACCCTGGTGGAACGGCGAGACAGGACAACGACGCGCTCCGCTCCTCAGCCCAAGAGGTCGAAGCTGAGCGCGTTGTTCTTCGGGCGGAGGTCGAAAGGCTCCGTCGAGAAGCGGCTGCTTCGAGCGCTCAATTGGTGGAGCTCCAAGGAGCTCTTAACCAGGCCATGGCCCAAAAAAGCTCCTTAATACTCCAGGTGGCCGAGGTATCTGCAACTGCTGCAGGGCTAGAAGTGGCAGAGAAGAGGAACGCTAGTACGACGGACCATACCTTGGAAGCCCTTCAAGGTACCTTGGAGTACTTCGGTACTATGTGCCCCTCGTCTTCTGCTGCGGTCCACGAACCCCTTGATCGGAAGCTGAGAAGGATCCAGGTGGCTTCGTCGTTGATGATGAACTCCGGTGTTCGGTACGAAGAAATCTCCGGGCAGTGTGCTGGCATCGGGGTTCTCAGCCACCTTGAGTCCCTTCAGATCCCTCTCGGCTCAGTCGGAGGTTCGAGCCCTGGAAGCTTTGCCTCCGACGACTTGCTGCACCCATCCTCGGATGTGGCCTTGGCCTGGGAAGCCTTCCGATCAATTTGGAAGACGGACCACAAGGCTGCGGCCAAGGCTTGGATTGACGAAGCTCGCTGGCAGAAGCAGGCGCAAACAAGGCCACCGCTTCCTGCTTCGCCAGCCCCTGTCGTTCCTGCTCCGCCAACCGACCCGCAGGTCTAGCTTTTTAGGGTTATTATGTATGCGAAGTCTTGTAAAGCCCTTTTTATTAATGGAAAAGCTATAAACGAGAAACTTGTCTTGGGTGCTCTGTTCTTTTTTAGGTTTTGTCATGCCCTTCGAGCCCTGTCCTCGAATTATTGGAAATTACTGACGAGCTCCGAAAGGAGTGGGCAAACCTTGAAGGTTTAAGGCCTTACCGCCGCTCTCGCTTCTCTGTTCCTCGTGGAGATGGAGGGGAGGTAACCTTTGAAGTTTGCCAAGATGTCTTAGCTTATATTAAAGAGGAAGATAAGGCGAAGGTATCATCGCCTTCTGAACCTACGAACTGGTCTGACTCGGAGTACCGGGCCGAAGACCCTGCGGAGGCTGACTCTGAAAGGCTCTTGACGTGGGCGGAGCTTCAAGAAGAGCAAAAGAAACTACGAGCCTCCAAGAAAAAGAGAAGCATTCGAACGACGAGGGCCAAGCCAACAGCTTCGAGCTCCGAAGGGCAGAGTAGTCGGAGAGGTAGCTCTAGATGCCGACAGGGTCTTCGATTTTTCCTAGGCTTGGACCAAAACTTTTCTTGATGTAAAAGTATAATGATTTAATGTGAAATTCAAGTACGTTGTGCGGTTCCTATCCTCCGACCCCCCCTTGTGGGTGGTGGAGCTTTTACTGTAGAAAAGGGTTCGCCATACACAATGATGCTCCGAACAACCGGACGCTTCGAATTACACTTATCATTTGTACTTTGGTATTACTACCTCGCGAATCCCTCTTTTTTTCTTTGTTTTTAAAGTCCTTAGACTCTTGTACGGATCCTAACAAGCCGGAGCCTGGAATCCGTAGGGTGGCCACCTTCGGCTCTTTTGCAGACACTTCGTACCCGGAGGCCGAAAGTCTGTTTCTTTTTAAAGTCCTTAGACTCTTCTACGGATCCTAACAAGACGGAGCCTGGAATCCGTAGGGTGGCCACCTTCGGCTCTTTTGCAGACACTTCGTACCCGGAGGCCGAAAGTCTGTTTCTTTTTAAAGTCCTTAGACTCTTCTACGGATCCTAACAAGCCGGAGCCTGGAATCCGTAGGGTAGCCACCTTCGGCTCTTTTGCAGACACTTCGTACCTGGAGGCCGAAAGTCTGTTTTTTTAAAGTCCTTAGACTCTTCTACGGATCCTAACAAGCCGGAGCCTGGAATCCGTAGGGTGGCAGTGGAGCCTCTGAACCGATGGTTCACAGGCGTCCGCCTGGGTCTTGGGAAAAATGCTTGACTCTGCAAGCATATCCGTCCTCCCGATGCGTCCATCAGGAGTAAGGGATATTCGAAGAGCAAACAAATTTCGACCCTTATCTTTATTCATAGAAAGGAAAATTTTACAAGTGCTTACAAGGAGCCCCTAAGCGTAATAATGCTTAAGGTGCTCTGCATGCCATGCATGCTTCAACTCTTCCCCTTCTAAATTTGCTAATTTAAACGACCCGGGGCGCCCTGAGCGTAAGATAACATATGGACCTTCCCATTTGCTTCCTAGCTTCCCCGGAGCTATTACACTTCGCAACACTAGATGACCAGGTTTTAGCTCATTTAGCTTTTTCTTCGGGTCATACCATGTCTTTGTGTGGTCCTGGTACTTAGCCAGATTGGCGACAGCTCGAAGCCTTGTTTCTTTTGACAAATCCAGCGAAGTGTTCCTATCACCTTCGTTTCCAGGTTGAAAAACTCGAAGGGATCCACCTCTGAGCTCCGTCGGAGTCATGGCTTCATCTCCGAATAGTAATCTAAACGGGGTGAAACCTGTGGACCTGGTTTGAGTGGTTCGAATGGACCACAAGATTTTAGGGAGCTCTTCGACCCACAGCCCTTTGGCCAAACCAACGATTCGGCGATTCAGCCCGGAGAGGATGTTCCCGTTGGCTCGCTCAACGGCTCCGTTGGATTGTGGATGGCGCACTGCGGCGAAGCATAACTTAATGCCCAAATCTTCACAAAATGCTTGGAAGGTGTCAGCTTCGAATTGGGTTCCATTATCCACCGTCAACTCCCTTGGCACTCCGAACCTGCATATAATGTTCTGCCAGAAAATTTTTTGCACATTCCTCGAGGTGATAGCTGTCAATGGCTCCGCTTCAACCCACTTTGAGAAATACTCGATTGCTACTACCGCAAACTTCAAGCCGCCTTTTGCCATTGGGAACGGTCCTATGAGGTCCATGCCCCATCTAGCCATTGGCCATACTGGGGCAATAACTTGAAGCTGTGCTGGCGGGCGATGGCTTCGTCTGCCCATCCATTGGCAGCCTTGGCATGTTCGAACCAGGCCCTCTGCATCTCTTACTATCGTGGGCCAATAAAACCCTTGCCGAAGCGTATTGCCAGCTAGCGCACGAGGGGCTAAATGACTTCCGCACAAGCCTTCGTGGATGTCTCAAAGTATATGTTCTGACCTTCGGGCTGGGAGATGCATCGAAGTAGAGGTGAATACACTCCAGCTTTGTATAATACTCCATCGATAAGCTTATAATTTCGAGCTCTTGCTTGCATCCTTCGGGCTTCTGGACCTTCGAGAGGGTGCATGCCACTTTGCAACATGTTCATTATCGGAGCCCGCTAATCTGCAATCGGGATGCACAGTACTTCCGAAGAGGCTAACTGAACAGCTGCTGGCTGTGCTAGTTCTTCGTAGAAAGCACCTTCCGGAAGGTCCACCACCCCTGTTGCGGCCTTTGCAAGAATATCTGCGAGTTGATTCTCTGCACGAGGGATACTCCGAACTGTAAATCCTCTGAATGCTGCTTTGGTTTTGCGAATTTCTTCAAGGTATTGTGCTAGATGTGGATTTTTTGCTTGAAAGCTTTTATCAACATGCCCTGCGACGACTTGGGAATCTGTCTTAATCATTATCCTTGCGGCTCCGAGCGCTTTAGCCTTTCGGAGGCCTAGCAGGATTCCTTCGTACTCGACGATGTTATTAGTGGTTCTGAAGTTGAGCCTCGCAGAATACATGGCTTTCTGCCCTGATGGTGATATGATGACAGCCCCTGCTCCGGCACCGGATGCTTGATATGCTCCGTCTGAAAATATAGTCCACAAACCTTCGGAGGGTTCTTCCGCGGCCCAAATAGCGGATGGAGTCCACTCTGCTATGAAATCGGCTATGATTTTGGACTTAATAGCTGTTCTTGCTGTGAAGGAGATTCAGAACGGGGCTAGCTCAACTGCCCACTTTCCAATCCTGCCCGTAGAATCTTTGTTTCGGAGCATGTCTCCAAGAGGATACGATGTAGGGACGATTAGGTTATGCGCCAAGAAATAATGCCTTAGCTTGCGTGAGGCCATTACTAGGGCATAAGCAAACTTCTCGAGCTCGGAGTGTCTGACTTTAGCTCCGGACAATGCCTCCGACACAAAGTAAACTGGGTTCTGCACCAGCTTTCATTTAAGCTCAACTTCCCGGACCAATACTGCACTTACTGCTGAACCTGTTGCTGCAAGATATAGGAGCAGTGTTTCTTCTGGGAGGGGAACGGTCAAAGTTGATAATCTTCCGAGGTATTCTTTTATATCATCGAAGCTCTTCTGACACTCTGGTGTCCAACTAAAGCTTTCGGACCCCTTTAATGCTTTGAAAATTGGTAGGCTCCGCTCTGCTGACCTGGCTAGGAACCTGCTAAGTGCTGCGAGCCTTCCTGCTAGCTTCTGCACTTGCTTCAAATTCTCTGGTGGAGCCATCCTTTGTAGTGCGCTTATTTGTGTTGGGCTAGCTTCGATTCCCCTGCTCGAAATTAGGTACCCTAGTAGCTTTCCTGCTTGTGCCCCGAATATACATTTTTCCGGGTTGAGGCGTACTCCACATGCTCGGAGGCTCTCAAATGTTTCAGCTAGGTCTAAGCTATGCTGGTTTTTTTAGCACTTTTTATTACAATATCATCCATATAGGCCTCGACATTCTGGCCTATCTGATGACCTAGAGCTTTAGCTATTAAACGTGAAAAGGTGGCTCTGACATTCCACAAACCAAAAGGCATTCTTACATAACAGAATACTCCGGAAGGAGTTATAAAGCTTGTCTTTGCTTCGTCCTCGCGTTTCAGCCATACTTGATGATATCCGGAATAAGCGTTAAGAAAACTTAGCAATTCGGAGCCTGCTGTGGAATCCACCAGCTGATCTATTTGGGGCATCGGGTAGGGGTCTTGTGGGCATGCTTTATTTAATGAAGTAAAGTCAATACACATGCGCCACTTGTTCGAGTCTTTCTTCCTTACAAAAACAGGGTTAGCCAACCACTCGGTATGGGCTACCTCCCTGATGACGTCAGCTCTTAACAATTTTTCTACTTCGGCTTTGGCAAGGCTTGCTCTTTCTGCTGACAGCTTGCGGAGCCCTTGGCGCACTGGCCTGGCCTTCGGGTTGACGAGCACACTATGCTCGATGATACTTCGATCGACCCCGGTGATGTCTTTGTCAGTCCAAGCAAAGACGTCCAGATTTTTCCTGACGACTTCTTCTAACGAGGTAGCTATTTCCGGGGATAGCCCTTTGCCGAACTGTACTGGGTACTCTTTGCCATCTTTCGAAATCATTCTTGTCTCAACATCACCCTCCGGGCTTGGCTTGAGAGAGGGCCCCTTCGAAGGGTTCGAGGCCTCAGGCACTTGTTCAATGCTTTTCGCCACATTGTGCACTTGTCGGGGGTCCAATGGCTGCCCGTGGCCATACTCCGTCCTTCGGGCTACAGCTTGGTCTCCTGAAATAGTAAGCACCCCACCTTGCGTGGGCATTTTGAGACAAAGGTAATTATGATGCGCTATAGCCCCGAACTGGTTTAGCATCCCTCGGCCGAAGATTGCGTTGTAAGTATATGGGGCGTCGACCACGTCGAAGATCACCTCTTCTACTCGGGCCAAAGGCCCCTCTCCGAAGGCAACCTCGAGGCCTATCTGGCCGAGGGCATCGAGAGGCGGTCCTGAAAACCCTTGAAGTGGCCGGGCTACCGGAAGCAGATGCTTCCGAGGTATGCACATCTGATCGAAGTCCTGGACGAAGAGTATGTCTGCGGAGCTTCCGCCATCTACTAGGATCCTTCGGACCTCCACTCCTGCTATATCAACAGAAATGACCAAGGGGTCAGCGTGGGGGAACTTCACCCCCGCGGCATCGCTGGCGGTAAACGAGATGGGCACGTGGGACCACTCTGGCATTGCTTCGGCGGAACTCGAGGTCCCAATGTGCCCGACCTCTCGGACGTACTCGCGCCGCTGCCTCTTGGACATGCTCCCGAGGGTCCCCCCTCCGGAGATGGGCAGGACCACTCGCTTGCCGCGGTCTTGCGGGTCCTCCTGCTTTGGTGGTGGCATAATATTGGCCACCGGTAACCGCATGGGGGCTTCAAGGGCACCGGCTCGGGCCACAGTTTGCACAGGCTCTGACCGTGTTGATGATGGGGCTTGGTCCGAAGCACCCCGCCCGGTACTTCGCTCAAGGTAGTCGCCCCGAATGGCCAAAACTGCCTTGCAATCCTTCGTGTCATGGCTCCTATTGTCACCATGCACGCAACAGAAAAAAACTCTGATGCCTGCCAGACATCCTTTCTTGGGGCTTTGGCGCCCCGGCCTTGAAATTCTTCGCTTGCTGGAAATTAGCAGGTGCCCTCGGAGCAGAAGGCGCAATGTTTAGTACCTCCGAACGAAAATGCTTCTTTCCCCGCTTGTGCTCATTGAAGCGGTTGTCTTGAGGAGGTTGTAGGGGAGTGGAAGATTCGGGCTCCTTCTTGACTTCCCGGAGTGTGGACGATGGTGCTTCAGCGCGCCGAAGACAACCTTCTTCCGCCTTGGCATACTGTTCAAAGTATGCCATCAGCTGCGCCACAAACGTCACCGGCTTCCGATGGAGTTTGCTGAGGAGGTCGGGGTTCAACACTCCTTCGCGGGCGGCGTCGACTACCGAGGAGGTAGACAGGCCCTTAATCTGCGACTTGGTGTGGGCGAAGCGCGTGAAGTACTCCCAGTGTGTTTCTCCCGTCCGCTGTTTCACCTGGAACAAGCTCCCTGTGGACATTGGGGCCACGAAGGTGCCTTGGAAGTTGCTCACAAATTTCTTCTTTAGCTGCTCCCAAGAGCTGATTGATCCTGGCTTCAGAGACCAGAACCATCGGAGCGCCACGCCTTCAACAGCGAGGGGGAAGCATTTTGCCATAGTGCTTCGCACCCCCCCGCTTGCTTCTATTGCTAGGGCATATGAGCGGGCGAACTCTCCGGGGTCCGACCCTCCGGAGTACTTGTGTAACTTCGAAGCCTTGAACCTGGGATCAAAGGGGGCTCTTTGCAAGTCTGGGTGTAATGGGGACTCCTCGTCGAAATATGCGTTTTCGGCTTCCTCCGGGACTTGGACAACTTCTGGGGGGTTGTGAGCACCACCGTCTTGAGGCCCTTTGGGAGTATCGGTGGAGGCTTGGGTGCGGAGGCGATCAGCAGCCTCCTGCCTCCACCTAGCTACTTCCTCCTGAAGCCTAGCTAATTGAGTAGCCTCGGTTCCAGGAAGGCCTTCGTCTTCTTCTGAAGGTAGCTCCGGGTCTTGGGAGCTGATGTAATCAGTCTGAAGCACCGTAGGAGGAGTTCGAGGGGACCTTCGGAGAGGACCCGAAGTTTGACTCCGCTTCGGAGGCATAGCTAGCCACGAAGAGGTCTTGGAGACGGAGGACTTCGAACGACTCGGGAAGTCGAGTGAAGGCCTTCGAGCTGCACTAAGAAGCCCTTAACTGAAGGGTGCGCGGAATCCTGAAACTCCGAGGCTCCCTCCGTAAGTGGTCTTCGAGGTGCAGTCAGCAGCAGAGAACAAGCTTCTAGAACTGGTTCCCCACGGACGACGCCAACTGTTGGTGCAAAAGTTACACCAACAGGTTCTCTGAGATCAAGAACTAACAAACAATGAGTTTGTGATTTGGGACTGACTCGAACCTCCGAGCAGGATAATAGCTCGAGTAGTCCGAACGTGTGTATTGAATAATTTGTACCGGGGGCCCCCCTTTACAGGGTATAGAGGGTGGTATTTATAGGTAAAAATGCATAAGGAAAGTACCTAATTGCCCCTAGATTACAATTGACATAGTGGAAACTATTCGGTGTCAGGAACAAGGTTATAAAAGGTAAAATACTACAAGGCAGATGGATAGGCCAAACATCTCATCAGTCTTGTCCTTCAGCTTGGGACTTTTATCTCTCATTCGGAGGGTTCACCGAGGCCTCGTATCGCTGCACCCTTCGGTTTGACGCCTCTACCTCCGAACGAAGGCTCGCCAGCTTCGGAGCCTTTCTTAGCCCTTGAAGTATTAATCCTTAAGTCCTGAAAATGGAGTAATTTCCCCCAACAACCTCCGAACCCCTTCGGAGAGACCCCTTCGCCTAGAAGGAAACTTTTCGATCACTCATCACAGACTTGAAACCAAGGCACATTTCAACTTGGTTTCTCAATTTTAAATTGCAAATAACACATAATTCATCACAAAATTACAACATAGAATTCATCACAAAATACCACCATCACAAATTGTATTGCACAAACAAAGCATAACATCAAAAATTGTATTATATATATTTCACCAAATATTTTCAAGTGTTACAAAACTAGTTCAAACATTAATTCGAGCCTTTATAATGGAAATCATCAGTCATTGCGAAGACTCGATTCAAAAGGGTTGCCATTAGCCATGAATGGATGTCCGACAACTTAGTCTTGCCAAGAGATCCTTCAAGTGTGTTGAATTCCTACAAATTGAGTTTTTAACATTAGTCGATGTTTACGTAAGTGAAAAGTAAATTAAACACAAAAACAAAGTGATGGGGGAGTGGTCCCGATCTTCCGCTAGGTAAAGGATAGCTTGGGTTGGTGGAGAATCTCGACGTTGGCGATCCAAGGCTCCGGTCCGGCGGATCAAAACCTTGCAATCGTTACACCACTGTCTCCGTTGGTTATCAACCATGCAGAACGCGATTGACCTCGCCACGAAGGCTAATTCCTGCAAGCGAACCCAAGAACACAAGCAAGAACAAGAAGGATACAAATCGAATGCCAAATCACAGACAAACGAAGATAAGGTGAGGTTTCACAAACGCCAATGCAGCAGCCAATCGGTCCGGTGCAAGAGGCGGGATCTAAACACAACAGTGTAGATGCAACAAAGCAAAACCTAACCCTAGCGGCGGCTGGCGAGAGAATATATAGGGCGGCGGCCTGTGGAAGGCGAACAGACACAGGCTGTGGGCTAGAAGACGTACAGACTCAGACTATGGGCCAACACGGCCCAGTTCTGTCACGCAGGACTGTTTTAAATACACAGGACGACTCGAGACTCCAAAAGAGACGAAACCAACGGCAAAAGATCCGTATTCTCCTTAGCTTTCCAAAAAGTCCAAGAACGCGCCAATCGGACTTCGTATGAGGAAGTTATGCCCATTTTGGTGCATGGTGGTCGATGTAGTCCGAACCAGCGAATTCTTGACTTCAAATCATCCGTGCGGCTCCGTCTTCGACTCCAACTCTTCTATTCCATCTCCCATGTTCCTAAGCACTAAAATATCACTAGTATTCAGTAGCATCCCGTCCAAACAAATATTCACATAGTTACTAAGGAAAGAATTAACCTCATGGTTCAAGCGACGGGCACGGGCGCGTGTGATTGGTCCTTGTAATTGAATTGTAGGTGGAGGCTCCATGTGTGTATCATGTGAAGTGATGTCCTCATCATCCTCCCCTTCTTGAATTGGAGTCGTCCTCGACTCAAGCTCATTGTCATCTCCCAAATAGGGCTTTAAATCTGAAATGTTAAATGTGGGACTAACCCCAAAAGCTGCAGGCAACTCAAGTTTATATGCATTATCATTTATCTTCTCAAGCACACGGAAAGGACCATCAGCACGGGGCATCAATTTAGACTTTCTCAAATCAGGGAAACGATCCTTGCGCAAGTGCAACCAAACAAGATCACCCGGTTCAAATGTTATCTCTTTTCTACCCTTACTACCATAAGCACGATATTTCTCATTCATTTTCTCTATGTTTGCTTTAGTGGTTTCATGCATCTTGAGTAATAATTCAGCACGTGTAGTAGCATCAAAATTCAAGTTTTCAGATGGTGGTAATGGTAGCAAATCAATAGGAGCACGCGGATTAAAGCCATAGACCACTTGAAACGGACTTACCTTAGTAGTGGAGTGTACTGACCTATTATATGCAAACTCAATATGAGGTAGACACTCTTCCCAAAGCTTCAAGTTGGTCTTCAAAACAGCCCTCAACATGGTGGACAATGTACGGTTGACGACCTCCATTTGTCCATCCGTTTGGGGGTGACAAGTAGTAGAAAACAGCAGCTTCGTCCCCAACTTATGCCACAACGTCCTCCAAAAATGACTTAAAAATTTAGCATCACGATCTGAAACGATGGTATTGGGAACTCCATGCAAGCGTACGACCTCTCTGAAAAACAAATCAGCAACATTTGTAGCGTCGTCGCTCTTGTGACAAGGTATAAAATGCGCCATTTTAGAGAACCGATCTACCACCACAAAAATACTATCTCTCCCCCTCCTAGTTCTAGGTAATCCTAACACAAAATCCATAGAAATATCTTCCCAAGGTACACTAGGAATGGGCAGAGGCATATAAAGACCATGTGGGTTTAGACGGGACTTAGCTTTATTGCAAGTAGTGCATCGTGCCACATAGCGCTCAACATCTCGTCTCATCCTAGGCCAATAGAAGTGTGTGGACAACACATCTTCGGTTTTCTTTGATCCAAAATGTCCCATCAAACCACCACCGTGTGCTTCCTGCAATAACAACAAGCGAAGAGAGCTAGCCGGCACGCATAACTTGTTAGCACGAAAAAGATATCCATGATTCAGCACATATTTGTTCCAAACACGGTCATTTGTACAATTTGCAAAAGCATCTTTGAAGTCCAAATCAGTAGCATACATGTCCTTCAATGTTTCTAAACCAAAGATCTTATAATCAAGTTGAGAAAACAATGTATAACATCTAGATAGAGCATCAGCAATCACATTATCTTTCCCTTTCTTATGCTTAATGATATATGGAAAAGTCTCAATAAATTCTACCCATTTAGCATGTCATTTATTCAGATTTGCTTGACTACGTATATGCTTCAAAGCTTCATGATCCGAATGAATAATAAACTCCTTAGGCAAAAGGTAATGTTGCCAAGTTTCAAGCACACGCACTAAGGCATATAATTCCTTATCATAGGTAGAATAATTCAACTGTGGACCATGTAATTTTTCACTAAAATAGGCCACGGGTTTACCTCCTTGTAGCAGCACACCTCCTAATCCAAAACCACTAGCATCACATTCTAACTCAAAAGGCTTACTGAAGTCGGGTAGCTGAAGTAGAGGTGCATGTGTAAGACGATCTTTGAGTGTGGCAAAAGCTTGATCATGTGCTGGCTCCCAAGTAAAAGTAACTCCCTTCTTGGTCAACTCATGCAAAGGACCGGCTATGGTGCTGAAATCTTTCACAAAACGCCGGTAGAAACCTGCAAGACCAAGAAAACTACGTACCTGTGTGATAGTTTGGGGTTGCGGCCAGCTGTTGATTGCTTCTACCTTTGCCGCGTCAACCTCAATACCCTGTGAAGTGACAACATATCCAAGAAACACAACTCGATCCGTGCAAAACGTGCACTTCTCAAGGTTACCAAACATTCTAGCCTCACGGAGGACAAAAAAACAGCACGTAGGTGTTCAACATGTTCAATGAGAGACTTGCTATAAACCAAGATATCATCAAAGTATACAACCACAAAGCGTCCTATAAAGTGCCGTAGGACTTCATTCATCAAGCGCATGAAGGTACTAGGTGCATTAGTAAGTCCAAAAGGCATGACAAGCCACTCATATAACCCAAACTTTGTTTTAAAAGCAGTTTTCCATTCATCACCTAGTTTCATGCGAATTTGGTGGTAGCCACTACGGAGATCGATCTTAGAAAAGATAATGGCACCACTAAGCTCATCAAGCATGTCATCCAATCTAGGAATAGGGTGTCGATATCGAATGGTGATATTATTAATAGCACGACAATCAACACACATGCGCCAACTACCATCTTTCTTAGGTACCAAAAGAACGGGTACTGCACAAGGGCTAAGGCTTTCACGGACGTACCCATGATCAAGAAGGTCCTGTACTTGGCGCTCAATTTATTTTGTCTCCTCTGGATTGGTACGGTACGCTGCACGATTAGGAAGAGACGCTCCCGGGACCAAATCAATTTGGTGCTCGATGCCGCGTATCGGTGGCAGCCCGGGTGGTATCTCAGCAGGAAAAACATCGTTAAACTCCTGCAAAAGGTCAGTGACTGCAACAGGAATAGAGCTAAGAATGTTTGCAAGTGAAAACAACACGTTTGTGCAAATCAAGCCGTACAGCAAAGGTGTATCATCACAAATTTCAGCAAGGTCAGTTTTAGTTGCAAGCATGACATGTCCTTTCAAATTAATAACTTGTGATGAAGAAGGAGAAGAAATTTTATCTTTCTGTTGTCTCAAAAGCGTCTTAGCTATTTGCTGATTTTTAGAAGGTTGTTTGCTCTTTTGTGCATCCATAGCACGTTTTTCTTGTTCAAATTTTACAATTTCAGCAGGAGTCATAGGAAGCAATGTAACTTTCTTTCCTTTATACATAAATGTGTACTTATTGCTCCTACCATGGTGTGTAGCATCAATATCATACTCCCAAGGTCTACCAAGTAACAGAGAACATGCTTGCATTGGTACTACATCAAAATCAGCAACTCCGAAGTATGTACCAATGGAAAATTCGATGTGACCAGTTTGTGTTACCTTGACCTTACCGCTATTGTTGAACCATTGCACATGGTAAGGGTGTGGATGCGCACGTGTGGGAAGTTGAAGCTTCGTTACCATGTCGTGGCTCACCAAATTGTTGCAACTACCGCTGTCGATGATGACACGTACACGACGGTCATTGACGACGAAGAAGGTCTGAAACAGATTATTCTGTTGTGCCCGATCGTCCTGCTCCATGTGAGTGCTCAAGACGCGTTGTACAATAAGTGCTTCAAGGTCGGTAGAGGCATCCGGCGCAAAAACAGCGTCATCGTCGGATGTATCATCATCTCCTGCAATGTTAGCAGCAAGTGCATATTCATCTTCAACATCACTAGCACTTACGTAGCCACTGTCTTCCATAGCAATATAAGCCCGCTGACTAGGGCAGTCTTTCATCACATGGCCAAATCCTTTGCATCTGTGACACTGGATCGCTGCAGAACGTGCAGTAGAGGCCGCCGAGGAGGTGGGCTTGGCTGGCGCCTTGGATGCTGCAGTCTTGGAACTCTCAACCTGGGCTGTAGATGTAGAAGGTGCTGATGTAGCCGCCGGTCGAGAAGGGGGTGGGGGTGGTCGTTGCTGCTGCCCACTTGAGCGTGAAGTAGCACCACCAATGTTGGTCCTCATGCTGCGTTGTGGTTGTTGGCGACCCTGCAATTCTTTTTCTGCAAGCATAGCAAGGTGGAAAAGACGAGTGATAGTATTGTATTTTTTATAATCAATGATATCCTGAATTTCACGTCTTAAACCACCATAAAAACGGGCCATTTTATCCTCATTGTCCTCCTCAATTTCAGCACGCATGCAACCTATTTGCAACTCCTGATAATACTCCTCTACCGATTTATTTCCTTGGTTTAGGCGCTGCAATTTTTTTCTCAAATCACGTTTATATGAAGGAGGGACCCATCTACCACGCATTTGCCATTTTAACATATCCCAAGTTTGTGGTTCATTGCCAACCTGAACTATTTCAGTCCACCAAAGAAGAGCATATCCAGTGAAGTCACTAGTAGCTAAGCGCACGCGGTGGATAGCAGGAACCATGTGAGCATTAAATTTTTGTTCGACTGACATCTCCCAATCTAAATATGCATCTGGATCATAGGTGCCAGCAAAAGGAGGTATTGAAAATTTTACCTTAGAGTAGGGATCATTGTTCCTGTGGTTGTCATTGTTACCTCGTGGAGGGCGGTTGCGGTAGCCGCCCATACCTTGACGGTTGAATTGAAAGCGATGACGTGCAGCCTCGTCAGGGTCAGTGGCATTGTTTCCGGCATAGGATAGGTCGTCTTTCTCTTCAATATGATCGTCTTCCTCTTCAACATGGTCATCGTTGGCTCGTGCAGCAGGCAATCGTGTTTCCAAGGCAGTCATTCGGTCCACTAGGTCAGCCACAGTACGCGCGAGACGTTCGATGGAATGTTGGGTCTGCCGCTGAGACTCTAGTAGAGCACGCCGTGAGACACAGTCATTAAAATCAGATGGAGGGGTGCCGCTGTTATCTGCCATGTTAGTGAAAAGATAAAACAACAAAGAATAATCGTATGTAAAACAGCTAGGTGGGGTGGTGGGTGTGTGGTGGAAGCAATCCGTCAAGCACCTTACCCACACTTGCAAGTGTTCTTACCACACCGCAGTGAGGTCACCGGCCTACAGGTGATGAACCAAGTGGAGGGTGGTGGCAATTGCAAGGAATGAACCTGTCCTGACCAAGAGAAAGGTGTAGCTTGGAAGGCAAAGTGAGTAGCAAGGATTAGCAATAATAATAACAGTTAAACCAAGTTCAATAAGTATTCCCTAGTACTCGTCAAAGTTGCTGGCCTTAGTGCTCCCAAGGTGAAAATTCAAGCAATAGAGGGAAACTATGTGCCCAAAACTCAAATGGAAGCAACACAGGTCAAATTCAGCTCTCTGCAGATCGGACAAGAGATCGGACAAGAGTTCGGACAAGGGATTGGACAAGCAGAAACTGCCACTGCCTGCCACTGATCGGACAAGAGATCGGACAAGAGTTCGGACAAGCAACTAACAGAACCGCTTCTCTTTTTTTTTATATTTTTTTTCTCCTTTTTTTTCACTCTATTTTTTTTAAACAAGGATGACAAGATCTTCAACCACAAAAATTGGCACCTACAACTGAGGTGGGATGTGGCTCACAAAAATTCAAACAAGTTCGCTGTCCGGCGAGCAAAAACTTTGACTAATTTTTTTCTTTATCTTCCTGATTTTTTTTGGCGATTCTGGCGAGGGCTAACTGGGAAACCTAGTTAGGGTACCCCCCAAATTGGGTCAGGAACACGCTCAAAAAATTTCAGATTTTTCTGCCAAACGAGCGAAAAGTTATGCCTGTTTTACTGAAGGGGGGTCACAAAGAGTCGATGTGGAAAACAAATAGGGTTGCGGAAGGGGGGGTTTTTTCGGTGGGGAAATTTTATATGAGACACAAGAACAACTACTACTCAAACGACACAGAGGGATGACTAAACCAGCAACAAGACTCGACCAAGAACACGAACTCAACAAAGTTAAAACTGAAATTAAAATCGCATGGCACAAAGGGGTTCTCGGTGGGGAATTTTTTTTGGTGCGGTTTTCTGGACTCTAGGTAAAAACAAAAGCAGATCGAGATTACCTAACGGGAAATCTGAGCTCTGATACCAACTGATGGGGGAGTGGTCCCGATCTTCCGCTAGGTAAAGGATAGCTTGGGTTGGTGGAGAATCTCGACGTTGGCGATCCAAGGCTCCGGTCCGGCGGATCAAAACCTTGCAATCGTTACACCACTGTCTCCGTTGGTTATCAACCACGCAGAACGCGATTGACCTCGCCACGAAGGCTAATTCCTGCAAGCGAACCCAAGAACACAAGCAAGAACAGGAAGGATACAAATCGAATGCCAAATCACAGACAAACGAAGATAAGGTGAGGTTTCACAAACGCCAATGCAGCAGCCAATCGGTCCGGTGCAAGAGGCGGGATCTAAACACAACAGTGTAGATGCAACAAAGCAAAACCTAACCCTAGCGGAGGCTGGCGAGAGAATATATAGGGCGGCGGCCTGTGGAAGGCGAACAGACACAGGCTGTGGGCTAGAAGACGTACAGACTCAGACTATGGGCCAACACGGCCCAGTTCTGTCACGCAGAACTGTTTTAAATACACAGGACGACTCGAGACTCCAAAAGAGACGAAACCAACGGCAAAAGATCCGTCTTCTCCTTAGCTTTCCAAAAAGTCCAAGAACACGCCAATCGGACTTCGTATGAGGAAGTTATGCCCATTTTGGTGCATGGTGGTCGATGTAGTCCGAACCAGCGAATTCTTGACTTCAAATCATCCGTGCGGCTCCGTCTTCGACTCCAACTCTTCTATTCCATCTCCCATGTTCCTAAGCACTAAAATATCACTAGTATTTAGTAGCATCCCGTCCAAACAAATATTCACATAGTTACTAAGGAAAGAATTAACCTCATGGTTCAAGCGACGGGCACGGGCGCGTGTGATTGGTCCTTGTAATTGAATTGTAGGTGGAGGCTCCATGTGTGTATCATGTGAAGTGATGTCCTCATCACAAAGCACATGATAATATCTTACGTTGGGTGATTTAAGATCCATTATCTTTAGGGTCAACATCATATGGTCTGTAGTATAAAATCCGCATTAGTTTCCAGGAGCTTGACTGTAGCACTGTTATGAAAATACACGATTAGTTTGGACGACCCATTAAATTTGAAAGTGTAAACATTTAGAGACTTACATGCATTACTGTTTTGTGAACCAATGATTGGTGTTCTGTTGCTTTTGATTTATTGAAACTAATAGTGGATTCGAAATCTCAGTAACGAGGTAGAACAAGAATGAGTTAAGCAATAATTGGTTAAAGGTTTAACTTGTAATAAAGGAAAGAAAATCTTACTTGTCGATTAAACTTTTGACTATCGAGAAGTACCTCTTAGTATGCTCGCCATTTGGCCATGTGGTCTTACGGAGTTAATGTACCATACAATATTCCACTGGGGGACGAAAAGTAATAGGACATAATGTCCATTCGAGTGGTGTATGCCCATTATATGTTGCTCTCTTGAGATGTATATGGTGAGTAACTTACATAGGTAGTCAACGCATGACTCCCTATCAACCTCGATTGTTGACATTGCTAACATTTGTGGATCCAGAATTTTGAATACTTGCTTCTTGCTTTCTTGTTACATTATCATGCACATATGAAAAGATTAGTTAATACCACATAATGACATGTTAATTTTAATAGAAAAAAATAGGTTAAGTAACTTACAATGTCCAGCACCGCAACAAGCTGATGTCACGAGCATCCAAGTTGAATAGATCATATAGATCATTAAAGCAAACCAAAAAATAGTCGTTATTGGTCTAGAAATTTTGTTTCTTGTATGTTATAGTGACTGAAGTTTTGTTGTTGTGGCAGCTAGTGAGGTATATTCTATGGAGGTCCATTAAGGCTTGTCTAGCCTTTCTTAGCTAATCTTGAGGGAGCATAGTTATCCCATGTTGGTACTTAGAATGTGCAAGAGTCCAGGTTGATGCCACCTTAAACTTCACCACTTTTTTAGTCTTTTTGGAACCAATCTTCTTTGTTTTTTCTATACAATCGTTGGATTATTCGACGGCGGCATAGTGGCAACATTTTCACCTTGGTCGATAGGTGCAGTGGCAACAGACACATCAACGAGAGGTTGTGCAATAAGTGGCTAAGAAATAAGAGATTGAGCACAAGCTTAGCTTGTAACAGTCTCGGTATCAACCAAATATATCCACACGTTTGCACTATACTCTTGTGAGAAGTGTAGTGTGTAGAGTGGTGATTTCGTCATTAGGAGGAATAAGCAATGCGATTTTTCCACGTTGGGGTGCATAAAATCAATATACACCACTTCAAATGCTCCACCATTATTGGCACGTTGTGTACCTCATGTTGATATAGAAAAACCACACCCTTTACTACCTTAATCTGAACCCCTACGGGCTTTATGATAAGCTTGCACATGGTTAGTTCAATTAGTCGGTCAATGGTGTCATCTAAACCACTACAAGATCATTGTTGCTCAACCTCTCTTGATAAACAACTGCACTTTCTGGCACAAGCAGGGCTATCTAATGTAGCTTGGTCTTGAAGGACAATACCCTACTGAACTAAGCTTCTCATGATATCTGCATATAGATCCTTCTTGATCTTCATTGAGAGCGCCTCCACATCGATTCCCTTGGACCTTCTTTGCTTCTTATACATGTCAACATTGTTCGGGAAACCATGCTTCTAGCCTTGCGAGCTAGAGACGCCTCGCCCGCAACCAGGGGGCTCTCGGTTGCCAAGAGCACTTGTTAGCTCATCGTGCTCCTACACGACACTAAATGATCTTTCTAATGACTGCACCACCAGAGCTTTGACATTCTCAGCCACCATTGTTGCCTCGCTCGAGGTCCACACCACTTCACCACTCTTTGTCAGTATCCCCGAACCCTTAGAAATGATTGCACACTACCGGGAAACTGTTGACACATATTTTATTTACCCTCACTAGCCATCTTGACATCTTCGGTCGACCACTGTAGGACCGAAAGTAACGACCAGAAGGGGGTGAATGGGCGCCTAAAAATTTCTTGCTAAACTTTATCCTAATCCCAACACCCAATCAAACTTTACCAAACAAATAATATTAGCAAAGCAAATTATTGAAACTAAAGTTGTCTAGCATAAAAATGACCGATGTCTTAATTTAAATGATATTAAAGATAAACTAGATAAAAATACTGCCGTAAATAAACACCGAAATAAATCACGAGATATTTATATTTCAGTCTAGAAATAAACTACTAATCAAATAAATAAAGCAGGGATCATTCAAAAATTAATTCTGATATACACCTAAAACATTCCAGGTAAAAATTAGAATACTAATTAAATGAATACAACCTATAACAACCAGAAATTAATATAGAAATAAAACTAAAATATTTCAAGTAAATCTAGAATAAAAATATTACTGCACCTATTAATAAATGTTCAGTTTATACGAACTGATTAAAGAATATTAAAATAAAAATATACGAGTACTAAAAATATTTAGGAAGATTAAATTTCCACGAAATTTCTAAACAAATTTTTCGCTAATTAATTAATAGATGATTATCTCTAAAAATGATCTACTAAAAAATAGGAGATTAGAAACTAACCTACATGCTTACGTAGATGTCGCTGTTCGCTGTTCGTCGCCGTGGGAAGTCCCACCGAGCACAAGGAAAAAGCTGCTGATGCAACCGTGTCCTGTCGTGGGGCCCGCTGTTGCTTTAATCACCTGACAGCCGTGGAAAAACAAAGAAAAAAAGCTACGCGTGCTGGCTGAAGAGAACGAGCTGCTCCCGTGGAAGAAAACCACTGCTAGCCTCGATCCGCGTGATGCCCTGTCGAACGTTTGCTGTAGCTGGTGACTTTGGCTGCACCGCCGTGGGACTCCCGCCGTGGGCCCGCCTGGTAAGGCGTGCGCCTGCTCACCGCGGCGCTGTAGTCTCGGCCACTGGGCCCGTGCAAGCCGCTGCTGCCGCTCACGTTCTGCAGCACGCCGCACGTCAGCCAACGCGTAGGCGCTGCCGTGGATCGTCGGCGAGAATTCAGATCAGAAAATGTGAAGTTTTTTGGTGGAAGATGAAAACCAAAATGAGAGATTGAACTGTAGAAGATTGATCTATAACGAAAAGGGAAAATTACTCACATGCCATTATAATTTTTAGAAATTGCTTATATGCCACTGTCAGTGACTGTGGCGGCCCCCATCTGTCAGTGACACATCGATGGCATATTGGCAAACCGTAAAAATCGTAATGGCACGAAAAAAATTAACCCTAACGAAAACAGTCATCTATCCCCAAGGGATAGGGGCCTATTTATAGGCGACTCCTAATACATGAAAAGACTAATTTACCCTCGGATAAAATTAAACTGACTCTAAAATAAATTCCGAAAATTACTAAAATATTCTTAGAAAAATCACCTGACTCAAATAAAAATATTCTAAACTTAAAAACTAAATATTAATATCCTAAAACGAATTAAACATAGATTGTCAGTTTTACGCCGAAACTGACAAAGCGTCCACCGTCTTCGCACCGGGTACCCAGATTGGGCCGACTCGACCCCGCAGCTTCCTCAGCCCGGCAATCACTCGCCGCCCGTGTACCTGAGTCAAACCCAGTCAACAGACCGGTGGATCCTCTGCCACTCCTAACCATGTACCCGGATTGGGCCAGCCCAACTGCGCGGCTCCTCTGCCTGGCCGTCGCTCACTGCCCGTGTACCTGAGTCACATGCACCTCAGACTCGGCAGGTTTTCATCTCTCCCTTCCTTTGACTTCCGTTGACAATCACTCATCACATCTGGAATATCAAAACCATATTCTTCAACATTGTTTCTCAATCTCCCCCTTGATGAGTGCATTGTCAACACTCTTTTCAGCTCATCTCCAGAACCTGCAAAACATGTGGAAACAAAAAAACAAAAACAAAAGAAAATAGAAGAGAAAAAATAAAAGTTTAAGCTTAATGACCAAAAGCCAAACAGAAGCAAGAAAAATGGTCATTATGGTTAACCAAAAATAAAGCCTCAAAAACAAGTGCAAATCTCAAAATTACCAACAAGAATAAACTCCCCCTGAAATAAATCCCATAGAAAGCCAAAAATATATCCAAAATTTCTCCCCCTTGTTGACAATAGGACTCATCAAGTGAGACTAAATGCACTCTAAATAGACATAGACACAAACTCCCCCTGAAATGCAGCTCCCCTTCAAAATATGCCATGAATGCAGATGGAGTGCAGGTGAAGTGTGAAAAGCATGCTTCTTAGATATGATTATCTTTAATTACACCATCTAACAGGTATAGCAAAAGATATATTGTCTAAGATACATGACATGATCAATGCAATAGATGATATCTAAAGAGAGTCATTAGCACGCATTTTTCGATTTTTGCAAACAAAAGCATCACCACATTTTCTAGTAGACAAGCAAAGTAAAGCATGAGATGCAAAAGCTAACTGATATCTACCAAGATAAGCATTGTCCAAATCAAAGTGCTTCAGCAAACTTGTCATCTTTTTAAATTTTTCAGACTAATTCTTTTTCCTTTCATTTCTGCAAGGGGTTATTTGCATGTCAAACCTTATGCTAACCGACCAAGTCAAGCCTAGGCAAGAACTGGACCATCAGAAGCTTAAGACATTGGTCTTGGCATACATTACACCGTCCTAGTTCATACCAAAGTGCTATGGTAAGCAGTCTAGAACAATGCAATGCGACAAAGCAAACCCAAATGGATCTTTTCTAATAATTATAAAAATGCATAATTTTTTCATTTTTCAGAATTTTTATCATTTTTATAGCACATTTTTTCATTTTAAAGCATATAGATGTCCAAGTTGCATATCTGCATCTAAGTAAGGATCTAGCTACCAGGTATGTAAAAGATAGCGAACGCATTCAACCTACACATGCTAGTTACCAGAAGCAATGGTGATCATTTTTCAATTTTAAAACATAAAAGCCATGCATATGACACATATCAGATATACCATGTGAACTAAAATAGAACATGATCATCGGCAAGTAATCAAAAGCATATACTAGCTAGAGAAAGTAAAGCAGATAAATCATATAACAGAAGCAAGCTCAAAATGTGATTGATGATTATGCATGATATGAACGCACACACAAAAAAACTCAATAAAAATAAAGAAGAAAGAAAAAATGACTCAAAGTATCCCAAAATGGATACACAACTCCCAAATCAAGATCAATAATCACGAGTGGGAACAAACGGTCCAACACCAGGTTTGGCAAATGTGTTAAACCAGTGTCGAGCAATCTGCTCAAATGTAGGAAAGCAAAAAGAATCATATGAGTCTGGACCGAAACGCGGATCAAAGCGCGGTCCTCTGTTCTTCCTAAAATCATGGTCACGAGGTCCAAAACCATATCCATAATGATCTGGAACTCTGCCGGAACGAAAATCACCCTCCGGAGCACGATCATAAATATCGTCTCCTCTACCACCACCTACACGACGTGGCCTAGCCTCTAGCCTCTCTCTACGTAGAGGAACTCTCTGCCTACCACTCTACTGGTACAACTGCTCCTGCCCACCTCGAGCTCTCTCTACTCGCTCAACCCGTTTCCTCCTGAAGCAAAATTCCTCAAGATGCCTGTCTCTCTAACAAAACTCATAGTGATAGGTATGCTTCTTGGTATGTGGTTGAGGCTTGGGATTCTTAGGCTTGGTGGTGTTTGATGTATCATCTTTGGTGTGAGAGGGTCCAGGTAAAGAATCAAGAGAAGTGTGGAGAGTTTTAGGCTTTGGGACCCAGATTTGCTTCTTAGGTGGAGCTTTAGGTTGTTCTTGGAACACTCCATCCTTGGGCTGACTATCCTTAAAGGACTCAGTAGAGTGAGTCTTGGGATATCTCTATTCGGGAGTCATCTTACTCCACTCCACTGCACGGCTAATGGCACTCTCAAAATCAGCCTTGGAATAGGTGTAACCTACCCCAAACCCATCCTGTCTCTTGAACTGCTGGATCATCATGCCGAGTTGTGTCTCTTTAGCACTGATCCAACTCAGGATTGAATGGAGGTAAAAGTTCTCGTTCTGAACATCAACTAGCTCCTCTCTCAAAGAAGTTAACACCTCCACCTGAGACAAGCAGATCTCACACTCTTTATCAACTTCGACAGACTTCTCAACTTTTAGCTTGATCAACTCCATTCTAATGGTTAAGCAGTTCTCACAAACAGTGGATGGAACTGACAAGGTCTCAAGCTCTAGCTTAGTCTGCTCCAACTCAGCTCTCACTCTAGCTAACTCGCTCAACTGCTCATCACTCTTGGCTCTTAGCTCACCTATACTAGCTAAATGAGATGGGCAGTCTACACATGGTGCGACGATAGTTGCATGAGCATCTTTTAGATCCTACTGAGCACTCTCAAGCTCAGTGGCCAATGCGTCTCTCTCATCTACTCTTTTTGTGTACCTGGACTTAAGAGTCGTCTGGTCACACAACAACACCTCACAGTTAGGGCACTCACCACTATCACCCAAGCAAGGGGAAGAAGACATACTCTCAATCTTGCCATTTGCTGTGGCAAGCTCAATCTCAAGCTCATCTATCCTCTTCTTAGCCCCTCTAAGCAGTTTCTCCCTATACTTCAACTCCTGACTGTTCTGTTCTAGTAAATTTACAACTTATTGTTCATAGGAAGATGCCTTCTCATCGTCGTCGTCGTCGGAGTCATCGGAGGAGTCCTTCTCTTTCTTCTCCCCAAGAGCCATTGAGCAGAAGCTCTTGTGGGGTCTTTGGCTGTGACGTGAGCGACTCTTCGGCTTGTTCCCGAAGGTCATGAAACAGAGGCCCGCCGGATTGTCCCTGTCCTTCCCATTCCTGATCATTACCTATTCATCACTTGAACTTGAAGACGAGGAGGAAGACGAGGATCTCATGGAGTATCTTTTCTCCATCTCGGCGAAGAAGGTCTTGTCTCGCTTCTTGTTCTCATGCCTGTAATCTTTGGCTGTGACGTGAGCGACTCTTCGGCTTGTTCCCATAGGTCATGAAATAGAGGCCCGCCGGATTGTCCCTGTCCTTTCTCTTCCTGATCATGATCTCTTCATCACTTGAACTTGAAGACGAGGAGGAAGACGAGGATCTCTTGGAGTATCTTTTCTCAATCTCGGCGAAGAAGGTCTTGTCTCGCTTCTTGTTCTCATGCCTGTAATCTTTCAGAGCCTTTAGAAAGAATCTTGTCTTGGGCTTTCCCTTCGTGGAGTTGTCGTGCTTGCCGGAGTTGTAGGAGTTGCTGCTGGTTCCCTTCTTTTAATTCTTCTGCTTGGGACAGTCGGCGATAAAATGACCTGGATCACCACACTCAAAGCATCCGGATTTTGTGCCGTGTCTCTTAAACATTCGCTTATCATAAACACGTCGCACCCGGTTGTTAAATAAGCACAGATCATCATCTCCTAGAGTATCAAGTTGTTCCTCGGAGATAGACATCAAGGAAAAGGCAGTATAACTCATGGCATTAGGATCAGCCGACGGTGTCGCAAGCGCCAGAGTCTTTGAGCCAGAATCAGTGAGATTTGATTTCAACTGAATATCGACCTCTGAGGCCTTGAGCTTACTAAAAAGCTCTGCGATGGTCAAGGTATCATAGGACGCACTCTCAACAATAGAAGAAACCTTGATCTCCCAGATCTTAGAGTCCAAGGTATGGAGTACCTTAAGCGCCTGTTCATGATCTGAGACCAGCTGATCACGCTCGGCCTTGTTGACACGAAGCTTGTTAATGATCGATTGAAAACGACCAAACAACGCCTCAACCGTCTCACCCAACTTCTGTGAGAAATTCTCATACTCACGCCGGTAGGTCTGATAAAGCCTAGCCTTGACTTGAGCTGTCCCCTCATGATGTGCCTGGAGGGTAGCCCAGATCTCTCAAGCAGTGGTGAGATGGCTAACACGCTCAAACTCACTAGGACCTAGACCAAAAAATAAAATATTCACCGCCTTAGTATTATTTTGATGCTGGGTAACTACATTTTCAGCAGTATCCGCATCAATAGTCGTTATCGTGAAATTAGGATGAACACAAATCTCACATATGTCCGAGCTCTGGCTCATAAGGTATGCTCGCATGCGAGTCTTCCAATAAGTGTAGCCAAAAGCCTCTAGGGACGGGATTTTGCCAGAAGACGTCATGGTCACTACCTAGGTTTAGAATCAGTTAAGATATTAGAAAAACCTAACCTCGTTCTGATACCACTTGTAGGACCGAAAGTAGCGACCAGAGGGTGGTGAATGGGCGCCTAAAAATTTCTTGCTAAACTTTATCCTAATCCCAACACCCAATCAAACTTTACCAGACAAATAATATTAGCAAAGCAAATTATTGAAACTAAAGTTGTCTAGCATAAAAATGACCGATGTCTTAATTTAAATGATATTAAAGATAAACTAGATAAAAATACTGCCGTAAATAAACACCGAAATAAATCACGAGATATTTATATTTTAGTCTAGAAATAAACTACTAATCAAATAAATAAAGCAGGGATCATTCAAAAATTAATTCTGATATACACCTAAAACATTCCAAGTAAAAATTAGAATACTAATTAAATGAATACAACCTATAACAACCAGAAATTAATATAGAAATAAAACTAAAATATTTCAAGTAAATCTAGAATAAAAATATTAGTGCACCTATTAATAAATTTTCAGTTTATACGAACTAATTAAAGAATATTAAAATAAAAATATACGAGTACTAAAAATATTTAGGAAGATTAAATTTCCACGAAATTTCTAAACAAATTTTTCGCTAATTAATCAATAGATGATTATCTCTAAAAATGATCTACTACAAAATAGGAGATTAGAAACTAACCTGCATGCTGACGTAGATGTCGCTGTTCCCTATTCGTCACCGTGGGAAGTCCCGCCGAGCACAAGGAAAAAGCTACCGATGCAACTGTGTCCTACCGTGGGGCCGGCGGTTGCTTTAATCACCTGACAGCCGTGGAAAAACAAAGAAAAAAAGCTACGCGTGCTGGCTGAAGAGAACGAGCTGCTCCCGTGGAAGAAAACCACTGCTAGCCTCGATCCGTGTGATGCCCTGCCGAACGTTTGCTGTAGCTGGTGACTTCGGCCGCACCGCCGTGGGACTCCCTCCGTGGGCCCGCCTGGCAAGGCGTGCGCCTGCTCACCGCGGCGCTGTAGTCTCGGCCGCCGGGCCCGTGCAAGCCGCTGCTGCCGCTCGCGTTCTGCAGCACGCCGCGCGTCAACCAACACGTAGGGGCTGCCGTGGATCGCCGGCGAGAATTCAGATCAGAAAATGAGAAGTTTTTCGGTGGAAGATGATAACCAAAATGAGAGATTGAACTGTAGAAGATTGATCTATAATGAAAACAGTCATCTATCCCAGGGGGATAGGGGCCTATTTATAGGCGACTCCTAATACATGAAAGGACTAATTTACCCTTGGGTAAAATTAAACTGACTCTAAAATAAATTCCGAAAATTACTAAAATATTCTTAGAAAAATCACCTGACTCAAATAAAAATATTCTAAACTTAAAAACTAAATATTAATATCCTAAAAACGAATTAAACATAGATTGTCAATTTTACCCCGAAACTGACAAAGCGTCCACCGTCTTCGCACCGGGTACCTGGATTGGGCCGACCTGACCCCGCAGCTTCCTCAGCCCGGCAATCGCTCACCACCCGTGTACTTGAGTCAAACCCAGTCAATAGACCGGTGGATCCTCTGCCGCTCCTAGCCATGTACCTGGATTGGGCCAGCCCGACTCTACGGCTCCTCTGCCCGGCCGTCGCTCACTGCCCGTGTACCTGAGTCACATGCGCCTCAGACTCGGCAGGTCTTCATCTCTCCCTTCCTTTGACTTCCGTTGACAATCACTCATCACATCTGGAATATCAAAACCATATTCTTCAACATGGTTTCTCAACCACATATCTTTCCTAGATCAAAGCTTTTCTTGGTTGAGATTTCCACCTTGAAATTAGTTGAGATCTTCATTTTGAGAAATTTGTCCTGATCCATCTTTTTTAGGAATGGGTACTTTGCGAAGGGCTCAAGGTTTTTGATAACGAACTTTGAGATAAGGTTGCTTTTATAAGACCACCATAGCTTGGATATCATCTTCATGGTAGTCCTTACAATTGTCACCTTTGAAGAGTGCAGTCTTCTGCTTTCAATTGCGATCATTGAACTTCCTTAGGGTCAATGGGACCCTCTCCCATGCAATAAGTCATGTAAGCTTCCTGAGCTATTGCAAGGTCGCTTTATCTATTGGTAGGCCATTACTATCAGCCTCCTTGACGGTTATCTTGTCCGTTGGCCACTTTGCTTGCGTCCTTGGCTTCTTGATTGCTAGCTTGACCTCGTCAGTAGAGCTAGAACACCCGGCAGAGGAATGTCTAGATATGTAAATATTAAGAGAAGGGAGACCTTATTGTTTCATTAAAAAAGAATGAATGAACGTATGATGCTAGGCCCATGAGAGGGCACTATATAAAGAGAGGAGGAGCAAGGACATGGGTCGTTGTTGCCATTGAGTTATAACCCTAGCTGCCACATCTCCTCTCCCCATGGTCTCAATAGTTTAGATCATTTCTCCCTAGATATCTCGATTGGTGCTAGCAAGCTGACGCGAGGTGATCTCGTCCTTGTACGTGTGGATACCACAGAGGCATGGAGGCACTTCTCGAATAACAGTGCTCATATTTTTGTCATGGAGATCATTGGATTGCGTCGACTTCTTCACTGATGAACAAATGGAGCTGAGCGGAGTTGAGCGGGGATGTGCTTCCTCAACTTCTTCTTCTGGTGCACTAGTGTGTCTCGTGTTAGAAGCTAATGATCCTGTTGGTGCGTTTTTTATCACACTTTGACACACGCATGGCCTGGGAGATCTGCTTAACTCTAGTGCAGGTCCTATGTTCTCAGAAAAGGGTTCACGGTGTGCCAATCAGTTTGACCCTGCAACTGATAAGGTTAAACAAGAAAATGATCAGTAGAATGGCCTATCGGCTATCGATCCGATGACCACAATAGAGATAGAAAAATCTTAAAGCATTATACCGATCGGCCATAGGGCCGATGACTTTGGCCAGAGTGATCAGGTGAATGTGCCACTGGCTGATGAGATGGGTGGTGCATATGTATGTGCCGTGGGGCATTCTCCAATGGCAAATAAGATGTGGCTCTGAATTGAAGATAACCTACCGACTTGTACTCTAGTAGAAATAAATAAAACGTGCTAGATAACATGTCTATATCATGAAAATCATCACAATAACTAGATCGGACCTAACCAAGACAGTAGCTAATCATGATGATCTTAATAATATGTCAAAGTATCGGGCATACTTTATTTAGATGAACGATATGAAGGATATGCCCAAGAGAATTCCGTGGATCGGAAGTTCCGATTATTATCTAGTCTCGAGTCAGAGAGCTAATGTTGCTTTGGAAGTTCCGATATGGTAGCAGAAGTTCCGACGAGCTAGAAGTTCTGATTTGGAATCGGAGAGAATTGTACTGATCGGAAGTTCTGATATGGTATCGAAAGTTCCGAGGTGGGCAAAAACATATTGGATCTGTTGCGTGTCGTACTGTATCGGGAGACCTAAAATACCCTATCGGAAGTTCCGATCTAGGATCAGAAGTTCCGACATGGACAAACAGATTGGATCTGTTACCGATTTATGGGTTTCGAGTAGAGCACGATCAGGGAGCTCTCAGCCCTATATAAAGAGAGGAGGAGGACGTCTTGGGTAAAGGAATAAGCCAAGATTAGACCTAGCCACCATAGACTCCTCTACTCCCTTTCTTGATCTCAATCGTTGAGGTCAAGGATCCTCATCTCTCACGTGCGGTGCTAGCATGTTGCCGTTGGAGGAACTCCATCCCTGTACGTGTGGATACCATGGAGGCGTTGCTCCAACAGCAATGCTCGTGGACATCTTCATGTGAACGACTACGTCGTCTTCATCGATCGGATCAGCGAGGGACGACAAGTACAAAGCAAGGATAGGCTTGACGCGCTACTCCGACATCTTCTTCCGCTGCACCTAGCGCATCTCGTGCTAGAAGGTAACAATCTATGATCTCGCACGCGCATGAGTCTTGGGCTTCAGGCGGAAATTTTGAATTTGTCAGCTAGCATAGATTGTCGGACTTAACCGATAAAGCCTCAAACTACCACATCCAGATCACATCAATCTTAGAGATCAATCTGATACAGCCTTAGACCTAGCTAATACACTGAGAACAACTAGCGACCGTACTGTTTCGATGTTCTCCTCAAGAGATCAAAATTGATGTAGCTGTGATGATACTGACCTAGTCGATACAAACGTCAGGTGTGGCAGGACTCACCTCTTTGCCAGAGATTGAGATGATGCAGCCCAGCTCCAAGTGCCGAATCCCACCAAGATAACCTTGGAAACTAAGGGTGGCGATGCGCTGAGTAGTTGTTTGACAGAGTTGTGTGTTTGTAATCTAACTAGGGGTACATATTTATAGTTCGGAGACTTGCCATCCAAACACTCGATCTTAACCGATTCCGGATAATCTTCATCTTGTTCTAATCTTTATCACCATCGGCTCTTCTACGTCTGGTCATCTTGTAACAGCATGGACGAGCTTCCTTGAATTTTCTTGACCAGATCCTCTTTGACTTCTGTTGATCGTGTGGCATCTTTAGTGGGACTAGGCTTTACCAAATCTTGGCGTCAATACATGCCCCCCAGTTTCGGATTATTAAGTGTCTGCTGATGCTTCAAAATTAACAACAGTCATTATCCCTACTGCCATGTCTTTTCAAACGTCTAATACCTTTATAACTTCGCTTAGCATTCTGGCTTCATAATTTTCTCTCTTCTTCCCACTTCTTCATCTTCGGCCATTCACAACTGTGTTGGTTGTTGCCTAGTACGATGTATCTATGTCTATTCATGGCGATGTCAGACCAGGCTTTACCCCCATAGTTTTGGTACTGGTGTTTATTAAGCCAAAGATCTAGTTCCTATAATCCTGGGTCTGCAAAGATTTCAACATTTTTGAAAACCATACTCATGATTACCTTTTGCTGAATGTTGTAGGTGGCCGCACCGAATCTGGCGAAATCATCTTGACTCGGCTGTCGAGGAGTCTCTTCTATCTTTATATGTACCCGGTCACTCCGTCCTTCTTCTTCTTCACACTTTACGCTCATTGCTTCTGCTTTTGCCCCCCAAGTTCACTGCCATTTCCTTGCGACAATCGCTGTTCACTATTTTTCATCTTCTTCGGCGACCTTCATTTCTGGTAGACCTTACCGATGGTGACCAATGACTCCGTCCCTGAGGTAAATCTTCGCCCTTTTTTCACTTTCTACTGTTCTTCATTTCTCTTGGTTCTTCGACCGATTTTCTTTACTATTCTTTTCTTTTTTCTTTTCTACAAAACTTGGAAAACCAAATCCTAATTCCCATTGCTAACTATCCGGCCCGCTTCTTTTTGGGGCCGAATACATCGTAAACCACAATAAGCAAACTGACCTTGTTAGTGAGCGGGTGCATATCACTTTTCTTAACCTCTGGATCGAGAGGTTCCTCTTTTGTGGGTCCACCCTTGGGCATACTTGCCATCTTCAATTCTTAGCAGAACAACTGGATGCTAGAGTTGCGATCTCCCTTGGACGATACCTCCTTGGCTTCCTTTATTATCTTCTTCATCAAGTATCGGCCCGGTTATTGTCTAGTGATGCGATAGGTCACCTTGGGGGTCCCTGGTGGTTCCTCTAGCTATGGCTTAACATACATACGACCAAAGTTTCTCCTGGTCCTTCTTTTGACCTTCTTCATTTTCCATCCAATCATCGTGAGTCTGCCTCTCCAACCACCCACCGATGCTTGTCCTTGGGTTTGGCGGCCGCATGCCATCCGGGAGCAAGAATGTCTGCTAACATCTTGGCCCGATGGTCCAAGGCCTTTTACTGCAGCTTCATCAATGACTGCATAATGTGGTATGCCTATGAGTCCTTGGCTGATTATGAATACCCATGTCGGATATTCTTTGGCCAATGTGCTAAACTTAATTGTTGGTCCCACGCGTAAGCCATCTTATGAGTTTTATCATCCGATGGTCTGTGCCCGGCAGCTTGGTTTCGGCTAGTTTCCAATCGATCTCTTCTTCATCGGCTGGATGTAGGTCCGTGGTGAAGTAGCAAGTTCTTTGGAGTTCAATTGGCTCTTCTCTATGGTCGATTCAATCTCTCTTGGAGAGCTTCCTTCCTGGACCACATGCTGGGTAGCATCGATCCCTTACAAGAAATGGTGGTCCGAAGTGAGAAAGCATGTCTTCAACCGCCATTCCAAACACTTTTGTATTTCGCTGGATCCGGCCTTCACCGACATCGACCTCGAGATTTGTTCTGACTCTTGTGACTTAGCCTTTGTTTTTATTTTCTTCCTTGTCTTTTGACTTTTCTTTCTTTTACTGGAGGACGACATCGACGTTCCATCGATGAGCCGAAGCAGTAGGCCAATACGCTATGGGCTGCCATCAGCCACTACCAAGTTCGGTCGCGGTGCTCCCACTCTGTCAGAATGGCTTCCTAAGAGGCGAGTCAAGGCCCCAATTCATAAGCGCAAAGCGTCGGACACAGTGATGTGCCGCTCCATCAGAACTCGATCTACCCAGGTAATCTTTCTATCCCTTGGTTTGTCATGCCTGGTGAACTCTCATCTTTCTTTGTGGCATTTTCCAGCCCATAGCTTGATGTTTTTCTCCTTCTTCCTCAGCCGATACCACCAGCACCTTCTGCCATGCAAACCCCATTGCTGCCGATGTACCTCCACCCACTCAGGTGCGTACGTATTTGTTGTATGATACTTGTTTTCACTTTCGATACTCATTTGTTCTTTCATTTCTTCTAGTCTTCGCCTATCACTGCGTTGGACTAGTCGACGGATGATTGAGGAGCCATGCTGAATAGCGTGGGCCTCATGGCTCCAGAAGTGATGAGTCATTATCAACGATAGTCAATGAGGACAGAAGAAGAAGAGATCTGCTATTTCATGGGCCGCGTGTGACTCAGGTACACGGGCAGCGAGCGACTGTCGGGCAGAGGAGGCTGCGAAGTCGGGCTGGCCCAATCCGGGTGCATGGGCTAGAAGCAGTAGAAGACCCACTGGGCTGTTGACCAGGACTGACTCAGGTACACGGGCGGTGAGCGATTGCCGGGCTGAGAGAGCTGCGGAGTCGGGCCGGCCCAATCCGGGTACCTGGTGCAAAGCCGGTGGAGGCTTTATCAGTTTCGGCATAAAACTGACAACCGTTGATTCTGTATCCGACTATCCAGAAGAGAAGCCGTAGTCGCTACGAAAGCTGAGCTTCCGGATAAGTCATCTGTAACTCTAGGCCCACAGTCAGTCAGTCGTGTCTGTAAAAATTCCTAAGGGCAGTAGAGTCTTTTCATTTATTATTGAGTCTGTAAAAACCCTAAGGGGCTGGTAGAATATTCCTAGTATTGGGCTGCCTATAAATAGGACCCCAATCCCTAGGGTTTGGACTACCCTTTTGGCTGAAATCAAATCCACTCTATTGGGTCACTTTTTGTCTCTTGCCTTGCCTCTCTCTCTCTTCTCCTGTTCCTTGCTTGCGCCGCCAGGGAGATTTTGCCCCTGTGGTTATTGCCTTGCTTTTAATGTTGCAGTAAATGCCCTATTTCGTTGTGTGCGGCATCTGCAAAGTTTTAATGGCTACATTTCATTAGCATAGCAAGTTTTTCCTGTGATTTTTGAGGCCTTGGAAGCTTCGGCTGGGTGTGTTCTTCACGCTAGTAGTACTAGTTCTTGCTGTTGCAAGAAGTACTACTTTCCTGCAGCTACAGTGCTCTGTGCAGCTTTTTACCTTCTACTGCACAGCTTTTTGATCGAAGCTGACAGGCTCTATCACCTTTTCTGGCTGTGTCTGGCGAAGCCCTTCTCTGTTCGAAGCCCCTCAGCTCCGTGAGGTGGGCTTCGATCCATCATCTTCGAAGGCTTCGATCGATCTTCTATCTTCGGTTTGCGTCCTGTGTGATAAGCTTCGAAGTATTTTCTAAACGGACAGCATCGCATACTTCGATCGACAGTGCGAAGGGGCTTCGGCTCTAGCTGTTCGAAGTCCATACCTCGATAGATTTCGAAGTTGGGTTCGAAGCTTGTAGTTCCGCTAGGCCTCGCACTGACTTTTGTGTGGCGTGTCACCCTTCGCTTCTCTTTTCGAAGCTTGCTCTTTTCGAAGGTAGAGTATAGGCTTCGGGCTTGGTTTTCTGTTGTGTGATAGGCTTCGCTTCTTTGTTCGAAGGTTGTTCGTTTGTGTGTTGTGTTCGAAGCTTTCTGTTCGAAGGTTTTGCTTCGAAGCATTCGGTTCGGAGCTGTGTTCGAAGCTTTGTCTTCGAAGTGCACACTTCGAAGTAGGCTCCGACTCTGTCACTTCGCTCCGAAGCTTACTTCGCTCCCTGCTCCTTCGAACTAGGCTAGAACCAAATACCTTCGGCCTCTTCACCACGCGCGTCTCACCGGCAGGCTGTCAAGCGCATTTTCAGGTATCTCACCTATGCGCCTGATCTTGGTCTTTACTATTCAGCATCATCATCTCTTGATTTATCTGGCTTTTCGGACGCTGACTTTGGTGGGTGCCGGTTGGATCGCAAGTCGACTTCCGGTACTTGCCAGTTTCTCGGTTCCTCTCTTGTCTCATGGTCTTCTCGAAAGCAATCTGGAGTTGCTCTTTCGACCACAGAGGCTGAGTATGTAGCTGCTGCTAGCTGCTGCTCACAGTTGGTTTGGATGATTTCCACTCTACGAGATTTTGGGTTGTTCTTTCCTACCAGGGTTCCATTGTTTTGCGACAGCACTAGTGCTATCAGTGTAGGGAAAAACCCGTGTCTCCATTCAAAAACCAAACATATTGATGTGCGCTTTCACTTCTTGCGGGATCAATATGAGAAAGGTGTCATTGACCTTGTTCATGTTGATACCCATCATCAATTGGCTGATATTTTCACCAAACCCCTAGATCAGTCTACATTCGAGCGTTTACGAGGGGATTTGGGTGTTGTGTATCCTTTTTAGGATATCTTGCGTCAGTTTTCTTTCTTCTTTACTCTTTTCTTGAGTCTTTCTGTGTGTGTTCATATCTTGCATATTCACATATCACACTTTTAAGCTTGCTTCTGTTATATGATTGAACTGCTTTACTTATTTTAGCTGGTACATGCTTTTGATTACTTGTCAATGATCATGCTTTGCTTCAGTTCAAATGATATGTCTGATATCTGTCATATGCATGGTTTTTATGCTTTAAAATTGAAATCTAATCAACATTGCTTCTGGTAACTAGCATGCGTAGGCTGAATGTTCTTGCTATCTGTTACATGCCTTGTAGCTAGTTTCTGACTTAGATGCAAATATGCAACTTGGACATCTGTATGCTTTAAACATGGAAATGTGCTATAAAAATGATGAAAATTCGAGAAAAATGAAAATTCCATGCCTTTTTGTGCATAACTTGAAAAGATCCAGGTGGGTTTGCTTTGTCGCATTACATTTGTTCTGGACTGCATACCATAGCACTTTGGTATGAACTAGGACAGTGTAGTGTATGCCAAGACCAATGTCTTAAGCTTCTGATGGTCCAGATCTGGCCTAGGCTTGACTTGGTCGGTCAGCATAAGGTTTGACATGCAAATAACCCCTGGCAAAAATGAAAAAGGAAAGAGAAAAAGCTTGAAAATTGAAATGATAACAAGTTTGCTGAAGCACTTTGTTTTTGAACAAAGCTTATCTTGGTAGATATCAGTTAGCTTTTGCATCTCATGTTTTACCCTGCTTGTTTTACTGGAAAATGTGGTGATGCTTTTTGTTTGCGAAAACTGAAAAATGCGTGCTAATGACTTTCTTTAGATATAATCTGTTGCACTGATCATGCCATGTGTCTTAGACAATATCTCTTTTGCTATACTTGTTAGATGCTGTAACTGCAGTCAATCATATTTGAGAAGCATGCTTTATACACTCCACCTGCACCCCAGTTGCATTCACTGCATATTTTGAGGAGGAGTTGCATTTCAGGGGGAGTCTGTGTCTCTTTTGAGTGCTTGATGAGTTCACTTGTCAACAAGGGGGAGAAAATTTGGGATCAGAGTTTAAGGGGGAGTCCTTACTCTGTTAATATCCTTGTTGTTTTGAACTCACACTCATTTTGAGCTTTTACGTTTTGGTTAACCATAATGACCGTTTCTTGCTTCTGTTTGGCTTTTGGTCATTAGGGTTAAACTTTTACCTTATTTTTTCTTCTTCTTTGTTTTCTTGTATTTTGTTTTCGTGTTTCCACATTTGTTCGCAGGTGCTGAAGAGCCGAGAAAAGAGGAGTGTTGACAATGCACTCATCAAGGGGGAGAATGAGGAGCCATGCTGAATAGCGTGGGCCTCATGGCTCCAGAAGTGATGAGTCATTGTCAATGATAGTCAATGAGGACAGAAGAAGAAGAGATCTGCTGTTTCATGGGCCGCGTGTGACTCAGGTACACGGGCAGCGAGCGACTGTCGGGCAGAGGAGGCTGCGAAGTCGGGCTGGCCCAATCCGGGTGCATGGGCCAGAAGCAGTAGAAGACCCACTGGGCTGTTGACCAGGACTGACTCAGGTACACGGGCGGTGAGCGATTGCCGGGCTGAGAGAGCTGCGGAGTCGGGCCGGCCCAATCCGGGTACCTGGTGCAAAGCCGGTGGAGGCTTTGTCAGTTTCGGCATAAAACTGACAACCGTTGATTCTGTATCTGACTGTCCAGAAGAGAAGCCGTAGTCGCTACGAAAGCTGAGCTTCCGGATAAGTCATCTGTAACTCTAGGCCCACAGTCAGTCAGTCATGTCTGTAAAAATTCCTAAGGGCAGTAGAGTCTTTTCATTTATTATTGAGTCTGTAAAAACCCTAAGGGGCTGGTAGAATATTCCTAGTATTGGGCTGCCTATAAATAGGACCCCAATCCCTAGGGTTTGGACTACCCTTTTGGCTGAAATCAAATCCACTCTATTGGGTCACTTTTTGTCTCTTGCCTTGCCTCTCTCTCTCTTCTCCTGTTCCTTGCTTGCGCCGCCAGGGAGATTTTGCCCCTGTGGTTATTGCCTTGCTTTTAATGTTGCAGTAAATGCCCTATTTCGTTGTGTGCGGCATCTGCAAAGTTTTAATGGCTACATTTCATTAGCATAGCAAGTTTTTCCTGTGATTTTTGAGGCCTTGGAAGCTTCGGCTGGGTGTGTTCTTCACGCTAGTAGTACTAGTTCTTGCTGTTGCAAGAAGTACTACTTTCCTGCAGCTACAGTGCTCTGTGCAGCTTTTTACCTTCTACTGCACAGCTTTTTGATCGAAGCTGACAGGCTCTATCACCTTTTCTGGCTGTGTCTGGCGAAGCCCTTCTCTGTTCGAAGCCCCTCGGCTCCGTGAGGTGGGCTTCGATCCATCATCTTCGAAGGCTTCGATCGATCTTCTATCTTCGGTTTGCGTCCTGTGTTGCTAAGCTTCGAAGTATTTTCTGAACGGACAGCATTGCATACTTCGATCGACAGTGCGAAGGGGCTTCGGCTCTAGCTGTTCGAAGTCCATACCTCGATAGATTTCGAAGTTGGGTTCGAAGCTTGTAGTTCCGCTAGGCCTCGCACTGACTTTTGTGTGGCGTGTCACCCTTCGCTTCTCTTTTCGAAGCTTGCTCTTTTCGAAGGTAGAGTATAGGCTTCAGGCTTGGTTTTCTGTTGTGTGATAGGCTTCGCTTCTTTGTTCGAAGGTTGTTCGTTTGTGTGTTGTGTTCGAAGCTTTCTGTTCGAAGGTTTTGCTTCGAAGCATTCAGTTCGGAGCTGTGTTCGAAGCTTTGTCTTCGAAGTGCACACTTCGAAGCAGGCTCCGACTCTGTCACTTCGCTCCGAAGCTTACTTCGCTCCCTGCTCCTTCGAACTAGGCTAGAACCAAATACCTTCGGCCTCTTCGACATGCTTCGCAACTGATCTCCGAAGCAGGCACCGTCACCAACCTCCGAAGCAGACCTCGACGTGCGAAGGGGGCTTCGCCAAGATCCGAACAGGAGACAAATTTGGACAGTAACTTCTCTTTTCATCTTACACATACTTAGATCATTTCATTGAGAAGTTTAGGCCTGTTGCACCATGTTCATCTGCCTAGTTGCACTTATTTAATAAGTCTCAGTTATAATCATTTGCTTCTAGGTTAGAAACCTTTAGACTTAGGCCTTTAGTTTATTTTCTGCTGCGTAGTCTTTTGAGGTGCATTGGGTATTAGGGAACAGGCCATTTGATTCGAAAGAATTTTTAAGGCGCCCATTCACCCCCCCTCTGGTCGCTACTTTCGGTCCTACAATGACCTAGGTCACGCCCAGCCAGCTTCGACTATCGGAGATGCTGCCGTGGACTTCATCACTAGGGACAATACTCAGTAGGCCATCGTTGCTAACCCTGACGCATCGGCCGATGCCACTATCATGGGTACACTGGCTGGGGCCGACACGTCAGAAGGTTTACTGGCGGTCGTCAAGACCATCACCGAGGTACCTCCAGCCGATGGCTCTCATACTACTTTTGTTTTTTCTTCTTCTTGTTGCTTTCTTTATGACTTACATCGTCCTTGAATGCAGACGATGTCGGGCATCATGAGCTCGCTTGCCCCTAGGGTAATCTTGCAGAAGAAGATTCTTAGACCCTTCCGGTGGCCACAGTGGAGGATGATGCTGCTACCTCTACTACCGATAGCGCTCCGCCACCGGCAGTCCCTACCGGGTCCGCTAACGTAAGTTTTTCTTGCCTCTACGGTTGTTACATGGTTAGCTTATGCCTAAATCCTCTTATTTTCAGTCTTTTGCTCAGCAATTTCCCTTTGACATCCAACTGTTTATGGAGGAAGCTACTGGTGTTCCCTCATCGGCCTCGACTCAGCTGCCCTCGACTGTGAAAGAGGTGCTGTTGGACCTACTACGCCACCCGGATGATCGAAAGGAGGTCTTGGTTAATGATTCGGGGCTAATACGGGGCACTTCAATGACGTCCTAGACCACCTTTTGCCGAAGCTGGCCGATGTTCTCACACCAGCCACGTACTTGGAGTACCATCGCTCATCTGTAGTGAGCCACCAAGAGGATAGTCGACCGAGCTAGCCAGGCATCGCTGTTAGAGGCAACGAAGGCTTGTAAGGAGGCAGTCGTGGCTGAGAGGACCCTCCTAGAGTGTGTTGAGGCCAAGTCTTCAATCACATCGCAGGAGCTTGATCGGCTGTGATCGAGGGAGGACGATCTGATCACGGAGCTAGAGCAGACCTGGGCGCATATTTCCAAACAAGAGGGTGTCATGGTTTCTTTGCCGGCCCGAGTTGTTGCTCAGAAACGCAGATTCTCCGATGCCGTCCGCCACGCAGAACGTTGCCACCACACCCTTCAAGATATTCCTGGCTCGGACGCTGAAGACTGGGCCATTATTCACAACGTCGATCTTATACATATGCAGGCGATTGAGGCCATCTGTGGAGTACTCTAAACTTTATGTAGAATCAGCGGTGTTGTAATTTACCATTTTCCTTTTGCAATATACTGCCTTTGATTCCTTTGAATTGTACATCGAGTCTCCTATGTTGTGTTTTGGTCTAAGGGTGATGCCTTCACATCGGCCGTCTCAAGGCGATGCCATTGGCATCGGCTGTTAGTGCTTCGTCTGAACGATTGATAAGTGTTCTCTTGAGTACTCGTTCGGCCTTCTTCCCGGTCTTCGTCGTAGGTCTTCAATCTGCTCTCATTCCATCGGGGATCCTTTTGCTCATTTGGCGCCACCTTTACAGGATGAGCTTAGGAAGTTCTTCGTTGATTGGATTGATGCCATCATCTAACACTTCCAGGAAAATACCATCCCAAGCTCTTCCCGACAGACAAATGACTCCTTCTATTTCCCATACTGACAAATTGGTTGTAGCTATTGTTGGGGGAAAATACTTCATCCTCAGGACTTTAGAGATCAACAGTCAAAGATAATTTATCAGCATCAAAGCTTCCTTCGGCTTAGAAACTTCATCATCTCCAGATATGATGAAGTTTCTAAGCCAAAGGATGCTTCGTCTTCATGATTCGAAGGCATCCTCCGAAGGCTCCGAAGCTACAGTGGAAAACAACAAGACTGATAAGACGGCTGCCTTATCTACCTTCTCCGGATAGATTTACTATTTTAACCCTATTCGGGGTATCGAATAGTTTCCACTATGTCGGTGGTAAATGAGGGGTAAATAGGTCTTTTCCTTAGACTTTTTTCCTATAAATACGCCCTTCTTACCCTGTAATAGGCATTGAATACTCAGCTATTCAATACACAATTTCGGACTACTTTGAGCTATTATCCTATTCGGAGGCTCGAAATAGTTCTCAACACAAACTTTCTGTTTGTTAGTTCTTAATCTTCGAGAACCTGTTAGCGTAATCTTTTACGCCAACAGTTGGTGCCGTCCGTGGGGAACGTAGTTCTAAAAGCTAGTTCTCTGCTGCTGATTGTACTTTGAAGAGCACTTGCGAAGGGAGCTTCGGAGTCTCAGGATTCTGCGCACCCTTCGGTAAGGGGCTTCCTAGTACAGCTTGAAGGCCTTCCCTCGCCTTCCAAAACCAAGTCTTTGGTCTTCGAACCTCATCTTCATTAGCTATACCTCCCAAGCGGAGCCTAGCCTCCTATCCTCCCCGAAGGTCCCCTCGGACCAATGGAGCAGGACCTTCAGTTATCCCGGTAATCCCCGAAGGGGTCGCTGGACGTCGAGCACCCAGAGGCCTCCGAGCTGCTCCCATGGTGCTCCAAACTGACTAAACCAGTTCCTGAGACCTGGAGCTCCCCTCCGAAGGAGCTGAAGACCTTCCTGAGGATGAGGCTACCCAAGTAGCGCGACTTCAGGAGGAAGTGGCAAGGTGGAGGCAGGATGCTGCCGATCGACTCCGCTCTCAAGCTTCGACTCATGCTCTAGAAGAGCTCAAGACGGTGGTACTAGCGGTCTTCCCGAAGCTATCCAAGTCCCGGAGGAGGCCGAGAATGCATCCTTCGAGGACGAGTCTCCGTTGCATCCGGACTTGCAGAAGGTGCCCTTCGACCCCCCTTGACAATCGCTTCAATGATCATAGGCGGGGAAAGAAGCACTTCCGCTCAGAGGTGTTGAATATTGCACCCTATGCCCCGAAGGCACCTATCAACTTTCAACAAGCGCAAGGCTTCAAGGTTGGAGCTTCGAAGCCCCAAGAAAGAATAGCTGGCAGGCGCTAGAGCTTCTTCTGTATTAACCCTTTGAGGTGAATATCTTGGACGAAGTATAGGGCGTGGTACCTCGAATCGATCCCCTCCAGCGGCACGTTCGGAGCCCGTGCAAACCGTGGCCCGAGCCGGCATCCCCGAAGCACCAATGCAGCTCCCGGTGGCCAATATTATGCCACCACCGAAGCAGGAGGATCCCCAAGATCGCGGCAAGCGAGTGGTTCTGCCCATCTCCGGAGGGGGGACCCTCGGTAACATGTCAAAAAGGAAACGACGAGAATATGTCCGCGAAGTAGGGCACATAGGAACCTCGAATTCTACGGCAGGAATGCCCGAGTGGTCTCATGTACCTATCTCCATTACTGCCAATGATGCTGCAGGGGTGAAATTCCCTCATGCTGACCCCCTAGTCATTTCAGCTTATATAGCGGGAGTCGAAGTTCGAAGGATCCTAGTAGACGGCGGGAGCTCCGCAGATATACTCTTCGTCCAGGCCTTCGACCAGATGTGCATTCCTTGGAGGCATTTACTTCTAGTGGCCTGCCCATTCCAAGGTTTCGCAGGTCCGCCTCTCGATGCCCTCGGCTAGATAGGCCTCAAGGTTGCCTTCGGAGAGGGGCCCCTAGCCAGGGTGGAAGAAGTGATCTTCAACGTCGTCGATGCCCCATATGCCTGTAATGCGATTTTTGGACGAGGCATGTTGAACTAGTTCGGGGCTATAACACATCATAACTACTTATGTCTCAAGATGCCCACACAAGGTGGAGTTCTCACTATCTCAGGAGACCAAGCTGTAGCTCGAAGAACAGAGTATGGCCACGGTCAGCCATTGGACCCTTGACAAGTGCACAGTGTGTCGGAGCACACAGAAGAGGCTTCAGAGTCTTCAAACCCCTCGAAGGGCCTTTCCCTAAAGCCAAGCCTGGAAGGTGATGTCATCACGAAGATAATCCTGAAAGATGACAAGGAGTACCCAATACAGTTCAACAAGGAGCTGCGTTCGGAGATAGCTACTTCACTGTAGGAAGTAGTCAAGCAAAATTTGGTCAACTTTGCTTGGACCGATGAAGACATCACCGGAGTTGACCGGAGTATCATCGAGCATAGTTTGCTTGTCAACCCAAAGGCTAGGCCAGTGCGCCAGGGGCTCCGTAAGTTATCAGCAGAGAGGGCAGACCTCGCCAAGGTAGAAGTGGAAAAATTGCTAAGGACTGGCATCATCAGGGAAGTAGCCCACACGGAGTGGCTGGCTAACCCTGTTTTTGTCAGGAAGAAGGGCTCCAGCAAGTGGCGCATGTGCATTGATTTCACATCATTAAATAAAGCATGCCCGCGAGACCCCTACCCTATGCCCCGAATAGACCAGCTGGTGGATTCTACGGCTGGCTCTGAATTATTGAGCTTCCTGGTGAGAAACCATGTTGAAGAATATGGTTTTGATATTCCAGATGTGATGAGTGATTGTCAACAGAAGTCAAAAAGGAAGAGAAAGGAAGACCTGCCGAGTCTGAGGCGCATGTGACTCAGGTACACGGGCAGCGAGCGACAGCCGGGTAGAGGAGCCGCGGAGTCGGGCTGGCCCAATCCGGGTACATGGCTAGGAGCGGCAGATGATCCACTGGTCTGTTGACTGGGTTTGACTCAGGTACACGGGCGGCGAGCGATTGCCGGGCAGAGGAAGCTGTGGGGTCGGGTCGTCCCAATCCGGGTACTCGGTGCGAAGACGGTGGACGCTTTGTCAGTTTCGGCGTAAAACTGATAATCTATGTTTAATTCATTTTTAGGATATTAATATTTAGTTTTTAAGTTTAGAATATTTTTATTTGAGTCAGGTAATTTTTCTAAGAATATTTTAGTAATTTTCGGAATTTATTTTTAGAGTCAGTTTATTTTACCCGAGGGTAAATTAGTCTTTTCATGTATTAGGATTCGCCTATAAATAGGCCCATATCCCCTTGGGGATAGATGACTGTTTTTCTGAGATTACTTGCAGTCCACAACAAATATTTCATCTCCTATTTTTCTGGTTGATCACCGTCGACTTCGTCTCTGTTCGCTGGTCTATTGTTTTTAATCTAGTAAAGCCCACGGCGTCTTCTTCCTGTGTTTGCTGCCACCAGCTTTTTCCAGGCATTGTTCACGCAGGTTATCAAGTGCTGCTGCTGCAGCCGGCCACATCACATAGGCTCATTGAGTCACGGTAAGGAAAAAGCAGTAGTGCGCAGGTCCATGCAGCAAGGAAAGCTGCATTGCAGCAATTTTCAGATTGGCAGGAACAAGAATTTGCTACCCAGCTAGCTAGCACGCGGGCCCACAACTTTTCTCACACGCAAAGCAGCATCCAGGCATTGCTTCCTGGTTGACGCCGGCACAACACGCTGCTCCCTAGAGCTGAGACTTGGGCCGTGCTTTGCATGGGTCGGCCCAAAGCACGTAGGTCCGGCCCATGCAAAGCACGGCCCGGTACGGCCCATAGATGGGCCGGCACGGCTCGTACAAGGGCCGGACTTGGGCCTAGAGGTTAGGCCCGGTGGGCGGCTCGGGTACGGCCCTTAAAGTGGGTCGTGCTTGGATCGGCCCGGCCCAAAAAAGCCTATGGGTAAATAATTCATATGTACAAGGAGGAAACATGTTATTAAAAATTAAAAAAGTCTGCAAATTACTATTTGAATATACCTTGCTCTATATCATGTGTAAGACAAATCAAAATTTGAGTCATTCATATATAGAACAAATCAAAATGTAAATATATATGCTTAAGAGCAAAGAAAATAGTATTAATGAACTAGTATCATGTGTAAATTATTAATGAAATTCATTTTCCCCTATTTTTTGGGTTGTTCTATTATTTTATGTGAATTAGAATTTTCATTATTCAAAGATAAATTAAATAAATATTTTTATAACCCTGGTAAGAGACCATCTAACAATGTTACAAATTTAGGGCCGTTTTTGGGCCGGCCCGGCCCATCCAGGCCCAACGTGCTTTGGGCCGTGCCTGGGCTTGGCTAACACTACTTCGGGTTGGCCCAGCCCGGCCCTTAAATTTATTGGGCCGAAATGGCCCGGCCCATTTTAGGTCCTTGCCCGAAGGGCCCAGGCCGGGCTGGCCCGGCACGGCCCATCTCCCAGCTCTACTGCTCCCCACGGCGGGATTCCCATGGCATCATGCTCGGCGACCGAGCTTTCTCGAGATGACACACGTAAGTTTTTAAATCTCCTGTTTTTAGTAGATCAGTTTAGAGATAATTATCTATTTTAATTAGCCTGAAATTAATAAATTCGTAGTAAATTTTATCTGTTAAATTTTTATCTCGTATTATTTAAATATATTTGTTTAATCTATTCATATAAAAAGAAAAGAAACATTTATTAGTCACAGTCATTTATTTCGGTCTATTTCTGAATTAATTTTTAATGATGCATATCTTATTCATTTTATTAATATTTTATTCCTAAACTGAAACATAAATATATCGTGATTTTTCTAGGTTTTTGTATTTACTGCAGTATTTTTATTTAGATTATTTTTAATATCAGTTTAATTAAGACACCGGTCATTTTTAAGCTAGACTACTTTAATTCCTGAGATTTGCTTTGCAAATATTATTTGTCTGGTTAAGTTCATTTGGGTGTTGGGTTTAAATTATAGTTTAGCAATAAATTTTTAGGCGCCCATTCCCCCCTCTGGTTGCTACTTTCGGTCCTACAAGTGGTATCAGAGCAAGGTTAGGTTTTTTCTAATATCTTAACCGATTCTAAACCTAGGTAGTAACCATGACGTCTTCTGGTAAAATCCCGTCTCTAGAAGCTTTTGGCTACACTTATTGGAAGACTCGCATGCGAGCATATCTTATGAGCCAGAGCTCGGACATATGGGAGATTTGTGTTCATCCTAATTTCACCATAACGACTATTGCTGCGGATACTGCTGAAAATGTAATTACCCAGCATCAAAATAATAGTAAGGCGGTGAATATTTTATTTTCTGGTCTAGGTCCTAGTGAGTTTGAGCGTGTTAGCCATCTCACCACTGCTCGAGAGATCTGGGCTACCCTCCAGGCACACCATGAGGGGACAGCTCAGGTTAAGGCTAGGCTCTACCAGACCTATCAGCGAGAGTATGAAAATTTCTCACAGAAGCCGGGTGAGACTGTTGAGGCTTTGTTTGGTCGTTTTCAATCGATCATTAACAAGCTTCGCATCAACAAGGCCGAGCGTGATCAGCTGGTCTCGGATCATGAGCAGGTTCTTAAGGTACTCCATACCTTGGACCCTAAGATCTGGGAGATCAAGGTCTCTTCTATTGTTGAGAGCGCGTCTTATGATACCTTGACTGTCGCAGAGCTTTTTAGTAAGCTCAAGGCCTCAGAGGTCGATATTCAGTTGAGATCAAATATCACTGATTCTGGCTCAAAGACTCTGGCGCTTGCGACACCGTCGGCTGATCCTAATGCCATGAGTTGTACTGCTTTTTCCTTGATGTCTATCTCCGAGGAACAACTTGATACTCTAGGTGATGATGATTTGTGCCTGTTTAACAACCGGGTGCGACGTGTCAATGATAAGCAAATGTTTAAGAGACACGGCACAAAATCCGGATGCTTTGAGTGTGGTGACCCAGGTCATTTCATCGCCGACTGCCCCAAGCAGAAGAATTACAAGAAGGGCACCAGCGGCAACTCCTACAACTCCGGCAAGTATGTCAACTCCACAAAGGGCAATCCCAAGACAAGATTTTTTCGAAAATCTCTGAAGGATTACAGGCGTGAGAACAAGAAGCGAGACAAGACCTTCTTCGCCGAGATGGAGAAAAGATACTGCATGAGATCCTCGTCTTCCTCCTCGTCTTCAAGTTCAAATGATGAATAGGTAATGATCAGGAATGGGAAGGACAGGGACAATCTGGCGGGCCTCTGTTTCATGACCTTCGAGAACAAGCCGAAGAGTCGCTCACGTCACAGCCGAAGACCCCACAAGAGTTTCTGCTCAATGGCTTTTTGGGAGAAGAAAGAGAAGGACTCCTCCGACGACTCCGACGACGACGATGATGAGAAGGCATCTTCCTATGAACAACAAGTTGTTAATTTACTAGAACAGAACAGTTAGGAGTTGAAGTACAGGGAGAAACTTCTTAGAGGGGCTAAGAAGAGGATAGATGAGCTTGAGAGTGAGCTAGCCACGGCGAATGACAAGATTGAGAGTTTGTCTTCTTCCCTTCGCTTGGGTGATAGTGGTGAGTGCCCTAACTGTGAGGTGCTATTGTGTGACCTGACGACTCTTAAGTCCAGGTACATAGAGAGAGTAGATGAGAGAGACGCATTGGCCACTAAGCTTGAGAGCGCTCAGCAGGAGCTGAAAAATGCTCATGCCACTGTCGTCGCACCTTCTGTAGACTGCCCATCTCATTTAGCTAGTATAGCTGAGCTGAGAGCCAAGAGTGATGAGCAGTTGAGCGAGTTAGCTGGAGTGAGAGCTGAGTTGGAGCAGACTAAGCTAGAGATTGAGACCTTGTCAGTTCCATCCACTGTTTGTGAGAACTGCTTGTCCATTAGAATGGAGTTGATCAAGCTAAAAACTGAGAAGTCTGTCGAAGTTGATAAAGAGTGTGAGATCTGCTTGTCTCAGGTGAAGGTGTTAGCTTCTTTGAGAGAGGAGCTAGCTGATGTTCAGAACGAGAACTTTTACCTCCGTTCAATCCTGAGTTGGATCAGTGCTAAAGAGCCACAACTCGGCATGATGATTCAACAGTTCAAGAGATAGGATGGGTTTGGGGTAGGTTACACCTATACCAAGGCTGATTTTGAGAGCGCCATTAGCCGAGCAGTGGAGTGGAGTAAGATGACTCCCGAACAGAGATATCCCAAGACTCACTCCACTAAGTCCTTTAAGGATAGTCAACCAAAGGATGGAGTGATCCAAGAACAACCTAAAGCTTCACCTAAGAAGCAGATCTGGGTTCCTAAGCCTAAAACTCTTCACACTTCTCTTGATTCTTTACCTGGACCTTCTCACAACAAAGATGCTTCACCCAACACCATCAAGTCTAAGAATCCCAAGCCTCAACCACATACCAAGAAGCCTACCTATCACTGTGAGTTTTGTCAAAGAGACGGGCATCTTGAGGAGTTTTGCTTCAGGAGGAAGCGGGTTGAGCGAGCAGAGAGAGCTCAAAGTGGGCAGGAGCAGTTCTACCAGCAGGGTGGTAGACAGAGAGTTCCTCGACGTAGAGAGAGGCTAGAGGTCAGGCCACATCATGTAGGTGGTGGTAGAGGAGACGATTTTTATGATCGTGCTCTAGAGGGTGGTTTCCGTTCCGACAGAGTTCCAGAACATTATGGATACGGTGTTAGACCTCGTGACCATGATTTTAGGAAGAACAGAGGACCGCGTTTTGATCCGCGTTTTGGTCCATACTCATATGATTCCTTCTACTTTCCTACATTTGAGCAGATGGCTCGACACTGGTTTAACACCTTTGCCAAACCTGGTGTTGGACCGTTTGTTCCCACTCATTATTATTGATCTTGATTTGGGAGTTGTGTATCCTTTTTGGGATATTTTGAGTCAGCTTTTCATTGGTATCAGTTTTTCTTTCTTCTTTATTTTTTATTGAGTTTTTTTTGTGCGTTCATATCATGCATAAGCATCAATCACATTTTGAGCTTGCTTCTGTTATATGATTAATCTGCTTTACTTTCTCTAGCTAGTATATGTTTTCGATTACTTGTCGATGATCATGTTCTGTTTCAGTTCACATGATATATCTGATTTTTGTCATATGCATGGATTTTATGCTTTAAAATTGAAAAATGATCATCATTGCTTCTGGTAACTAGCATGTGTAGGCTGAATGCTTTCACTATCTTTTACATGCCTTGTAGCTAGATCCTTACTTAGATGCAGATATGCAACTTGGACATCTATATGCTTTAAATATGAAAAATGTGCTATAAATATGATAGAAATTCAGCAAAAATGAAAAATTTATGCATTTTTTATGATTATCAGAAAAGATTCAGGTGGGTTTGCTTTGTCGCATTGCATTGTTCTGGACTGCCTATCATAGCACTTTGGTATGAACTAGGATGGTGTAATGTATGCCAAGACCAATATCTTAAACTTCTGATGGTCTAGTTCTGGCCTAGGCTTGACTTGGTCGGTTAGCATAAGGTTTGACACGCAAATAACCCCTAGCAGAAATGAAAAAAATAAAAGGAAAAAGAATCAGTCTGAAAAATTTAAAAAGATGACAAGTTTGCTGAAGCACTTTGTTCTGGACAATGCTTATCTTGGTAGATATCAATTAGCTTTTGCATATCATGCTTTGCTCTGCTTGTCAACTAGAATATGTGGTGATGCTTTTGTTTGCAAAAATCGAAAAATGCGTGCTAATGACTCTCTTTAGATATCATCTATTGCACTGATCATGTCATGTATCTTAGACAGTATATTTTTTTGCTATACCTGTTAGACGTTGTAATAGCAGTCAATCATATCTAAGAAGCATGCTTTTCACACTCCACCTACACCCCATCTGCATTCATAACATATTTTGAGGGGGAGCTGCATTTCAGGGGGAGTTTGTGTTTATGTCTCTTTAGAGTGCATTTAGTCTCACTTGATGAGTTCAATTGTCAACAAGGGGGAGAAATTTTGGTGTTTACGGAACATTTTTAGCTTTCTCTGAGATTTATTTCAGGGGGAGTTTCTTGTTGGTAATTCTGAGATTTGCACTTGTTTTTGAGTCTTTATTTTTGGTTAACCATAATGATCTATTTTCTTGCTTCTGTTTGGCTTTTGGTCATTAGGGTTAAACTTTTATTTTATTTCTTCTATTTTCTTCTGTTTTTGTTTTCCTGTTTCTACATGTTTTGCAGGATCTGGAGATGAACTCAAAAGGGTGTTGACAATGCAGTCATCAAGGGGGAGATTGAGAAACTATGTTGAAGAATATAGTTTTGATATTCCAGATGTGATGAGTGATTGTCAACGGAAGTCAAAGAGGAAGATAAAGGAAGACATGCCGAGTCTAAGGCGCATGTGACTCAGGTACACGGGCAGCGAGTGACAGCCGGGCAGAGGAGCTACAGAGTCGGGCTGGCCCAATCCGGGTACATGGTTAGGAGCGGCAGATGATCCACTGGTCTGTTGACTGGGTTTGACTCAGGTACACGGGCGGCGAGCGATTGCCGGGCTAAGGAAGCTGCGGGGTCGGGTCGGCCCAATCCGGGTACCCGGTGTGAAGACGGTGGACGCTTTGTCAGTTTCGGCGTAAAACTTACAATCTATGTTTAATTCATTTTTAGGATATTAATATTTAGTTTTTAAGTTTAGAATATTTTTATTTGAGTCAGGTAATTTTTCTAAGAATATTTTAGTAATTTTAGTAATTTATTTTTAGAGTCAGTTATTTTACCCGAGGGTAAATTAGTCTTTTCATGTATTAGGATTCGCCTATAAATAGGCCCCTATCCCCTTGGGGATAGATGACTGTTTTCCTGAGATTATTTTGCAGTCCACAACAAATATTTCATCTCCTATTTTTCTGGTTGATCACCGTCGACTTCGTCTCCATTCGCCGGTCTATTGTTTTTAATCTAGTAAAGCCCACAACATCTTCTTCCTGTGTTTGCTGCCACCAGATTTTTCTAGGCACTGTTCACGCAGGTTATCAAGTGCTGCTGCTGCAGCCGGCCACATCACATAGGCTCATTGAGTCACGACAAGGAAAAAGCAGCAGTGCGCAGGTCCATGCAGCAAGGAAAGCTGCATTGCAGCAATTTTCAGATTGGCAGGAACAAGAATTTGCTAGCCGGTTAGCTAGCACGCGGGCCCACAACTTTTCTCACACGCAAAGCAGCATCCAGGCATTGCTTCCTGGTTGACGCCGGCACAGCACGCTGCTCCCCACGGCGGGATTCCCACGGCATCACGCACGGCGACCGAGCTTTCTCGAGATGACGCACGTAAGTTTTTTAAATCTTCTGTTTTTTAGTAGATCAGTTTTAGAGATAATTATCTATTTTAATTAGCCTGAAATTAATAAATTCGTAGTAAATTTTATCTGTTAAATTTTTATCTCGTATTATTTAAATTTATTTGTTTAATCTATTCATGTAAAAAGAAAAGAAACATTTATTAGTCACAGTCATTTATTTCGGTCTATTTCTGAATTAATTTTTAATGATGCATATCTTATTCATTTGATTAATATTTTATTCCTAAACTGAAACATAAATATATCGTGATTTTTCTAGGTGTTTGTATTTACTGCAGTATTTTTATTTAGATTATTTTTAATATCAGTTTAATTAGGACACTAGTCATTTTTAAGCTAGACTACTTTAATTCCTGAGATTTGCTTTGCAAATATTATTTGTATGGTTAAGTTCATTTGGGTGTTGGGTTTAAATTATAGTTTAGCAATAAATTTTTAGGCGCCCATTCCCCCTCTCTGGTCGCTACTTTCGGTCCTACACCTGGATGCATACTCCAATTATCATCAGGTCTGGCTAAAGCACGAAGACGAAGCCAAGACGAGTTTTATAACTCCCTCTGGAGTATTTTGTTATGTTCGAATGCCTTTTGGCTTGCGAAATGTCGGAGCAACCTTCTCACATTTGATAGCAAAGGCTCTAGGTCATCAAATAAGCCGAAATGTTGAAACCTATATGGATGACATTGTAATAAAGAGTGTTGTAAAGCATCATCATAGCATAGACTTAGCTGAAACCTTTGAGAGCCTCCGAGCATGTGGAGTTCGCCTCAACCCTGAAAAGTGTATATTCGGGGCGCAAGCAGGAAAACTGCTAAGGTACTTAGTTTCGAGTAGGAGAATCGAAGCTAGCCCGACGCAGATAAGCGCATTGCAAATAATGGCTCCACCAGAAAATTTGAAGCAGGTCCAGAAGCTAACAAGACGGCTCGCAGCTCTCAGCAGATTACTGGCCAGATTAGCCGAGCGAAGCCTTCCAATTTTTAAAGCTCTAAAGGGGTCCGAAAGTTTCAAGTGGACGCCAGAGTGCCAGAAGAGCTTTGATGATATTAAAGAATACCTCGGAAGCTTGTCAAAACTTACTGTGCCCTCCCGGAAGAAACTCTCCTTTATCTTGAAGCAACGGGCTCCACAGTGAGTGCAGTATTGGTCAGAGAAGTTGAACTTAAAGGAAAACTGGTGCAAAACCCAGTTTATTTCGTCTCAGAAGCTTTGTCTAGAGCAAAGACAAGATACTCTGAGCTCGAAAAATTTTCTTATGCTTTGGTAATGGCCTCGCGGAAGCTAAGGCATTACTTTCTAGCACATAATCTAATCATTCCTACCTCGTATCCCCTTAGTGATATGCTTTGGAGAAAAGATTCTATGGGTAGAATCGGAAAATGGGCTATCGAGCTAGCCCCCTTTGGTATTTCCTTCACGGCGAGAATAGCTATCAAATCTCAGGTCATAGCTGACTTCGTGGCAGAGTGGACTCCATCTACAGTTCGGGCTCCGGAAGAAACCTCCGAAGGTCTGTGGACAATTTTTTTTCTGACAGAGCCTATCAGGCATCTGGTGCCGGAGCCAGAGCTGTGATAATATCGCCGCCAGGGCAAAAGGCCATGTATTCTGCGAGGCTCAACTTTAAGACCACCAATAATATCACAGAATACGAAGGAATCCTGCTAGGCCTCCGAAAGGCAAAGGCACTTGGAGCAGCAAGGATTATAATTAAAACAGATTCCTAAGTCATCGCAGGGCATGTTGACAAAAGCTTTCAAGCAAGGAACCTGCATCTTGCAAAGTATCTGGAAGAAAGCTGCAAGACAGAAGCAATGTTCAAAGGATTTTCTGTTCGGAGTATCCCTCGAGCAGATAATCAACTTGCAGACATTCTAGTGAAGGCTGTAGCCAGAGCATTGGATGTCTCGAAGGGTGCTTTCTATGAAGAACTTGTCAAGCCTACGGTAAATCAATTACCCTTCGCAGAAGTCCTTTGCATCCTACCTGAAGATTGGTGGACTCCGATAATGAATGTCTTGCAAAATAGCGCAGTCTTGTTAAAAGGTCTGGATTTCCGAAGGTTGCAAGCAAGGGCTCAAAATTATAAGCTTGTCAATGGGATATTATACAAAGTTGGAGTTTGTTCTCCCTTACTCCGGTCCATCTCACAACCCGAAGGCCAAGATATACTTCGGGACATTCACGAAGGGTTATGTGGAAGCCACCTGGGCCCCCGTGCTCTAGCAGGAAAGACACTTCGGCAGGGGCTCTATTGTCCAACAATTGTAAGAGATGCAAAAGAATTAGTTCGAACCTGTCAGGGATGCCAGTGATGGGTAGACGGAGCCACCGTCCACCAACACCACTTCAAGTTATTGCCCCGGTATGGCCAATGGCATGATGGGGAATGGATGTCATCGGGCCTTTTCCAATGGCAAAAGGCAGCTTGATGTTTGCAGTGGTAGCAATTGAGTATTTTTTCTAAATGGGTCGAAGCTGAACCCCTAACTGCTATCACTTCAAGGAATGTGCAAAAATTCTTCTGGCAAAATATCATATGTAGGTTCAGAGTGCCAAGGGAGCTAACTGTAGATAATGGCACCCAGTTCGAAGCCGAACCCTTTAAAGAATTTTCTGAAGAACTGGGCATCAAATTATGCTTCGCAGCAGTTCGCCATCCACAATCCAACGAAGCCTTCGAACGAGCCAATGGAAATATTCTCTCCAGTTTAAATCGAAGGATTATCGGGCTGGCCAAAGGACTATGGACCGAAGAACTTCCTAAGATTCTATGGTCCATTCGGACCACTCAAACCAAGTCCACATGCTTCACCCCATTCAGGCTGCTATTCGGAGATGAGGCCATGACTCCTATGGAGCTCAAAGGTGGATCCCTTCGTGTAGTAGAACCTGGAAATGAAGACGAGAGAAGCACTTCGCTGGACTTTTCAGAAGAAACAAGGCTTCGAGCTGTCGCCAATCTGACGAAGTACCAAGACCAAACAAAGACATGGTATGACCGAAGATAAAAGTGAACGAGCTTAAACTAGGTCATTTGGTATTGCGAAGTGTAATAGCTCCGGGGAAGCTAGGAAATAAATGGGAAGGACCATATATTATGCTACACTCAGGGCGCCCCGGTTCATTTAAATTAGCTAATTTAGAAGGGGAAGAGTTGAAGCATGCGTGGCATGCGGAGCACCTTAAACGTTATTACGCTTAGGGGCTCCTTGTAATCAATTGTAAAAGTACCTTTCTGAATAAAGATGGAGGTTTGAATTTTGTTTACTCTTTAAATATCCCTTACTCCTGGTGGATGCATCAGGAGAACGGAGATGCTTGCGGAGTCAAGCATCTTTCAAGAAACCCAGACAACGGCCTTCGAACCATTGGTTTAAGGATTCCATTGGCCAGCCTACGGATTCTAGGCTCCGGCTTGTTAGGATCCGTAGAAGAGTCTAAGGACTTTAAAAGAACAAATTTCCGGCCTCCGGGTTCGAAGCATCTGTAAAAGAGCCATAGGTGGCCAGCCTATGGATTCCAGGCTCCGACTTGTTAGGATCCGTAGAAGAGTCTAAGGACTTTAAAAGAAAAGATTTCTAGCCTCCGGGTACGAAGCATGTGTAAAAGAGCCGTAGGTGGCCAGCCTACGGATTCCAGGCTCTGGATTGTTAGGATCCGTAGAAGAGTCTAAGGACTTTAAAAGAACAAATTTCCGGCCTCTGGGTTCAAAGCATCTGTAAAAGAGCCGTAGGTGGCCAGCCTACGGATTCCAGGCTCCGGCTTGTTAGGATCCATAGAAGAGTGTAAGGAATTTAAAAGAACAGATTTCCGGCCTTTGGGTTCGAAGCATCTGTAAAAGAGTCGAAGGTGACCAAGCAATAAGGTTTAAAGGCTCCGGCCCAATGAAACACTTTTAAAGTCCTAAATTTAGCTCCGAAACTTATAAACATCATAATACGAACGTACAGTTCGAAGAACTCTACGAAAGAGTAAAGTATGATTACCAAGTGTTGTGCGGAGCATTAGATTGTTATATAAATCATTGTGTCTGACGGACCCTATCGCAACGCGTACGGTCTCCCACCCACAAGGAGGAGTAGGAGAGTAAGGAACAACAAAAAGATGCTTCCAAAACAATTCATATTAATTGGATAATCATATTATTACATCAAGAGAAGTTTTGGTCTAAGCCTAGATAAAAACGGAGACCCCTCCGACCTCTAGAGCTACTTCTAAGACCACTTCGACCTTCGGAGCTCGAAGCCTTCAAGACTTTCTTCTTAGTTCGAGTGCTTTTCTTCTTTGAAGCTCGTAGTTTTTTCTACTCCTCTTGAAGTTCAGCCCAAGACAGAAGTCTTTCGGAGCTAGCCTCTGTTGGATCTTCGGCCTGGTACTCTGAGTCAGACTAGTTTACGTATTCGGAGGACGAAGACGCTTCTTCCTTATCCTCTTCCTTAATATGAGCTAAGACCTCGCGACGGACTTCGAGTGCTATTTCCCCTTGATCCCCTCGAGGAACAGAGAAGCATGAGTGTCGATAAGGCCTTAAGCTTTCGAGGACAGACCACTGCTGACGGAGCTCTTCGCTAAGTTCCAATACTTCGAAGTCAAGCTCCGAAGTGCATGGCAAAACCTAAAAGAATAAACATCCAAACAGAGTTTCCTCATTTATAAACTTTTCATTCATTACTATAAGGGGCTTTACGAGATTTCTTGTACATGCTTAAGCACCCTATAAGACTAAACCTGTGGGTCGGCTAGCGGAGCAGGTGGCGTCGGAGCTGGCGAAGTTGGAAGCGGAGGCCTCATTTGAGCTTGCTTTTGCCGGCGAGCCTCGTCGATCCAAGCTTTGGCTGTAGCTTTGTGGTCCGTTTACCAGATTGCTCGGAAAGCTTCCTAGGTAGAAGCTACATCCTGCGAAGGACACAACAAGTCCTCGTCGGCAAGGCCTACAGGCATAGAACCCCTAACCGGAGCAACAGAAATCCCAAGGCCTTCGATGTGATGAAGGACTCCAATCCCGACAACTTGTCCGGAGATCTCTCCGTACCAAACGCCGGAGCCCATCATCAGCTTCGTTGCCACTTGAATCATTTTCAGCTTCCGATCGAGGGGCTCGCTCGCTACAATCGAAGATGTAGGGCACATTGTACTGAGGTATTCCAAGGTACCCCGAAGGGCATCGATGGTATTCTCCGCTATCGCATCATTCTTCACTTCCGCCGCCTCTAGCCCAGTAGCAGCAGCAGACACTTCAGTCATTTTGGATAGCAGAGTGCTTTTCTAAGCCATGGCTTGTTGAAGTGAGTCTTGGAGTTCCACGAGTTGTGTGCTTGAAGTGGCTGCTACTTGCTGGAGCTTCCCGACATCTGCTCTGAGCACCACACATTCGGCTTCAACCTCTTGGGCCGAAGTTTGGAGTGCAGTTCTGCTCTGCCACTCGATCCGAAGTGCTTCGTCGGTGGTGGCCCTAGCCCTCCGTTCCTCGAGGAGCTCCTCCTCTAGTCGAAGTGTTTTGTCTTCGGAGCTTTTAAGGGCAGACTAGAGGGTAGTAAACTTCCTCTTGAGCCGATTAGTTTCGAGCTCATTGGAAGTCGCTGCCACTCTAGCAAGGACAAATTGCTGCGAAAAAGAAAGTAAGTACCAAGTAATTCTATTTATTGATTGAGTGCACTTGTGGTGTGTTGCATACCTGAAGGGTAGCCCTTTCGAGGGCTAAATTGAGCTCCGGGGCTCTGGCTTCGCTCAAGACGGAGACCAAGTCAGAGTTTATGACTTCTTGGCCCTTGTCCGGTAAGGGCTCTAGAAGCGCCCGGAGGCCCATTCGCTGCTCCAAGAATGGAGCCAATAGAGGGAGCCAGGACAAGGCCTGACGATCGTCTACGGCAGCCTCCTCCTCCGAGTTGCTCGTCGAAGGATTGTTGGAGGAGGGAGTCGCCGTCAAGACAGGGAAGGGACCGAGGCTCGTCATGCTCTTACCCCTCCCCGGCACAAAAGTTGGAGCAGGGACTTCGGCGGAGGTAGATCCTCCTTCAACTGATGCCCCCTCGACCGGAACTGCTTCGCCCGAGACGACTCCAGTCGTCAGAGCTACCGTGTCTGTCGGAGCCTCAACTCTGAGAGAGGATAAAGCTCCACCTGTGATCGGAGCTATGCTACTCCTTGACGTACCTACAACATTAAGGTATTTAATGAATATTTATGGGTAATAGTTGTTGCAGGAATTGTAAAAGCGAAATTTTCTAAGTATACCTTCGTCTGCGCCTTGAGGCAGAATTGCGAGGTCCTCCAAGACTTCATACATTTGGAGGTACTCGTCGAGGTCATCCCCCGAAGTTCGCTCCAGTGTAGCCGCTGCAGGCGCCTCGACCTCCAACACTATCACCCCGGCCACGGGCGAGTTGGGAATAGTTTCCTCAAGCTCTGAGTTCGCGGCGATGGGCTTGGGGGAGCGTGCTGTGTCTGCCTCCACAGCCTCTCTAGAAGGAGCTCCGGCTGCATCCACAGCTTCATCTTCACTGTCATCAATGAGATAGTTCTCAAGGGCCTTCCCCATTCGGGCATCGGAGTCTTTATCTCCATAGTCTTCCAAAGACGAGCTCTGAATGCCCAAGGAGGAAGGCGAGGACACCGGAGTCGGTTGAGGAGGAGGCTTCGTTGTTTTCTTCCCCTTCTCGATGGGGGTCTTGACGGCCTTCTTCGAAGGCTCGACAGTGGCTTTCCTCTTCCGAGGGGCCACTCCAGTCGATTCGAAGTCTGGCAGAGGTGGGGGCTCCATTCCAAGAGCCCTCCACACTCTGTTGAAGCGCTCCTAGCTTCCCACCAGCTCTATCCTGCGCTGCCTCTCCGCCACCATAGGGGCTCCGAGCACCCATTCGGTGGCTCTTGCTATCTTCTCCAGAGCTAGCACCAAAGGAGCCGCTGAAAAGAGGTAGCATTTTATAAGTATGTTATTTCTTTCCTAATATATTACTGCAGGAAGATCAAAGATTTACCTAGGCTTCGAAGCTCTCCCTCCGAAGCGTTTGAAATGCTATCGGCCAGTCGGCTCCGAGAGGCGGGATCCGTAGGACGATGAATTCCTCCGCTAGATCCCACATGCTCATGTGACTGGCTATCGAAGAAAGCAACCCAAGCCGCGTTGAGAGTAGGCTTGGTTCAGAGTGACTTAGGCCTCCTTCCAGAACCAGATCTCTTGAAGGGGCCCTACAAAGCTAGAGTCTTCTCCGACCTCGGCATAAAACCACCGGAGGATCCAGTTGGTATACCACCGGTCATTGGTGGCCTTCGTTAGAAAGTGCTGCGCATGCTCCTTCCGAAGCTGGAAGTTGACACTTCCGAATGCTGTCAACACTTTGGTGTCTCCGGGGCCGTCTTGTGGCTTCGGTTGGCAGGTGGCTTCGTGGGTGGTGGCGAAGATCTCCGATGTTCCTTCGCATCCTTCGGCCCGAAGGGCCCATTCAAAGATCGCTAGCCTTGCGATGGCATTGGGGGACAACTGAGGCAAGGGTAATGTGAAACATTTCTAGTACCTCTAATAAGAAATCGATGGTAGGGAGTCCAAGTCCAGCTTCAAAGAACACTTCGAAGACCACTACTTCTCCACTTCGCGACTTCATGGTCGACTCCATTCCCGGGACCCGAGTCCTCATTCCAGGTCCCAGCTTCCCGGACACTGCCTCTTCAATGGATTCGGTAGTGCTTGTGGACTAGCCGATGAGGAAGCTTTGCGGGATCTGCTTCTTCGATGGAGGGCGGAGCTCCCGAGGATTTTTGGGCCAAGAACCTCTTGGTGCCCCTGCCATGGCCGCTACTGCCGAAGCCGCCCAAGCTTGCCTTTATGCCAAAGTGCTCGCTGCCACTAGCACGGTTGTGCTGGTCCTCGCCATGAGTTGATCGCTCAAAAAGTTAAGGGGAGATTTGAAGGTTGAAGAAAGTGAGCTTTGGAAATCAGGCTCTGTAAAATTTTTTGGTGGGCTTCGACCCCCCTTTATAGCCTTTCCACTAGCTGTTGCGCTTCAGTCGCGTTCACATTGTAGGTTCAACTTCTGCCGCTGATAGGTGGAACTAGGAAGTAAAAAGGTGTGAACCCACGATAAAATTTGACCGTTACCTTTTTCGGGAGCATAACGACTACTTGAAGGATAACGACTCAAAATTAACGGCTCTTCACGACGTTCCACCTCCATAATGGTTCACTTCCCTGCGAAGTGTTCACACAACAGTCCCAATTTGAAGCTTTCATTGGGGATACTTCGATGTTAAATACCCTTCGAATAACTATAACACCTTCAAATTTCTCTAAGTCTCTGAATATGAAAATATTCCTTGCATATACTGCTTTCCTGCCATACAGGTTAAATCAGAGAAGCGTATTCGAGAGGCTACTGTTGGGGGAAAATACTTCATCCTCAGGACTTTAGAGATCAACAGTCAAAGATAATTTATTAGCATCAAAGCTTTTGTTCATCTTCGGAGATGATGAAGTTTCTAAGCCGAAGGATGCTTCGGCTTCATGATTTGAAGGCATCCTCTGAAGGCTCCGACGCTACAGTGGAAAACAGCAAGACTGATAAGACGTCTGCCTTATCTACCTTCTCCGGATAGATTTACTATTTTAACCCTATTCGGCCGGGGTACCGAATAGTTTCCACTTGTTGGTTCTAATTGAGGGGTAAATAGGTCTTTTCCTTAGACTTTTTGCCTATAAATACCTCCTTACCCTGTAATAGGCATCAAATACTCGGCTATTCAATACACAATTTTGGACTACTTTGAGCTATTATCCTATTCGGAGGCTCGAAATAGTTCTCAACACAAACTTTTTGTTTGTTAGTTCTTAATCTTCGAGAACCTATTAGCGTAATCTTTTACGCCAACAGGTATGTTAACCGATTTGTCAATGGGAACTATTTCCACTTGATCGCTGACCCACTGCATGTGGTTCTAATGTATTGTCGAGGGGACATAGCAATTCACATGTATCCAGTCGCGCCCTAGCAACAAATTGTAGGATCCCTTCCCTCTATGACGAAGAAGGTAGTAAACATTGTTTTGCTTCCAACAATCAGTTATTGCATTTATTACTCCCATCGTGTCTGACGAGTTGCCGCCGAAATCCCTCAATACCATGTTAGACCTGGTAAGGTCTTCCGACGCCTTTCCAAGTTTCCAAAGGAGGCATAAGGCATCAAGTTAACAACCGCCCCTCCGTCTATCATCATCTTGGACATCGGCTTCCTGTTAACCAGTCCCTTGACGTAGAGGGGTCTTAGGTGTCGATGCTCAAGGTCTTCTAGCTTATCGAAAATTACTGGCTGAGGAGCCAACACCAACTGAGCCATCGTATCGGCGTGATCCATGTCATCTTCATGAGCTACCCGATACTCTGTAGGGAGGATAAAACCATGTTTACCTCTGTGTCTTTTTTGTTGTTATGATCGGCCTTGTCTTTCAGATGCCATTTGCTCTTGATTCCGCGGGCCAATCAGCTTCCTCGCCGCGTATATGTGCCTTTCCCTCTCTTTGCCACAGATGTTGCACCCTTCTCTTATGGCTCCTCATGAAGATCCCGAGAGGGCACCACCGCGACTTCTCTGGTATGTCTTTGTCGCCATCGTCCATATGGATGATTCCTTTGGGATTGACGGGCCCGAGCCTTTCAAGCACTGGTACCCTTAGAGGTGACAACCTTTGGTGCACAGTCTCTTGACCATGCGGCCTTAGCCCGGTGTTGTGTGGATGATGATCATCTTACACCCCGTCTTGGGTACCGTATCCCACGCAGTCGTCCATGGATGGTAGACGCAGCCCCTCATTGCAACAAATCCTGAAGAACTCGCAGTTCCAATGGGGGTTGAAACACGAGTAACCACAACTATCTTCACTATTTTCCCTTTCTTCTGACCTTCTTTGGTACTTCCTAATGAGTCCTGACAAGGTGATGTTACTACCAATCCATCTTCCTCCCCTCGTACGCCTATCACCGATGTAATGCATGCACCATGTTGACTGGGAACGGGTGGCCGTCGATGTTCATTGTCTTCTTTCCATCATCAAACTTGATTCGGCCCTGCTCCATGGTTGATTGGATCTGTTGCCTGAACACTTTGCACTCATTAGTATGGTGCGATGGGGAATTGTGCCCCTTGTAGTACTTTTTCTTCTTGAGCTCATCGGTAGGTGGTATTACGTGGCTAGGTGACAGGTGAATCTGCTTTTCTTTAAGCAACAGGTCAAATATCTTGTCAGCCTTATTGATGTTGAACTCGTACTTCTCTTCCTTCTCAGCTGGTTTTACCCATGGGCACGCAACCTGTTTCTTGTTCTTGGACCACTCGGCCATACCGACCTCTACATCTGAGTCGCTGCCCTCGTCGGAGTCTGTTGGCATGCTTTTTGGTCACATGTTGACACACACGTGGCCTGAGAGATCTGCTTAACTCCAATACAGGTCCTATGTTTTTAGAAAAGGGGTTCAAGGCGTGTCAATCAGTTTGACCCTACAACTGATAAGAGATCGGAAAAAATAAATGTTAGTAGCATAGCCAATTAGTTGGCAAGCCGATGACCATGGAAAAGACGATAAAATCATGAATCACCGTGTCGGTCGGCCATAAGGCTGACAACCCAAGTTTACCCAATCGAGCAAGTGCGCCATCAACTGATAGAAAAGATAGATCATGCATATAGGCCGATGCGCACCCTTCGACATTAAATATGATACAAAGATGAATTAAAGATAACCTATCAGCTTGTACTCTGATAGAAATAAATAAAGCATACCAGATAACAGATCTATACCATGGAGATAATAAGAATAACTAGATCGGACCTAACAAAGATAGTAGCTAGTCACAATGATCTAAACAATATATCAATGAATCAGGCAAACTTTATTTAGATGAACAGTGTACGACATGAAAAATATACAATAGAAAGAGATGCTAGACCCAACCAATGAAGCCTCAAACTATCAGACCCAGATCACATCAATCTAAGAGATCAAACCTATCTGATGTAGCCTTAGACCTAGCCAAATACACTAAGAATAACCGGCGACCGTACTGTTTCACTGTTCTCCTAAAGAGACCGAACTGAACCGATACAGCCGTGAGGATACTAATCTAGTTGGTACAGACATCGGGGTGGTGGGACTCACCTCTTCACCGGAGATCAAAATGACGCAGCCCTGCTCCGAGCTCCCGAGTCCCGCTTGATAACCTTGGGGCTCAAGGGTGGCGATGCGCCGATTGGTTGGTTGAATGAGAGTTATCTAATCTAACCTAAGGGATACATATTTATAGTTTGGAGACTTGTCGTCCAAGTAACTTATCCAAATGATTCCGGATAAACCTGTAACCACCTTCTGCTCTTATCTCCATCGGCTCCCCTATCCGATTTTCAACTGTTGCGGACGGACTCTTCTGACTTTCCTTGACCGGATCCTCTTTCACTTCTTATTGACCGTGTACCTTCCTTGGCGGGCCTTGAGTTTTACCAAATCTTGGCGTCAACAGATGCCCCCTAGTTTTGAGGTATTAAGGGGCATCAGGCGCTTCAAAACTATCAGTCATAATTACCTTAAGCCACCAAGTCTTTTCACACGGTCATCTCACATTCATTACCATCAACCATAAAAGCTCCTCGCCTTCTTTTTTGTCTCCCATGATTGGTCTGATGCGGTAACCGAAGAATCACCCTGGTCAATAAATATCCAGCCTCCTCCATATTTTTCTTTTCATGCTTTTTGCTCACTACCGCTCTGGCTATTAACCCATTGTCATCAGCTTCTAGTGCTCTTTGATCATCGCCGTCTTGCCACCTTCTTCTTTGTCACACCACACTGAAAGGGCAAAGAGATGGATGATATAGACAGGATCCCCTTAGTAAGTCTCTGCTCCTTTATTTGTTTGGCCTTTTCCCTCTCCCCTTTTCTTCATGGTTTTCATCCTATTTCTGAACCATTTTCTCACATGTACGCCCTTCGGAACCAGGTCTTTATCCCGATAGCCACCCATCCGTATAGTTTCTTTTTGGGTCCCATGGGTAAACCTAATCCTATAGACCTTATAAACGCCGAGACCTGCCAAATCCCTTTTAAATGTTCTCCCATGCGTCCCTCCGACTGGGACCTTGGTTTCGCGCCTTTTCCTTCCTCCATTCCTAGTTGGCGTGACTGGTACCTCAGGGTATAGGCCACTTACCATGCTTTTTGGGACAATATTGATGTCGGTCACTACATCGGTCTCTCCCTTGCTGCGCTGTTCCAGAATGAACCGATGTTGGCCGCATCGTGTTACTTTGGTCCGACTCTCTCAATGCTTTTCTCTTTGGCCATGGACCGATGAGCCCCACCTTGCTTGACATTTACTTCTTAACTTGCATCGACATCGGTTCATCGGTCCACCCCTTCTCCCTTCGTTTCTAGCCGTCACACGACTTTGGTACCAACTCAGCCGATAACTAGGGCAAATACATTAGGTGGCACAACAAGAAAGTTAGCCCAGTAGGCACTCGTGAACACGTTGCTTTGCTCACCATTGGGCTAGAGAAATTTGTCTTCTGCATGTCGGCTCCGACCCCAACCCTTCAATTCCAATACTTGGCCGAATGGCTTGCCACCCATGCACGGATCCCCTTGGGTTGTTATCTTCTTAGGGCCACCTACCGGCTCCTACACCTGGTATCAGTTGACTTATCAGCTGGCAACTTCATCGGCCGACGTCAAGGTCCCTGGTGGTTTCTTCAACTTTGGCTGAATGCCTATACTGTTGACGCCACTGGAGGGGGCCCTTTTTCCTAATCACTCTTTCCCGCCAACTTTCCGGAGACGACCGCTCCTACTTTTCGTTGGTGTCATTCCTTGAGCGAAGCAACCTCATATCGTCCTCCCATTCCTATCTCCATTGCGGCTTTGGCTGCATCTTTCAAATGCTTCTATCTCGGGTTCTCCAGTTGGACCGTCTGGTTCCCTTTTGGCTTCCACTTGGAGTATGCGCTCCCTGGACGAAGAGTCATTTTGTATCTTCTCCGTAGCCACCTTTCCTTGCTTTCTCCCGGTCAATTTTACCGATGACCGTTCCCGGTGATGCTCTTGTGAGTTTTATCACCCGTCGGCGTTCTCAAGGCAGTTGGGCTTCGGCCAGCTTCCTCCTCACTTCTTTTTCGTAGGATGGATTTAGTCCCGCGAGAGGGTGATGAGCGCTCTTGAATGGGATCACCTCTCCCATATGACCGATGGGATACCCTCCAGAAGAGTTGTTACCTTGATGACTTGTCGAGCGACATCTTCCGCCTTCCATGAGTGGTGGGGCAAGTTGGAGCTTCACTTCTTTTGAAGGATATGCCCAAGAAAATTCCGTGGATCGGAAGTTCCGATAGTGAGTATCGTAAGTTCCGGTTAATTTCTGGTCTCAATATAGAGAGCAATTCCTGCTTCGGAAGTTGCGATATGGTATCGGAAGTTCCGACGAGACGGAAGTTCCGATTCAAAATCGGGGAATTTTTGTACTGATCGGAAGTTCCGATATGGTATCGGAATTTCTGAGGTGGGCGAAAACAGATTGGGTCTGTTGCATGTCATGCTGAATTTGGAGACCTGAAAAATACCTTGTCAGAAGTTCCGATCCAGGATCAGAAGTTCCGATGTGGGGTATCAGATTGGATCTTTTACGAATACGAATTATTTGTAACTAATTTGTGGGTTCCAAGATGTGCACGACCCAGGGGGCTTTTATCCCTATATAAGGAGGGGAGGAGGAGGTATTGGAACAAGGAATAAGCCTAGATTAGACCTAGCCACCCAAGAGTCCTCTCCACCCTTTCTTGATCTCAACCGTTGAGATCGAGAATTTCCCGTCTCTCACATGCGATGCTAGCACGCTGCCATGGGAGGAAATCCATCCCTATATGTGTGGACTCCGTGGAGGCGTATCTCCATAAGCGACGCTCGTGGCCATCACCATGAGGAAGGTGACTTCTTCATCGATTGGATTGGCGAGGAACGACCGGGACAAAGCGAGGATAGGCTTGACGTGCTTCATCAACCTCTTCTTCCGCTGCACCTAGCGCGTCAAGTGCTAGAAGGTACTGATCTATGATCTCACACGTGCATGAGCCTAGGGCCGTAGGGCGGAAATTTTGCATTTGCCGGCTAGTGTAGCTCCCCTATTCCCCAACATCTTTAACCGATCCTCGTTGGTCTACCAGGTATGGGTTCATCCGATTGGCGCCGAGGTGGATCCCGACATGAGTATTCCAGCATTCTCTTTTTTCCTTTTGCTGCTTCTGTTTTCTCATCTGATCGGAACTTGTCTTTTGTAGGATATTGATGAGGACTCCGCCTCCGTGTGCCTCAATGGATGGCCGATACGATATGGACTAGTATCGGCCACCATGAACCTTGGCACCGGCGTCCCACTCCTACGGTGTGGGTGAACGAGAGGCGGTCCTAGTTGGCTCGTGCTTCGGGGAAGGGTATTCTTCATAGGTGAAGCCATTGAGGGTCCACCATACGCTGATCAGAGATCTTGTGGTATATCCCCCTATAATCCGAGACATCATGAATACATATATCACCGATTCCTCATATCTTGTACTATTGCCTATTGAGTCTTCTATGTTATGTTCTCCTCGCTTTTTGTGATTTTGTCTAAGAGCGATGCCTTCGCATCGGCCGTCTCAAGGTGACGCCATAGGCATCGGCTGAATGTGATTCATCCGAGCGCTTAGAATATTCTTCCTTAGTCACTTTGCTCGGTTTCCTTTGCCTCGAAGTATTCTTGTTGTGTTTAGGGGCTAAAGGCGATGCCTTTGTGTTGGACCAGAAACGGCGACCAGAGGGGTGGTGAATGGGAGCTTTTAAAATTTCAGGCTAAAAATAGCCTTCTGTTTTAATTCAGTCTACTGCGGAACAGGCTTCGGACACAACCTTCGAAGTTCAGGTTCGGATGTATTTGATGGCTCCGAACACAGCCTTCGCAAGGAGTAAAAGTCCGAAGTCAAGCAGACTTCGCTCCACCCATAACCCCAAAAAACAACTCTGCTAAGTCAGTGCAGGCTCCGCACACAGGGTGCTTCGAGCAGGCTTCGCACTTCACCCTTCGCATGAGTGGACTAACCTCTGAGGACTTCGACCAAATACTTAGCGACAACAACTGGTGCTGGGCTTCGTACTTTGAGGGTCTAAACGCACACTAACAGACTTCGCTAGGGGGTTCAACACGGGAAAAGAACCGGGCTTCGATCAGGGCTTCGGTAGTAAACCGCGAGGTCTAGCCTCCAGTTACACAGAGCGAACGCCCTTCGGTGAAACAGCTTCCGAAGTCCCCTTCGGAGAACCAACCTCCGAACCCCTTCGGAGGTACCCCTTCGAAACAGAGGGTAAAAGCCTGTCAATCACTCATCACAGACTCCGAAACCAACCCTTGGTTTCTCAATCTCCCCCTTGATGAGTGCATTGACAACCAAATTCAAGTTCAAGAAAATTTGAAAAATTTCAGCACATAAGTGACCATAAAAACTAAAAAACGAGCGAAATCATGTCACTTGATAAAAGAATTTTCCTCCCCCTTTTCAAAAGAGTAAAAACCCCATCGGCAAATCTTCCCTTTTTCAAGATGAAAGCTCCCCCTGAGTAATTTAATTGTACCCCCTTGCAACAACAGAGAACTCAAAAATTTCCCCCTTTGGCAATTCAAGTATCAAGAAGCATGTAAAAGATGCATTGCTTGGATATGAGCAGAATTGCAAAGACATACAAAGCAAAAATATGCCAATAGTAAAACCAATGATCATGGGCTCAACTCAATTTAACATTCTCTAAAAACATGATGACCGCATGTGATTTTGTCATTTTGAAATGAAAGCATCATCACTCAATCAAGATAACTAGACAAGTAAAAGCAAGGACTGCGCAAAGCTAGTCAATTTCTACTCTAGACAGACAAGTCCAGTTCAAATGGAGCAATGAAAGCAAACTTGATGATCAATGAATTTTGTTGTTCTTTTCTTAATGCCAGGGGTTATTTGTTTGTCCACCTTATACTTTCCAATCAGGCCAAGCCTAGGCACGAAAGCCATCAGAAGCTTAAGGCAATGATTTTGGCAGACACTACACTATTCCAGTTCAGACCAATGTGCAATGGTAAGCAGTCTAGAATAGAGTAGTGCGACAAACAAACCCACCTGGATCTTTTAACTTGAAGCATGTAAATCATGGATTTTTGAATTTTGATTAAATGAATAATTTGTTTAGCATTTTATGATTATCCATGAATATGTAGAAATATTTTTCAAGTTGCACAAATTAGCATCCAGAGAAAAGGTGTCTTGCTATCAAGCAGATAAAAGATAGCTAAAGCAATCCTGCCTATACATGCTAGATACAAGATTTGAGCAGTGAGCATGATTTGAGTTTGGAAAGAAAACATCATGCACATTAATGTTTCAGATAAATTAAAAAGAGCTGAGCTGTCATGATTTCATGAATTAGAATTGGGTATGAAAGTGCAACAGATGTAAATGCAATTCCACACATGATGAGCATATGCAAGATAATTAAAATCAGCTCCCCCTCATAAAATGCCGTAAGGGTGACAAATACCAAGTTCCCCACGCAAGTAGGCAAATCGAGAAGCATCGAGGGGTTTCGTGAAAATATTGGCTAGCTGGTGTTGGGTATCAACATATTGAAGTTCAATATCACCCTTCTCATTGTGATATCTGAGAAAATGATATCGCACATCAATGTGTTTGGTTCTGGAGTGCTGAACCGGGTTATTTGCAATACAAATAGCACTAGTGTTATCACAGAAAAGTGGAACACTCTTATAATCTAACCCGAAATCCCGCAAAGTGGAAGCCATCCACAAAATCTGAGAGCAACAGCTTGCTGCAGCAACATATTCGGCCTCAGCCGTCGATTGTGCAACACTAGACTGTTTGCGGGAAGACCAGCAAACCAGAGAAGTACCCAGAAAATGACAAGTACCAGAGGTACTCTTCCTATCAATCCTACACCCAGCAAAATCCGCATCAAAATAACCTCGAAGACATAAAGAGGAAGACACTGAATACCATATGCCGAACTCAAGGGTATGTTTGAGATACCTTAGAATGCGTTTTACCACTTGGCGGTGCGAAGCCCGTGGTGAAGCCTGAAAACGAGCGCACAAACACACTGCGAAGTGTATGTCCGGCCTCGTAGCAGTCAAGTAGAGGAGGGAGCCGATCATGCTTCGAAACTCCTTCTGATCTACGGCTTCTCCATCTTCGTCAGGATCCAATGCCACAGATGTAGCCATTGGAGTGGCGAGAGGCTTCGCATCGGCCATGTCAAATTTCTTGAGCAGGTCCTTGGTGTACTTCGTCTGGTGGACGAAAGTACCTTGTTTGCTTTGCTTGATTTGCAAACCAATGAAAAAGGTGAGTTCACCCATCATGGACATTTCAAATTCCCTGCTCATGGCATCTGCAAACTCGGCAACCAAAGCATGAGAAGAGCCACCAAAGATGATATCATCCACATAAATCTGAACTAGGAGGAAATCTTTGCCATGCTTGAGAGTGAACAGGGTTTTATCAACAGAGCCCATCAAATACCCCCGCTCAAGCAAAAAAGACTTTAGTCTGTCATACCAAGCCCGAGGGGCCTGCTTGAGTCCATAAAGAGCCTTATGAAGTTTAAGGACTTTATGTGGGTACTTGGGGTTTTCAAAACCAGGGGGTTGTTTACATAAACATCTTCACCTATGAAGCCATTAAGAAAAGCACTTTTGACATCCATTTGATAGAGTTTGAATCCTCGGGATGTCGCAAAGGCAAGCAAAATCCTAATGGCCTCAAGGCGAGCAACATGTGGAAAAGTTTCAGTAAAATCAATCCCTTCTAGTTGAGAATAACCCTGAGCTACGAGTCTAGCCTTGTTTCTAACTATAGTCCCATCCTCCCCTTGTTTGTTTTTGAAAATCCATTTTGTTCCAATAAAATGAACATTTGGTGGAGGATCAACTAAAGACCAGACTTGGTTTCTCTCAAAATTTTCAAGTTCCTCATGCATGGCATTGATCCAACTAGAATCAGAAAGTGCATGACTAACATCTAAGGGCTCGAAAGAAGCAACAAAAGCGGAATCAATGAAATGAGCATGAGAACGTGTTACCCTTTGATCAAGCTCACCAATGATCTGCTCGGGAGGGTGCATCCTTTGAACATGATGTGGAGCCTCGCGGCGAGATGCAGTCTCCCCCTCAACTTGTGCGTTGGAGTGGTCCAAGATGACCGATGTCGAGGTAGTTGCTTCGGGACCTTGTGCCGAAGTGGTTGAAGCGGGGCTTGGCTTCGGGGGTTGATGCCGAGGGTAGTAGGGGTTCATCCTCGAAATCTCCGGGATCTTCTACTTCGAAGATGGTCTGTTCCATGTCGTGTTCATTTGCCTGTTCAAGAGCAGAACTAACAGAGGGCGTCGATTCATCAAAAGTCACATCACATGACTCGATGACAGTGTTAGTTTCCAGATTATAAACACGATAAGAATGACCATGTGTGGTGTAACCCAAAAAGATCCCGTCAGAAGAACGCGACTCAAATTTATCCAAATTACCACGTTTTAGGATAAAACAACGACAACCAAATACTCGAAGATGAGTAACCTTGGGCTGTCTCCCAAAACGTAGCTCATAAGATGTCAAATTCAAAATTGAGCGCAAGAAGATTCGGTTTGAGATGTAACAAGCAGTGTTCATGGCCTCAGCCCAGAATTTTCTAGGAGTCCTGTGCTCATCAAGCATCGTCCTAGCCATCTCAACCAAAGTGCGGTTCTTTCTCTCAACAACACCGTTCTTTTGAGGAAGCCGCGGAGCAGAGAATTGATGTTCTATGCCATGCTCCAAGCAAAAGTCAACAAAAAGACTGTTCTTGAACTCAGTGCCATTATCACTTCGAATGAATTTCAATGCACCAGGGAGTTCAGTGAAAAGTCTCAAAGCCAAGCTCCGAAAGTGTGAAAACACTTCATCCTTGTTGGCAAGAAAGAAGACCCAAGAGTAGCGAGAGAAATCGTCGACAATGACTAATACATACCACTTGCCGCCTAAAGAACTAACCCGAGAAGGACCTACAATGTCCATGTGAAGAAGTTCTCCGGGTTGTTCAGTCATCACTGTGGTGACTGGCGAATGCGAAGCGGCGATTATTTTTCCATATCGACAAGGAGCGCAAACTAAATTCTTCTCAAACTTGAGCTTGGGCAATCCTCGGATCAGACTTAGGGCGCTCAGACGAGCGAGCAACTCAAAGCTCATATGCCCTAGTCTCCTATGCCACTTCCAAAGCTCAGAAGTTGAATGAGCAACAAGACAATGAGAAGAACCAGAAGACTCAGAGAAATCAGCTCCAAAAACTCTCCCAACTCTAAAGATCTTAGACACCACAACGCCATCGGAATTGAGTACTTGCGAAGTATCGCGATGAAATCGCACTTCGAAGCCCTCATCAAGCAACTGAGATACAGAAAGCAAATTGTATCCCAGGTTTTCAACCAAAGCAACATCTTTGAGAGTGAAATTCGAGTTAATTCTTACCACACCATTACCTTTCACTCTACTCCTTCGATTGTTGCCGAAGGTGATATGTTCCCTTTGATTGGTTGTGGTGAGGCTGGAGAACCATGCTGCATCTCCGGTCATATGGCGCGAACAACCGGAGTCCATGATCCACGTGCCCTCCAAGCCTCGGTCTGTCGCCTACACATGATAAGAATATCTCGATCGCTCAGTGCTGGGGTGAGTGAAAATATGACGAGGCATCCAGCACTGAGTGACACGAGTAGTAGGCACAATAAAAGTAGACTGTCTACGCACAGGATAATCAGAATAATGCAAAGTGCGAGGTCTACCTAAATGCTGTAAACGAACAACATGTCGAGGTCTCCTACTCTGACGAGGTACAAAGCTACTCGCCCGGGGTCTACCACCATATGGAATATGATGAACACCTCGAGGAGCAAAACCTCTTCGAGAAGCACGAGGAGCCTCGAAAACAGGACGAGAGTAAAACTCAGACTCATGCATACCTAAAGATGGGTAATGCATGTCCTGGTAACTCATCGCCTGAGAGCGTCGCTCATCCTTGATGCGACAGAAACAGAACCCAACCAAATGACCCGCCCGCTGACAGTAGGAACAATGAAAAATTCTCCTAGGGGCACTCTCATGGGTCACAGGAGCAACTCTCACAGGCTCCTTAGGCTTCTGCTGAGTGGTTTCCTTGGGAGGGATTTTCTTGGTAGGAGGAGTGGTTTTCTTTTTAATTCGGGTAGGCTTTTTGGCTGATGGAGTGTCTAACAGAGCTCTCTCTTTCTCTAGGGTAGTGGGAGAGGTAAAAACAGTTTTGTTTCCACTATCTGAACGAATCCTCTCAAAACCCAAACCTAGGGCTAACCCTGCTCTGTCAGCACACATCTTGGTCTTGGCCAAGAGCAAATCCATCCTACCCTTTCCCTCAGTGCATTTGTTAACCACGGAAAGAAGGTATTCATTTTCAGACATGAGGTTCTCAGCTCGCTCTCTAACAGTGCCTAGCTGGTCCTTAAGGGTAATGCACGTGTCACAAACAGGCTGCACATCCTTAGAACTACCGGCCCTCTCCAATCTAGCCTCTAAATCATGAACATGTTTATCACGTAAATTAATGCTCTCGCGCAATAAAGAATAGTTCATGCAATCAATTATATCATGAGGTCTAGAATCAACCACCAAAAGCTGCTTCTGTGCAGTCTCAAGCTCAACTAGAGTTTGAGCATGTACAGAACGCAACTGAGCAAGCTCACCCATGACTACAGTACAAGATTCATATTCAGCATCATTAACTTTAGACTTAAGCATGGCATAATCAGTAGAAACAGATTCTAGCCTAAGTCTAAGGTCTTTTCTTTCTCTAGCGGCTTGCACAAGTAATCTATCCTGAACAAGAACTACTTCATTCAGCTCATCTAGTTTAATTAACAGCTGGTCAGAGGATAGTGGTACCTCAGATGAGTCAAGCTTATCGCCGCTGTGATCGCTGTCGGCCATGAAGCAAAGGCCGGTGAAGTCTCGTCCCTTCTTGTCCTTCTTGTCCTCCTTCCTTGGGGACTCCTCCTCCTCAGAGCTCGACTCCTCAGTTGAGGAAGTGTCGATGTCGCTGAGAGCAGCAACAAATGCTCTGGAAGCGGCTTTGGCTACTCTCTTAGCCACCTTGCCGCGCTTGCCTTTCACAAAAGGCTTCCTCTCCTTCTTGTGGTATTTAGGGCGCTCACTCTCATCTCTCTTTTTGAGCTTAGGGCAATTGGCCTTGATATGAGAAGTGTCGCCACATTCAAAGCAACCACTAAAACCACTTCTCCTCTGATCCCGTCTCTCATGATGAAAACGGGTGAACCTTCTGGCAATGAGAGCAAGATCATCATCATCCAGAGTGTCCACCTGCTCCTTAGTGACGGAGACCAGGGAGGACAAAGCAAAACCATCTGCAAGAACACAAGTACCAGATGTGCTTGGTTCTGCAGCGGTGCCACGGCTAGTGCTAGAAACCAATGCCAATGGCTGTGGCAAGGAGTTTCTGTGCACTGCAAGAGATGCCTTGGCAATCTCTGTGGACTTTAGCTTGCTGAAGAGCTCATCACAGGTCAATGTGTCATAACCTGCAGACTCCTCAATGCTGGATATCTTCACTTCCCATATGCTACGGTCAAGAGCATAGAGAAGCTTGATAGCCCTGTCATGATCATTGTAAGCAAGCGTCCCGTTGGACCGCAAGTTACTCACTATCGCATCAAAGCGAGAAAACATGGCATCTATAGATTCACCAGGTGCCTGCACAAATAGTTGATACTGTTGATTGTATGTGCTTTGGCGCCTGGCCTTGATCTGTGTAGAGACCTCATGAAAAATAGTGAGAGTGGTCCAAATTTCCCTAGCAGTCCTAAGGTGTTGCACCCTATCAAACTCACTCCGGCTCAAACCAATGAACAATATATTCCTAGCCTTGGAGTTGGCATTATATTGATCTTTCTCTGTTTGAGAGGTGCGAGTATCAGGGATGGAGTATTGTGAGTCCACAATCTCCCAAATTGCATTTCCTTGGCTTAGCAAGTAAGCCTCCATGCGCACCTTCTAGTATGCAAAATCAGTCCCATCGAACAAAGGAATTTTACTAACTCTGTCCATGTCGCCAACAGATCACAAAACCGGTTAAGGTCAACTGGTGATATTAACCCACTCTAATACCAATTGTTGGACCGGAAATGGCGACCAGAGGGGGGGTGAATGGGAGCTTTTAAAATTTCAGGCTAAAAATAGCCTTCTGTTTTAATTCAGTCTACTGCGGAACAGGCTTCGGACACAACCTTCGAAGTTCAGGTTCGGATGTATTTGATGGCTCCGAACACAGCCTTCGCAAGGAGTAAAAGTCCGAAGTCAAGCAGACTTCGCTCCACCCACAACCCCGAAAAACAACTCTGCTAAGTCAGTGCAGGCTCCGCACACAAGGTGCTTCGAGCAGGCTTTGCACTTCACCCTTCGCACGAGTGGACTAACCTCTGAGGACTTCGACCAAATACTTAGCGACAACAACTGGTGCTGGGCTTCGTACTTCGAGGGTCTAAACGCACACTAACATACTTCGCTAGGGGGTTCAACACGGGAAAAGAACCGGGCTTCGATCAGGGCTTCGCTAGTAAACCGCGAGGTCTAGCCTCTAGTTACACAGAGCGAACGCACACTGAAAAGCACACTTCGCACAAAACACACTTCGCCTAGACATGCTTCGGTGCACTACTACTTGCGAGGTATGCAAACAAGCTCAAGCAGAAACTCAACACAGAAGCAGGGCTTCGCTGCTTGAACAAGGAACACAAAAATGAACTCCAGATGGATACAAAGTGTGTGGTGGCTAGTACAGGAGCTCAACAGTAAATGCTCCAAGTATTCAATGTTACCTACCCAGCTCCACTATTTATAGCCACTATTCACCCAAGTGAATTGACTACTTTGCCCCTAGGGTTTACAATGGTTTTGTCTCATCAAAACAGAGGGGTACAAAAGGTAGTCATCTTTATTTGGAGGCTTCTCTGTCAGCTTTGCAGAGGGGACATCGTCAGCTTTTTGCAGAGCCGACATTGTCAGCCTTTACAGTCTTTGACTTTTCTGAAGCCCCCCTTCGCACGCGAGGGGTGCGGTAGCTTCGGTGAGAAGCCTTGAGCCTGATGGCCTTCGCTTCACCGAAGTCTGCCTCCGATACAGTGACAGTTTTGAGTCGAAGCCGTCAAAGCCCTTGGGCCTTCGCACCAACACCTTCGGAGTGGACCACCACGGCTTCGCAGCTTCTCCCAGCTCGAACTCCGTCAGTTCGTGTACCAAAGCCATGCATGGCCGAAGTACCACAAGTCACCCTCGCTCCGGAGCCTGCCTTGCTCCGAAGCCTGCTTCACTCCGAAGCCCCACCTTCGGAGTACCACCCTTCGAAGTCCCTCCTTCGTCCAAGGCCTCCGCATGAAGCATTCCATGAGCACTTCGTCGCAGTGTCTCTCCCCGAGCACACTCCTCGACGAGCCTCACCCGGACCATGCCTTCGATGCACCTCGACTTCTGAGACCTTCGTCGGGTACCTTCGAGTGTCTCCATCCGGAGCACACTTCGAACACCTTGCCTCTGTTGAGGACTTGATCCACCATACTCCGAAGTCACTCCATCCGGAGTACCCTTCGAAGTGCCTCGCCTCCGAGGATTTTGTCTCGGAGTACCTTCACCCGGAGCCATGCTCCACACTTACTGCCTTCTCCTGGTGCACCTCGACCCGAGGTCCGACCTAGACCCCTTCGCAGCCTTCATGACGGAGCTCCCCGCTCCCCCGGCATCAAGCCTCCCGCTTGACCCAGGTTCACCTGCTGCGAACCGTCCGTCACCTCCGAAGTCCCCTGCGCACCACAGACAAGCAGACAAGTGTTTCCAGTACTCCGGAGACCTCTCCGGGTTAGCAACCTTCGGCACACACTCCGGTGTACCGCCCAAAGTACCGAGACCTTTGGTACAACCCAGTCCTCGTGTACTGTCGGACCCCTCCGACAGGCACACTCCGCTACAACAGCTGCAACAACCAAACCCACCAAACCCTTCGGTGAAACAGCTTCCGAAGTCCCCTTCGGAGAACCAACCTCCGAACCCCTTCGGAGGTACCCCTTCGAAACAGAGGGTAAAAGCCTGTCAATCACTCATCACAGACTCCGAAACCAACCCTTGGTTTCTCACTTTGCATCGGCTATCTCAAGGCGATACCATAGGCATCGACTGTGTACCTCGTCCGACTGATCAAAAAATATTTCCTTAGATTCATCACTCGACCTCTTTTATCTTGACATGGCAACCTTTTAACTCGCTATCATTTCATTTGAGGCGTGGTGCCTCGTGGAGGCTAAACTCATCCCATTGCCTAGCCCGACGCCCGCACCATAGTGGTTTATCAGTCGCGACATCATCTGGCCGAAGTCACCCTTGGCGCCGTCCTTGTAGAATGAGCTTGGGTGGTTCTTCGCTGATTGGCGTGATACCATCACTTGCAGGAAATTACCATCCCAAGCTTTCCCTGACAAACAGACGACTCCTTCTACCTCCCAGATTGATAAATTAGTTGTAGCATTTTAACAATTTTATCGACGAGAATCACCTCCACTTGACCATTGACCCACTGCATGAGGTTTTGATGCATTGTTGAGGGGACACAACAATTCGCGTGTATCCAGTCGCGTCCTAGCAACAAGCTGTAGGATCCTTTCCCCTCTATCATGAAAAATGTGGTCGGGACTGTCCTTCTTCCAACTGTCAGTTCTACGTTACATATTGTGGAGCATCTTTTATTTGATAGAAGATTCACATAGCATAGTGTTGAACCTTGCATTTTTGTTGTAGATCATGGCACCTACTGCAAAGAACACTTCCATTTTTAATCTGCTATCAATACTTGAAAAAGAGAAACTTCTTAGAACAAATTTTATTGACTGGTACAGAAAATTGAGAATTATTCTCAAGCAAGAGAAAAAGGAATATGTTCTAGAGGAGCCCCATTCTAATGAACCTAAGAATGAAGCATATCAATCAGATCAGCAGGCTTATGAGAAGCATGTTAATGATTCGATTGATGTCAGTTATCTCATGCTTGTCTATATGTCAACTTAGCTTCAGAAGCAATATGAGGATAGGGATGCCTATGATATGATCATGGGACTCAAAGGCATGTTTGAGAACTAAGCACTAACTAAGAGGTACAACATCTCAAAGTCCTTATTTGCGTGTAGGTTGGATAAAGATAGCTCAGTTAGTCCTCATGTGAGCAAGATGATTGGTTACATTGAGAGCTTGGAGGAACTAGGTTCTCCCCTTGATGATGATTTTGTTACATATGTGATTCTCCTATCGCTCCCTATGGGCTTTCAGCCATTCATTTTTAATTTTCATATGAATGATATAGAGAAGACCATGACTGAGTTGAATGAGATGTTAAAGACTGAGGAACCATGTTGAAGAGCATGGGTCTTATGGCTCCAGATGTGATGAATGATTGTCAACGAAAGTTAAAGAGGAGACGTGAAGACCTGCCGTGTCTGGGGCGCATGTGACTCAGGTACACGGGCAGCGAGTGACAGCCGGGCAGAGGAGCCGCAGAGTCGGGCAGGTCCAATCCGAGTACATGGGCTAGGAGTGGCAGAGGATCCATTGGTATGTTGATCGGGTTTGACTCAGGTACACGGGCGGTGAGCGATTGCCAGGCTGAGGGAGCTGCGGAATCAGGTCGGCCCAATCCAGGTACCCGGTGCGAAGACGGTGGACGCTTTGTCAGTTTCGGCATAAAACTGACAACTTATGATTATATTTATTTAAGATTTTAATATTCAGTATTTAAGTCCACAGTATTTGTTATTCGAGTCAGTGTAATGTACCCTAGGGGTAAATTAGTCTTTTCCTGTATTAGTGGGCTGCCTATAAATAGGCCCCAACCCTCTAGGGTTAGGGTTGACTATTCTTCTTCGCAATTAATCTACAGTCCACATATTATTTTTGCCGCCTGTGATTTTTGATCTACTATTTCGTCGCCGCCGTCGATATTGTTTTCGCCGCCGTTCGTCTTCATCTCGCTCGCACGCAAGTAGTGCGCGGCGCGCGGTAGCCGAGACGGAGCGAACGCATGTAAGTTTGATCTAATCTACTATTTTTTAGTTAGATTAATTAAATAAATAATTATCTATTTTTAATTAGCATGCAAATCTGGTTAGTAATTTCATAGTTAATCTTTTATCTGCTAAAATCTTATTAGTGCTCGCGTATTATTTATTTAAGTATTTTTAGTCTGCTCGTATAAATGGAAAAATATATTTAGTCGCAGTAATATTTTTTATTCTAGATTTACGTGCAGTATATTAGTTTTATTTTTGAATTAATTTATGGATGATGCATGTTTTATTCACTTAATTAGTAGTTTATTCTCAGATTGCAATATAAATAGTTATTGATATATCTAGGTGTTTTCCTGTGCACATCAAGTATTTATTAAATCATTTGAGAACACTTTTTATTTACTGTAGTTATTTTTATTTAGTTTAGTTTATTTTTAATATCTTTTTAATTAGGACACCGGTCATTTTTAGGCTAGACAACTTTAGTTTCTGTGATCTGCTTTGCTTCTGTTATTTGTCTGTCGAGGTGCATTGGGTGTTTGGATTAGGTATTTGATTCGAAAGAATTTTTTAGGCGCCCATTCACCCCCCTCTGGTCGCTACTTTCGGTTCTACAAGTGGTATCGGAGCAAGGTTAGGGTTTTTCCATACCTTAACTAGTTCTAAACCCAAGTAGTGATCATGACTTCCTCTAGTAATATCCTATCCCTTGAAGCTTTTGGCTACACTTATTGGAAGACTCGCATCCGAGCCTATCTAATGAGTCAGAGCTCGGACATTTGGGATATTTGTGCTCACGCTACTTTTACTATACATCCTGTTGCTGAGCGCAATTCTCCTGATATAGTCGCCCAACATCAGAAAAATAGCAAAGCGGTGAATCCCCCTTCCTTTAGTTTGTATTGGTACTTTTTATTATTAATGGAATGATCAGGGTAGGAGCCTCTCCTGCCGATTAAGTCAAAAAAAACAGCAAAGCGGTGAACATTTTATTCTCTAGTCTAGGTCCTAGTGAGTTTGAGCGTGTTAGCCATCTCCACACTGCTCGAGAGATCTGGGCTACCCTCTAGGCACACCATGAGGGGACAACTTAGGTCAAGGCTAGGCTCTAACAGACCTACTGGCGTGAGTATGAAAATTTCTCACAGAAGCCAGGTGAGACTGTTGAGGCTTTGTTTGGTCATTTTCAAACGATCATTAACAAGCTTCGGGCCAACAAGGCCGCACGTGATTAGCTGATCTCAGATCATGAACAGGCGCTCAAGGTTCTTTATACCTTGGACCCTAAGATATGGGAGATCAAGGTTTCTTCTATTGTTGAGAGCGCTTCCTATGATACCTTGACTGTTGCAGAGCTTTTTAGTAAGCTCAAGGCCTTAGAGGTTGATATCTAGTTGAGATCAAATCTCACTGGTTCTGGCTCAAAAACACTGGCCCTTGCGACACCTTCTGCTGATCCTACTACTTTGAGCTGCAGTGCATTTTCTTTGATGTCTATCTCTGAGGATAAGCTTTATTTGCTAGGAGATGATGATCTGTGTTTGTTTAACAACCGTGTGCACCGTTTCTATGATAAACATATGCTTAAAAGACACGACACAAAATTCAGATGCTTTGAGTGTGGTGATCTAGGTCATTTCATCACCGATTGCCCCAAGCGGAAGAGTTACAAGAAGGGAACCGGCGGTAGATCCTACGACTCCGGCAATCACGACAACTCCACTTTCACAAAGGGCAAGCCCAAGACAAGATTTTTTTGAAAGGCTCTGAAGGACTACAGGCGTGAGAATAAGAAGCGAGATAAGGCCTTCTTCGCCGAGATGGAGAAAAGCTACTCCAAGAGGTCTTCGTCTTCCTCCTCGTCTTCAAGTTCAAGTGATGAAGAGATCGTCATCAAGAAGGGGAAGGACAGGGACGATCCGGCTGGCCTCTACTTCATGGCCTTCAGGGACAAACCGAAGAGTCGCTCACGTCACAGCCGAAGACCCCACAAGGGCTTCTATTCAATGGCTCTTGGGGATAAGGAAGAAAAGGCTCCTCCGACAACTTCGACGACGACGACGATGAAAAGGTATCTCCCTACGAACAAGAAGTTGTTAATTTGCTAGAAGAGAACCGTCAGGAGTTGAAGTATTTGGAGAAACTGCTTAGAGGGGCTAAAAAGAGGATAGATAAGCTTGAGAGTGAGCTTGCCATGGCAAATGGCAAGATTGAGAGTCTGTCTTCTTCCCCTTGCTTAGGTGGTAGCAGTGAGTGCCCTAACTATGAGGTGTTGTTGTGTGACTTGATGACTCTGAAGTCCAGGTTCACAGAGAGAGAGTAGATGAGAGAGACGCTATGGCCACTTAGCTTGAAAGCGCTCAGCTAGAGCTGAAAGATGCTCATGCCACTGTCGTCGTGCCATGGGTAGACTACCCATCCCATTTAGCTAGTATAGCTGAGCTGAGAGCCAAGAGTGATGAGGACTTGGGCGAGTTAGCTGGAGTGAGAGCTGAGCTGGAGTAGACTAAGCTAGAGCTTGAGACCTTGTTAGTTCCACCCACTGTTTGTGAGAACTGCTTGTCCCTCGGATTGGAGTTGATCAAGCTAAAAGCTGATAAGTCTATCGAAGTTGATAGAGAGTGTGAGATCTTCTTGTCTCAAGTGGAGGTGTTAGCTTCCTTGAGAGAGGAGTTAGCTGATGTTCAAAATGAGAACTTTTACCTCCGTCAGATCCTGAGTTAGATTAGTGCCAGAGAGCCACAACTCGGCATGATGATCCAGCAGTTCAAGAGGCAGGATTGTTTTGGGGTAGGTTACACCTATACCAAGGCTAATTTTGAGAGCGCCATTAGCCGAGCAGTGGAGTGGAGTAAGATGACTCCTGAACAGAGATATCCCAAGACTCACTCCATTGAGTCTTTTTAGGTTAGTCAGCCCAAGGATGGAGTGATCTAAGAACAACCTAAAGCTCCACCCAAGAAGAAAATCTGGGTTCTAAAGCCTAAACCTCTCCACACTTCTTTTGACTCTTTACCTGGATCCTCTCACACCAAAGAACCTACACCCAACACCACCAAGCCTAAGAATATCAAGACTCAACCACATCCTAAGAAGCCTACCTATCACTGTGAGTTTTGTCAGAGAGACGAGCATCTTGAGGAGTTTTGCTTCAGGAGGAAGCGGGTTGAGATAGCAAAGAGAGCTCGAGGTGGGCAGGAGTAGTTCTACCAGTAGGGTGGTAGACAGAGAGTCCCTCTACGTGAAGAGAGGCTAGAGGCTAGGCCACGTCGTGTAGGTGGTGGTAGAGGAGACGATTTTCATGACCGTGCTCCGGAGGGCGATTTTCGTTCCGGCAGAGCTCCAGGTCATTCTGGATATGACTTTGGACCTCGTGGCCAAGACTTTAGGAAGAACTGAGGACCACGCTTTGAGCCGCGTTTCGGTCCTGACTCATATGATTCCTTCTGCTTTCCTACTTACGAGCAGATGGCTCGACACTGGTTTAGCTCTTTTGCTAAACCTGGCGTCGGACCGTTTGGTCCCACTCATGACCATTGATCTTATAGGATCGAGGACTGGAGGACGTGTGGATCATGGATTCAGGATGTTCTTGCAATATGATGGGACACCGCAAATTGTTCTCCAACCTCTCTCCCCCGAGCTCCAAGGAATACATCACTTTCGGGAACAGTGGTCAAGGGAAGGTACAAGGTATTGGGTCGATTTGCATCTCTGATTATTTCTCTTTGAAGAATGTTGCTTTGGTAGGAAACTTGAATTTTAATTTGATTTATGTTTCGCAACGTCTTGAGGATGATTTAGATGTTCACTTTAAGAAGGGCGTGTCTTCTGTTGTTGATTCTAGAGGATCTTTGGTTTGCCGGATCTTACCCTTCGGTAAGGTTTTTCGTATTGATTTCTCTAGTTCTTCTGGCCCTTCTCGCTGTCTGATTGCTGGATCCTCCTCTGAGCTCTGGAAGTGGCATAGGAGGTTAGGCCATTTGAGCTTTGATCTGCTTGTCAGATTGAGTTCTATGGATCTTATCCGAGGATTTCCCAAGCTTAAGATGGAGAAGGATCTAGTTTGCCATTCCTATCGTCATGGGAAAATGGTTGCCGCTTCTCACGCACCTGTGACTCAGGTGATGACTTCGTACCCGGGAGAGCTATTACACATGGATACGGTTGGTCCAGCTCGAGTACGCTTAGTCGGTGGGAAGTGGTACACGCTTGTGATAGTTGATGATTTTTCTCGATTCTCGTGGGTTTACTTTCTAGAGTCTAAGGATGAGGCTTTTCAGTTTGTTCATGACCTGATTTTGAAGCTGAAGAACGAGAACAATGGTCGGATGCGAGCAATTCGTTCGGACAACAACTCCAAGTTTAAGAACCCTTAGTTCATCAGCTTCTGTAGTGATCAGGGTCTTGATCATCAGTTCTCTGCCCCTTACACTCCCTCATAGAACGGCGTTGTGGAACGAAAGAACCGCACGCTAGTTGAGATGGCCAGGACGATGCTCGATGAGCATAGGACTCCTAGGCGCTTTTGGGCTAAAGTCATGAACACAGCCTGCTATCTAGCCAACCACATTTTTCTTAGAGCTTACTTAGGTAAGACGTCATATGAGTTGCGGTTTGGCAGACAGCCCAAGGTGAGTCACTTGCGAGCGTTTGGTTGCAAGTGCTTTGTGCTCAAGAAGGGAGGGCATTTGGACAAGTTTGAGTCTCGTTGCTGGGATGGAGTTTTTCTTGCTTATGCTTTGCATTCTCGAGGCTTTCGTGTTAAGAACCTAGATTCTCAGTTGCTTGTCGAGACTTGTGTGGTTTCTTTTGATGAGTCCATGCCTTCGCTGACTCCTTCTTTTGAGCTTTCTGGAGATGATGAGCTTGGAGAGTCCATCTTCGAGGAAGATGATGACACTCCTGCTGTTGATGAGGGTGGGCCCTCTGCACATCCTGCAGACCCCACACCTTCTGAGACTTCGACTGAGGATGAGGACAGACCTCTGATCACTCCTTCTACTTCGATCGAGCCTCCTCAGCCAAGTCTAGAGGTGCCAGTTGCTCACTCTGGTGAGGTGACTTCAGATCACCTAGGATCCCGAGCAGTTCAGCGTGATTACCCCTCAGAGATCTTACTAAGAGATCCTTGTGTTCTTCAGTTGGTTCTCTTGCTGTGTTTGTTGAGTCTGCGTTTGTCACCACTTTTGAGCCCAAAGACGTTTCTCATGCTCTTTCTGATTCAAATTGGATAAACGCCATGCAAGAAGAGCTTGAAAACTTTGTTCGCAATCGGGTTTGGACACTGGTTGAGCTGCCACCTGGATGCAACATCATAGGCACCAAGTGGGTGTTTAAGAACAAACAAGGTGAAGATGGGGTTGTGGTGCGTAACAAAGCTCGACTAGTTGCACAGGGTTTTTGCTAGAAAGAAGGTATTGATTTTGAGGAGACCTTCTCCCCTATTGCCCATCTTGAGTACATTCGTATTCTTTTGGCCTTTGCTTCTTCTAAAGGTTTAAGATTTTTCTAATGGATGTCAAGAGTGATTTTCTGAACGGGTATATAGAGGAGGAGGTCCATGTTAAGCAGCCCCCGGTTTTGGGAACCCTAAGTTTTCTCGACATGTTTTCAAGTTGCAGAAAGCTCTATACGGTTTGAAGCAAGCCCCCACGGCTTGGTATGATCAACTAAAGCAGTTTTTATTGCGGAACGGTTTGTAATGGGTTCTATGGACAAAACTCTTTTCTTGCTCAGAGTTGGCTCAGACTTATTGGTTGCTCAGATTTACGTGGATGATATTATTTTTGGTGGTTCTACTAATGAGCTTGTGTCCAAGTTTTGTGAGCAGATGCACAACGAGTTTGAGATGAGTCTCACGGGTGAGCTCAAATACTTCTTAGGGCTCCAGATCAAGTAGACCAAGGACAATATTTTCATCCACCAGGGTAAGTACACACGGGACATGCTGAAGAAGTTTGACTTTGGTGGAGAGCTGAAGCCTCAGATGACCCCAATGGGTACATATGGAGGCCTGGACAAGGATGAGAACGACGTCAAGGTCAATGATAGAGTATCGAGGGATGAACGGATTGCTGCTATACTTGACTGCGATGAGACCAGACATTCAGTTTGCCGTGGGTGTGTGCACGCGCTTTCAGGCTTCACCACGCGCATCTCACCGGTAGGCTCTCAAGCGTATTTTCAGGTACCTTACTTATGCTCCTGATCTAGGTCTTTACTATTCTGCATCATCGTCTCTTGATTTATCTGGCTTTTTCGACGCTGATTTCAGTGGGTGTTGGCTGGAGCACAAGTCTACTTCCGGTACTTGCCAGCTTCTTGGTTCTTCGCTTGAATCTTGGTCTTCTCGAAAACAATCTGGAGTTGCGCTTTCTACTACTGAGGCTGAGTATGTAGCTACTGCTAGCTGCTGCTCACAGTTAGTTTGGATGATTTCTACGTTGCGGGATTTTGGGTTGTTCTTCCCTTCCAGAGTTCCTTTGTTTTGTGATAGCACTAGTGCAATTAGTGTAAGGAAAACCCATTTCTTCATTCAAAAACCAAACATATTGAAGTGCCCTTTCACTTTCTGAGGGATCAATATGAGAAAGGGGTCATTGATCTTGTTCATGTTGATACCCATCAACAATTGGCTGACATTTTTACTAAACCCCTATATCAGTCTACTTTTGAGCGTTTGCGAGGGGATTTGGGAGTTGTGTATCCTTTTTAGGATATTTTGAGTCAGTTTTTCTTTCTTCTTTATTTTTTCTTGAGTCTTTTTGTGTGAGTTCATATCATGCAAAATCATATATCACATTTTGAGCTTGCTTCTGTTATATAATTGATCTTCTTTACTTGCTCTAGCTAGTATATGCTTTTGATTACTTGTCGATGATCATGTTATCTTTCAGTTCACATCATATGTCTGATATTTGTCATATGCATGGCTTTTATGCTTTAAAATAGAAAAATGATCACCATTGTTTCTGGTAACTAGCATGTGTAGGCTGAGTGTTTTTGCTATCTTATACATGCCTGGTAGCTAGATCCTTACTTAGATGCAGATATGCAACTTGGACATCTATATGCTTTAAACATGAAAAATGTGCTATAAAAATGATAAAAATTCAGAAAAATGAAATATTCATACATTTTTATGCTTATTTGAAAAGATCTAGGTGGGTTTGCTTTGTCGCATTGCATTGTTCTAGACTGCTTACCATAGCACTTTGGTATGAACTAGGACGGTGTAATGTATGCCAGGACCAATGTCTTAAGCTTCTGATGGTCCAGTTCTGGCCTAGGCTTGACTTGGTCGGTTAGCATAAGGTTGACATGCAAATAACCCCTGGCAGAAATGAAAAAGGAAAAAGAAAAAGTCTGAAAATTTAAAAGGATAACAAGTTTGCTGAAGCACTTTGTTCTGGACAATGCTTATCTTGGTAGATATCAGTTAGCTTTTGCATCTCATGCTTTACTTTGCTTGTCAACTAGAAAATGTGGTGATGTTTTTGTTTGCAAAAATCGAAAAATGCGTGCTAATGAATCTCTTTAGATATCATTTGTTGCACTGATCATGTCATGTATCTTAGATAGTATATCTTTTGCTATACCTGTTAGATGTTGTAATTGCAGTCAATCATATCTAAGAAGCATGCTTTTTACACTCCACCTGCACCCCATTTGCATTCATGGCATATTTTGAGGGGGAGCTGTATTTCAGGGGGAGTTTGTGTCTATGTCTCTTTAAAGTGCATTTAGTCTCACTTGATGAGTTCAATTGTCAACAAGGAGGAGAAATTTTGGGTTACTCGATCTTTTAAAAGAGTTTAGGTGGATTTTTGGCTTTCTCTAGGATTTATTTCAGGGGGAGTTTTAGTCTCTTTTTTACCTTTACTCTTTATAGATATCCTTGTTGATAGTTCTGAGATTGTACTTGTTTTGAGTTCTTTATTTTTGCTTAACCATAATGACCGTTTTCTTGCTTTTGTTTGGCTTTTGGTCATTACGGTTAAACTTTTATTTTCTTCTTTCTATTTTTTTGTTTTTTTTTCGTGTTTCCACATGTTTTGCAGGTTTTGAAGAATTGCTGAAGAGGGTGTTGACAATGCACTCATCAAGAGGGAGATTGAGGAACCATGTTGAAGAGCATGGGTCTTATGGCTCCAGATGTGATGAGTGATTGTCAACGGAAGTTAAAGAGGAGACATGAAGACCTGCCGTGTCTCGGGCGCATGTGACTCAGGTACACGGGCAGCGAGCGATAGCCGGGCAGAGGAGCCGCGGAGTCGGGCTAGCCCAATCCGAGTACATGGGCTAGGAGTGGCAGAGGATCCACTAGTCTGTTGATCAGGTTTGACTCAGGTACACTGGCGGCGAGTGATTGCTGGGCTGAGGGAGCTGCAGAATCAGGTCAGCCCAATCTAGGTACCCGGTGCGAAGACGGAGGACGCTTTGTCAGTTTCGGTGCAAAACTGACAACCGATGATTATCTTTATTTAGGATTTTAATATTCAGTATTTAAGTCCACGGTATTTGTTATTCGAGTCAGTTGAATATTCTAAGGGTATTTTAGTAATTTCGAATTTTATTTTTAGAGACAGTGTAATTTACCCTAGTGGTAAATTAGTCTTTTCCTGTATTAGTGGGCTGCCTATAAATAGGCCCCAACCCCCTAGGGTTAGGATTGACTGTTCTTCTTCGCAATTAATCTACAGTCCACATATTATTTTTGCCACCTGTGATTTTTGATCTACTATTTTGTCATCGCCATCAATATTGTTTTCACCACCATTCATCTTCATCTCGCTCGCACGCAAGCAGTGCGCGGCGCGTGGCAGCCAAGATGGAGCGGCGCGCGCGCAGCAAGCAGCGTCAGGAGGCAGAAGGCCCGAGGCCGTTGTGTCATGTGGCGTGCACAGGTGCAAGCAGCAACACCTAAGCCTGAGAGTAGGAAGCCAGCCGGCAGCTAGCAGCACCTAGCGTGGGCTAGCTTCTAGCCTAGGGCAGCAACATCATTGCGTGCGGCAGAGCGTAGGCAGCCGTAGCGTACAGGCGAAGATTTCTTGATTAGTGGCAAGTTTTTTTTGGTGCGGCAGCCAAGGCCTTGAAAGGCGCACGACAGTTAATGACTCGGCGCTATTTCTTTCCACGACGCCCTGGCGAACGGCTGCATCATCACGCGCTGGATTCTTTTTCACGCACGGCGACCGAAGCGAGGCGCGGTAGCAGGAACCTGTGACGCCGGCATTTTTTTTTCCGAGACGGAAATCAAGCAACAGCGAACGCATGTAAGTTTGATCTAATCTACTATTTTTCAGTTAGATTAATTAAATCAATAATTATCTATTTTTAATTAGCATGCAAATCTGGTTAGTAATTTCGTAGTTAATCTTTTATCTGCTAAAATCTTATTAGTGCTCGCATATTATTTATTTAAGTATTTTTAGTCTACTCGTATAAACATAAAAATAAATTTAGTCGTAGTAATATTTTTTATTCTAGATTTACGTGCAATATATTAGTTTTATTTTTGAATTAATTTCTGGATGATCCATGTTTTATTCACTTAATTAGTAGTTTATTCTCAGATTGCAATATAAATAGTTATTGTATCTAGGTGTTTTCCTGTGCACATCAAGTATTTATTAAATCATTTGAGAATACTTTTTATTTACCGTAGTTATTTTTATTTAGTTTAGTTTATTTTAATATCTTTTTAAATAGGACATCAGTCATTTTTAGGCTAGACAATTTTAGTTTCTATGATCTGCTTTGCTTCTGTTATTTGTCTGTCGAGGTGCGTTGGGTGTTGGGATTAGGTATTTGATTCTAAAGAATTTTTTAGGCATCCATTCACTCCCCTCGGGTCGCTACTTTCGGTCCTACAAAGACTACCGAGGAAAGCATTAAAAAAGTCCTAATCATGGATGATGGTTCCATATGATAGCTAGAAGAGAAAGCGCAAGGGAAAGGCTAAAGCTTTAGATGTGATCTCGAGTTCTAAGTCTAAACTATCTGAAAAATCCAAGTCTGGCCCTGCTAACTCTGACACTTGCCACCACTGCCATAAGATTGGTCATTAGTAGAGGAACTACAAGTTGTACTTGGAAGAACAAAAGAAAAATAAGGGAAGTGTGACTTCCACTTCAGGTATAAATAGGGACTGAATAGGACAAGAAAGTGTGCAAAAGGTGAATTGGATGTCCACGTCGGCAATGGTGTAAATTTTTTGCGTTGGACATCGACGTTTATTCATTGTCGCTACCCTCGGGATTAGTTTTGGAATTAAATAATTGTTATTTCATTCCTGCCTTGGGCAAGAACATTATGTCTTTGTCATGTTTAGAGGAAGACGATTTTGAATTCGTAATAAAGAACAAGTGTTGTTCAATATTTTCAGATGGTATGATCTACGATGTTTGTCCATTGTTGAATGGATTATATAATTTGAATCTTGAGGATAGACACATTTATAACATTAATATGAAGAAACCTCGACTTAATAATTTGAATTCTACCTAGTTTGTATCATCGTTTTTTGTCATATAAATGATAAGTGCATGTAGAAGCACCATAGAGATGGGCTTTTGGAGTCATTTTATTTTGAATCATTTGACATATGTGAGTCTTGTTTACTTAGCAAGATGACAAAGACATCTTCCACTGGTCAAAGTGAGAGGGCAAATGAATTGTTGGCCATTGTACATACTGATATATGTGGACCAATGAGTTTTACAGTTAGCGGTGGTTTTTAGTACTTCATAACTTTTACCAACGAATTTAGTAGATTTGAATACATCTACTTAATGAGCCATAAGGAAGAATCTTTTGAAAAGTTCAAGAAGTTCCTAGAATGAGGTGAATATAATTAAATTTCTGCAATAAGATTGTAGAGGTGAATATTTGAACCATGAGTTTAATGATCATCTGAAGTAGTGTGGAATTGTTCCACAGTTGACTCCACCTAGCACGCCTCAATGGAATGGGGTGTCTGAGTGGAGGAACTGGACTTTCTTAGACATGGTTTGGTCGATGATGAGTCATTCTGATTTTCCACTGTCCTAGGGATTCGCTCTAGAAACTGCTACTTTCACACTAAACAAAGTTCCATCTAAATCTGTAGAGAGGACACCATATGAGATATGGTCTGGGAAGCATCTCAGATTGTCTTTTCTAAATATTTGGGGTTGTGAGGCCGACGTAAAACATTTGACATCTGATAAGCTCACTCCTAAATTTGATAAATACTTCTTTGTGGGGTATCCTAGGAAAACCAAATAATATTACTTTTATAATAGGGAAGACTTCAAAGTGTTTGTTGCCAGAATGATGTTTTTCTTGAGAAAGAGTTTTTCTCGAAAGGGTTTTGTAGGAACACAATGCAACTCAAAGTGGTTCGAGAATCACCTAAAATTGTTTCCGCTCCTGCTGAACCACAACTCAATATGCAAGATGTTGCAGAGCCTATTATTGAGACACCAACACAATGACAGTTGGAGAGAGTTAGTCATGTGATCAAACAATTTACGTTTTTAACCACTAGGCAACATGACATATGATTGTTGGACAATGATGAACCTAAATGCTATTCAAAAGTTGTAATGGGACTAGACTTTGACAAATGGCTTGGAGCCATAAGATCTGAGTTAGAATCCATGAGAGAAAATAAATTTGGAACTTGGTCGATCCACCCGATGGTGTAAAAAACTATCAAGTGTAAATAATTTTTATGAAAAAGATAGACGTTGATGGAAATGTTCACATATATAAGGCATAATTGGTGGCGAAAGGTTTCAAGCAGATTCAAGGTGTTGATTATGATGAAACATTTTAGCCCATCGCAATGCTTAAGTCTATCCAAATAATCTTAGCAATTACCATATTTTATTAATATTCAATATGAAAAATGGATGTCTAAATGACTTTCCTTAATGACAATCTAAGCGAGGATGTGTACATAACACAACCTAAAGGTTTTACCGATCTAAAGAATGCTAAAAAATGAAAGTTGTACAAGTCCATTTATGAGCTGAAGCTAGCTTCTTAGAGTTATAATCTTTGTTTTGATAAGGTAGTCAAAGGGTTTGGCTTAATAAAGAATGAAGAAGAGCCTTGTGTTTACAAAAAGGCTAGTGGGAGCACACTTGTATTTTTGGTCTTATATGTAGATGACATATTGTTGATCAAAAATGATATTCCAATGCTTGATGCTGCCAAATCTTCGTTGAGAAAAAGTTTCTCAATGAAAGATCTTAGAGAGGCAGCATAGATTTTGGGTACAAAGATCTATAGAGAGATTGAGAAGGCTAATTAGATTAAGCCAAAGCACATACATTAATAAGGTTTTGAAACTATTCAAAATGTAGAATTCTAAGAAATGTTTTCTACCAATGTCACAAGGTATTACTCTCAACAAGACTTAGTGTCCTTCAACACCTGATGAGTTGGAGAAGATGAGTATTATCTTGTATGCCTCCACATTCGAGCCCATCATTTATGTCATGCTATGTACACGCCTAGATGTTTCTTGTGCTCTAAGTGTTACGAGTAGATACTAGTTAAACCTGGATGAAAGTCATTAGGCAATAGTAATGAGTATCCTTAAGTACTCGAGAAGAACTGAGGATATGTTCCTAGTCTATGGAGGGTGATGGAAATATGCCCAAGAGAATTCTAGGGTAACCAAAAGTTCTGGCCTAAGGCCGAAAGTTTTGGGTTCTAGAGCATCCGGAAGTTCAGGTTTGACTGGAAGTTCTCGGTAAGTCTTAGATTCAGTTTTCTGGAGGAACCATAAGTTCCAAGTTTGACCCAGAAGTTCCAGATTCTGGACGAATCAGAAGTTCTAGGTCAAAATAAATTCAATATAGAACATTATTTTTGGAAGTTCCAATTGGACCAGATGTTTTGGGTTCGGAAGTTCTTGTTAGACCAGAAGTTCTGGACAAAAATAAATTATGAATAGAAGGGTAATTTTGGAAGTTCTGGGCCTAGACCGGAACTTCTTGGTCAGGTGAACATATTATATTTGATGGGCTATAATAATGATTAAAGTCCCATGAGAGGGCACTATATAAAGATAGGAGGAGCAAGGACGTGGGTTGCCATTGCCATTGAGTTCTAACTCTTGCCACCACATCTCCTCTCCCTGTGGTCTCAATCATTGAGATCGTTTCTCCTTGGATATCTCGATCAGTGCTAGCATGCTGGTGCGAAGTGATCTCGTCCCTGTATGCGTGGATACCATGGAAGCATTGCTCGAATAGTAGTGCTCATCTTCTTCTCATCGATATCATCAGATTACGTTGACTTGTTCACCGCTGAACAAATAGAGTTAAGCGGAGTTGAGTGAGTATGCATTCCCCCAACTTCTTCTTCCATTGCACTAGCATGTCTCATGTTAGAAGGTAATGATCCATGATCCAATTGCACACATGGCTCCTAGGCTAACGGGGTAAATTTTTAAAAGTAGCACTAGCATAGCCTCCCGAAATCCCAACACACGACGGAGGTGATGTCAGAGGATGAAGTTGTCATGCTTCAGACCACCAACCAGACTCTGGAGGCTGAGAGGGTTGAAGCCACGTAGGGGGCTGACGAGGCCATTGCCACCCTAACTAGTGTTTTTGGGGCACATAGGGACCGATTGCTAGACCCCAAGTTTTGACATAAGGGATACTATTAGGTACCGGCTTGGATTTGTCTATGCCATCGCCTGCATATCAGAGAGAACCTTGATAGGATTCTCCTAGATAGCAAGAAGGGTGGTTGGCCAATGAGTACTACAGATGCTCCATGAGGCGGGATGCTAGCACCTTGAAGTGCCAACCTCCATCACGCTAGTGGCCTTCGGCGGTCCTCACCTGACTTAGCTGACCCTAAAGGTTATCGAAGCTTGGCGCCCTCTTCAAGAGCCTTAGAAGGCCCAAACTCATGAAGTGGCCCTTGAACTCCAATAGGTTGTCCATCGATGGCGTGTGAGGCGACACACTCTTCCTGTTGGCCTGAACCCCCCTCCTCTGAAGGTGCAGATTTTAGGCCTCCCTTGTAATATTCTAGTCGTAGATTTCCTATGTAATTCCCAAGAATTTATTAGTCAAATGCGAATGTATTTTGTTTTGTTCATGACTAAACTATGAATATTTATAATGATGTTGAGGTACTCGAGTCCTTGGAGGCGCTTCATCAACAATGGGTAGTTTACAAAATCGCGAAAACTAAAGGCCAGTATTGATTCAAGGTGTCGCGAGGCCCCACAGGTGAAGTCCTACATGAGGTTGCTCAAGAAATTTTTGAAAGTTGCGCTAGCATAGCATCCCTGCATCCCAACACACGATGGAGGTGACCTCATAGGATGAAGAACTTCGCCAAGAAAATAAGGCTTTGGAGGATGAGGTCATGAATACTCATGCCACTGATCAAACCTTACAGGAAGGCTTCAGACCGCCAACCAGACTTTGGAGGCTAAGAGAGTTGAAGTCACGCAGGGGGTTGATGAGGCCATTGCCACCCTAACTGGTGTTTTTGGGGCACCTAGGGACTGATTGCCAGACCCCAAGTTTTGAAACAAGGGACCCTATTAGGCGCCGACTTGGATTTGTCTATGCCACCACTTGCATATCAGAGAGAATCCTGATAGGATTCTCCCAGATAGCGAGAAGGGATGGCCGGCCAAGGAGTACTACAGATAGTCCATGCGGTGGGATTCCAACACCTTGAAGTGGCATCCTCCATCACGCTAGTGGCCTTTGGCGGTCCTTGCCTGACTTCACTGGCCCTGGAGGTTATCGAAGCCTCGAGCCCCTTTCAAGAGCCTTGGAAGGCCTAAGCCCGCGAGATGGTTTTTGAACTCCAATAGGTTGTCCGTCGCTAGTGCGCGGGGCAACACACTATGATTGTGGGCCTAAACCCCCCTCCTCTGAAGGAGCAAATTTTATGCTTCCCTTGTAATATTCTAGTCGTAGCTTTCCAATGTAATTCCCAAAAATTTATTAGTCAAATGCGAATGTATTTTGTTTTGTTCATGACCAAACTATGAATATTGATATTGACGTCGAGGTACTCGAGTCCTCGGAGGCACTTCATCAACAATGTGTAGTTTACAAAATCGCTAAAAGTTAAGGCCAACCTCGATTCAAGGTGTCGTGAGGCCCTACAAGTGAAGTCCTACCTGAGATGGCTCAAGAAATATTTCCTTTCGTTAAGACGGAGCACCTTCATAGCTCGTCATCATCCCCTGATTAAAATGATTTTGATGAATTCATCCCTAGAGCCGGGAGAGCCCAACCTCCAAGGGTGCCATGCATGAGTAACGATGAAACACTAGATGGTATGGTTTTTGACTCGGAGCCACCTGTGGCCTGGACTTGGGCTGACCTTTATGAAGAGAGAAGGGCCCATCAAGCTACAAAGCGAGGGTGTTCACATGGTGGCAAGGGTTTGTCGAGCCGAGGGGGTCCTTGTGCTAAGAAGAGCAAGAAGAAACAAGGTTCTACTTTTTCAGCGATGCATGCTCGATGGTTGTTAGGTTTTTGTTTGGCTAAAAACGTGTTGGTGTCATTTTCGGCCACACGCATGGCCAGGGATATCTGCTTAACTCTAGAGCAGGTCTTAAAATCTTGGGGTTCTGAGCATGCCAATCATTTTGATCCTACAATTGATAAGGTACAGAAAAACGTTAGTAGAAACGCACATCGGCTATCGAGCCGATGGCCATGATACTCATCGGGTCAACGTATCTAGTAAGAAAATATGTACACATTATACATGTAAACCATTGGGTATCACGAGACAATAGCCTGGCCATTAGACCGATCTGGCAATCGGTAGGTACGCAGTACCAGCGCCGATCAGGCCGATGATCGAGAAAGCGATGCGCTGTATGCTTGGGCCGATTGACAATACCCGATACTGATGAGTTGTGACATCAAATTAAAGATAACCTATCGGCTTATACTCCGATAGAACCTAAATTTAGTATACCAGAGAATGTGTCTATACTATCAAATAATCATAATAGAAAAATCGGACTTAACCAAGATAGTTGCCAAATCACGAATAACTCATAATATTTCAACACCTTGGGCACACTTTATTTAGATGAAACGATGCACAACAATAAATCAGATACAATAGATCAAGATGTCAAACCTAACCGGTGAAGCCTCAAAATACTATATCTAATCTAAATCAATCTAAGAGATCATAATAATTCAACCTTAGATGATGTAGCTGATACACCAAGATAAACCAACAATTATACTGACCGAACCTGTGCCCTACAAGAGATCGAAGCGATGCAGCCTTGAACAACACCAATCTAGTCGATAAAATCATTGGGGTGGCAGGACTTACCCCTTTACCGAAGATCAGAGTGATGTAGCCCAACTTCAAGTGCCTAGTCCCGCCGAGATTAACCTTGAATGAATAAGGGAGACGATGCGCTGAGAGTAGTTTTGTGGTTGTAGTTGTGTGTGTGTGTTCTAATCTACCTATTATAGTCCAAAGACTTACCGTCCACTATGATCGTAACCAATTCTGGCTTTGATCTCTATCTTTTCATCTCTATCGGCTCCTCCATATCCAGTTATGTATAACAGACGGACTTCTTTGATCAACCTTTGACCGAAATTCTTTGACTTCTATTGACCACGCTAGATCCTTATTGGTTTTGGGCCTTAACCAAAATTTTTCATTAACACATGCCTCCCCGTTTCGGAGCATAAGTGTAGCTAATGCTTCGAAATTATCATTCATTTAAGGCTTTTCTACACCATGTCATCTCAAAAGTCCCATCCAATTTTCTATTAATAGCCAAACCTTTCACCTTCTGGCATCTTTAAGCCTGCTATATATCTTCGAAGCACTGTTTTCACATTGTAGAATTCTTCGTCGACCCTTTCATCTTCTTCCTTGCTCTTCCCTTTTTGGCCATGGAAGACTATGATGGATGTTGCCTAGTTTGACTGGTTTGACTCATCTACTTATCTTTTCTGGTGGCATCGAACCAGGATTCATTCCACATAGTCTGACAATAGCATTGGTTAATAGTATTGCTAAAAAGTCCAGTTCCTCCAATCTCGGGCCTGGGATCAATCCGGCACTTCGAAACCTATACTCATTGTTATCAACCCTTTTGTTGAACGTTGTAGCTTGGCCCACCGAATCCGCTGGGATCTACTTGACCCAATTGCTGAGGCGTTGTTTCACCCTATAAATGTCCACCGACCTCTGTCTTCTTTTCTATGCCTTTTGAGTTTTTAGCACTTTTCTCACATACTCAGATTTCTCCGCTGGTACTCCTATGATCATCTCACGAATCCTCGTTGTCGACGTTCTTCTCCGTCACAGACCTCAGCTCCATAAACCATCACAATGGCGACCAATAATTTTATCCCCGAGGTACGCGCTCAACATTTTTTACTTGTTGATGTTAAATATTCCGACAAAATGCCAAACGTCACTGACGTCGATCCAGTGATCCAAAAGCAGGTAGATGCCTAGAGGTAGCCCTCCAAATGTCACACGACCCTGACGTCGCAATCCAATGACCCCCGACTGTAACGAGGGAAACTATGGGTGGAGTTTTCAAGCAATTGGATCTCTACCGCGGAGAGGTAGCCCAATCAGACGAAAGTGAACAGAGCGGTCAGACCATCGGGCGAAGACAAAGGTAACCAGGGTTGACTATGCACTAGTGGTCAGATCGCCCATGTACCGCCGGTTAGACCGTGCGTGTCAGCATTACCCGGTCAGACCAATCGTGTGCCGCCGGTTAGACCAATAGGCAGACAGTCGGGTACTCTCGCTAGCCGGCGCAGACGACAATGTCCAAAGTCGATGCAGGAGCCCCTTGTTGATGAAGATGATTGCCTTAGCTCCTGCAAAACTCCAAAGATTAGTAGCAATTCGGCCTAGACACCGAATTACCAATAAAAACCGATAAAAACCCATTACGGGGGTTAAACGGACGATTCACGAGTGAATCAACAAGGATTACCATGATTACGACGCAATGGACGGAAGGTTTACAGCGCAAACCAACAAAGATGGATGTGCTATAGCTAAACCTAGGGAAAAAAGATAGTAGATTGAAAAAGGAACTATTCTACCGGGTAGTGGATTCGATTGGATTGAAATTGTGTGTCCCCTTGAATCGGCCTTGCCCCAATATTTATAGGGGGTGGTCTTGTCATCCCTGGGCTTAATTTGAACCGTATATTGATTAGGGTATGAGTCCAAGTCATTACAAATTGTTTAGAGATCAAAACAACCTGAGATTAACTAACTCAGCTCAGACTCAGACTGGCCGATCAGTGTTGGGGAATGGGGGAGCTACGCCACCTAGCAAATTCAAAATTTTATGACCTAGGCCCAAGACTCATGCGCGTGTGAGATCATGGATCGGTACCTTTTAGCACAAGACACACTAGGTGCAGCGGAAGAAGTTGTTGGAGCAGCGTGTCAAGCCTGTCCTCACTTCGTCCTTGCTGTCCTTCGCTGATCTGATCAATGAAGACGACGTAGTCGTTCGCATGTAGATGTCCACAAGCGTCGCTATTGAAGCAACAACTCCACAGAGTCCACACGTATAGGGATGGAGTACCTCCCACGGTAGTGTGCTAGCACCACACGTGAGAGACAGGGATCCTTGACCTCAATGTTTGAGATCAAAAAAGGAAGGAGAGAACTCTTGGGTGGCTAGGTCTAATCTAGGCTTATTGCACTATTCCAAGATGTCCTCCTCATCTCCTTTTATAGGGCTGAGAGCCCCCTGGTCATCCTCATCCCGAAACCCTAAAAACCGTAATAGATCCAATCTGTTTGCCCACGTCGAAAGTTCTGATCCTAGATCGGAACTTTCAATAGGGTATTTTAGGTCTCCCGGTATAGTACGACACGCAACAAATCCAATCTGTTATCGCCCACCTCGTAACTTTCAATACCATATCAGAACTTCCGAAGCAACATTTGCTCTCTATATCGAGACCAGAAAATAACCAGAACTTCCGATAATTCCTATTGGAACTTCTGATCCATGGAATTTTCTTGGGCATAACCTTCAATCTCCCACTTGCACAAGAACCAATTCTTTGCAGGTTTTAATCCATCACCTTAAGTGTTTGACTCGATAGGTTCATACAATAATAGCTATTTACCGAAAACCGTTTCTGACTCACTAATCAATAGCGGTACCTAGCAGCACATATTGACCCCCGAAAGCATACAAAATCAAATTTTCATGAACCTTGATATACTCAATCACTAGTCCCTTTACCGCGCGCCGTCAGTCAAGCTCAAGGCGAGATACGTGCCACCTTTATTGGTTAGCTTAGCTCGACATTTCACTCGATCAAGTATCGGATTCAAATCATGACTAACTCCTTAGTCATAGTGGCATGGCCATGCACTTTTCCAATCCAATACCTCGAGAGGCACAGATATGACTCTCCCGTTATTAGGAGGGGTAAATTCCATCTTGACCGCTCACATCCCAAGACATGTTTCACAACACACCTAAAAACAACCCTTATTACTACCCTGTTACGGAATAGCGTTAGGAAGCATCTAATTGTGTCACTACACATTCTGGAATCAAATGACAATCTCAGGTCCAAGGACTCTACAGGTACACTATTTGAGATAACAACTGTTGACACATTACAATAACAATCCTAGCAGTATCTCAAGTGGGTCTGTCCAACACCATGTTCACCAACATGTGTCCACATCACTGATCTGACATCTCTATGTCTATGATCTGTGAAACACAATCATCAATCAATCAGATGTGCTAATTCATATATCATCACTGTCCCATATGATGACAAGATTAGGGACCCTTTTGAACAACATCGTCATAAAGCAAATAGTTTAAATAACAAGTCGTACTTATTAATTAAATGCAAACGATATTTATTCAAGGAACAAGATAAAAATTTTCCTCATACATTAGCATAGACTCTACTAGCATCTTCCACAAACACATGACTCACTCACACAAATATCTAATACCCATGGAGCTCATATGCACATCATGCTTGGGATATGGAAGAGGCTTCTTCAACGGATCCACCATGTTCAAATCCGTGTGCACCTTGCAAATCTTCACATCACCTCTCTCAATGATATCGGTGATCAGGTGATATCGCCAAAGTATATGTTTGGATTTCTAGTGCGATCTAGGCTCCTTGGTTTGCGCAATGGCACCACTATCATCACAATAGAGGTCCACTAGACTGGATGCACTAGGAATAACACCTAGCTCATAAACAAACTTCTTGATCCAAACGACCTCCTTCGCCGCTTCTGAAGCAATGATATACTCAACTTCTGTTATAGAATCAACAACCGTCTCTTGCTTGGAACTCTTCCAACTCACTGTGCCTCCATTAAGGCAGAACACAAAGCCAGATTGCGATTGAGAATTATCTTTATCGGTTTGAAAGCTAGCATCCATGTAACCACTTACAACGAGCTTATCTTCACCACCGTAAACTTGGAATATTTCCTCAGTCCTTCTCAAGTAATTGAGGATACTCTTTACTACAGCCCAATGACTTTCACCCGGGTTCGATTGGTACCTCCTCGTAACACTTAGAGCATATGACACATCTGGGCATGTACATAGCATGGCATACATGATGGATCCAATTGTGGAGGCATATGGGATCGCACTCATCTTCTCTAGCTCATTAGGTGTTACAGCACACTGAGTCTTCCTAAGAGAAAAACCATGTGACATTGGCAGAAAACCCTTATTAGAATTCTGTATTTTGAACCGTTTCAAAACCTTGTCAATGTACATACTTTGGCTTAATACAATTATCCATTTTGATCTATCTCTATAGATCTTTATGCCCAAAATATATGCTACCTCTCCAAGATCTTTCATCGAAAAACTATTTTTCAGTGAAGTCTTGACAGCATTCAACAAAGGAATGTTGTTTCTGATCAACAATACGTTATCCACATATAAGACTAGAAACACAAGTGAGCTCCCACTAGCCTTCTTGTAAACACAAGGTTCCTATTCGTTCTTGATGAAGCCAAACCCTTTGACTACCTCATCAAAGCGAAGATTCCAACTCCGAGTATTCCCCGGACAATCAAGACCTTCAGGTTGTGTTATGTACACATCCTCACTTAGGTTTCCATTTAGGAAAGCCGTATTGACATCCATTTGCCATATCTCATAATCATAAAATGCGACAATAACTAGGATGATCCAAATAGACTTAAGCATAGCGGTGGGCGAAAATGTTTCATCATAATCAACACCTTGCATCTGTCTGAAACCCTTCGCCACCAATCGTGCCTAATTGATGTGAACATTTCTATGAACGTCTATCTTTTTATTGAAGATCCATTTACACTCAATGGTTTTTATACCATCGGGTGGATCAACCAAGTTCTAAACTTGGTTGACTCGCATGGACTCCAACTCAGATTCAATGGCTCTAAGCCATTTCTTAGAGTCTGGTCCCATCACTGCTTCCGCATAGGTCTTGGGCTTGTCGTTGTACAACAACAACACATCGCGATGCCTGTTGGGGGAATAAGTTTTCCCTTAAATAGTGTCCAAATGACGTCAGCCTCCGTAGGCCTCCAGCCCATAGCCTAACACTATCGAAGCAGATCCCTCCTGTCGAAGTTATTTCCAAGCAGCAATCAGTCCAAGCCTCTGGACTCCCTTCGGAGTCCTCTAGAGTCAAGCCTCCGAGCTCCCTTCGGAGCCCTCCGGGGTCAAGCCTTCGGGCATCCTTCGAGGTTCCCCAGAGCCAACCTCCGGACCCCCTCCGGTCCCTTTCGAAGCTAAGTCTCCAGGAGTCCATTCGGAGTTCAGTTCAGAGCATACTTCGAAGTCCCAAAGAGATCCGACCACTACCTCGAGCCAGGAAAATATCTTAGCTCCGCTACAGTGTAAAGTCATACTGAGGTCCCCACTGGCCCTGGTATGTCGTCTAGCCATTCAGAGGTGGTGTCTGTCTGACACGTCTATAAAGCTATAAAGCTGTTTGTATAGTAGTCTAGTCTTTTTCCTCATCTTGCCCCTATAAGACCTATGATCTGTAGAGGGCATTTAGGTCTTTTCCTTTGGCCTACGTGCCTATAAAAGCAGGGCCATGCCCTTGTAATAAACAGGTTCAGTAGAGGCAAAATTATGACAAATCCACTGCAGACTGGACGTAGGGCTATTATCCCTTCGGGGAGGCCTGAACCAGTATAATAAACCCTTTCTCCCTCTGTGTGAACCCTTCGAGGTTCACTCTATACACCATATACACACAAAACCTGCTGTAGCTAACGCAATTTCTACAACAGTTGGCGCCGTCCGTGGGGAACCTAGTACTAAAAGCTACGTTCTCTACCGCTGCCTGTGTCTCGAAGTGCGCTTGAGGGGGGAGCTTCAGAGTTTTCTAGCTCCGTGCACCCTCCGGCAAGGGGCTTCGAGTGCAGCTCGAAGGCTTTCCTCGCCTTCCACCATCCCTCGCGCCTTAGAGCGCACCCTCCGACAAGGGGCTCCGCTTCACGCGCCAATGGCCTCCGACGCCCTAGGGGCTACGAGGCAAGCCTTTCACCCTCACTTTACGAGGTATGTACACAGTCCAAAGCCTCACATCGCTGTGCAAATTTACAATTATTTCAATAAATCATTGAAGTCGTACTTCGCCTTAAAACCGAAGTCTTACTTCGCCTTTAAAGCAAAACCCTGCTCCACTATTAAAATTCGAAGCCTTGCTTCACATTTAAAAACTCAAAGCCTTGATTCACTTTATCAAAAACCAGAAGCCTTGCTTCGCTTTATTCGAAATTCGAAGCCTCGCTTCGCTTTACAAAATCCGGAGCACCACTCAGAAGGCTACATAGTGCCTCCATGCCCGTAGCAGCGGGCTTTAGGACTCCCTCGAGCGATGACTCGAGGAGTCCAGGACTTCCGTGCTACGGCTCGACGAGTCCAGGATTCTAGGCTCCGGCCTGATGCATCCCAGGGTCAAAGGTGGCCCAGGGTCAAAGGTGGCCCAAGGTCGAAGGTGGCCCAGAGTCGTAGGTGGCTCAACCCATCACAGGTTCGGTGAATCCACACCAAATATCCCTTTCATTCATTATAGGATCAAGCTCAAGAAGCCTTGCTTCGCTATCTGAACGCGCACTGAAGCCTCGCTTCACGTGACGTGATCTAATCTAAAATTTAAGCATATTGAAGTCATGAATGCGCACCAAAGCCTCGCTTCGCCGGACTGTCCATGCTCCGAGGCCCGCAGACCTCGCCTTTTTCCCAACAGGTTTGTCCAAGTTTGGGATGCAGGCGGTGCTGTGTCGAAGGCAGAAAAGTCTAAGGCTTCATCGCCTGTTAAGGCCGTACCCGAAGGCTATGCCCCCTCGCCACTTAAATCTACTTCGAAATAGCTTAAGTTTCGCGAGGAGGAAGAACTCCGAAGAGGCTCCGTCTTCACAGTAGCCAGCAGCTCTTGGGCTACTTTGGAAATGGATTCACCCCTAGGACCCCTCGGAAGCTTGAACCGAGGGGGCCTTCGGACCTAGCTACTTCAAGCACCACCCAAAGCTGACGAAGCTCCTCAGAATCCTCAAGTACTTCGAGTTCAATGTTCGAAGGCTGAGCCTAGGTGGGTATAAAGTACCCCTGAATTTATATTAATAAACTGATGAGTTGTTTACAAGCCTACAACTAAGAATTACAAGGAGCCTAAGGAGGTCTACACCTTCGGAGGCGGAGGCTTCGACGTCGAAGGCTGAGCTAGCAAGGCTTGTGCCCTGGCTCGGTGAAGGCGGAGGACCCGCTAAAGGTTGAGGACTGCTTCACAGCCTTGGGCCTTCCAAGGTTCCTGAAGGCGTCGCCACGCTCAAGGACGTCTAAAGGCGGTGCGACCAAGTGTTGGCCTCCGAAGGCCACCGGAGTTGCCGAGGTTGCCGCCTCGAGGTGGTTGCACCCCACGCCGTGAAGCATCTGCAACACTCCTTGGCCCGCCACTCGGCCAGCCATCAGAGCAAAGTCCTTCATTGACGTCTCCACAGTCGTAGCCGTAGTCCACAAGAACTCGAGGCGATCCCCGATTGGGTCTTGAGGGTTGAAGTCCGGGACCTAGCACTCAGTCCCCAATTGCTCGAGGACTGTAGTTAAGCTCGAGGTGGCTACATCGACCCCTCGGACCACGAAGTTCTCCAGGCAGTGGCTGGCTGTGCGAAGATCAGAGCACTCCGCCGCCAGCTTCACCCTAGCCTCCTCCGAAGCTCGAAGTGTCGCTCGAAGCTTGTTGGTTTCCGAGACCAAGACTTCCCTCGCCTTCTTGGCCTCGGCCCTCGCCGCCTCTACCGCTGCTTCGGCCCGCCTTCGCTTCTCGGCCTCCTCCGAGACCTCGCGCCGAAGGGTGTCCATCTCCTCCGCTAGGTCAGCCATCCGATGGTCAGTGGAGGCTGCTTCTTCCGCATTCAGCGCGAAGGCCTGAAAAGATTCAAGAAAATCCAAAGTGTTGACTAAAAAGCAAGTGCGACTCAAAGACCGTGTGGAACTTCGCTCACCTGGATGATGGCTTCATGCGCATTTGCGAAGATGTCGAAGGGGCTCGAGCTGCTAAGTTGTGCCACCAAGCCCCCTTCCCCTGCAGCGACGCAACCTTCGTGGAATGCGTGAATGGCTGCCTCCATCACGACTCCCCTCGGCTAAAGAGGTCGGACCATCTCCATCACGGGCTCCTCCAGCGCAGGCTCCCATGGAGCCGGGCTCTGGTCCACCACCTCGACATGCTCTTCAGTCTCGTCCCGAAGGTTCCCTTCGCCGTGGCCGTCCCCCCATCCTCTTCGTACGAAGTGCTCTCAGACCCCGAGCTGCTGCTGGAGGCCTCCATGAGCTTCAGCACGACGGGCCTCGCACCGACATCGACATCTGCAGAAAAGTACAAGTCAATATTCATGTATGAAAAGAGAAAAGTGATTAAGTGTTTACCTACATCGGAGGAGATGTCTTCGAAGGAGGGGGAGTGATGTGTGCTCCCCAGTCCCTTCGCTGTGCGGGCGGAGCCCCAGCCCCTGCGCCCGAAGGGGTCACTGTTGTGATCTCCACCATCACCACTTCGGTAGCCACCGCTGGAGCACCTGCTGGCTCCGCTCCAGCACCAAGACTCGCGGCCGTTGGCTCCTCCGCAGTAGGGGCTTCGTCCGTTGGGAGCTCCGAGTGAACCCTTGAGGCTTCGGGTTCGTCGTCGTCCACCCTCTTCATCTTGGAGCCGCTCGCCGAAGGTGTAGGGTTGGCGAAGTCTGGCAGAGCTTGGACCCCCTCGACACCGAGTCAGGCCCACACTCTGTTCTAGCATTCCCAAGTCCCCACCAGAGTGAGCCGCTGAGCCTACTCCTCATGCGTTAGAGCCCCAACGACGCGCTCCGCCACTATGATTGCCTCCTCCAGAGGCCTTACTTCACGAGTAGCTTCATAAAAGTTTTAAGTTAGTACAAGTTGTCTCAGCAAAGTACGAAGATGAAGAAATCGAAGTCTTACCAAGGCGCTCCGCCAACACCTAGCTTGGGCCCTCCGAGTCTGAAGGTTGAAAGAGACCCTCCGGCCAAGAGAGAATGAGGGGGCTGAGCCAAAGGGTGATGAAATCTTCTACGAGGTCCCTCATGCTCATCCTCAAAGCCACCCTCCACAAAAGCAGGGTCCTTGACCGTAGGACTTCGGGGCTTGTCTTCATCACACCTTCGCATCAGTAGGAGATGAGCACGTTGGTACTCCAAAGGGGGGAGTTCGCACCCACTGAAGCGTAGAACCATTCCTGGTCCCACTTCGAGTACCACTTGCTATTAGTGACCCTCGCTAGGAAGACATCCTGGTACTCCTTCCAAAGCTAGAAGTTGGCACTCCCAAAGGCCAACGCCTTCTTGACACGGTCTGCCCCCTCCCTCTGCTTTGGCTGGCAGTTAGCATCATGAAGAGTGACGAAGACATCTATGCGCCCCTCGCAGCCTTCGGCCCTAATAGCCCACTCGAAGACGGACAACCTCGCCATGACATTTGGAGACAGATGAGGAAGCTCGAAGTTGTATGCCTTCAATACTTTGCTCAACATGTCCACTGCCGGCAACCCGAGGCTGGCCTCGAAGAACACTTCGAAAAGTACAAATTCATCAGCCCGAGGCCTCGGTAAAGCCTCTAACTTCGCTGGTACCCGGATCAGGATATCCACCGATATCTTCCCCTCGCAGGCTCTTCGGACAGACACCTCTATTGAAGCCAAAGGCCTCATTTCCACAGTTTGCTCGAATTTATCCGATGGAGACCAAAGGTCCCTCGGCCCCAAGCGCCTTTTGCAGGCTTCACCACCGCCGCCTGTGCCTGGTTAGAGCTCGAACTCGCGCCCAGGGTCAAGGCCTTCGATGCAACCTTCTTCGGCATCTCGTGAGGCTTCGGCGCAAAGGATGCTGAGAGGCTGCGAAGCTGGCTTCGCGCGAAGCTGGCTTCGCGCGAAGATAAGGATGGACAAGGAGAGCGAAGGATGCTAGGAGTTGGGAAGGAAGCAGAGGAGTGTGTGCCGAAGCCATGTGCGGTAAATCCATTGTTATAGGTGGTAAAAATCCCGACGGTTCCCGTGCCGAAGTCTATGACAAGTGGGTCTGATGCAAAGATGAAGCGAACCGGCGCACTCCCCGCATTGCAACAGTCAAATTTTATAACCGTTGTGGAGTTGTTTGGTCTCCCGAGGTCACCCTGTCAGTCACAGCAGGCATTTATTACCAGCACAAGTCAAAGCCCCCTTCCGTCCAAGCTCTGAAGGCCTATTTTCTCTAAAGTTACATTTTTACTTTCATTTGTCCAGAGGCGCATGCACCCCTTCGCTCCGAAGGGTTGTGGGCGAGGGGCTACTATTGGGGGAATAAGTTTTCCCTTAAACAGGGGCCAAATGACGTCAGCCTCCATAGGCCTCTAGCTTGGACCATGATACTATCGAAGTAGATCCCTCCCGCCGAAGTTATTTCCAAGCAGCAATCAGTCCAAGCCTCTGGACTCCCTTCGGAGTTAGCTTTCGGGCTCCCTTCGGAGTCCTCCGGAGTCAAGCCTACAGGCTCCCTTTGGAGCTAGCCTTTGGGATCCCTTTGGAGCCCTCCGGGGTCAAGCCTTTGGGCTTCCTTCGGGGTTCCCCAGAGCCAGCCTCTGGACCCCCTCCGGTCCCTTTCGAAGCTAAGTCTCCAGGAGTCCATTCGGAGTTCATTTCGGAGCATACGTCGAAGTCCATCTCGAAGTGTCCTTCGAAGCCTTTGATGCAGTCTCCGCCCAAAGAGCTCTGGCCACTATCTCGATCTAGGAAAATATCTTAGCTCCGCTACAGTGTAAAGTCATACCAAGGTCCCCACTACCCTTGGTATGTCATCTAGCCGTTCAGAGGTGGTGTCTATCTGACATGTCTGTAAAGCTGTAAAGCTGTTTGTACAGTAGTCTAGTCTTTTTTCCCTTCTTGCGCCTCCTACTCTGGTTTAGTGGGATCTAGAACACTTTCTAGTGGCACTCGAACCTCTTCGAGATGCACAATACTCCCACTAACTCCTTTTGAGAGAAACTCTTTCTCAAGGAACACACCATTTCGAGCGACAAACACTTTGCCCTCCTCTCTATTATAGAAATAGTATCCTTTGAGGAGCCATGTTGAATAGCATGGGCCTCATGGTTCAAGATGTGATGAGTCATTGTCAACGATAGTCAAAGGGGACAAAAGAAGAAGAGATCTGCTGTTTCATGGGCCGCGTGTGACTCAGGTACACGGGCAGCGAGCGACTGTCGGGCAGAGGAGGCTGCGAAGTCGGGCTGGCACATTCTGGGTACATGGGCCAGAAGCAGTAGAAGACCCACTGGGCTGTTGACCAGGGTAGACTCAGGTACACGGGCGCTGAGCGATTGTCGGGCTGAGAGAGCTGCGGAGTCGGGCCGGCCCAATCCGGGTACCTAGTGCAAAGTCGGTGGAGGCTTTGTCAGTTTCGGCGCAAAACTGACAACCGTTGATCTTGTATCCGATTGTCCAGAAGAGAAGCCGTAGTCGCTACGAAAACTTAGCTTCCGGATAAGTCATCTGTATCTCTAGGCCCACAGTCAGTTAGTCGTGTCTATAAAAATACCTAAGGGCAGTAGAGTCTTTTCCTTTATTCTTGCGTCTGTAAAAACCCTAAGGGGCTGGTAGAATATTCCTAGTATTGGGCAGCCTATAAATAGGGCCCCAATCCCTACGGTTTGGACTACCCTTTTGCTGAAATCAATACTACTCCTTTGGGTCACCTTTTGTCTCTTGCATTCTCTTCTCTCTTGTTGTGCGCAGCCAGGCTGCTGTTCATGGGACTTTAGCTTGCATTTATTTCATTTAGTTTGATGCTTTGAAGTTTCTATTCTGTTGAACGTGCGCAGCAAATCTGCAGCAACATTTGTTGCTTCGTTTCACGTGCACAAGCATTTTTCTACGTGTTTTGGCTTCGGTTTGCTTCTGTTCTTCACGAGCAGAGTACTAGTTCTTGCTGTTTGCAAGTAGTACTCCTCCACTGTAGCAACAGTACTCTAGTGTCAGCTTTTTTCTTTCTACTGCGTAGCTTTTTGATCGAAGTTGACAGGCCCTAGCAACTTTTCTGAATGTTTTCTGGCGAAGCTATCCTCTCTGTTCGAAGCCCCTCAGCTCCATGAGGCAGGCTTCAATCTGACATACTCGAAGGCTTCGTTGGAACTTCGAACTTCGTTCTGTGTCCTGAGTTGCTAGCTGCGAAGTACTTTTTGAACGGACAACGTCGCATACTTCGAACGACAGTGCGAAGGTACTCCGCCTCGAGCTCTTCGAAGTCCACACTTCGATAGGTTTCGAAGTTGGCCTCGAAGCTTGTCGTTCTGTTATGCTTCGTTTTGGGTTCTTTGTCGCGTGTCAGCCTTCGCTTCTCTTTTCGAAGCTTGCTCTTTTTGAAGGCAAAGTGTAGGCTTCGAATTTGGTGCCTCTGTCGTGTGACAGGCTTCGCTTCTTTGTTCGAAGGTTGTCCGTCTGTGTGTTGCATTCGAAGTTTTTTGTTTGAAGGTTTGGCTTCGAAGTACTTGGTTAGAAGCTGTGTTCGAAGTCTTGCCTTCGAAGTACATACTTCGAAGCAGGCTCCGACTTTCTCATACTTCGTTTCGAAGCACACTTCGATTCCTACCTTCGGCATCTTCACAACACCTACGACAAACTTCGACTTCCACCTCCGAACCAGACTTCGACCAGTGAAGTAGACTTCGACCTCCGAAGCAGGCTTCGGCCAGCGAAGCAGGCTTCGGCCAGCGAAGCAGGCTTCGACCAGCGAAGCAGGCTTCACCGAGTTTTGAACAGGAGACATATTTGAACAGGTAACTTATCTTCTCACTCATAGTGCACCGAGATTGCTTTACTGAGAAGTTTGTCTTGCCTAGTCTTGCGTATACTGTTTATCTGTCTATTAGCACTGCTTTGATAGTCCTCTGTTTGTCATCAGCTACTTCTAGGCTAGATACCTTTAGACTTAGGCTATCTGTTTATTTTCTGCTGCTTAGTCTTTTGAGGTGCGTTGGGTATTGGGAACAGGCCATTGATTCGAAAGAATTTTTAAGGCGCCCATTCACCCCCCCTCTGGTCGCTACTTTCAGTCCTACAAGTGGTATCAGAGCTTGGTTAGGGTTTTTCCATACCTTAACTGGTTCTAAACCCCGGTAGTGACCATGACGTCTCCTCGCAAGGTCCCGTCCTTGGAAGCCTATGGCTATAATTATTGGAAGACTCGCATGCGAGCCTATCTTATGAGCCAGGGTTCGGACATTTGGGATATTTGTGTTCACACCACGTTTGTCATATTGCCAGTTACTGAGCAGGGTACTGCTGGCATCATTGCTCAGCATCTGAGCAACAGTAAGGCTGTGAACATTCTTTTCTCTGGTTTAGGTCCCACTGAGTTTGAGCGTGTGAGTTATCTCTCCACTGCGAGAGAGATCTGGGCTACCCTCAAGGCACACCATGAGGGAATAGCCCAGGTCAAGGCTCGACTCTATCAGACCTACCGACGTGAATACGAGAACTTCACACAGAAGCCGGGTGAATCTGTTGAAGCCTTGTTTGGTCGTTTTCAATCGATCATTAACAAGCTTCGGGACAACAAGGCTGAGGGTGCTTAGTTAGTCTCAGATCATGAGCAGGCGCTCAAGGTTCTTCATACCTTGGACCCAAAGATCTGAGAGATCAAGGTATCCTCTATCGTTGAGAGCACTTCTTACGATACCTTGACCATTTCTGAGTTGTTTAGCAAGCTGAAGGCCACTGAGGTAGATATCCAGTTGAGATCAAATCTCACTGATTCTGGATCAAAGTCCCTGGCCCTTGCTACACCTTCAGTTGATCCCTCTGCTATGAGCTGTGCTGGGTTCTCTTTGATGTCTATCACTGAGGACCAGCTTGAGTCTTTGGGAGATGATGATTTGTGTCTGTTTAACAACCGGGTGCGTCGTGTCTATGACAAAAGGATGTTCAAAAGACACGGCACAAAATCTGGGTGCTTTGAGTGTGGTGATCCAGGACACTTCATCGCCGACTGCCCCAAGAGAAATGGACACAAGAAGGGCACCAGTGGCAGCTTCCATGACTCCAGCAAGCATGAGAGCTCATCCTTCAACAAGGGCAAGCCGAAGACCCGATTCTTCAAGAAGGCCCTGAAGGACTACCGGCGAGAGAACAAGAAGCGCGACAAGGCCTTCTTCGCCGAGATAGAGAAGAGCTACTCCAAGCGGTCCACGTCTTCTTCCTCTTCATCGAGCTCGAGCAATGAGGAGATCGCCATCAGTAAGGGGAAGGACAAGGATGATCCGGCGGGCCTCTGCTTCATGGCTTTCGGAGACAAGCCGAAGAGCTGCTCACACCAGCGCCGAAGATCCCGCAAGAGCTTCTGTTCAATGGCTCTTGGGGATAAGGATGAAAAGAGCTCCTCCGATGACTCTGACGACGACGACAACAAGGTATCATCCTACGAGCGTGAAATCATTGATTTACTTGAGAGCAATCGTCAGGAGTTGAAATATCGGGAAAAACTGCTTATGGGGGCTAAGAAGAGGATAGATGACTTAGAGAGTGAGCTTGCCGTGGCCAGCGGCAGAATTGAGAGTCTATCTTCTTCCTCTTGCTTGGGTGATAGCAGTGAGTGCCCGAAGTGTGAAGTGCTTCTGTGTGACTTGTCGACTCTGAAGTCCAGGTACACAGAAAGGGTTGATGAGAGGGACGCTTTGGCCACTGAGCTTGAAAGCGCTCAGCTAGAGCTGAAAGATGCTCAAGCCACTGTCGTCGCACCTTGTGTTGATTGCCCGTCTCATCTAGCTGCCTTAGCTGAGCTGAAATCCAAGGGTGATGAACATTTGGGTGATTTGGAGAGGTTGAGAGCTGAGCTTGCCGAGACTAGGCTAGAGCTTGAGACTCTGTCAGTTCCACACACTGTCTATGAGAACTGTCTGTCTCTTAGAATGGAGTTGATTAAGCTGAAAGCCGAAAAGTCTATCCAAGTAGAGAGTGAGTGTGAGACCTGCTTGTCTCAGGTGGAGGTTCTAGCTTCCTTGAGAGAGGAGCTAGCAGATTCTCAGAATGAGAACTTTTACCTCCGTTCTATCCTGAGTTGGATCAGTTCTAGAGAGCCACAGCTCGGCATGATGATCCAGCAGTTCAAGAGGCAGGATGGTTTTGGGGTAGGTTACACCTACACCAAGGCTGACTTTGAGAGTGCCATTAGCTGGGCAGTGGATTGGAGCAAAATTACTCCAGAGCAGAGGTATCCCAAGACTCACTCCACTGAGACCTCCCAGGCATGTCAGCCCAAGGATGGAGTGATTCATGAACCACCCAAAGCTCCACCCAAGAAGCCTATCTGGGTTCCTAAGCCCAAACACCTCCACTCTTCTCTAGACTCTCTTCCTGGACCCTCTCAACCCAAGAAGACCACACCAAACACTACCAAGCCCAAACATCCCAAGCCTCAACCACATCCCAAGAAGCCCACCTATCATTGTGAGTACTGTCAGAGAAACGGGCATCTTGCGGAGTTCTGCTTCAGGAGGAAGCGGGTTGAGAGAGCAGAGAGGGCTCGTAGTGATCAGGAGCAGTTCTACCAGCAGGGTGGTAGACTGCGTGTTCCTCGGTGCGGGGAGAGGCTGGAGGCCAGGCCGCGTCGTGTAGGTGGTGGTAGAGGAGACGACTTTCTTGCCCGTGCTCCAGTTGGTGGTGTCCGTTCTGGCAGAGTTCTAGGCCGTGTTGGCTACGGTCCTGGACCTCGTGGCCGCAGGGTTAGGCAGAACCAAGGACCGCGCTTTGAGCCGTGTTTTGGTCCAAACTCTTTTGATGGTTTTCGCTTTCCATCTTTTGAGCAGATGGCTCGACACTGGTTTAGCTCTTTTGCTAAACCTGGTGTCGGACCATTTGCTCTCACTTACAGCCACTGATTGTGCAAGATCGGGGACTGGAGGACGTTTGGATCATGGACTCAGGATGCTCTCTCCACATGACGGGACATCGCAGATGGTTCTCCAGTCTCACTCCCCCGAGCTCCAAAGAGTACATCACATTCGGGAAAGTGGTCAGGGGAAGGTAAGTGGCATTGGCTCAATTCGCATTTCAGATCATTTCTCTTTGAAGAATGTTGCTTTGGTTAAAAATTTGAACTTTAATTTGATTTCTGTTTCGCAACTTCTTGAGGATGGTTTGGAAGTGCGTTTTAAGAAGGGTAATTCTTCTGTGGTTGATTCTAGAGGGTCTTTGATTTGCCAGATTTTACCATTCGACAAAGTTTTTCGAATTGACTTCTATAGTTCTTTTGGCCCTTCTCGCTGTTTGATTGCTGGATCTTCTTCTGAGCTCTAGAAGTGGCATAGGAGGTTAGGTCACTTGAGTTTTGATCTGCTAGTCAGGTTAAGCTCTATGGACCTCATCCGAGGATTGCCCAATCTTAAGATGGAGAAGGATCTAGTTTGTCATCCTTGTCGTCATGGGAAAATGGTTGCCGCTTCTCACTCACCTGTGACTCAGGTGATGACTTCGTATCCGGGCGAGCTTTTACATTTGGACACTGTAGGTCCAGCTGGGGTACGCTCAGTCGGTGGGAAGTGGTATGCACTTGTGATTGTTGATGATTTTTTTCGATTCTCGTGGGTTTTCTTTTTGGAGTCTAAGGATGAGACTTTTCATTTTGTTCATGACCTGATTTTGAAGCTGAAGAATGAGAACAATGGTCGGATGCGAGCAATTCACTCCGACAACGGCTCTGAGTTCAAGAACTCTCAGTTCGTCAGCTTCTGTAGTGATCAGGGTCTGGATCATCAGTTTTCTTCTCCTTACACTCCCCCACAGAACGGCGTTGTGGAACGAAAGAACCGCACGCTAGTGGAGATGGCCAGGACGATGCTCGATGAGCACAGGACTCCTAGGCGTTTTTGGGCTGAAGCCATGAACACGGCTTGCTATCTGGCCAACCGCATCTTTCTTAGAGCTTACCTTGGTAAGACATCACATGAATTGCGGTTTGGCAGATAGCCCAAGGTGAGCCACTTGCGAGCGTTTGGCTGCAAGTGCTTTGTGCTCAAGAAGGGAGGGCATTTGGACAAGTTTGAGTCTCGTTGCTGGATGGTGTTTTCTTGGCTACGCTTTGCATTCTCGAGGTTTTCGTGTTTGGAACCTCGAATCCCAGCTGCTTGTCGAGACTTGTGAGGTTTCATTTGATGAGTCCTTGCCTTCTTTGACTCCTTCTTTTGAGCTCTCTGGTGATGATGAGCTCGGAGAGTCCATCTTCGAGGAAGATGAGGATACTCCAGCTGCTGATGAGGGTGGGCCTTCTGCATCCCCCGCAGAGCCCACACCTTCTGAGACTTCGACTGAGGATGAGGGCGGACCTCTGATCACTTCTTCCACTACGATCGAGCCCCCTCAGTCGAGTCCAGAGGTGCCTGCTGCTGACTCCGGTGAGGTGACTTCAGATCACCAGGGAACCCGAGCAGTTCAGCGTGACCATCCCTCAGAGCTCATCATAGGTGATTTGACTGAGAGAACTTTGCGTTCTTCTGCCTCTCTCGCTGTGTTTGCTGAATCTGCGTTTGTTGCATCTTTTGAGCCCAGAGACGTTTCTCATGCTCTTTCTGATTCTAATTGGATTAATGCTATGCAAGAAGAGCTTGAGAACTTTGTCCGCAATCGGGTTTGGACATTAGTTGAGCCGCCACCAGGATGTAACCCCATAGGCACCAAGTGGGTATTCAAGAACAAACAAGGTGAAGATGGGGTTGTGGTGCGCAACAAAGCTCGACTGGTTGCCCAGGTTTTTGCCAAAGGGAAGGTATTGACTTTGAAGAAACCTTCGCTCCTGTTGCCCGTCTTGAGACCATTCGTATTCTTCTAGCTTTTGCCGTTTCGAAGGGTTTTAAGCTTTTTCAAATGGATGTCAAGAGTGCTTTTCTGAATGGGTACATAGAAGAGGAGGTTTATGTTAGGCAACCCCCCGGTTTTGAGAACCCTAAGTTTCCTCGACATGTTTTTAAATTGCAAAAGGCTTTATACGGGTTGAAGAAAGCACCCAGGGCTTGGTATGACCGGTTGAAGCAATTTTTTTTGGGGAAGGGCTTTGTGATGGGTTCGGTGGATAAAACTCTTTTCTTGCTCACAGATGCTTCAGATTTTTTAGTTGCTCAGATTTACGTGGATGATATTATCTTTGGCGGTACTACTGATTCTCTTGTGTTCAAGTTTTCTAAGCAGATGCACAACGAGTTTGAGATGAGCCTCATGGGTGAGCTCAAGTACTTCTTAGGGCTCCAGATCAAGCAGACCAAAGACGACACCTTCATCCACCAAGGTAAGTACACTCGCGACATGCTTAAGAAATTTGACTTTGGTGGTGAATTGAAGCCGCAGATGACCCCGATGGGCACTTCTGGGGGTCTGGACAAGGATGAGAGCGGTGTCAAGGTTAATGAAAGGGAGTTTCGAGGGATGATCGGTTCGCTGTTGTACCTGACGGCAACAAGACCGGACATTCAGTTCGCTGTGGGACTTTGCGCGCGTTTTCAGTCTTCACCACGCGCGTCTCACCGGCAGGCTGTCAAGTGCATCTTCAGGTATCTCACTTATGCGCCCGATCTTGGTCTTTATTATTCAGCTTCATCATCTCTCGATTTATCTGGCTTTTCGGATGCCGACTTTGGTGGGTGCCGGTTGGATCGCAAGTCGACTTCCGGTACTTGCCAGTTTCTTGGTTCTTCTCTTGTCTCTTGGTCTTCTCGAAAGCAATCTGGAGTTGCTCTTTTGACCACAGAGGCTGAGTACGTAGCTGCTGCTAGCTGCTGCTCACAGTTAGTTTGGATGATTTCCACTCTGCGAGATTTTGGGTTATTCTTTCCTACCAGGGTTCCATTGTTTTGCGACAGCACCAGTGCTATTAGTGTAGGGAAAAACCCATGTCTCCATTCAAAAACCAAACATATTGATGTGCGCTTTCACTTCTTGCGGGATCAATATGAGAAAGGTGTTATTGACCTTGTTCATGTTGATACCCATCATCAGTTGGCTGACATTTTCACTAAACCCCTAGATCAGTCTACATTTGAGCGTTTACGAGGGGATTTGGGTGTTGTATATCCTTTTTAGGATATTTTGCGTTAGTTTTATTTCTTCTTTACTCTTTTCTTGAGTCTTTCTGTGTGTGTTCATATCTTGCATATTCACATATCACACTTTTGAGCTTGCTTCTGTTATATGATTGAACTGCTTTACTTATTCTAGCTGGTACATGCTTTTGATTACTTGTCGATGATCATGCTTTGCTTCAGTTCAAATGATATGTCTGATATCTGTCATATGCATGGCTTTTATGCTTTAAAATTGAAAAATGATCACCATTGCTTCTGCTAACTAGCATGCGTAGGCTGAATGTTCTTGCTATCTGTTACATGCCTTGTAGCTAGTTTCTGACTTAGATGCAAATATGCAACTTGGACATCTGTATGCTTTAAACATGGAAATGTGCTATAAAAATGATGAAAATTCGAGAAAAATGAAAATTCCATGCCTTTTTGTGCATAACTTGAAAAGATCCAGGTGGGTTTGCTTTGTCGCATTACATTTGTTCTGGACTGCATACCATAGCACTTTGGTATGAACTAGGACAGTGTAGTGTATGCCAAGACCAATGTCTTAAGCTTCTGATGGTCCAGATCTGGCCTAGGCTTGACTTGGTCGGTCAGCATAAGGTTTGACATGCAAATAACCCCTGGCAAAAATGAAAAAGGAAAAAGAAAAAAGCTTGAAAATTGAAATGATAACAAGTTTGCTGAAGCACTTTGTTTCGGAACAATGCTTATCTTGGTAGATATCAGTTAGCTTTTGCATCTCATGTTTTACCTTACTTGTTTTACTGGAAAATGTGGTGATGCTTTTTGTTTGCAAAAACTGAAAAATGCGTGCTAATGACTTTCTTTAGATATCATCTGTTGCACTGATCATGCCATGTGTCTTAGACAATATCTCTTTTGCTATACTTGTTAGATGCTGTAATTGCAGTCAATCATATTTGAGAAGCATGCTTTCTACACTCCTTATGCACTCTAGTTGAATTCACTACATATTTTGAGGGGGAGTTGCATTTCAGGGGGAGTCTGTGTCTCTATTGGGTGCTTGATGAGTTCACTTGTCAACAAGGGGGAGAAAATTCGGGATCAGAGTTTAAGGGGGAGCTCTTACTCTGTTGATATCCTTGTTGTTCTGAAATCGCACTCATTTTTGAGCTATTACGTTTTGGTTAACCATAATGACCACTTCTTGCTTTTGTTTGGCTTTCGGTCATTAGGGTTATACTTTGACCTTATTTTTTCTTCTTCTTTGTTTTTCTTGTGTTTTGTTTTCGTGTTTCCACATTTGTTCGCAGGTGCTGAAGAGCTGAAAAAGAGGAGTGTTGACAATGCACTCATCAAGGGGGAGATTGAGGAGCCATGCTGAATAGCATGGGCCTCATGGCTCCAGATGTGATGAGTCATTGTCAACGATAGTCAAAGAGGACAAAAGAAGAAGAGATCTGCTGTTTCATGGGCCGCGTGTGACTCAGGTACACGGGCAGCGAGCGACTGTCGGGCAGAGGAGGCTGCGAAGTCGGGCTGGCCCAATCCGGGTACATGGGCCAGAAGCAGTAGAAGACCCACTGGGCTGTTGACCTAGGGTAGACTCAGGTACACGGGCGGTGAGTGATTGCCGGGCTGAGAGAGCTGCGGAGTCGGGCCGGCCCAATCCGGGTACCTAGTGAAAAGTCGGTGGAGGCTTTGTCAGTTTCGGCGCAAAACTGACAACCGTTGATCTTGTATCCGACTGTCCAGAAGAGAAGCCATAGTCGCTACGAAAACTTAGCTTCCGGATAAGTCATCTGTATCTCTAGGCCCACAGTCAGTCAGTCGTGTCTGTAAAAATACCTAAGGGCAGTAGAGTCTTTTCCTTTATTCTTGCGTCTGTAAAAACCCTAAGGGGCTGGTAGAATATTCCTAGTGTTGGGCAGCCTATAAATAGGGCCCCAATCCCTAGGGTTTGGACTACCCTTTTGCTGAAATCAATACTACTCCTTTGGGTCACTTTTTGTCTCTTGCATTCTCTCTTCTCTCTTGTTGTGCGCAGCCAGGCTGCTGTTCATGGGACTTTAGCTTGCATTTATTTCATTTAGTTTGATGCTTTGAAGCTTCTATTCTGTTGAACGTGCGCAACAAATCTACAGCAACATTTGTTGCTTCGTTTCACGTGCACAGGCATTTTTCTACGTGTTTTGGCTTCGGTTTGCTTCTGTTCTTCATGAGCAGAGTACTAGTTCTTGCTGTTTGCAAGTAGTACTCCTCCACTGTAGCAACAGTACTCTAGTGTCAGCTTTTTTGCTTTCTACGGCGTAGCTTTTTGATCGAAGCTGACAGGCCCTAGCAACTTTTCTGACTGTTTTCTAGCGAAGCTATCCTCTCTGTTCGAAGCCCCTCAGCTCCGTGAGGCAGGCTTCAATCTGACATACTCGAAGGCTTCGTTGGAACTTCGAACTTCGTTCTGTGTCCTGAGTTGCTAGCTGCGAAGTACTTTTTGAACGGACAGCGTCGCATACTTCGAACGACAGTGCGGAGGTACTCCACCTCGAGCTCTTCGAAGTCCACACTTCCACCTCCGAACCAGACTTCGACCAGTGAAGTAGACTTCGACCTCCGAAGCAGGCTTCGGCCAGCGAAGCAGGCTTCGCCGAGTTTCGAACAGGAGACAGATTTGAACAGGTAACTTCTCTTCTCACTCATAGTGCACCGAGATTGCTTTACTGAGAAGTTTGTCTTGCCTAGTCTTGCGTATACTGTTTATCTGTCTATTAGCACTGCTTTGATAGTACTCTGTTTGTCATCAGCTGCTTCTAGGCTAGATACCTTTAGACTTAGGCTATCTGTTTATTTTCTGCTGCTTAGTCTTTTGAGGTGCGTTGGGTATTGGGAACAGGCCATTGATTCGAAAGAATTTTTAAGGCGCCCATTCACCCCCCTCTGGGAGCTACTTTCGGTCCTACATCCTTTGGTTTCCCTAGAATACCCCACGAAGAAGCACTTGTCAGACTTAGGACTGAGCTTGTCAGACGTCATACGTTTGACATACGCATCACATCCCCTAATATTTAGAAAAGACAATGTTGGCGTAAAAGATTACGCTAACAGGTTTCTGTAGAAAAGAAACTAACAAACGAAGTGTTTGCGAAGCAAACTGTTCTAAGCCTTCGAAAGGATAATAACTTAGAATAGTTCGAAAGTGTATATTGATTCACTTGTAATCGGTCCCTATTACAGGGTAAAATGGGGGGTATTTATAGGCCTAAACATTAAGGAAAAGACCTATTTACCCTTCTATTACAACCGACATTAAGGAAACTATTCGGTTTCCTTAATAGGGCTAAAATGGTAAAAGACTAATCTAATAGGATAGAAGATAAGTCTTCCATCTTAGCTGGCAGAAAAGATCTTGAAGGACTTTGGTTCGAAGACATACTTCGAACCAATGCCTGCCTTCGGGCTTCGAACCAGGTTCCATGCACCTTCGAAGATGGACTTCGGACAATCTTCGAACTGGTCAGCTGTCTTCATGCTGCTTTGGCAATAACCCTGAAGATGAGATATTTTCCCCCAACAGTAGCCCCTCGAATACGCTTCTCCGTTCGACCTGTAACGTTAGGAGAGCAGTATACGGAAAGAAAAGATAACCAATCATAGGGGTTATTGATTTTTGTTTTATCTTCGAAATACATGAAGATATGAACTTCGAATCAGTCATAAGATAATTACTTTTCGAACTACCTTAGAACTGATTCAAGAAGTTCGAAAGTCTTTTTGGACTTAGAAAATATAGCCGTTAGTTTCTGTTTCTAACGGAGTTATACGAAGCGTTATTTTCGGAGGAAAATAACAGGCGGGAATGCGAAAGGGCAGAGCCCAAACGGTAACAAACGGAAAGTTTAGGCTATAAATAAAGAACTCCAGAACTTACTCGATTACCTTTTCACTGCTTGCTCCCAGTCAAAAGCCTTTTGAGTTCTTGAGTTCTTGAGCCCTAGTCCCCACTCTCTCGGATCGATCCAGCGATTGCGATGGCGAAGACCAAAGGCTCTGCACCTCCTTCGACCTTGGCTCGTCAGCAAGCGGCTGCGGCAGCGGCAGCGGCAACAGTGGCGGCAACGCCCTCGATGCAGGCGACAACTTCAATGGCGGCAAAGGGAAAAAATCCCCAAATCGCCGATGATCAAGGTCTGTGCCCTCCATCGACCAAATATCTGGACCAATCCTTTGAATTAGGACATTCAACCTGCAAAAGAGAGTCCCTGGCAATGGCAGTAGGAGGAAACATAGGTGCGGGAGTTATGATCCGAAAACCAGGGAAAGAAACAATCCCATCACCAAGACCCGGAGAAGTCGTAGTGTTCGAAGCTTTTTTCGAAGCAGGCTTGGGCCTTCCTGCTGTAGATTTCTTGGCTGAAGTCCTTGACTTATTTCATGTAACTCTCCCCCAGCTGTCTCCGAATGCTGTAGCTAGATTAGCTATCTTCGAGTGGGCTCTAAGAGCCGAAGGTTGTGAGGGGAGGGCCGAAATCTTCGCAGCATTGCATAGAGCAACTTGTCAGCCGAAGACCTTCGTAGGCTCCGGAGGTGAAAAAGTAGTGGTTGCCTTCGGAAGCATCAATTTCAGGCTTCGAGATGAATACGCTCTGCGATTCCCTGCTAAAGCCATCAATGCTAGATGGTATACTGATTGGGTGCTGAAATGGTTCTATGCCGAAGTCGGGGCAAGCAATCCTCTGGCTGGACCTCTTAAAGAAATCCAGTTCCGAAAAGAAGCTTTGGTGCGTCCTGACGAAGGCCAATTCGAAGCCCGTCTGAACTTGCTTGAAAAAGTTAGCCGAAGACTCAGTATGCGGGATTTGGCCGAAGAGTTCATTGGTCTTCAAATTCCTCCGTTGATGGCTGACTGGCCTATTATCTTCGAAGATGATTCCGAAGGTGGTCTTCGGAGAATTAACCTGACTTCAAGTCCTACAGGTAACTTCGAAAACAACATGCATTAAACATATTTACTTCGAAGAAAAACTGACTTGAATTATTTATTTTGCAGAATCTTCAGCCCCTGTTACTTCAGAGCAAATTGTAAGGGCTTCGGAGAAGATTTTGGGTGCTCCAACTCCGTCAGAAAAAGAATGGCGAATCAAATTAGTCGGAAGTTGGGAGCGTTTTAACAGAGTATGGGGAATGCTGGAGTTAACTCCACCCCCTCTGACGGACTGGGTGCCTCAGGAGAAAGGCCCCAAGAAAAGAGTAGCCGAAGCCGGAGCTTCGGGTTCAGCAAAGACTCCGGTGAAGAGGGTGGCTCGGAAGCCGAAGAACCTCGCACCTTTAGATCCTATACCTTCGAGCTCCAGGGCTTCGGTCTCCGATTCCCAAGAAGAAGTGGAAAGGTTACTTGTGCGCCTATTGGAAGAGAATGAAACTCAAAGGGCCGCACAAACCGAAGTGCCTGTGAACGTTCCGGAGTCCAGAGAAAATGTTGATCAACCAAGGACTTCGGTAGTTCAAGAAGATGTAGCTCAGGACGAAGTTCCTGTGGATGAAAGTGGGGTTGAAGTCATTATGGCTTCGATTCCCGAAGAAGCAGCGAGGACTACCCAGGACGATGCTCCTGTAGTCCATGATTCAACGGCTGATTCAGATGAAGAATTGGCTTTCGATCCACCAATCAGTCCGACAACCACTCCTCCACGGACTGCCGAAGGTAGAATTCGAAGAACTTTTGTATTTATTTGAATTTTTATACTATGTATAATACTTTTGATTGTTTTGCAGAACCCACTCCTATGGAAGAAGTTCGCCAGGAGGAAATAATTCCTGAACCTTCGACGACTTCGGAGCCAGCCCCAAGAGTTACTCAAAAGGGGCCTGGAAGAGGCAAAAGACAAATAGAGCCCCTGCCTGCTATAAGCTCCGAATCAACTCCGTCTGACTCAACAGACGAGAGCCAATCTTCCAGGGAGGTTCGAACTCCAGTGGCTCCGAAGTCCGCAGGCCAAAGCTCCGGTCCTTCATTGAACGAAGATGACCAAGAGGCAATAAGCATGCTCCCCTTGCTGGCTCCTTTCTTAGGGCAAACAACTGGTCTTCGGACTTTGCTCGAACCTTTGGATCGAGCTAGTCGTGAGATAGGGGAGACCGAATTAGTGGCCATCCTGCGCAAGGCTGACAGGACGGAGCTTAATGCCATTATTGAACGTACAGCTTATCAGGTATGAAACAACTGCAAATTATTATAGAATTTATCTTCGAATGAATATTTACTTTGATTTTTACTTTGGCAGCAAACTGTCTTGGCCCGAGCTGCAAGTCTATGCAATGACGAAGAAATCGCTCGGCTTCGGGAAGAAAATAGCACTCTTCGAAGGAATTTTAACATCTCCGAAAGTCGAGTGACTCAAATGGACAATATAATATTAACAGAGCGAAGGGCCAGGCAAAGCTTGGAGGCTGTAAAGAAAGAGCTCGAAGCGGAAAGGATTGTGCTTCGAGCAGAAGTTGACAAACTACGGACGGAGCATGCTACTGCAGGGTCTAGGCTCGTCCGGCTTGAAGAGGAAGCTAGCCAATTGTTGACACAGAAAAATACTTTGACCACTGAGAATGCTAGGCTTTCTGGGGTTTTGGACGAAGTTACTTCGGCAAAGGATGCGCTGAATGAGGATAAGTTGAAGTCTGAGAAGGTGGCTGCGGAGATTATGAATCAGTTGTTAGAAGTCCTGGAGTACTTCGGTACTACTGGAATTCTCCCTTCTGATGATAACATCAGCCTTCTGCGCCGGTTGAAAAGGATCCAAGGGGTGGCGAAGCAGATGAAGACGGCGGGCATTAGATACGGAGAACTCTCCGGACATGTGTCTGCTGTTGGTCTGCTTCGCTATTACGAGGATTTGGGCCGATCAATAACTCCGGACGCAGGAAGAGGTCCAATCACCTTCGACGACGACCGACTTCTCAAACCTTCCGAAGGCGTAGCTGCTGCTTGGCGGGCCTTCCAAACTTCGTGGAGAGCCGAAGGTCGATCTGCGATCAAGGCTTGGATTGATGAAGGCCAACGCCAGAAGCATGTTCGAAGCCAAGCTTCGAGCAGCCAACCTCCTTCAAACCCACAGGTTTAGGAATGTTTTAGGATTTTTAACCGTGTAAAGCTTTGTGCTTGTAATCATTTATCAATGAAAATCTTGTTTGTTATATTTTTAGGCTTTGCCTCTTATCGAAGATATCGAAGTGTTAGAGCTTAACAGCGAACTTCGCTCATTGTGGAAAACCTTCGAACTTCTCAAGAGTTATAAACGTCCTCGATTCCTTATCCCTCGAGATGACTCCGGCGTTATTGCGCTCGAAGTAATCAAAGACGTATTGTCTTATATTAAAGAGGAAGATAAAGAGAGCGACGCAAACACCTCGTCTTCTGAAGACACTAATTGGTCCGAAGACGAAGGTGAAGCCCAAAATAAAAGATCTGAAGATCTTAGAAGCTGGGAGAGAAGCCCCGAGCGGCTTCGAACTTGGGCCGAACTTCAACAAGAACAGAAGGATTTTAGAGCTTCGAAGGGGAGAAAAAGAGTTAAACGTAAAGTTCTTAGAACTTCCGATGTTGGAACTAGTCGTTCCACCCCTAGCTCTCGGGACCGAAGAGGTCTCCGATTCCTTCTTGGTATAGATACCAATTTTTCATAATGTAATTTGTAAATACATTTGTTTTGATAATGAAAGCCGATTTAAAATTGTCTCCATATTTACTAGCCCCTCTTTGGGGATAAGCAACTTCGAACTGTATTCGAAGATGGTTATGCGCAAAGAAAAAACTTCGGAGTACAATTTTTTGGGGGTTCGGAGCCCCTCTGTCATTTTAAAGATCTTTTGAAACCTTATGAAATATCTTCGACTATTTGTAGTCAAAAGAATGGTAACTTGGTACCTTTGTTTGCTTTACGAAAGAAATCAATTAAGATAACTTCGAGGACACTTTAGTGTCTTAAGAAATTTGCCACTTTGGACACATATGAACAGACATTCGAAGCTCATGGCTTAAATGCTGTTTTCCTTTAGCCACTTTCGGCTGTTTTTTTTTTGCAGAAATCTACCAGCCGGAGCTTGGATTTCGCAGAAATTGTAGCCACCTTCGGCTATTTTTGCAGAAGTCTACCAGCCGGAGCTTGGACTTCGCAGAATTTGGCCACTTGGGCTCTTTTTTGCAGAAGTCTACCAGCCGGAGCTTGGACTTCGCAGAATTTGGCCACTTGGGCTCTTTTTTGCAGAAGTCTACCAGCCGGAGCTTGGACTTCGCAGAATTTGGCCACCTTCGGCTCTTTTTACGGAAGTCTGACAAGCTGCAGCTTGGACTCCGCAGATTTTGGCCACCTTCGGCTCTTTTTACGGAAGTCTACCAGCCGAAGCTTGGACTCCGTAGAATGTGGTATTGGCTCTTTTACGGATGCCTACAAGGTATCAGCTTGGGCTCCGGATGGATTTCAGCCACCACACCGGAGGCTTCGACTTTAAGGGTTCGAAGTCCGGAAATACAGCCCTGCTTAATACACTTCCCTCTCGAACGACTTCCGTCCCAGCGCGTCCGCTCGGGAGACTAGGAGCGTCAAGGGGAAGGCACGCTACAGGATGTATGCTTTATTAATTTAGAGGTGATTACAAGCGAATTACAAGGAGCCCTTATGCGAAGTATCGCTTTAGGTGCTCCGCATGCCAAGTATGTGCTAACTCTTCACCTTCTAAATTAGCTAATTTAAATGAACCAGGGCGCCCCGAGCGGACGATTAGATATGGACCTTCCCATTTATTGCCTAACTTCCCTGGTGCTATAATGCTTCGTAGAACAAGATGACCCGGTCTTAACTCGCTGAGCTTAACCTTCGGGTTATACCAAGTCTTCGTCTGCTGATGATACTTTGATAAATTAGCTACAGCTCGAAGCCTTGTCTCTTCTGACAAATCTAACGAAGCTTGTCTTTCTTCTTCGATGTCTGGTTCGGTGCTGCGAAGTGATCCTCCTTTGAGCTCCATTGGAGTCATAGCTTCATCTCCGAATAGTAGTCTGAACGGAGTAAAACCTGTGGACCTTGTTTGCGTAGTCCGAATGGACCACAGAATCTTCGGAAGCTCTTCGGTCCACAGTCCCTTTGATAATCCTACTATTCTTCGATTTAGCCCTGATAAGATATTTCCATTGGCTCGCTCAACTGCTCCATTCGACTGAGGATGTCTCACTGCAGCAAAACATAGTTGAATGCCTAGGTCTTCGCAAAACTTCCTGAAGGGTTCTGCGTCGAACTGTGTTCCATTATCAACTGTGAGATATCTAGGCACTCCGAACCGGCAAATAATGCTTTTCCAGAAGAATTTCTGTACATTATTCGAAGTGATAGCTGTTAAGGGCTCTGCTTCCACCCACTTAGAGAAATATTCGATAGCTACCACTGCGAACTTTAGATTTCCCTTTGCTAACGGAAAGGGACCAATTAGATCCATACCCCATCTGGCCATAGGCCATACCGGAGCAATGACTTGAAGAGCTGTTGGTGGGCGATGACTCCGTCGACCCATCCACTGGCATCCTTGGCAAGTGCGGACTAAGCTCTCCGCATCAGCTGTTATTGTGGGCCAATAAAGCCCCTGGCGAAGTGTTTTTCCTGCCAGAGCTCTAGGGGCTAAATGGCTTCCACAAAGGCCTTCGTGAATTTCTCGAAGAATTTCTTGGCCTTCGGCTTGAGATATACATCGGAGTAGAGGGGAACATACTCCGGCCTTGTATAATATACCGTTGATTAGCTGATAGTTTCTTGCTCTGAGCTTTAATCTTGACAATTGGGGCTCTTCGGGCAAATTTGTTCCTCCTTGCAAGAGTTCTATGATTGAATCCTTCCAATCTGCACTAGGAATGCAGAGAACCTCTGCAGAAGCAACTTGTGGCACCGAAGGTATATTGAGCTCCTCATAGAAAGCTTCGTCAGGCACATCCACAGCTCCGGCAGCAGCCTTCGCTAAAATGTCCGCTTGCACGTTTTCAGCTCTTGGTATACTCCGAATGGAAATACCCTTGAAATGTGCTTCGATCTTGCGAATTTCTTCCAAATACTTTGCAAGCTGTGGATGTCGGACCTGAAAACTTTTGTCTACGTGTCCTGCTACTATCTGAGAATCTGTCTTTATAATTATTCTTGTAGCCCCTAGAGCACGTGCTTTCCGAAGTCCCAATAATATTCCTTCGTACTCCGCTATATTATTGGTAGACTTAAAGTTGAGTCTTGCGGAATACATTGCTCTTTGCCCTGACGGTGAAATTAATACTGCCCCAATGCCTGCTCCGGATGCTTGAAAAGCCCCATCGGAGTAAACAGTCCAAACTCCGTCATCTGATTTCTCCGGAGTCAACTTCGCAGGTGGAGTCCACTCTGCTACGAAGTCTGCTAGAACTTGAGATTTGATAGCTGTCCTTGCCAGGAAAGATATGCCGAAGGGTGCTAGCTCTACTGCCCACTTTCCAATCCTTCCAGTGGAATCTTTGCTTCGGAGCATATCTCCTAAAGGATACGAAGTTGGTACAATTACATTATGAGCCAAAAAATAATGTCTTAGCTTCCTCGAAGCCATTATCAGAGCATAAATGAACTTTTCAAGTTCGGAGTATCTTGTCTTCGCTCCTGACAATGCTTCGGATACAAAATAGACAGGATTTTGGACCAACTTCCCATTAATATCTGCTTCTCTGACAAGGACTGCGCTGACAGCTGAACCTGTAGCTGCAAGATACAGGAGTAGGGTTTCGTCCGCAACAGGCACCGTGAGTGTAGCAAGATTGCTGAGATAATCTTTAATATCTTCGAAGCTTTTCTGACACTCCGGTGTCCATGCAAAATCTTCGGACCCTTTCAAAGCTTTAAAAATTGGCAAACTCCTCTCCGCAGACCTTGATAAAAACCTGCTAAGTGCGGCCAGACGTCCAGTCAGCTTTTGCACTTGCTTTAAATTCTCGGGAGGAGCCATCTTCTGCAGCGCAGTTATTTGAGTAGGGCTAGCTTCAATTCCCCTGCTTGAAACTAAGTACCCTAACAACTTTCCAGCCTTAGCTCCGAATATACATTTTTCGGGGTTAAGGCGGATCCCACATGTCCGAAGGCTATGGAATGTTTCTGCTAAGTCTAGGCTATGTTGGTGCTTTAAAGCACTCTTTATTACAATATCATCCATATAGGCCTCCACATTGCGACCTAGTTGATGACCTAGAGCCTTAGCAACTAATCTTGAAAAAGTAGCCCCGGCATTTCTTAGGCCGAAGGGCATTCTTACATAGCAGAAGACTCCCGAAGGAGTTACAAAGCTCGTCTTGATTTCATCTTCGCGCTTCAACCATATTTGATGATATCCGGAATACGCGTCGAGGAAGCTTAGTAACTCCGAACCTGCAGTGGAGTCAACTAGTTGATCAATTCGGGGCATGGGGTAGGGGTCACGTGGGCACGCTTTATTCAAAGATGTGAAATCAATGCACATGCGCCACTTTCCGGAAGACTTCTTCCTGACGAAGACTGGGTTGGCTAGCCATTCTGTATGGGCCACTTCTCTGATAATCCCAGCCTTCAACAGTTTTTCAACTTCGTCCTTAGCTAGAGCAGCTCTCTCTGCGGACATCTTCCGGAGCCCTTGTCGAACAGGCCGGGCCTTCGGGTTTACAAGCAAGCTGTGCTCAATAATATCCCGATCGACTCCGGTGATATCTTCGTCAGACCAGGCGAAGACATCCAAATTTTCTCCTACAACCTTTTCCAAGGAAGTTGCAACTTCGGGAGGTAAATCTTTACCAAACTGAAAAGTGTATTCTTTACCATCTTTGACAATGATCTTCGTTGCAATCTCTCCTTCGGGACTTGGTCTTGGAAACGACTTCTTCGAAGCTTCGGAGGAGGCTGAAAAAATTTCTCCATTTTCTTGGACACTGTTTACTTGCCTCGGATCAAGAGGAGGACCATGACCATATTCTGCTCTCCGAGCTATGGCTTGATCTCCGAAGACTGTCAGAACTCCTGATTGTGTGGGCATCTTCATGCACAAGTAATTGTGATGCGCCACAGCTCCGAACTGATTCAACATGCCTCGGCCAAAGATAACATTATAAGCATACGGGGCATCCACCACATCAAAGATAACTTCTTCAGTTCGGGCTAGTAAACCTTCTCCGAAGGTTACTTCCAGGCCTATCTGGCCAAGTGCATCTAGCGGGGGTCCTGCGAAGCCTTGCAGAGGACGAGCCGCTGGAAGGAGATGCTTCCGGGAAATGCATAACTGATCGAAGGCTTGTACAAATATGATATCTGCCGAGCTACCTCCGTCAATTAGTACCCTTCGGACTTCTGTTCCTGCAATATCAGCAGTGATAACCAATGGATCTGCATGCGGGAACTTGATACCAGCTGCATCCTCCGCAGAGAAAGATATTGGAACATGAGACCACTCCGGCATTGCAGCTGCAGATGACGAAGTTCCAATGTGGCCTACTTCTCGAACGTACTCTCTTCGCTGTCTCTTGGACATGCTTCCGAGGGTACCTCCTCCGGAGATAGGGAGAACTACTCTCTTCCCTCTATCTTGCCCTTCTTCTTGCTTCGGAGGTGGCATAACATTGGCCACCGGAGGATGCCTTGCAGCATCAAGATTTTCTATCTGCGCCACAGCCTGGACCGGCTCCGAGCGCACTGCTGCTGCTGGACTTCGGTCGGTACTACCTCGACCCGAAGTTCTCTCCAAGTATTCTCCCCGAAGGGTAAGAATAGCCTTGCAAGTGTCAGTTGCATGGCTTCGGTTCTCTCCATGAATACAGCAAAAAAGGGGCTGGCCCTTGCCAGCCGTTTTCCCTGGCGGCCTCCAGCCGCTGGACTTGTTCCCTGCAGACTGTGGAGCTCTTGGTGCAAACTTCTGCGGGGGTGCAATGTTTAAGACCTCAGAACGAGGGTGCTTTTGCCCTCTTCTTCTATCATGTTGCACTTCGAAGACTGGTTCTTGCGGCTGAGCCGAAGTCTTCACCTCTGCTTTAACTTCTGTCAACACTGTTGAAGTAGCAGTAGTCCTCCGAAGCCAACCTTCTTCCGACTTCGAGTACTCCTCGAAGTACGACATCAACTGTGATACTGTGGTGATGCTCTTCCGATGCAATTTATCCAGAAGGCCTTTATGACTGACGCCTTCCCGAGCTGCATCAACCACCGAAGATATGGACAGCCCCCGAATTTGCGACTTCGTGTGAGCGAAGCGCTTGAAGTACTGCCTCAAAGTTTCTCCGGGGAGCTGTTTCACTTGGAAAAGGCTTCCTGTCGACATGGGGGGCACGAAGGTGCCCTGAAAGTTACTTATGAACTTTTTCTTCAACTGTGACCATGAAGAGATTGATCCTGGTTTTAAAGACCAGAACCATCTCAACGCCACTCCTTGAAGGGCTAACGGGAAGCACTTCGCCATAGTTTCTCTGTCTCCGCCACTAGCTTCAATTGCTAGGGCATAAGAACGCGCAAACTCACTGGGATCTTCGTCTCCGGCATACTTGCTAAGCTTCGAAGCTTTGAACCTCGGATCGAAGCGAACCTTCTGAAGCTCGGGATGCAACGGAGATTCATTGTCGTAAGAGGCGTTCTCCGGGGCTTCGGGATAGTCAAGATCGTCGTCTTCGTGCACTTCGGGGATAGCTGGGGTGGCTTGAGATCGAAGCCTGTTCGCAGCCTCCTGTCGCCACCTTGCTACCTCGGCTTGAAGATTGGCCATTTGAGTGGCCATATCTCGAAGGGTATCTTCATCTCCTCCGGAAGGACCTTCCGGGTCTTGAGAACTGGTATGATCAGTTCCAATCGGAATAGAGGGTGGCAAAGTGGCTCCGGGCGGTCGGAGTGTAGAAGGGGTTGGTGGAGAGGTTTCGTATCCTCGAGGGATAAAAGCCCCTTGCGGAGTTGGAGGTGGAGGGATAGTCGAAGACCCTCCGACTTCGACTGTGTCGAAGGGTATCTCTCCGGAGATCCGAGAGGACCTCCGAGTGGGATTGCGAGGTGCGCTCCGCTTAGGAGGCATGATGCAAGAGGTTGGTAGAGAACGAAGTTTTTTGGACTAGGCTCCCCACGGACGGCGCCAACTGTTGGCGTAAAAGATTACGCTAACAGGTTTCTGTAGAAAAGAAACTAACAAACGAAGTGTTTGCGAAGCAAACTGTTCTAAGCCTCGAAAGGATAATAACTTAGAATAGTTCGAAAGTGTATATTGATTCACTTGTAATCGGTCCCTATTACAGGGTAAAATGGGGGGTATTTATAGGCCTAAACATTAAGGAAAAGACCTATTTACCCTTCTATTACAACCGACATTAAGGAAACTATTCGGTTTCCTTAATAGGGCTAAAATGGTAAAAGACTAATCTAATAGGATAGAAGATAAGTCTTCCATCTTAGCTGGCAGAAAAGATCTTGAAGGACTTTGGTTCGAAGACATACTTCGAACCAATGCCTGCCTTCGGGCTTCGAACCAGGTTCCATGCACCTTCGAAGATGGACTTCGGACAATCTTCGAACTGGTCAGCTGTCTTCATGCTGCTTTGGCAATAACCCTGAAGATGAGATATTTTCCCCCAACAGACAAACTGGGACGCCTCCCAGACCACATCTCATATGGCGTCTTATCTACTGACTTAGATGGAACTCTATTAATCATGAAAGCTGCGGTTTCTAGAGCGTGACCCCAAAAGGATAATGGAAGATCAGTGTGACTCATCATGGACCGCACCATGTCCAACAAAGTGCGGTTTCTCCACTCGGACACCCCATTCCATTGAGGCGTACTGGGTGGAGTCAACTGTAGAACAATTCCACATTGCTTTAGTTGGTCACCAAACTCATGGCTCAAATATTCACCCCCACAATCCGATCATAGAAATTTAATTGTGTTACCCGTATGATTTTTTACCTCATTCTAGAACTCCTTGAACTTTTCAAAGGATTCCCACTTATGGCTCATCAAGTAGACATAGCCATATCTACTAAAGTCATCGGTAAAATCAATAAAGTACTAAAATCCTTTCCTAGCCGTGTGACTCATTGGACCACACACATCAGTATGTACTATGGAAAATAGCTCACTCGCCCTCTCACTCTGTCTAGTGAAAGACATCTTTGTCATTTTTTCAAGTAAGCAAGACTCACATATGTCATATGATTCAAAATCAAATGACTCCAAAAGTCCATCACTATGGAGCTTCTATACACGCTTCTCATTTATATGACCCAAACAAAAATGCCAGACGTATGTGGGATTAAAATCATTGAGTCATTGTTTCTTAGTACTAATGTCATAAACTTGTGCATTGTCAAGATTCAGAATATACAATCCATTCACTAATGGACAAACACCATAGAACATGCCATTCGAAAATATTGAACAACTCTTGTTCTTTATTACGAATTCAAAACCATCTTCCTCTAAACATGAAGAAGAGATAATGTTTCTTCCTAAGGCGGGAATGAAATAACAATTATTTAACTCCAAAACTAATCCTGACGGTAGTGATAGTGATGTTGACACGAACCCGTGCCCCCGCACTCGAGTCAGTTCGATGATAAAAAAGTGTGCAGATACTTAGGGACAAGACTAAGCATAACACAACACTGACATCGCATTCCGACTACCCTTAACCATGGTAAGGGGGGTGGAGTCGCCAAGTAATCATATCACACAAAAATAATCCAATTAGCCAAAAAGAAATGTATTAAACAGAATAAATCAGCAAGCCGAGTGGAGCCAGACTGATCCGAAGTGTATAGTGCGAAGGGTACCGCCGAAGGGTACCTTCGGCGTCCGATGCAAAGTGTCCCGCCGAAGTGTGCCTTTGGCATTCAGACTGATCTGGCTGAAGACGGGCTCCGAACAGATCTTGATGCGACAATCACGTCTGAACAGCAGGGTTCAGCGCGAAGTCTCTAACACGATAAAACAACTCGAACGCAGCGCGCGGGCATGACTTCATCTGACGTGGGGTATGAATGTGGCGAAGCCTATCGTGACAAAGCCTATTGAAAAGCATGCTGGTGCGATAGACTCGGTCAAACTGACAAAAGCGTGATGGTCCAGTATGGGTATTCGAAGCAGTATTTCCGTTGAGGGGTGTTCTGACAGCCTCCGAAACCAATCTCTTAGCTCCGAACACCTCCGGCAAAGTGGCTCCAAACGTGAAAATCTATAACAGAATAGATATCAAGTACCAATTCGGCCTAGGGACCGAATTATGCTAAGTGTTGCACTAGGGGCGAAGGTAGCAATCTGTTACGTAGATTAGCGGATACTTCACAGGCGAAGTAACAAGGTGATAGCAATCTATTATGTAGATTAACAGATACTTCACAAGCGAAGTAACAAGAATTACCACTGTTCCGAAGTGGCCAGCGGAGGTCTTCCAGGCAAACCCACGAAGATTGCAGTAAAGGTAAAAATAAAGGTACGATTCAAAGCTAGGGCTTTGTGTTGATTTGTGTTGGGGGGGGTTAATGAACCGACCTCACCCTTATATTTATAGGGGCTTGACTTCTAATCTCTAAGCCTAATCTGATAGGATTCACTTAATCACGCGTAGGTGTTGTAGCAATTGCGTTAGCTACAACACAGGTTTTATATGTGTGTATATGATGTGTAGAATGAACCTCGAAGGGTTCTCTCAGAGGGAGAAAGGATTTATACTGGTTCGGGCCTCCCCTAGGGGATAATAGCCCTACGTCCAGTTTGTAGTGGATTTGGCATGGTATGCCTTGGTGTGGAGAAGTGAACTCCAGGGTCTCATGGCCCCTGGAGAAGGTGTCCTGTTGTAGGACCGAAAGTAGCGACCAGAGGGCGGGTGAATGGGCGCAGTATTAATGCCTGTGGTGCACGTCCCGAAGCCTCCGAAGCCTACTTCGTGCGAAGCCCTGCTCCGAAGCAAATAATCTCCGAAGGCAAAAATAGCGAAGTACCTCCGGAGCTCACTTCAAGTGAAGCCCAGCTCCGAAGCATTTAATCTCCGAAGGCAAACACAGCGAATTACCTCCGGAGCTCACTTCAAGCGAAGCCCAGCTCCGAATCGGAGGTCACACTAAAACAGGAGCCACTTAAAAAATTCGATGGCCTGTAAAAATTCCGAAGCTCACACAAAAATCATCGATGTCCGATGGCTTGGACAGAAAGGCTTCGTAGTACAGGAACAAACTTCGAACTTGTATTAGTACTTTGAAATAAACACCGTCACAACCAGTACTTCGACAAAATCACAGCGCAGACTTCACAACGAGGCTTTGTTTCACTGATCGAAGCAAACTATGCGAAAAATACAGGAAACCCAAAAAGTGTTGCCACTGCTAAGGTAAACAATTTGCGAAGTTTGCTCAAGTATCTGTGGGGCCCACGAATCAAAATGACAGATGCTAGATGCTAGAAGCCAGTTCTTGTTCTCTTCCACATGCAAGCGAAGAAACGTTTCAGCCGAGTGATGAAACATATGCAGAAGTACTGGTCTAGAACAACTAGCTGCGCAAGCTAGGAACAAAAACCTGCAGCTGTGCAGCAAGATGTGTACGACTAGGCACAAGACATTGAAAAAAAGCAAGCCTAAAACCAGTAACTGCAGATGCTAGCTAGATGCATAGGTACTAGCTAGATGCATAGGTACTACTTTCACAGCCAAAAACAAGAACTATAAGCTAGCATCAGTTAGCGAGAAACTCAATAGAGAAAACACAGTAGAATTGTTGTAGATTCAAAAATTGTCGCACCAAAAATATTAATCCAGGCGTGCATACAGAGGAACCATATCAACCAAATCCATAGCAATGCATGAAGAGAAACAAACAGGATGAATAAAAACTTGGATGCAGAGATTTCGAGAACAACACAGATGGCGGCGCACAACACAGGAACAAAATTAGGAAAGTTAACTCAAGTTTGTCATTTAGCTGAGTTAACCCTAACCCTAGGGATTGGGGCCTATTTATAGGCAGCCCAATAAATGGGTAAAATGCAGAAATACACCTAGGTTTTTTACAGACGCTGAAATAAATGGAAAGGACCGAAATGCCCTTAGGATTTTTTTACAGACTCACTGACAGATTGTGGGCCTAAAGGCAAAAACATAAAAACCTAAATAAAGGTAACTTGTCCTGATGCGGAGCTTCCGTAGCAGCTACGGCTTCGCCTCAGAATGGTCAGATCCGAGATCAGCGGTCGTCAGTTTTGCGTCGAAACTGACAAAGCATCCACCGTCTTTGCACAGGGTACCCGGATTGGGCCGGCCCGATTCCGCAGCTCCCTCAGCCCGGCAATCGCTCGACGCCCGTGTACCTGAGTCAATCCCAGTCAACAGCCCAGTGGATCCTCTGCTGCTCTAGCCCATGTACCCGGATTGGGCCAGCCCGACTTCGCGGCCCCTCTGCCCGATAGTCGCTCGCTGCCCGTGTACCTGGGTCACACGCGGCCCAGACACAACAGGTCTTCTCTCTCTTTTCAGTCCTCTTTGACTATCGTTGACAATGACTCATCACATCTGAAGCCATGAGGCCCACGCTATTCAGCATGGCTCCTCAATCTCCCCCTTGATGAGTGCATTGTCAACACTTCTCTTCATCTGCTCTTCAGTACCTATGAACAACTGTGGAAACACGAAAACAAAACACAAGAAAACAGAGAAGAAGAAAATAAAGTAAAAATTTAACCTTAATGACCAAAAGCCGAACAAAAGCAAGAAACGGTCATTATGGTTAACCAAAAGTAAAAGCTCAAAATGAGTGCAGTCTCAGAAACATCAACAAGGATATCAAAAGAGTAAGGGCAAATGGGTCAAAAACTCCCCCTGAAACAAATCCCAGAGAAACCCAAAACTCCCCCTTAAACTCTTATACCAAAATTTCTCCCCCTTGTTGACAAGTGAACTCATCAAGCACTCTAAAACAACACTGACTCCCCCTGAAATGCAACTCCGCCTCAAAATATGCAATGAATGCAACTGGGGTGCAGGTGGAGTGTAGAAAGAATGCTTCTCAGATATGATTGACTGCAATTACAACATCTAGCAAGTATAGCAAAAGACATACTGTCTAAGACACATGGCTTGATCAGTGCAACAGATGATATCTTAAGAAAGTCATTAGCACACATTTTTTCAATTTTTGGAACTAAAAGCATCACCACATTTTCTAGTTGACAAGCAAGGTAAAGCATGAGATGCAGAAGCTAACTGATATCTACCAAGATAAGCATTGTCCGAAACAAAGTGCTTCAGCAAACTTGTTGTCTTTTTAATTTTCAGGCTTTTTCATTTTCCTTTTTCATTTTTGCCAAGGGTTATTTGCATGTCAAACCTTATGCTAACCGACCAAGTCAAGCCTAGGCCAAAACTGGACCATCAGAAGCTTAAGACATTGGTCTTGGCATACACTACACTGTCCTTGTTCATACTAAAGTGCTATGGTAAGTAGTCCAGAACAATGCAATGTGACAAAGCAAACCCACTTGGATCTTTCCAACTCAAGCATAAAAAGGCATGGAATTTTCATTCATTTTTGATTCTTATCATTTTTATAGCACATTTTCCATGTTAAAGCATAAAGATGTCCAAGTTGCATATCTGCATCTATGTGAGGAACTAGCTACAAGGCATGTAACAGATAGCAAAAGCACTCAGCCTACACATGCTAGTTACCAGAAGCAATGGTGATCATTTTTCAAGTTTAAAGCATAAAAGCCATGCATATGACAGATATCAGACATATCAAGTGAACTGAACCAAAACATGATCATTGACAAGTATTCAAAAGCATGTACTAGCTAGAATAAATAAAGCAGTTCAATCATATAACAGAAGCAGGCTCAAAAGTGTGATACGTGAGTATGTATGATATGGACACACACAAAAAGACTCAAGAAAAGAGTAAAGAAGAAAAAAACTGACGCAAAATACCCTAGAAAGGATACACAACACCCAAATCCCCTCGTAAATGCTCAAAAGTAGACTGATCTAGGGGTTTGGTGAAAATATCAGCCAACTGATGATGGGTATCAACATGAACAAGGTCAATGACACCTTTCTCATATTGATCCCGCAAGAAGTGAAAGCGCACATCAATGTGTTTGGTTTTTGAATGGAGACACGGGTTTTTCCCTACACTAATAGCACTGGTGCTGTCGCAAAACAATGGAACCCTGGTAGGAAAGCATAACCCAAAATCTCGCAGAGTGGAAATCATCCAAACCAACTGTGAGCAGCAGCTGGCAGCAGATACATACTCAGCCTCAGTGGTCGAAAGAGCAACTCCAGATTGCTTTCGAGAAGACCAAGACTCAAGAGAAGAACCAAGAAACTGGCAAGTACCGGAAGTCGACTTGCGATCCAACCGGCACCCACCAAAGTCAGCGTCCGAAAATCCAGATAAATCAAGAGATGATGATGCTGAGTAGTAAAGACCAAGATCAGGCGCATAGGTAAGATACCTGAAGATGCGCTTGACAGCTTGCCGATGACAGCTTGCCGATGAGGCGCACAGTCCCACGGTGAACTGTATGTCTGGCCTCATTGCCGTCAAGTACAGCAGCGAACTGATCATCCCTCAAAACTCTCTCTCGTTGACCTTGACACCACTCTCGTCCTTGTCCAGGCCACCAGATGTGCCCATTGGGGTCATCTGAGGCTTCAGCTCTCCACCAAAGTCGAATTTCTTCAACATGTCCCGAGTGTACTTACCCTGGTGGATGAAGGTGTCGTCCTTGGTCTGCTTGATCTGGAGCCCTAGGAAGTACTTGAACTCACCCATGAGGCTCATCTCAAACTCACTGTGCATCTGCTCAGAAAACTTGGACACAAGATCATTAGTAGTACCGCCAAAGATAATATCGTCCACGTAAATCTGAGCGACTAAGAAATCTGAAGCATCTCTGAGTAAGAAAAGAGTTTTATCCACAGAACCCATCACAAAGCCCTTCCCCAACAAAAACTGCTTCAACCGGTCATACCAAGCCCTAGGGGCTTGCTTCAACCCGTATAAAGCTTTTTGCAATTTAAAAACATGTCGAGGAAACTTGGGGTTCTCAAAACCGGGGGGCTGCCTAACATAAACCTCCTCCTCTATGTACCCGTTCAGAAAAGCACTCTTGACGTCCATTTGAGAAAGCTTAAAACACTTCGAAGCGGCAAAAGCTAAGAGAATGCGAATGGACTCAAGACGGGCAACAGGGGCGGAGGTTTCTTCAAAATCAATACCCTCTTTCTGGAAAAAAACCTGGACAACTAGTCGAGCTTTGTTGCGCACCACAACCCCATCTTCACCTTGCTTGTTCTTGAACACCCACTTGGTGCCTATGGGGTTGCATCCGGGTGGCAACTCAACCAGTGTCCAAACCCGATTGCGGACAAAATTCTCAAGCTCTTCTTGCATGGCATTAATCCAATTCGAGTCAGAAAGAGCATGAGAAATATCTCTGGGCTCAAAAAATGCAACAAAAGCAGATTCAGTAAACACATCAAGAGAGTCAATAGAAGAGCGCAAAGTTCTTGCAGACAAATCACCGATGATGAGCTCTGAGGGGTGATCACGCTGAACTGCTCGGGATCCCTGGTGATCTGAAGTCACCTCACTAGAGTCAGTAGCTGGCACCTCTGGACTCGACTGAGGGGGCTCGATCGAAGTGGAAGAAGTGATCAGAGGTCCGCCCTCATCCTTAGTCGAAGTCTCAGAAGGTGTGGGCTCTGCAGGAGGTGCAGAAGGCCCACCCTCATCAGCAGCTGGAGTATCCTCATCTTCCTCGAAGATGGACTCTCCGAGCTCACCATCACTAGAAAGCTCAAAGGAAGGATTCAAGGAAGGCAAGGACTCATCAAAAGAAACCTCGCAAGTCTCGACAAGCTATTGGGATTCGAGGTTCCAAACACGGAAACCTCGAGAATGCAATGCATAACCAAGAAAAACTCCGTCCCAGCAACGAGACTCAAACTTGTCCAAATGCCCTCCCTTCTTAAGCACAAAGCACTTGCAGCCAAACGCTCGCAAGTGGCTCACCTTGGGCTGTCTGCCAAACCGCAACTCATATGATGTCTTACCAAGGTACGCTCTAAGAAAAATGCGGTTGGCCAGATAGCAAGCCGTGTTCATGGCTTCAGCCCAAAAATGCCTAGGAGTCCTGTGCTCATCGAGCATCGTCCTGGCCATCTCGACTAGCGTGTGGTTCTTTCGTTCCACAACGCCGTTCTGTGGGGGAGTGTAAGGAGCAGAAAACTGATGGTCAAGACCCTGATCACTGCAGAAACTGACGAACTGAGAGTTCTTGAACTCAGAGCCATTGTCGAAGCGAATTGCTCGCATCCGACCATTGTTCTCATTCTTCAGCTTCAGAATTACGTCATGAACAAAATAAAAAGTCTCATCCTTAGACTCCAAGAAGAAAACCCCCGAGAATCGAGAAAAATCGTCAACAATTACAAGTGCGTACCACTTCCCACCGACAGAGCGTACCCGAGCTGGACCGACAGTTTCCATGTGTAACAGCTCGCCCGGATACGAAGTCATCACCTGAGTCACAGGTGAGTTAGAAGCGACAACCATTTTCCCGTGACGATAGGGATGACAAACTAGATCTTTCTCTATTTTAAGCTTGGGCAATCCTCAGATGAGATCCATAGAGCTTAACCTGACTAGCAGATCAAAACTCAAATGACCTAACCTCCTATGCCACTTCCAGAGCTCAGAGGAAGATCCAGCTATCAAACAGCGAAAAGGGCCAAAAGAACTAGAGAAGTCAATTCGAAAAACTTTACCGAAAGGTAAGATCTGGCAAATCAAAGACCCTCTAGAATCAAACACAGAAGAATTGCCCTTCTTAAAACGCACCTCCAAACCATCCTCAAGAAGTTGCGAAACAGAAATCAAATTGAAGTTCAAGTTTCCAACCAAAGCAACGTTCTTCAAAGAAAAATGGTCTGAAATGCGAATTGAGCCAATGCCACTTACTTTCCCTTGACCACTGTTCCCGAAGGTGATGTACTCTTTGGAGCTCGGGGGAGTGAGACTGGAGAACCATCTGCGATGTCCCGTCATGTGGCGAGATCATCCTGAGTCCATGATCCAAACATCCTCCAGTCCCCGATCCTGCACAATCAGTGGTTGTAAGTGGGAGCAAATGGTCCGGCACCGGGTTTAGCAAAAGAGCTAAACCATTGTTGAGCCATCTACTCAAAAGACGGAAAGCAGAAATCATAATGAGAGTCCAGACCAAAACGCGGCTCAAAGCGCGGTCCTCGGTTCTGCCTAAAGCCTCGGCCACGAGGTCCAGGACTGTAGCCAAAATGGCCTGGAGCTCTGCCAGAACGGACACCTCCAACTGGAGCACGGGCAAGAAAGCTGTCTCCTCTACCACCACCTACACGACGCGGCCTTGCCTCAAGCCTCTCCCCACGTCGAGGAATACGCAGTCTACCACCCTGCTGGTAGAACTGTTCCTGACCACCACGAGCTCTCTCTGCTCTCTCAACCCGCCTCCTCCTGAAGCAAAACTCCGCAAGATGCCCGTCTCTCTGACAGTACTCACAATGATAGGTGGGATTCTTGGGATGTGGTTGAGGCTTAGGGTTCTTGGGCTTAGTGGTGATTGGTGTTGTCTTCTTGGGCTGAGAGGGTCCAGGAAGAGAGTCTAGAGGAGTGTGGAGGTGTTTGGGCTTTGGAACCCAGATAGGTTTCTTGGGTGGAGCTTTGGGTGGTTCATGGATCACTCCATCCTTGGGCTGACAAGCCTGGGAAGACTCAGTGGAATGGGTCTTGGGATATCTCTGCTCAGGAGTCATTTTACTCCACTCCACTGCCCGGCTAATGGCACTCTCAAAATCAGCCTTGGTGTAGGTGTAACCTACCCCAAACCCATCCTGCCTCTTGAACTGTTGGATCATCATGCCGAGCTGTGGCTCTCTGGCACTGATCCAACTCAGGATAGAACGAAGGTAAAAGTTCTCATTCTGAGAATCAGCTAGCTCCTCTCTCAAGGAAGCTAGTACCTCCACCTGAGACAGGCAGGTCTCACACTCGCTATCTACCTGGACAGACTTCTCGGCTTTTAGCTTAATCAACTCAAGTCTAAGAGACAAACAGTTCTCACAGACAGTGGGTGGAACTGACAATGTCTCAAGCTCTAGCCTAGTCTGCGCAAGCTCAGCTCTCACTCTCTCCAAATCACCCAAATGCACATCGCCCTTGGCTTTCAGCTCAGCTAAGACAGCTAGATGAGATGGGCAATCAGCACATGGTGCGACGACAGTGGCTTGAGCATCTTTTAGCTCTAGCTGAGCGCTTTCAAGCTCAGTGGCCAAAGCGTCCCTCTCATCAACCCTTTCTGTGTACCTGGACTTCAAAGTCGACAGGTCACACAGAAGCACTTCACACTTTGGGCACTCACTGCTATCACTCAAGCAGGGGGAAGAAGATAGACTCTCAATTCTACCGTTGTCTACGACAAGCTCACTCTCTAACTCCTGACGATTGCTCTCAAGTAAATCAACAATTTCGCTTTCATAGGATGATACCTTGTTGTCATCATCGTCGGAGTCATCGGAGGAGCTCTTTTCTTCCTTATCCCCAAGAGCCATTGAGCAGAAGCTCTTGCAGGATCTTCGGCACTGATGTGAGTGGCTCTTAGGTCTGTCCCCGAAGGCCATGAAGCAAAGGCCCGCTGGATCGTCCTTGTTCTTCCCCTTCCTAATGATGATCTCCTCATCGCTTGAGCTCGATGAAGAGGAAGAAGACGTGGACCACTTGGAGTAGCTCTTCTCCATCTCAGCGAAGAAGGCCTTGTCGCGCTTCTTGTTCTCTCGCTGGTAGTCCTTCAGGGCCTTTCTGAAGAATCTGGTCTTTGGCTTGCCCTTGTTGAAGGAGGAGTTGTCGTGCTTGCCGGAGTCGTGGAAGCCACCACCGGTGCCCTTCTTGTGTCCATTGCGCTTGGGGCAGTCGGCGATGAAGTGTCCTGGATCACCACACTCAAAGCACCCGGTTTTTGTGCCGTGTCTTTTGAACATTCTTTTGTCATAAACACGACGCACTCGATTGTTAAAAAGACACAAATCATCATCTCCCAACGACTCAAGCTGGTCCTCAGTGATAGACATCAAAGAGAACCCAACACAACTCACAGAAGAGGGATCAACAGAAGGTGTAGCAAGGGCCAGAGACTTTGATCCAGAGCCAGTGAGATTTGATCTCAACTGGGTATCAACCTCGGTGGCCTTCAGCTTGCTAAACAAATCAGAAATGGTCAAGGTATCATAAAAAGTGCTCTCAATGATAGAGGATACCTTGATCTCCCAGATCTTTGGGTCCAAGGTATGGAGAACCTTGAGCGCATGTTCGTGATCTGAGACTAACTGAACACCCTCAGCCTTGTTGTCCCGAAGCTTGTTTATGATCGACTAAAAACGACCAAACAACGCTTCAACAGATTCACCCGGCTTTTGTGTGAAGTTCTCATATTCACACCGGTAGGTCTGATAGAGCCGAGCCTTGACCTGAGCTGTCCCCTCATGCTGAGCGATGATACCAGGAGTACCACACTCAGCAACTGGCAATATGACAAACGTAGCGTGAACGCAAATGTCCCAGATGTCCGAGCTTTGGCTCATGAGATAGGCTCGCATGCGAGTCTTCCAATAATTATAGCCAGAAGCTTCCAAGGACGGGACCTTGCCAGGAGAAGTCATGATCACTACTGGGGTTTAGAACCGGTTTAGGTATGGAAAAAACCCTAACCAGGCTCTGATACCACTTGTAGGACCGAAAGTAGTGACCAGAGGGGGGGTGAATGGGCGCCTAAAAAATTCTTTCGAATCAATGGCCTGCTCCCAACACCCAACGCACCTCAACAAATAAACAGTTAAAAGAAGGACAAATCAACCGAGCTAAAAAATAATCTAGCCTAACAACGACCGGTGTCCTAAATGAAGAAACACCAACTCAGTGCTAATAGGCAGATAAACAAGGCATTCAAAACATGGCAGATCAATCTTCACAGAAACAAATCATCACAGCAGTTTGATCTAAGTGCACGTAAATCGAGATGAGAAGTTACTGTTCTACGTTGTCTCCACTAAGATACTTGACGAATCCCGCTTCGAAGTACGCAATATTAATGCCTGTGGTGCACGTCCCGAAGCCTCCGAAGCCTACTTCGTGCGAAGCCGTGCTCCGAAGAAAATAATCTCCGAAGGCAAAAACAGCGAAGTACCTCCGGAGCTCACTTGAAGTGAAGCCCAGCTCCGAAGCATTTAATCTCCGAAGGCAAACACAGCGAAGTACCTCCAGAGCTCACTTGAAGCAAAGCCCAGCTCCGAATCGGAGGTCACACTAAAACAGGAGCCACTTAAAAAATTCTATGGCCTGTAAAAATTCCGAAGCTCACACAAAAATCATCGAAGTCCGATGGCTTGGACAGAAAGGCTTCGGAGTACAGGAACAAACTTCGAACTTGTATTAGTACTTTGAAATAAACACTGCCACAACTAGTACTTTCGACAAAATCACAGCGCAGACTTCGCAACGAGGCTTCATTTCACTGATCGAAGCAAACAATGCGAAAAATACAGGAAACCCAAAAAGTGTTGCCACTGCTAAGGTAAACAATTGGCGAAGTTTGCTCAAGTATCTGTGGGGCCCACGAATCAAAATGACAGATACTAGATGCTAGAAGCCAGTTCTTGTTCTCTTCCACATGCAAGCGAAGAAACGTTTCAGCCAAGTGATGAACAATATGCAGAAGTACTGGTCTAGAACAACTAGCTGCGCAGGCTAGGAACAAAAACCTGCAGCTAGGCAGCAAGATGTGTACGGCTAGGCACAAGACATTGAAAAAAAGCAAGGCTAAAACCAGTAACTGCAGATGCTAGCTAGATGCATAGGTACTAGCTAGATGCATAGGTACTACTTTCACAGCCAAAAACAAGAACTATAAGCTAGCATCAGTTAGCGAGAAACTCAATAGAGAAAACACAGTAGAATTGTTGTAGATTCAAAAATTGTCACACCAAAAATATTAATCCAGGCGTGCATACAGAGGAACCATATCAACCAAATCCATAGCAACTGCATGAAGAGAAACAAACAGGATGAATAAAAACTTGGATGCAGAGATTTCGAGAAGAACACAGATGGCGGCGCACAACACAGGAAAAAAATTAGGAAAGTGAACTCAAGTTTGTCATTTAGCTGAGTTAACCCTAACCCTAGGGATTGGGGCCTATTTATAGGCAGCCCAATAAATGGGTAAAATGCAGAAATACCCCTAGGGTTTTTTACAGACGCTGAAATAAATGGAAAAGACCGAAATGCCCTTAGGATTTTTTTACAGACTCACTGACAGATTGTGGGCCTAAAGGCAAAAACGTAAAAACCTAAATAAAGGTAACTTGTCCTGATGCGGAGCTTCCGTAGAAGCTACGGCTTCACCTCAGAACTGTCAGATCCGAGATCAGCGGTCGTCAGTTTTGCGCCGAAACTGACAAAGCGTCCACCGTCTTTGCACCGGGTACCCGGATTGGGCCGGCCCGATTCCGCAGTTCCCTCAGCCCGGCAATCGCTCACCGCCCGTGTACCTGAGTCAATCCCGGTCAACAGCCCAGTGGATCCTCTGCTGCTCTAGCCCATGTACCCGGATTGGGCCAGCCCGACTTCGCGGCCCCTCTGCCCGACAGTCGCTCGCTGCCCGTGTACCTGAGTCACACGCGGCCCAGACGCAATAGGTCTTCTCTCTCTTTTCAGTCCTCTTTGACTATCGTTGACAATGACTAATCACATCTGAAGCTATGAGGCCCACGCTATTCAGCATGACTCCTTGCCTGTTACAAGGGCTTGGCCCTGCTTTTATAGGCACGCAGACCAAAGGAAAAGACCGAGATGCCCCTATGAGTCCCATGCTCATAGGGGCAAAAAGGGGAAAGAAGCTAGCTACGGTACAAAAGTGCTTTACAGCTTTACAAACGTGTCAGGCAACGTCACTTCTTCTCCAGCTAAATGACAGACTATGGGCATAGGGGCCCCTAGTATGTCTTCTACACTGTAGCGGGGAGTAAATATCTTCTGGGTTCGGAGTAGGGCCAGAGCTCTTCAGGCAGAGGATGCAAGGGAGGCTTTGAAGTACACTCCGAAGTGGGCTTCGAAGCATGATCCAAACAGGGGCTCTGAACCGGGGCTTCGAACTGAGGCTCGGAACTGGGGCTCCAAACTGGACCTCCAAACTGGGCCTCCGAACTGGACCTCCGATCCAGGGCTCCGAACTGGGGCTCCGAACAGGGGCCTCCAAACCGGGCCTCCGAACCGGACCTATGAACTGGACCTCCGAACCGGGGCTCCGAACTAGGGGCCTCCGGCCTCTGAACCAGGCCTTCGAACTGGACCTCCGAACTAGACCTCCGAACTAGACCTCCGAACTGGGCCTCTGAACTGGACCTCCGAACTGGACCTCCGAACTGGGCCTCCAAACCAGGGCTCCGAACTGGGGCTCCGAACATGGGCCTCCGAACCTTAGCTTTGAATTGGCTGGAGAGGGTCCGGAGACTTGCTCTGAGGAGCTCCGAAGGGAGCTCGAAGGCTAACTCCGAACATAGGTCGAAGGCTAACTCCGAACAAGGTCCGGAGGCTAGCTTCGAAGTTAGCCTGAGACTTAGCTTCTGGCAAACTTTAAGGAATCTTGAGGGCTTCGAGGTGAACCTTGAGGCTTCGAAACATCTTCTTCGGGAAGGTACAGGCTTCGATAGTGTTGGGCTCCGGGCCGAAGGCTGTCGGAGACTGACATCATTTGGCCCCTGTTCAAGGGAAAACTATTCCCCCAACAGTAGCCCCTCGCGTGCAAGCCTTTGGGACGAAGGGGTATGCACGCCCTTGGGACAAATGAGCCAAAAATTACAACTTCAGAGAAAAATGCCTTCGGAACTTCAGAGAAAACATTCCTTCGGAGCTTGGACCAAAGGTGACTTCGAAATTCACAGGTAATAACTGCCTGCGTCAGCTTCCAGAATGACCTCGGGGAGATCAACCGGCTCCGCAACGGCTAGAAAATTGACCGTTTACCCTGCACTGGGCCGCTTCGCCTTCGCTGGAGGCCCACCTGCCAGTGGGTTCGGCCCACGAACCGTCGGAATTCTTACCACCTATAAATAGGGGTTTACTGCGTGCGGCTTCGGCATGCTCTCATTTGCTCTCTTCTCAGCGCCTTACATCCTTCACTCTCTTCTCCTCCTTGGCATCGCGCGAAGCACCCCTCGCTAGCTTTTAGCCCCTCGTGCCGAAGTCCCACAAAGATGCCGAAGAAGGCAGCTTCAAAGGCCTTGGCCTTGGGCCCGAGCTTGAGCTCCGCCCAATTGCAGGCAGCGGCGGCTACGGCAGCAAAGCCTGCACCGAGGCGGCTGGGGCCGAGGGACCTTCGGAGGCCATCCGACAAATTTGAGCAGACGCTGGAGATGAGGGCCTCGATCTCTATAGAGGAATCTGTCTAGAGGGCCTGTGAAGGGAGGATTGCAGCGAAGATTCAACTCAGAGTCCCGGAGAAGTAGGAGGCTATACTGAGGCCTTGGGCCGACGAAGTGGTAGTGTTTGAAGCCTTCTTCGAAGCCAGCCTCGGGCTGCCAGCAGTGGGGATGCTGAGCGAAGTCCTCAAGGCCTACAACCTTGAGCTTCCTCAGCTTTCGCCCAACGCCATGGCGAGGCTTGCTGTCTTCGAATGGGCCATGAGGGCCGAGGGTTGTGAGGGCCATGCAGATGTCTTCATCGCCCTTCACGACGCCAACTGCCAGCCGAAGCCAAGGGAGGGCACAGACCACATCAAGAGGGCTTTGGCCTTCGGCAGTGCAAACTTCCAGCTTCGGAGGGAGTTCCAAGATGCCTTCCCGGCGAGGGCTATCAACAGCAAATGGTACTCGAAGTGGGATCAAGAGTGGTTCTATGCCTCCGTCGGTGTGAACTCTCCCCTTCGGAGCACCAATGCCCTTATCTCCTATCGGCGCGAAGGGGTGGTGAAGACCAGCCCGGACACCCTTCGCTCGAGGATCTCGCTCCTCCGGATGGTTGCCATGAAGATGAGCATGAGGGACCTCGCGGAGGAGTTCATCACCCTCCGGCTCAGCCCCCTTGCGCGCTCTTGGCCGGAGGGGCTCTTCCAAGCTTCGGGCCAAGGGGGCCTAAACGAGTTGGCCTTCGAGCACCTCTGTTGGCCTTCGAACCCTTTCTACTTTCATACTTCGCAAAAACTTCACTCTGACTTGAACTTTTATGAAGCCCATCTCGAAGTGAGGACTCCAGAGGAGGCCATCGCGGTGGCGGAGCGAGTCGTTGGGGCTCCGACACCGGAGGAGCAAGCCCAGCGGCTTGCTTCAGTGGGGTCCTGGGAGCACTGGAACAGGGTGTGGACCCTGCTCAGCTTCGAAGAGTTCCCTTCCTTGTCGGACTTCTCCCACCTCGCGGCTTCGACGACCGGCGCCAAGAGGAAGAGAGGGGATGACGACGAGCCCGAAACTTCAAGGGCTAGGCTGGAGGGCCCCGCGACCGAAGCCCCTATTCCGTTGGAGGCAGTGGTCCCAGACCCTCAAGCAGCGGCAGATCCCACAAGTGCTCCTGCTACCAAGAAGGCAGCGAAGGCTTCTATGGCGAAGACTTCAGGAGCGGAGGCTGACTCGCTTGCTCTGGCTACCAAGAAGGTAGCAAAGGCCTCGACGATGACTTCGGGCGCGAAGGCTGACACGCCAGCCTCGCAGCGAAGGGACTGGGGGCACACATTGACCCCTCTTCCTTCGAAGAAATCTCCGACGAAGGTAAACACTTCAAACATACTTCTCTTTGATACATGGATTTTGACCTGGACTTTTTTGCAGAGGAGGATGCCGGAGCGAGGCCCACCGCGGCGAAGCCTGCAGAGGACTCTGGCAGCAGCAGTAGTGGTAGCAGCGGCAGTAGTGGCAGTGGTTCGGAGTCCGACAGCTCCTCGTCTAAAGAAGACAGAGGTAGCGGCTGCGGCGAAGGGGACCCTCAAAGCGACGAGGATGTCGATGTGGTGGAGCTATGTCCGGCCATGCCGAAGCCTGCGCAGGCGGTTGCGGCGGAGGAGATTGTCCAACCTCTTCGGCCGAAGGGGGCCGTAATGGAGGCGGCCATCTACAGCTTCCGCGAGGGCTGTGGAGCTGCGGAGGCATGGGACTTGGTGGCTCAACTCGACCGCTCGAACCCCATGGAACTCTTCATCAATGCGAACGAAGCCCTCATGCAGGTGAGCGAAGTCCTACACAGCCTTCGAGTTATACCTTCATCTTCGACCAACACTTATGATTTCTTGAATTCTTCCAGGCCTTCGCACTGAATGCAGCAACTTCGACTTCTGCGAACAAGCGGATGACGCGCCTGGCAGAGGAGAAGGAGGCCCTTCGATGCGAAGTCTTGGTGGAAGCCGAGAAGTGAAGGCGGGCCGAAGCTTCAGCCGATGCAGCGAGGGGCGAGGCCGAGACGATGAGGGCTGAGGCAGAGGCGGCGAAGGCTGAGGCTGGCAAGGCTAAGGAAGCCTTGGCCTCAGAGATGGATAGGCTCCACGCGGAGCTCAAAGCTATGAAGGACGCCGAAGCCCGGCAGGCGAAGGAGAACTCCGAACTCCTCCACCGGGCTCAATCACTTGAGGACTTTGTCGTTGACAACCTCGGCGAAGCCACTCAGAGTCTGGCTGAAGTCCTTCAACAGATAGGGACCGAATGCTGGGGTCCGGACTTTGGCGACCAGGATCTGATTGGGGACCGCACCGCGTTCTTGAAGGTGGTGGCTTCGACGGCGGACCAGTCTCTGAAGGGCTTCGCCCTGATGGCCGGCCGAGTGGCGGGTCAAGGAGTGTTGCAGATGCTTCACGACGCAGGGTGGAACCACCTCGAGGCAGCAACCTCTGCGACCCCGGTGGCCTTCGGGGGCCAACACTTGGTGACGCCTCCGACAGACGTCCGCGGAGCCTGGCGGCGGCTTTAGGAGCCTTGGAAGGCCCAAGGCTGCGAAGCAGTCCTCGAGCTTCAGAAGGCCCTCCGCCTTCGCCGGGCCAAAGCACTTGCTTCGCCAAATCGGCATTCGACCTCGACACCTCCGCCTCCGAAGGTGTAGATCTCCTTAGGCTCCTTGTAATTCTTAGCTGCAGGCTTGTAAAAACTTACCAGCTTATTAATATGAATGCGGGGGTTTTTTATACCTGCCCAGGCTCAGCCTCCGAATGTTGACTTCGAAGTGCTTGAGGACTCTGAAGAACTTCGCCAGTTGTGGGCAGTCCTCGAGGTAGCTAGGTCTGAAGGCCCCCCTCAGTTTAAGCTTCCGAGGGGGCCTAGTGGCGAAGCCATCCCCGAAGTAGCTCAGGATCTGCTAGCCATTGTGAATATGGAGTCCCTTCAGAGTTCTTCATTTTTGCCTTCACAAACGTTCTTAGCAGGCGATGAAGCTTTAAACTTCTCTGCCTTCGACACGGCACCGCCTGCCTCGCAGACTTGGAGCGACCTACAAAGTGGAAGACAAGGTCTGCGGGCTACGGAGCCTGGATGAGCCGGACGTGGCAGGGCAGGCTCCGACGAGGCTTCGTCCAGCCGAGGGGGCCCTGGCCGAAAGAAAGGCAAGCGAGAGTTGGGGCCTCGCACTTGATTTTTCTTAGGCTTAGATACAGACTATTCATAGTTTTGTGTTCGAAGTACATTTGTAACATTCTTCTCAATTATTATTCAATGGAGTCTATTGTATTTGCATACTTTGTCTGCATGCTTCGCATTATCTGATGGCTTCGAATGTTTCATCTTGTCACGATCGTACTACGTATTACATTCGCACACCTCGCATACATGCTTCCCCCCTTGCTCGTGGCAGCTAGGGAATTAGCCGTTGCTGGTGCGGGCAATAAAAATGCGAAGGGGTGCGCCTTTTTGGCGGCTTCGGATGCTTAGAACACATCGAGCGAAGGCCTCTTTTGGGCTTCGAATGCATTAATTTGGAGCGAAGCGAGGCTTCAGCGTAGCCAAACTAAGCGAAGCATGCTTCAGCATGCTAGGATTTAGATGTTGTGCGTGAGCAAGGCTCCGAAACACACTTAGATTTTAAGCGAAGTATGACTTCGAGATGCTTAGGCGTATATTAGATTCTGACACGCGAAGCAAGGCTTCAGAGCGTGTTTGGATAATGAAGCAAGGCTTCTGAGCTTGATTCTGTAATGAAAATGGATGTTTGGTGTGGATTCACCGAACCTGTGATAATGTGAGCCACCTTCGGCTCTGAGCCACTTTCGACTCTAGGTCACCTTCGACCCTAGGATGCTTCGGGTACGGAACCCGAAATCCCTAGATGCATTGGGCTGGTGGCCCGGAGTCCCTGGACACATCGGGCCGGTGGCTCGGAGTCCCTGTTACTGCTACGGGCCCGGAGGCGCTGTGTAGCCTTCGGAGGGATGCTCCGGATTTGTAAAGCGAAGCAAAGCTTCAGATTTTTAAACAAGGCGAAGCAAAGCTTCGGGTTTTTGATAAGGAGAAGCAAGGCCTTGAATTCCAAGGCGAAGCAGGGCTTCGACTTTAAGGCGAAGCAAGGCTTCGATTTTATGCTAAAGTAATTGCAGGATTATACATCGAAGTGGTACTTCGGACAGTCTACATACCTCACAAATTGAGTGAAAGCTTGCCTCGTAGCCCCTGGGGCTTTGACAGCGTTAGACTCACGAAGCGGAGCCCCTTGTTGGAGGGTGAGCTCCGAAATGCAAAGGATGGGGGAAGGTGAAGATGACCTTCGAACTGCACCCGAAGCCCCTTATCGAAGGGTGCGCGAAGCAAGAAAGCTTCGAAGCTCCCCCCTCAAGCGCACTTCGAGTTACAAACAGTGGCAGAGAACTTAGCTTTTAGGTCTAAGGTCCCCACGGATGACGCCAATTGTTGTAGCAATTGTGTTAGCTACAACACAAGTTTTATATGTGTTTATATGATGTGTAGAAAGAACCTCGAAGGGTTCTCTCAAAGGGAGAAAGGATTTATATTGGTTCGGGCCTCCCCTAGGGGATAATAGCCCTACGTCCAGTTTTGTGGTGGATTTGGCATGGTATGCCTTGGTGTGGAGAAGTGAACTATAGGGTCTCATGACCCCTGGAGAAGGTGTCCTGTTACAAGGGCTTGGCCCTGCTTTTATAGGCACACAGGCCAAAGGAAAAGACCGAGATGCCCCCTATGAGTCCCATGCTGATAGGGGCAAAAAAGGGGAAAGGAGCTAGCTACGGTACAAAAGTGCTTTACAACTTTATAGACGTGTCAGGCAACGTCACTTCTTGTCCAGCTAAACGACAGACTATGGGCAGAGGGGCCCCTAGTATGACTTCTACACTGTAGCGGGGCATAAATATCTTCTGGGTTCGGAGTAGGGCCGGAGCTCTTCAGGCAGAGGATGCAAGGGAGGCTTCGAAGTACACTCCGAAGTGGGCTTCGAAGCATGCTCCGAACAGGGGCTTCGAACCGGGGCTCCGAACTGAGACTCGGAACTGGGGCTCCGAATTGGACCTCCGAACTAGGCCTCCGAACTGGACCTCCGATCCGGGGCTCTGAACTGGGGCTCCGAACAGGGGCCTCTGAACCGGGCCTCCGAACCAGACCTTCGAACTGGACCTCCGAACTGGACCTCCGAACTGGGCCTCCGAACCGGGGCTCTGAACTGGGGTTCCGAACAGGGGCCTCCGAACCGGGCCTCCGAACTGGACCTCCGAACTGGACCTCCTAACTGGGCCTCCGAACTGGGCCTCCGAACTGGGCCTCCGAACTGGACCTCCGAACTGGGCCTCCGAACCGGGGCTCCGAACTAGGGCTCCGAACAGGGGCCTCCGAACCTTAGCTTTGAATCGGCTGGAGAGGGTCCGGAGACTAGCTCTGAGGAGCTCTGACGGGAGCACGAGGGCTAACTCCGAACATAGCTCGAAGTCTAACTCCGAACAAGGCCCGGAGGCTAGCTTCGAAGTTAGCCTGAGACTTTGCTTCTGGCAAACTTTAAGGAATCTTGAGGGCTTCGAGGTGAACCTTGAGGCTTGGAAACATCTTCTTCGGGAAGGTACAGGCTTCAACAATGTTGGGCTCTGGGCCGAAGGCTGTCGGAGGCTGACGTCATTTGGCCCCTATTCAAGGGAAAACTATTCCCCCAACAGTAGGGATAAAACTTAGCCAGAATTGGACGCAACTCTATCTCTGATTTCCTGCCCGAAGTGGGCCTTTGGCCAGGCCCGCTAAAGCTTGCTCCTCGGGCCGAAGCTCCGGTGAGGTGGGCCTCGAAGCCCTTTAGGCCGAAGGTAGTAGGCTTGTGGAAACTTCCTAAGCCCACAGTTTGATGGGCCTTCGGCCCTGTAGGGCTTCGGCCTAGTCCAGGACTTGTGTATTTTCAGCCCAAATTACCAAAATTTATATTTTGATAATCTTAACCATTAATGCCATTTTTCGCTATCAACACATGCCCCCTGCGTTTTAGTGAACTAAGTGAACGAAAAGCATAATGGACTAAGGACGATAACTCTCGTATCGGCCTTTTGACATTTTCAAGCTGTTTGCCACACACTTGGGAAGTACATTTTCAAGTACCTTCTATTCAAAGCTCTTCGAAACCGCTCTCCTTGCAGAGATTCTAACACATATGCATTGACAGGAATGATTTCGGCTATTTTGAAAGGACCTTCCCAACTAGGTGACCATTTACCAAATTTAGGGATCTTAGTGTCTAAAGGCAAAATCGTCTTCCATATCAAGTCACCTACTTGAAACGATTTTGGTTTAATCTTCCTATTGTAGGCTTTAGCACTCTCCTTTTGTCCATTTCTATAGATTCTAAAGCTCTTAACCTCTTATCGGTCACCTCTTCTAGATTGTCCTTCTAAAGAGTCTCATACTCGTTGATCGATAAGCCATCTTGTTTTAGAACTCTTAAAGAGCCAAGATCCACCTGTACAGGTAGAACGACTTCTTGTCCATATACTAACTCATACGGACTAACTTTGGTAGCACCGTGCTTTGCAATTCGACAAGCCCATAACGCCTCGAAAATCACTTCATGCCACTTCTTAGGGAACTCTTCGATTTTCCTCTTAATAAGTTTGATCATAGTCTTATTACTAGACTCGGCTTGACCATTGGCCTGAGCATAGTATGGTGAAGAGTTCACCAACTTAATACCATAAAGTTTGGCAAAGTCTCTCACTTCTTTAGAAACAAATGAACTACCTTGTGTAGGACCAAAAGTAGCGACCAAAGGGGGGTGAATGGGCGCCTAAAAACTTCTTTCGAATCAATGGCCTTCTCCCAATACCCAACACACCTCGACAGACAATCAGTAGAAGCAAAAACAGATCACAAGTACTAAAAATAATCTAGCCTAAAAATGACCAGAGTCCGAGACAAAAAGACACCAACACAGTGCTTAAAGGCAGATCAAGTTAACTCATAGGACAACTGACAATTATAAAGATGATTCATCAAAAACACAGATATTCTGTAGCGCCCCGATTTATCAAATCGAGGCATTATTGAATTTCAGAAGAAAAACAATAATACAAGAGGTTCATCATGCGACAATGTACATACAACAATATCCATGGTACGTAGACCATATTTATTACATCAAAGTTTTAATAAAAACAGTAAATAATTAAAAAACGGCATGACGAACTTCTTCTTCAGGATTTTTCTTCCGACTGGGTCGCTACTCCAGACCGTCTTCAAAGTAAGCATCCTCTGTGGGGTCCAACGGGTATGAGTACAAAAAGTACTCAACAAGCCACCGCAAATGCAAGTAATAATGCAGGATAATAAACAAGGAAGGATAATGGCTAACATTGCGGAAAAGTACAACTTCAGTTATTGCATTTAGTGTAGTCACATTTTAATCATGCGGAAGAGTAAACATGAACATCAACAACATCAACTAACTCGAGGAGTACGTTTTACCTCCTCGCTCAACAGTCCTTACATGTCAATCCATCATGCACATACATATTCAAAGTAAACTAACTGGGGGATGTCACGCAACCCGCCCTTGACCGTGGGCTCGGCTTTTCGAAAAGATTTAAGACTCTGATCAGAGATGTACTACTGTACCCACAAGGCACGCACTCATCCCAAATGAGATGACCCATACCACGGGAACTCATGCCAAAACCTCGGCATGAAATGTTCCAAGCGATAACCACCCGCTCTAGGTTTCGCCGGCGCACCGGGCCGCATCCCGGCTAACGTCGCACCCCCTTTTGCGCCACATTGGTACAAGTCACCCGCAGGTGCAACTTGACCCATCTCCAAATGGTGGCCTCGGTTTGGAACAACCCATACCTTAGTTGGGACTTACCCACTAGACTTGTGGTTAGTACGTAAGTGTATTGCAACGGATCCCTCAGACCGGTCCTTATAGTGCCCCGGGTGCTACCGACCAATGCCCTAGCTTGCACCCGGAACCCACCATGCATACACTCACAACCATAACCCATCACCAACATAATTTCCAAGGATAAGAAGTAACGGGGGTCATATAATAGAACAATTTTTCTACGACTCATTTTTATCCTATAGCGATCGTGTCAATACATTGGACACTAGCTAATATCATTGATCATATGGTGACAAGGAGGTTAGGCGAGAGAGCATGGCTTGGGTTGCACATCAAGGTCGGGGGGATCCTAAATAAATATATTGTAAGGGTTTCATTTGACTAATGCATATATATAACCTATGTGTTTTAGCGATAGTTTAATCAAACATGGGTTCAATATGCTCAAAAGATTGGTTTGGTGACTTTCCTTGTTCAGCAAAAGGAGAGGGAGGGACTTCGGGGAAGTACTCCGGCTCCTCGGCGACGTCGTAGTCTTTTTGATATAGTAAAGTAAAATAAAAAGAACACATTCAATCAAACAATATAACATTACATTATAAGCACATAAGTTACAGTTGGTTTGATTAAAAATAAAATAATTTCAATTGTTAAGGTTCTGTGGTTTATTCCATAAATAAATTTTAAGGGACATTAAAAGTTGTCCCTTTTAGAAAGGGGTGTTTAAATGTGATTGATTTCATATTAAGTTTCCTAATAAGTTTTGAAATGAAAAGTTCATGGTAATTTAGTGTTTTTCAGTATATGAATAGAAAGGAATAAATATGAATTTTTCTGAAGTTCAAACATTTGAATTCATATTTTAATCCTAAAGGCATTTAAATATTTATTTGAATAAACATGAAAATGTCAAAGTAAACCTACTGTTTTTATTGCATAAACATGTAGAGAATAATTTTATGAATTTTCTGAAATTGGAATGGTAATTTTTAGAGTTCAAATGCATCAGATATGAATTTTACAAGTTTAAAAGTATTTCTGAAATTCATTTTCAATTTTTAAACTCCTCGGGTCCACGGTGAGCCAGGCCCACGGTGAACCCGCGCACTGTGCGCGTGCACCGGGTCGATCTGGACCGTTGGATCCAGATCCAACGTGCGCAGGCGAGGCGGGGCGCTTAAGTGACAACGGACGGCCAAGATTAAAACGTGCGAAAGGGTACCACGTGGACGCACGAGATCGCGTGCCGGTTTTAAATGGAAATGAACGCGTGAGATTAAAACGTAACGCTTTGACCAGATCCGACGGGGCGGATTAGATCGCGTATGTGGGACAACTAGCACCGCTCGATCGCGATCGTGCGGTCGGGATGGAATCTGATGGGGGATTGGTCCCGATCTTCCGCTAGGTAAGGGATAAACTTGGGTTGGTGGAGAATCTCGACGTTGGCGATCCAAGGCTCCGGTCCGGCGGATCAAAACCTTGCAATCGTTACACCACTGTCTCCGTTGGTTATCAACCACGCAGAACGCGATTGACCTCGCCACGAAGGCTAATTCCTGCAAGCGAACCCAAGAACACAAGCAAGAACAGGAAGGATACAAATCGAATGCCAAATCACAGACAAACGAAGATAAGGTGAGGTTTCACAAACGCCAATGCGGCAGCCAATCGGTCCGGCGCAAGAGGCGGGATCTAAACACAACAGTGTAGATGCAACAAAGCAAAACCTAACCCTAGAGTTGGCTGGCGTGAGAATATATAGGGCGGCGGCCTGTGGAAGGGGAACAGACTTCGGCTGTGGGCTAGAAGACGTACAGACTCAGATTATGGCCAACACGGCCCAGTTCTGTCACGCAGTACTGTTTTAAATACACAGGTCGACTCGAGCCTCCAAATGTTGTGAAACCAACGGCAAAAGATCCGTCTTCTCCTCAGCTTTCCAAAAAGTCCAAGAACTCGCCAATCGGACTTCGTATGAGGAAGTTATGCCCATTTTGGTGAATGGTGGTCGATGTAGTCCGAACCAGCGAATTCTTGACTTCAAATCATCCGTGCGGCTCCGTCTTCAACTCCAACTCTCCTATTCCATCTCCCATGTTCCTAAGCAACAAAATATCACTAGTATTCAGTAGCATCCCATCCAAACAAATATAATCAAAGTTGCTAAGGAACGAATTAACCTCATGGTTCAAGCGACGGGCACGGGCGCGTGTGATTGGTCCTTGTAGTTGAATTGTAGGTGGAGGCTCCATGTGTGTATCATGTGAAGTGATGTCCTCATCAGAATCCGACACGGCACGGGTACTCGACCCGTGCCGGTCATCTTCTCCGACGACGGCGAGCGGGCCAGGGGCCACGGCGAGCGACGGCAGCCCTAGCTAAGCCTAGAAATGGAAAGAGGGTGCTACGACGGTCACGATGGTACCTTAGGCGAGGCGAGGGGTCGACGGGGCGCGGCCGGCGACGAGGGTAGACGGCGAGGTGTTCTCGGGTCCTTCTCGGCGACGGCGTTCTGGCGAGGCTCGTGGACGGTGGAGGTGCGGCCGGGGTCGTAGGTGTCCTTGCGGTCACGATGGTGTGGTTGGCTAGGGCGGAGGAGGTCTCTAGCGACGGCGAGGGGTGACCGGAGTAGGAGCGGCGGTGAGGTGTTAAAAACCGAAGAGGGGAGCGTTCTGTTCGTTCTTGCTGTGAATGGTCGTGGGGGTCGAACGCGGTAGAGGCCAGGGGCTTAAATAGTGTCACCAGCAGAGCTCACATGCAAGGAAAGCCGAGAGAGGGCTTTAACTCGCCGGCGAGGGCTCGGCCATGCACGATGCGGTGTTCCCGGGGGCTTAAACGCATGGTTCAATGGGGGGAAACGGTCGGCCGGGCGCGGGGAGTCGTTTAATGGCGTCAATTCAATGCGGGAGGGGCCAGCGAAGCGGATCCGAGGCGGGGGTCGTCGGCTGGCGCAATTTGGGGGTGACGGCGTGAGGTAGACGATGGGTCTGACAGGCGGGGGCCACTGGCCAGCGGGCGCGAAGCGAGCGAGCGGGAGGGCTGACAGGTGGGGCCGCGGTGTCGGGTGCGCGCGCGAGGGGAGGAATTCGGCGCCGACAGGTGGGGTTCGGTTGTCAGTCCGAGCGCGCGGGTGGAGTGGGCTGGGCCGGCCGGGAGAGAGAGAATGGAGGGAGGGGAGCCCATTACTGTTTTAATACATTTCTGAATAAAAATAATTCCAGGAATTAGATTAAAATATTAGGGCTACTTCCAAGGTTGATAAAAATGTATAAAAATCCTCAAAAATATTTCTTGGCTTTGGGAGTTTATACAAAAATTTCCAGGTCCTGGTTTGGTCATCTACTCTATGTTGTAGTTCAAAAGGGTATAAAAGAGTATTAAAAGTATTTTCAGAAATATAAATTCCAAGAAATTGAATTTAACAATATTTTTATTTTTTTGAAAATTTGGGGTGTTACAAACCTATCCCCCTTACAAGAATCTCGTCCTCGAGATTGGAACGCTACTCGAATAACTCGGGATATTGGGCTTTTAGTTCGTCTTCCTTTTCCCAAGTGGCTTCTTCGGCGGGGTGGTTGTTCCATTGAACCTTGCAGAAGCGAACAACGCGACTTCTGGTTACTCTCTCCTTAGTTTCCAAGATCTTGACGGGTTTCTTTATGTAGGTCAAGTCTTCTTGGACATGAAGCTACTGAAGGTCGGATTGCTCGGTGGGTACACGGAGACACTTCTTCAGGTGAGAGACATGGAACACATCGTGAACTCCTGCCAAGGATGGAGGCAGTTCAAGTTGATATGCCACTTCTCCTTGTCATCGGAGGATCTGGAAAGGTCCGACGTAGCGGGGTGCTAGCTTGCCTTTCATGTTGAACCTTTGAGTGCCACGGAGGGGAGTGACTCGGAGATAGACATAATCGCCCTCCTCAAAGGCTAGGTCTCTTCGACGGTTGTCGGCATAGCTCTTCTGACGGGATTGGGCTGCCTTCAATCGGTCTCTTATGATCTTAACCTTCTCTTCAGCTTCTCTTAATAGATCAGTCCTAAACATTTGTGACTCTCCGGTTTGATCCCAGAGCAACGGCGTTCTGCACTTACGTCCATAGAGTGCTTCGAATGGGGACATTTGCAGGCTGGCTTGATAGCTGTTGTTGTAGGAGAACTCCGCATATGGTAAGTTCTTGTCCCACATTCCGCCAAAGTCTAGAGCACAAGCTCTAAGCATATCCTCCAATATCTGGTTGACCCTTTCGGTTTGACCGTCGGTCTGTGGATGATAGGCGGTGCTAAAGTTCAGCCGGGTGCCGAGTTCTTCTTGAAGGTTCTTCCAAAACTTGGAGGTAAACTGACTCCCACGGTCAGATACAATCTTCTTAGGAACTCCGTGGAGGCACACGATCCGGGTCATATAAAACTCGGCCAACTTGGCGACGGTGTAAGTTGTCTTGACCGGAACAAAGTGAGCTACCTTGGTGAGTCGGTCGACGATCACCCAGATGGAATCATGACCAGCTTGGGTCCTGGGCAGTCCCCTGATGAAGTCCATTCCTATCTCTTCCCACTTCCATTCAGGGACCTTGAGAGGTTGAAGAAGTCCGGCAGCCCTCTGATGCTCTGCCTTGACTCGCCGGCATGTGTCGCACTTGGCCACATACTCAGCTATTTCTCTCTTCATGCTGACCCACCAATATTTCTCCTTCAGATCTTGATACATCTTTGTACTCCCGGGATGGATGGAGTATAACGTATCGTGGGCTTCTTGAAGGATGAGGGTCTTCAATTCAGGTAGGTTGGGTACGCATATCCGGTTTCCGAACCAGATGGTACCATGCTCGTCCTCGGAAAAACCGGGGGCTTTACCCTTTATCATGTTCTGTTGGATCTCCAGGATGTCCGGGTCTTCCTTCTGCTTCTCTCGGATATGGTCTATCAAGATAGGCCTAGACTCCAAGGCCGCGAGGTATGCTCGGGTAGTGATTCCCAAGTTCAGTCTCTCCATCTCCTTGTAGAGTAAAGGAGCTTGGTCCTGAACCATGATGGCATTGCAGTACCCTTTTCGACTAAGGGCGTCTGCCACCACATTCGCTTTGCCCGAATGATAATGGATGCCCAAGTCATAATCCTTGATCAGTTCCAACCATCTTCTTTGTCTGAGATTCAGATCTGGTTGGGTGAATATGTACTTGAGGCTCTTGTGGTCGGTGAAGACCTCATACCGATTCCCCACAAGGTAGTGTCTCCATATCTTCAAAGCATGAACCACAGCTGCTAACTCCAGATCGTGGGTCGGGTAGTTCAGCTCATGCGGTCTCAGTTGCCGGGAGGCGTAGGATATCACCTTCCCTTCTTGCATCAAGACGCATCCCAATCCTTGACGAGAGGCATCACAGTAGACGTGGAAGTCTTTCCGGATGTCTGGCAGAGTCAGAATAGGAGCTGATACTAGCTTCTTCTTTAGGGTCTGGAAGCTTTCTTCGCAGTCGAGGGTCCATTCAAACTTCACTTCCTTCTGCAAGAGTCTGGTCATAGGCTTGACGATCTTGGAAAAATTCTCAATGAACCGGCGGTAGTATCCGGCCAATCCGAGAAAACTCCGGATCTCGGTCACCGTTGTGGGCTGCAGCTAGTTGGTTACTGCTTCCACGGTGGTTGGGTCCACTGCTATTCCTCCGGCAGATATAACATGGCCGAGGAACTTCACCTCAGACGACCAAAATTCGCATTTGCTATATTTGGCGTACAGTTGCTGCTCCCTTAGCTTTCCGAGGGTCAGCCGGAGGTGAGTCTCGTGTTCTTCCTTGGTCTTGGAGTAAACGAGGATATCGTCGATGAATACCACGATGAACTTGTCCAAGAACTCCATGAATACATTGTTCATCATGTTCATGAAAAAGGCCAGGGCATTCGTGAGTCCGAACGACATCACTGTGTACTCGTAGAGTCCATAGCGGGAGGTGAAGGCAGTCTTGGGTATGTCTTCTTCTCTAATCCTCAACTGGTGATAACCTGACCTGAGGTCAATCTTGGAAAACACCGAGGATCCTTTCAGCTGATCGAACAGGTCGTCGATCCGAGGCAGTGGATACTTGTTCTTGATGGTTACGTCGTTCAAGGCTCTATAGTCCATGCACATCCTCTTGGTCTTGTCCTTCTTCATGGCAAATATGACCGGTGCACCCCAGGGTGAGGTACTCGGTCGAATATACCCTTTTTGCTCTAGGTCTTCGATGTTGCTCTTGACTTCAGCTAGTTCATTAGCGGCCATCCGGTATGGGCGCTTGGAGATTGGAGTGGTCCCGGGGACAAGTTCGATTCTGAATTCGATGTCCCGTTTGGGAGGCATTTCGGGTAGGTCTTCAGGGAAGACATCCGCAAACTCCTTGACTATATGTACCTCTTCAAGAGCCATCGAACAAAGGGATGCTCTGGGTGGTTTGCGACTGGTCATCCGAAAGGTGACGACCTCGCCTTCCGGGTTGGTCACCGTGACGGACTTGTTGGCACAGTCGATCACACCTTTGTGCTTCATCAACCAATCCATCCCTAGTATAAGGTCAAGTCCGGTGCATCGGATGAGGACTGGCTCGGCCCGAAACAGTACTCCTTGGATGTCAAATTGAACCTTAGGGCTGTATAAGCGGGCTAAGGTCCTATTGCCGGGAGTGGCAATCACCATGGGAATGGGTAGAGGGAGCACGTCCGATTTGTTTGTTTTCACAAAATCTTCCGAGATGAAGGAGTGGGTTGCTCCAGAGTCAAATAATATCACGGCCGGTACGGAATTCACAGTAAACGTACCGAGCACGACTTCAGGAGCCTCCCGAGCTTCCTCTGCGCTGATGTGGTTGACGCGGGCACGAACCACCTTGTTGGGTGCCACGCCTTGAGCTTGCTTGGGGTGGGGACACTGGTGCGAATAGTGCCCTTCCTTGCGGCAGTTGAAGCAGACGACCGGCCTTCCTTGGCGATCCTTCAAGATCGGGGCCTTGGCGGCTGGTGTCGGCTGAGCGGCCGGAGCTGGTGGAGCGGGGCGAGGATGCCCGGCATTGGATCCACCGGCGGCGTGAGATGGCTTGTAGGCGGGCCGAGGATGGTAGGCGGGCGCTGGTGGCGGAGGGACGAAGCGGGGCCTCTGAGAGTTCGCCTGCTGATGCTTGAAGGCGATCATCTTCCTCTTCTTGAGGTCCAGCTTGTTCTGCTCAGTCTCATGGACGAGCGCTTTGTTGACTAGCCGTGGGAAGTCGGCGTAGTCGGTGGCGACGAGCTGGATGGACAGCTCATCCTTAAGTCCCCGGAGGAACTTGGCTTGGCGGAGGGCGTCGGTGCGCACTTCCTCCGGTGCGTAGCGGGCGAGGCGATTGAACTCATGGAGGTACTCCATGACGGTCCTGTTCCCTTGTTGCAGGTCGCGGAACTCCTGCTGTTTCACCGCGATGACACCGGCGAGGACGTGGGCAGCACGAAAGGCGATGGTGAACTCCGCCCAAGTCACCACGTGGTCCTCTGGCTGGGACTCACGGTAGTTGTCCCACCATTCAGCGGCGGGACCCTGGAGATGGTGAGTGGCGAAGGCCACTCGCTCCCGGTCGGTGCAGGGGAGGAGGTCGAGCTTCTTCCCGATGGTACGAAGCCAATCTCCGGCCTCCATCGGGTTGGTGGTGCTTGAGAAAATGGGCGGGCGCACGCGCAGGAACTCGGAGAGTTGCGGAGCGGGCGCGGGTGCTGGTGCACGAGGGGCAGGTTCCCCGTTCTGTAGACGGTCCAACTGAGCCTGTTGGTTCTGCATTTGGGTGAGGAGGGCGGTGATCAAATGGTTCTGATTCGCCATCATCTCCGCCAAGGTGGGGTGGTTGGCGGAGGGCGACCCAGATTGACGCGGGCCCGTTGCACCCCAGTTGGGTACAACACCCTCGCGTGCGTCGCGGCTTCCTCCTTCACCGTTGTTGGAATCGGTGTTCTGGTGGTCGGCCATCCTCTGAATATACATAGCGATAAGGCAAAAGATGACGAAGCAATAATACAACCACAAATATCATATAAGATTCAAGCACATAAATATATATAGAGTGGTAGAAATTGTTCATTACAATCAAGTTTTTATTCTACCCATGACACACTCGTCGTGGGCAGCACCACATACAAAATTTTGCTTTTATTAAAAATAGCGACTCCTAACGCCTACTCGCCACCGGAGGCGGTCTCCGTGCTCTCGGAACCACGAGTACGCGGCTCCTGAGGGATGGTGGGTTCGAGAAAATTCTCGATGATGGAGTCGGAGACGAGGTCGGGGCGTGGTGCAGGGGCGCTAGTGGAGGGTCTGGCGGGGGAGGGTCGTGGCGGGATCCTCTTGGGGCGAGGGAGGGGCTCACGGATGGGCTTCTTCTTCCTTGGAAGAAGAGGAACCATCTCCGCAATATCCTTCTGCAGCTGCATGATCTTGCACTGCAGTTCGCCGTTCTGTTGGATCAAGTTCTTCGTTTCTTCACGAAGGAACTCGACCGCCTCATGGTGCTCGTCGGCGTCGAGCACCGCCTCGGTGTGGAGATCATCCATGGCTTGTAGAAGACGCGACTGCCGGGCCATGACCGGATCACGCACGGAGTGAACTCCGAGGTAGATGCTACGGTGGGCTCCGGGAGTACGCTTCGGCACAAGCCGGAAGGACGAGTTCTGAAGACGATCGTCGTAGATCACCCTCAGCTCCATGAGGGCCTGGAGGGCGACTCGTTGGCACGCGACGTCGAAAGTCGGGCCTCCAAGTGCGGTGGTGTAGGGCGGCAGATGCTCTCCGGAGCCGTGGACGGTGAGGGAGACGTCGCAAGGCCCGGCGAACTCGTCGGGGTACACTCCTTGAAATTCGGGTTCGAAAGGAACCCGAGGAAGGTGAGCATCATACGGAGCTCCCGGACGAAGCCCTCGTAGTGGCGGCAGTAGCTTTGGACTTGGTAGACTGGCATCTACAAAACAGCAAGTTGAATAAAGTGAGGAGAGGGACAAAGTTTATAAAGTAGATTTTCGAGAAATAATTTCCTGTGACTAATGGCTAGGCGGGTCTGTTTGGCTTCCTACAGTCGAGTCGGCTCTGATACCATCTTGTAGCGCCCCGATTTATCAAATCGAGGCATTATTGAATTTCAGAAGAAAAACAATAATACAAGAGGTTCATCATGCGACAACGTACATACGACAATATCCATGGTACGCAGACCATATTTATTACATCAAAGTTTTAATAAAAACAGTAAATAATTAGAAAACGGCATGACGAACTTCTTCTTCAGGATTTTTCTTCCCGACTGGGTCGCTACTCCAAACCGTCTTCAAAGTAAGCATCCTCTGTGGGGTCCAACGGGTATGAGTACAAAAAGTACTCAACAAGCCACCGCAAATGCAAGTAATAATGCAGGATAATAAACAAGGAAGGATAATGGCTAACATTGCGGAAAAGTACAACTTCAGTTATTGCATTTAGTGTAGTCACATTTTAATCATGCGGAAGAGTAAACATGAACATCAACAACATCAACTAACTCGAGGAGTACGTTTTACCTCCTCGCTCAATAGTCCTTACATGTCAATCCATCATGCACATACATATTCAAAGTAAACTAACTGGGGGATGTCACGCAACCCGCCCTTGACCGTGGGCTCGGCTTTTCGAAAAGATTTAAGACTCTGATCAGAGATGTACTACTGTACCCACAAGGCACGCACTCATCCCAAATGAGATGACCCATACCACAGGAACTCGTGCCAAAACCTCGGCATGAAATGTTCCAAGCGATAACCACCTGCTCTAGGTTTCGCCGGCGCGCCGGGCCGCATCCCGGCTAACGTCGCACCCCCTTTTGCGCCACATTGGTACAAGTCACCCGCATGTGCAACTTGACCCATCTCCAAATGGTGGCCTCGGTTTGGAACAACCCATACCTTAGTTAGGACTTACCCACTAGACTTGTGGTTAGTACGTAAGTGTATTGCAACGGATCCCTCAGACCGGTCCTTATAGTGCCCCGGTTCTACCGACCAATGCCCTAGCTTGCACCCGGAACCCACCATGCATACACTCACAACCATAACCCATCACCAACAGAATTTCCAAGGATAAGAAGTAACGGGGGTCATATAATAGAAAAATTTTGCTACGACTCATTTTTATCCTATAGCGATCGTGTCAATACATTGGACACTAGCTAATATCATTGATCATATGGTGACAAGGAGGTTAGGCGAGAGAGCATGGCTTGGGTTGCACATCAAGGTCGGGGGGATCCTAAATAAATATATTGTAAGGGTTTCATTTGACTAATGCATATATATAACCTATGTGTTTTAGCGATAGTTTAATCAAACATGGGTTCAATATGCTCAAAAGATTGGTTTGGTGACTTGCCTTGTTCAGCAAAAGGAGAGGGAGGGACTTCGGGGAAGTAATCCGGCTCCTCGGCGACGTCGTAGTCTTTTTGATACAGTAAAGTAAAATAAAAAGAACACATTCAATCAAACAATATAACATTACATTATAAGCACATAAGTTACAGTTGGTTTGATTAAAAATAAAATAATTTCAATTGTTAAGGTTCTGTGGTTTATTCCATAAATAAATTTTAAGGGACATTAAAAGTTGTCCCTTTTAGAAAGGGGTGTTTAAATGTGATTGATTTCATATTAAGTTTCCTAATAAGTTTTTAAATGAAAAGTTCATGGTAATTTAGTGTTTTTCAGTATATGAATAGAAAGGAATAAATATGAATTTTTCTGAAGTTCAAACATTTGAATTAATATTTTAATCCTAAAGGCATTTAAATATTTATTTGAATAAACATGAAAATGTCAAAGTAAACCTACTGTTTTTATTGCATAAACATGTAGAGAATAATTTTATGAATTTTCTGAAATTGGAATGGTAATTTTTAGAGTTCAAATGCATCAGATATGAATTTTACAAGTTTAAAAGTATTTCTGAAATTCATTTTCAATTTTTAAACTCCTCGGGTCCACGGTGAGCCAGGCCCACGGTGAACCCGCGCACTGTGCGCGTGCACCGAGTCGATCTGGACCGTTGGATCTAGATCCAACGTGCGCAGGCGAGGCGGGGCGCTTAAGTGACAACGGACGGCCAAGATTAAAACGTGCGAAAGGGTACCACGTGGACGCACGAGATCGCGTGCCGGTTTTAAATGGAAATGAACGCGTGAGATTAAAACGTAACGCTTTGACCAGATTCGACGGGGCGGATTAGATCGCGTATGTGGGACAACTAGCACCGCTCGATCGCGATCGTGCGGTCGGGATGGAATCCGACACGGCACGGGTACTCGACCCGTGCCGGTCATCTTCTCCGATGACGGCGAGCGGGCCAGGGGCCACGGCGAGCGACGACAGCCCTAGCTAAGCCTAGAAATGGAAAGAGGGTGCTACGGCGGTCACGATGGTACCTTAGGCGAGGCGAGGGGTCGACGGGGCACGACCGGCGACGAGGGTAGACGGCGAGGTGTTCTCGGGTCCTTCTCGGTGACGGCGTTCCGGCGAGGTTCGTGGACGGTGGAGGTGCGGTCGGGGTCGTAGGCGTCCTTGCGGTCACGATGGTGTGGTTGGCTAGGGTGGAGGAGGTCTCTACCGACGGCGAGGGGCGACCGGAGTAGGAGCGGCGGTGAGGTGTTAAAAACCGAAGAGGGGAGCGTTCTGTTCGTTCTTGCTGTGAATGGTCGTGGGGGTCGAACGCGGTAGAGGCCAGGGGCTTAAATAGGGTCACCGACAGAGCTCGCATGCAAGGAAAGCCAAGAGAGGGCTTTAACTCGCCGGCGAGGGCTCGGCCATGCACGGTGCGGTGTTCCCGGGGGCTTAAACGCGTGGTTCAACGGGGGGAAACGGTCGGCCGGGCGCGGGGAGTCGTTTAATGGCGTCAATTCAATGCGGGAGGGGTCAGCGAGGCAGATCCGAGGCGGGGGTCATCGGCCGGCGCGATTTGGGGGCGATGGCGCGAGGTAGACGATGGGTCTGACAGGCGGGGGCCACTGGCCAGCGGGCGCGAGCGAGCGAGCAGGAGGGCTGACAGGTGGGGCCGCGGTGTCGGGTGCGCGCGCGAGGGGAGGAATTCGGCGCCGACAGGTGGGGTCCGGTTGTCAGTCCGAGCGCGCGGGTGGAGTGGGCTGGGCCGGCCGGGAGAGAGAGAATGGAGGGAGGGGAGCCCATTACTGTTTTAATACATTTCTGAATAAAAATAATTCCAGGAATTAGATTAAAATATTAGGGCTACTTCCAAGGTTGATAAAAATTTATAAAAATCCTCAAAAATATTTCTTGGCTTTGGGAGTTTATACGAAAATTTCCAAGTCCTGGTTTGGTCATCTACTCTATGTTGTAGTTCAAAAGGGTATAAAAGAGTATTAAAAGTATTTTCAGAAATATAAATTCCAAGAAATTGAATTTAATAATATTTTATTGTTTTGAAAATTTGGGGTGTTACATATTCTATCAGGCATGTCCAAAATATCCACATAAACACAAGCAGCTCACAAGTGAGAGACAGCATAGTTTCCAGCGCATTTAATCTTGACAAAATAAATGCAGGAAATAAAAACGTGCTAAGGAGTTAATTCATCTATTGAAGAATATTCAGAGCAGCAAGCAAGCAGTGCATGAAAAACAAGACAGAAAATCAAGGCACGTGATTACTGTTGGAATCTGTCTCCTATTTGATACTTGCTGAAGCCTGTGCGAAGTCGATGCGCAAAGTCCTCCGTAGTCTGCGAAGTTTTCATCAGCCTTCGAAGCCTAAAGCCTTCCACAGGGTGCTTCACAACATCCAGGCACTGAAGCCTCAGACTCCACGCGCCAGCCGAAGACAGCTATTGTTGACGTCGTAAACCCCACCAAAGAACAAACCAGTGCGATGGGACACAACGACGAAGCACATCAAAAATGCTTGCGCATGCACATCTCCTACAATGTGCGCTGTCTTCGCAGTGAGCTGCTCGGTCAAAATCTGCACGCCGAAGAAATCCTGCTACCTCGTGACTCCCGCCAAGAGAGAACAAGCCAGCTGCGCGTCGTTGCGCGTACTGCTATTGCCATGGCTGCCGTGCTCCTGTGCTGCGCCGTGTGCATGCATCTAGGCTATCGTGCAACTTCCTCATGTAGACAGCCGAACAGAGCTGCCGCTCCCTGCCGAGTGCACTGCTAAGTTGTCAGTGTTAGGTCCAGCCACGTACGCTGGTTTCTCCGCCCGAGATGAGAAGACATCACACTGCTGCAGGATGAAGCCAACATGCCGGCCTGCGCTCTGTGTCCCTAGCAACAAGACCGCACAACGCCGCTCAAGAAAAACTACCACCGATAATCAATGGGCGAAGGAATCGATGCGCTCGTTGATCCACGCCGTTACATAGCAGCAAAGCAGCGCACGCCGCTGCAATCAGCCGCCTCATCCCGCCGAGAAAAAAATCCCACCGCCACGCGCCAATCGCAGCGCTTGCCCCACCCGAAGCCAACCGAGTAAATAAAAACCGGGCAGCGGTTTTCTTGAGAAAACACTGTAGCGGCGAAGAATCATCACTCGGATTTTTCTATTAGATGAGTTCCCCTAACCCTAGGGGGTTGGGGCCTATTTTTAGGCATCCCAACAAAAGGGAAAAAAGACAAATTTGCCCCTAGGGTAAATTACAGAGACGCTGAAATAAATTGGAAAATTACCGAACTGCCCTTACGGTTTTTACAGACTCGATTAACATAGACTGTGGGCCTAAAAGAAAAATAGTAAAATCCTAAATAAAGATAACTTGTCCTCATGCGAAGCTTTTGTAGCAGCTATAGCTTCGCTTCTGAACAGTCAGATCCAAGATCAGTGGTCATTAGTTTTGCGCCGAAACTGACAAAGCGTCCATCGTCTTTGCACTGGGTACCTAAATTGGGCCGGCCCGATTCCACGGCTCCCTCAGTCCAGCAATCGCTCGCCGCCCGTGTACCTGAGTCTATCTCGGTCAACAGAACAGTGGATCCTCTACCGCTCCTAGCTCATGTACTCAGATTGGGCCGTCCCGACTCCGCAGCCCCTCTGCCCGGCAGCCACTAGCCACCCGTGTACCTGAGTTACATGCGGCCTAGACATGGCAAGTCTCATCTTCTCTTCACGTCTCCTCTTTGACTTCCGTTGACAATCATTCATCACATCTGGAGCCATGAGGCCCATGCTCTTCAACATGGCTCCTCAATCTCCCCCTTGATGAGTGCATTGTCAACACCCTCTTCATCAGCTCTTCAGAACCTACAGACACATGTGGAAACACGAAAACAAAACACAAGAAGACAGAAAGAAGAAAATAAAATAAAAAGTTTAACCCTAATGACCAAAAGCCGAACAAAAAACAGAAGATGGTCATTATGGTTAACCAAAAATAAAAAGTCAAAGCGAGTGCAATCTCGGAATTATCAACAAGGATATAAAAAGAGTAAAGACAAAAGAGACTAAAAACTCCCCCTGAAACAAATCCCAAAGAAAGCCAAAAATCCCCCTAAACTCTTCTAAAAGATCGAGTAACCGAAAATTTCTCCCCCTTTTGACAATTGGACTCATCAAGTGAGACTAAATGCACTCTAAAGATACACAAACTCAAACTCCCCCTGAAATGCAGCTCCCCCTCAAAATATGCAATGAATACAACTGGGGTGCAGGTGGAGTGTAAAAAGCATGCTTCTCAGATATGATTGACTGCAATTACAACATCTAGCTAGTATAGCAAAAGACACACTATCTAAGACACATGGCATCATCAATGCAACAGATGATATCCAAAGAAAGTCATTAGCACACATTTTTAGATTTTTGCAAACAAAAGCAACACCACATTTCCTAGTTGACAAGCAAGGTAAAACATGAGCTACAAAGGCTAGCTTATATCTACCAGGATAAGCATTGTCCAGAACAAAGTGCTTCAGCAAACTTGTTATCTTTTTAATGTTTAGGCTTTTTATTTTCCTTTTTCAATTTTTTTGACAGGGATTATTTGCATGTCAACCTTATGCTAACCGACCAAGTCAAGTCTAGGCCAGAACTAGACCATCAGAAGCTTAATACATTGGTCTCAACATACATTACACTGTCCTAGTTCATACCAAAGTGCTATGGTAAGCAGTCCAGAACAATGCATTGCGACAAAGCAAACCCACTTGGATCTTTTCAAATTATGCACAAAAAGGCATGGATTTTTCATTTTTTCGATTTTTTATCATTTTTATAGCACATTTTCCATGTTAAAGCATATAGATGTCCAAGTTGCATATCTGCATCTAAGTAAGGAACTAGCTACCATGCATGTAAAAGATAGCAGAAGCATTCAACCTACACATGCTAGTTACCAGAAGCAATGGTGATCATTTTTCAATTTGAAAGCATAAAAGCCATGCATATGACAGATATCAGACGTATCATGTGTTGGTGCGACGGATCGAACCAGCAGGTTTTCTTAGTGGAAAATGAGAGTAGTGTATTCAATGCCCTATTGAGCCTGTCCCTTACAACTGTGGTTGGGGGGTATTTATAAGGCGCCCCGTCCAGAGGCCTAGCGCCTCTGGAACGCCAACGACTACCCGGCCGACCGTCGGTCAACAGTACAGACAAAACGGGCTATATACAGTACAGACAAGAAGATTCGACTCTGACAGTGTATCAACCGTGTCGGACGCTGCCTGCGCCGCCCAACACGGGCCAGAGGATCGTGATCCTGTCCCCCTGTACGTTAGCCTCATCCTTTTCCCGCTAATGCTCTCTTCAGGTTCGCTTCTGCGGCTGAGGGAGAGGCCCTCGGCAACTTCTTCCTGGAAGGCGGTCTCCGACAACCTTCTTCCGGAGGACGGCCTCCGACAGCCTTCTCCCGGAGCGCGGCCTCCGGTAGCCTTCTCCCAGAGGGCGGCCTCCGGCAGCCTTCTCCCGGGGGGCGGCCTCCGGCAGCCTCCTCCCGGAGGGCGGCCTCCGGCAGCCTTCTCCCGGGGGGTGGTCCCCGGTATTCTTGGCTTCAAATTCCCAGGCGGTGGGCCCCCTGGCCATCGGGATTATCTCCCCCAATAGTAGCCCCTCGCTTCTTTCCTCTCGGGAGCCCTGCGTTGAGAGAGGGTGGAAGCGCACATGATAATTCCGATAACCTTCATGAGGATGAAACTTACATTGAGGTAACGGGTTTAGCCAAAGTGCGACTCCCTTCGACGGACGCGGAGGAACTCCGAGACGGGCAAGTGCGGCCGGACCGGAGGTGGGGGTCCACTCGAAATCCTGCAATAAGAGGAGGTGGAAACGCACAAGATAATCTTGATAATTTCACTAGCGCGTACCTCGCTTTGAGGTGCCGAATCCGTCGTGGCGCGGAGGGGCGTCGGGGCAAGGAGGCGAGAGGCCGGGCGGCTCTGATTCCGAGGGGCCGGACGGGCGCCGCCGGAAGTAATTAATGCACATGCAGATGGCATCGAGGAGGCGGGCCGCTGGGAGGCTGCCACCGCGCCCCGATGCGCCAGCTGGCCTTAAATGCGGTGCCGCGCAATCTGCCGCGTTCACACGCTAACTGGATCGGGGAGGGGAACCGTCGGTCTCGCAACAGAATATAACCCCCCGCGGTTCCCTCTTCAATCGCCCATACGCGCTAACTCTAGCCACTCGAGCAGCCATTCAACCTGCTCCCAGAGCTCTGCACCCCTTTCTCTGTTCTTCAAGAATGGCGAGGAACGCTGCCCCTGCAATGGCGATGGATCCGCGCTTCTTGCAACGCCAGATGGCGGCGGCGGCGGCGACAGCGACTGATACGTCGGAGGCGCGTGGCGCGCGCGATCTCCGCCCCGCTTCCGAGCGGTTCCAAGACCAAACCTTGGAGCTCGGGCCATCTGCGTGCACCGAAGCCTCGATCGAGCAAGCGACCAGGAGTCGTCTCAGTCCAGAGACGCCGGCGAGGTCGTCGTTTTGAAGCCTTCTTCGACGCGGGCCTGGGATTCCCCGCCTCAGAACTTCTCGCCGGGGTGCTGGACGCATTCCATCTGGAACTCCCGCAGCTGTCCCCCAACGCCGTGGCCCGCCTCGCCATCTTTGAGTGGGCCATGCGCGCCGAAGGCTGCGAGGGGAGGGCAGTGGTCTTCGCGGAGATGCACGAAGCCCTCTGCCAGCCGAAGAAGAAGGGAGGCCGGGTGCTGGCCTTCGGGAGTATCAGTTTCTAGCTCCGGAGGAGATATGCGGACTCCTTCCCGACGAAGGCCACCAACGAGAGGTGGTATTCGAAGTGGGTGAACCGGTGGTTCTACGTCCGCGTAGGGCCCGCTTCCGGCTTGGCCGGGATCCCACGCCATATCTGGTTCCGTAGAGAGGCGCGCATCGAGGCCAACGCCGGGACGATTTCCGTGAGGGTGCAACTTCTCCAGATCGTCGCCCGCCGGATGTGCATGCGGGACTTGGCGGAGGAGTTCGTGGCCCTCGAGATCCCTCCGCTGAAGGAGGAGTGGCCCGCCTCGCTTCGGAGCAGCCGAGACGAATCGATGCCTTCGGAGCTCTCCCACCGGCTCGGTAAGTGCCACTTCTTGGTTGCTTCTGTCCTTGCTTTCCCTGCTCGAGGAGTACTCCGGTCCTGACGAAGAGATGCAGGATCGCTCGTCGCCCGAACGCCTGAGGAAGTCACCCGTCTGGCGGAGAGGATTCTCGGAGTCCCGACCGCGGACGAACGGGCCCGCCGGCTGGAGCTGGTGGCCTCATGGGAGCACTTCAACAGGGTATGGGGGGCGCTCGAGCTCACGCCCCCGCCCCTTTCGGAGGGCGAGGTCCTTCGGGACGTCTCGAAAAGGAAGGCGAACGACGCCGACGGTGGCCTTTCTCCGGGCCGCTCAAAGAAGAAGAGGATAGTGAAGGGGCCGAAGCATATGTCCCCGGGACCTTCTTCGGCCTCTCACTCCGAAGGAGGGGGCTCCAGCGAGGTGGCCCAATCAGAGTCAGGAGACCCTCCGGCGATTCCGGTTCCGGTCCCGCCGGTCCTGGCCGGACGCCAGAAGAAGTGAAGGGGCTCTTCCTCGTGCGAACCCAGCGGAGCCTGCGCCGGAGGCCGGACAAGGGGCGCGTGCCGCCGAAGCGACGCCTCGCCCCGGAACCTGCTTCCTGGCCCACAACCGCTCCGGCGGGAGGCTCCGCAGGCTCCTTCGAGAGCAGGTCCACGGACAGCTTGGATCGCGGGGGCTTGGACGACCCGCTCGGCGCCATCGAGAAGAGCGCCGACAAGGAGGCCGAGCTGGCCGCTGCGGTGGCGAGCTCTCCGCCGAACTCCATCGACAACCTCTTCTACCGCCCAAGCCCGTCGGGCCACCTCCAGCCCCCGGATTACCCTAGCGACGCTGCAGATGCAGGTATAGTAACTTAGCCGCACTTCTCCGTGCGCCAGAAGCCTTCTCCACTTTTAACTCTTATTCGCTCGCACAGGCACACCAGCCGGAGACATGGAGCCCGTCGCCCCGTACCCCGCGGATGCCCCGGACGCGAGGTCCGGAGCCCCTGTCACCGCGAGGAGGGTCTCGGACTCGTGGGACGAGGCAGACTCCAGGAGCATCGAAAGGGCCCCTCAGGAGTCTACCGGAGACGCTGAGGTCCGGCCTCGGCCTCCCACCGATCGTCGAGCCGCGCAAGGCTCCGTGCCGCTCCTGCGCCCTTTCCTAGCGGACGGCGAGGACTTCGCGCTCAAGGTGGCCCCGGTCCACGATTGCTACCTCCGGCTGCGGGAGGCCCCGGTGATAGGCGAGCTGGGGCTATCGGATGGCCTGGACCTCGGGAGGGCCATCGAGACGGCAGCGGGCCAGGTACTTCCTCGGACATATCCTCTGCTTGTCTTACAACCCTTCTGACCATCTTTCCGTACGCAGGTGATAGCACTGGCGCAGGGGCAGTTGTCCGCCTTGCTTGCCGAACGCCAACAAAATGAGGCGTACGCCGCGGAGCTCACGACTCGGGTGGCTAACGCGGAGAGGCTAGCCCGCGAGCGGTCTTCGGAGGTTGAGGCCCTTCGACTTCAGGCGTCGCGGATCGAGGCATTGGAGGCCCAAGCGGCGGAGGTGGACTCCCTCAGGGCCCGCGTCGCGGAGTTGGACGGGCTCCGGGCCTGGGCCGCCCGTGCTGACGAGTTGGAAGCGGAGGTCGTCGCCCTCCGAGCCCGAACTGCCGAAGCGGAGGTGCTCCGATCCCGGGCCGCGGAAGCAGAGCGGCTCGAAGGGGAGGTGTCCCGGCTTCTGGCCCAGGCCTCGGAGGTGGCAACCAAGGTCGAGACCCTCGAGGCCAGGGTGACCCAACTGGAGGGAGTCGAAGTGGACCTCAACGCCCGGAGCGGGGAGATCGCCGAGGAGCTCACTGAGGCCGGGAAGACGGCGGCCGACGCTGCGGACTCCTTGCGGAAGATGCTGGCGCGCTACGGACACCGGCTGCGGCACGTTCGACATCGCCCGGGAGCCCCTAGTCCACCGGGTGAAGTTCATCCGGTCCGCCATTCGGTAGATACATCTCGCCATGGCGCAGTATGGCGAGGTGTCCGCCCGGGTGGCCGCGTACGGCATTCTCCGGCACCTCGAGGCGTCTGGGCTCCCGCTCCCCTCGTCTTCGAGTCAGCACCCGGTGGCCTTCGTGGGGGACCACCTCCGGACGCCGAGCCTCGCGGTGACTCAGAGTTGGAGGGCGCTCCGGGCGACTTGGCAGACCGAGGGCCCCGCGGCGATCTAGGCTTGGCTAGAGGAGGCGCACCGCGCACGCGGTCCCCCGGCTCCTTCGAAGCCTTTGACCTCGGCTCGCTTGCCGGATCCGCAGGTGTAGCTTTAGAGTCCTATCCTCGCCTTACCCTGTAATAGTTTAGGGGATTTGGTCATATGTTTAATAAAGAGTATTCTTCCGGGGCTTACTCAGGGTGTTCGCGTTTGCGACCGTGACGTCGAGGTGCTCGATTCCGACGACGCCCTTCGACATCGATGGGCTATCCTCGAAGCTATGAGAGCGAACTGGCCTGCGCACTTCGTTCTTCCCTGTGGCAGCGACGGACGCGTAGACCCCGACGTCCTCCAAGGGGTTCTGAACCATGTGAAGGAAGAAGAGAAAGGGTCCCGCTCGCCGTCCTCGTCCCCCGAACCGGTTGACTGGTCCGACACGGAGGCTGGTCTGGGTGAAGCGCCCCCCGAGGAGGGTGGTCTGCGTAGTTGGGCTCAGGTTCAAGCGGATCAAAGAGCTTTTCGTGCCCAGAAGAAGGAAGAGGAACGCAAGAAGAGGAAAGAGAGGTCTGGGCGGAGCGTGCCCACGACTTCGGGCCCTTCCAACCGGAGGGGCCCGCGGTTTTTGCTTGGACTGGATAAGAACTTTTCTTGATTTTCTTCTCTGATTTGTAATGAACATTGTATGCTTTAAGTGCTTGCTGCAGTCTGCGCGTAGCTCCTTCTCCTCCATCCCCCCCTAGCGGGCAGATGGTGTACCGGCTGAGCGCTAAGTAGTTCAGGAGAGAGAGTGCGGAGAATGCACGCCACGTCAAGCCATGGTGCTTCGAGTCGTAGCTCGGAACCGAGAGTTAGGGTGCGTCGAGCCGGAGCTCGGAACCCGAATGCGAGGGCGCGTCGAGTCATAGCTCGGAGCCTAAATGCGAGGGCGCGTCGAGTCATAGCTCGGAACCCGAAAGTTAGGGTGCGTCGAGCCGGAGCTCGGAACCCGAATGCGAGGGCGCGTCGAGTCATAGCTCGGAGCCTAAATACGAGGGCGCGTCGAGTCATAGCTCGGAACCCGAAAGTTAGGGTGCGTCGAGCCGGAGCTCGGAACCCAAATGCGAGGGCGCGTCGAGTCATAGCTCGGAGCCTAAATGCGAGGGCGCGTCGAGTCATAGCTCGGAACCCGAAAGTTAGGGTGCGTCGAGCCGGAGCTCGGAACCCGAATGCGAGGGCGCGTCGAGTCATAGCTCGGAGCCGAAATATGAGGGCGCGTCGAGTCATAGCTCGGAACCCGAAAGTTAGGGTGCGTCGAGCCGGAGCTCGGAACCCGAATGCGAGATGCCTGGAGTCGCTGTGCTGTCTGCTTGGGCGAAACGTTTGGCCGAATATTTTATTATACGATTGGGAGACAAAAATAGGCGGCGGCGGCCGCTAGTAAAATACATTGGCGGTGTTATGGGAAGTAGCGCTTCAGGTGCTCGTCATGCCAAGTATGCTTCAGCTCTTCACCTTCCAGGGTAGCGAGTCGGTAGGATCCTGGTCGCCCGGACTTTGTGACAATGTATGGTCCTTCCCACTTGTTGCCCAACTTGGTGGGGGCGACCACTGCGCGGAGGACGAGGTGTCCTGGCTGGAACTCGTTACTCCTAACTTTGGTGTCATACCATCCCTTGGTCTCTTTCTGATAGTGGGACAGGTTGGCGACGGCGCGCAGCCGCGTCTCTTCGGCCAGGTCGAGGGAGACGGCGCGCTCATCTTCGGCTTCGGGTGCTACGACGCGCAGTGAACCGGCGCGGAGCTCTGTTGGTGTCATCGCTTCGTCGCCAAACAAGAGGCGGAACGGGGTGAAGCCGGTGGCCCGAGAGACGGTCGTCCGGATAGACCATAAGATCTTGGGTAGTTCGTCGGGCCACACTCCTCGGGTCAAACCGACGATGCGCTTGTTGAGGCCTGACAGGATGTGTCCATTAGCTCGCTCCACGGCTCCGTTAGACTGGGGATGTCACACGGCTGCGAAGCAAAGCTGAACTCCCAGCTCATCGCAGAACGCCCGGAAGGTGCCCGCGTCGAACTGCGTGCCGTTGTCCAATGTGAGATGCTTGGGTACTCTGAAACGACACACGATATTCTGCCAGAAAAATTTTTGGACGCTGCGGGATGTGATGGTAGTCAGCGGCTCCGCTTCAACCCACTTGGAGAAGTACTCGACGGCGACCACGGCGAAGCGCAGGTTTCCCCTTGCTCTGGGGAGTGGACCAATGAGGTCCATGCCCCAGCGGGCCAAAGGCCACACAGGGGGGATAGGTAGCAAGCTTGCTGGAGGGCGGTGACTACGGCGGCCCATCCATTGGCAACCCTGGCAGGTGCGGACGAGTTCTTCGGCGTCGGCAACGATAGTGGGCCAGTACACGCCTTGCCGGAGAGCTTTGCCCGCGAGGGCCCGCGGAGCTAAGTGACTACCACACAGCCCTTCATGTATTTCTCAGAGCATGGCAACGCCGTCCGAGTGCGAGACACAACGAAGGAGGGGGGAGCAAACTCCAGATTTGTACAGAATTCCATTGATAACGTCGAATGACCTCGCGCAGAGTCGCAGGCGAGCTTGCTCTGGGCTAGGATGGACGTCGTCGCCGCCTGCGAGCGTGCGCAGGATAGGCTCGCGCCAATCGGTGTTGGCCGTACATAGTACTGGGGCCGGCCGTACATAGTAATCGAGGAATATGCCCGGTCCGAAGAGGGCCAGATGCACCGACAGGCAATGATAGTCCCTGTCCGAGCCTCAAGCGCTAAGGCATACGAAGCCCCGCTGGACCTCAGCTAGGGAAGCCGCCCCACTCCTGACTTCCACCGCCAAGATTCCTGTCGGCAGGACTCCATCCATCAGGACTCCCGGTGGGGCCGGAAGCATCTTCGAGGGGAGGTTCTCAGTATTACCCCTCGGGCCCCCGCTAAACACCTGCACACGCCCGGCGGATGCCACGCCACTAGGGCCAAGGCCCCGTCTCGGGCGCTCCCCGGAGGAGCCACCATCTACTGCAGCGTCCACGGCGAGAACCGGAGCCATGACACCGACTCCTGCCGGACCATACTCGCCCTCCGAAGCGACTACCTCGAGCGCAACGCTGGCTGTGGTTCCACCGACAGGGGAACCCCTATCCCCCGCCTAGAAGCAGTCCAAGTAGTCGGGCGCCGCGACGAGCCAGAAGTCGTGGGCCTAGCCCCGGAGTTCGGCAGAGCCCCTGCCCCCAAGCTCGAGGATGCGCCGGATCGGGGGAAGGGAGTGGTTCTCCCCATATCTGGAGGGGGAGCCCTAGGGGCCCTATCCAAGTGACAGCGGCGGGACTACGTTAAGGAGGTCGGGCATATCGGCACGTCCAGTTCCTCGGCCCTCCCTGAATGGTCCCATGTTCCCATCTCCTTCACCGCCGAAGATGCCACTGGAGTCAAGTTCCCGCATGCTGACCCCCTCGTTATCTCGGCGAACATCGCCAGAGTTGAGGTGCGTCGCATCCTGGTTGACGGGGGGAGTTCCGCTGACATCATTTTCGTGCAGGCCTTCGATCAGCTGTGCCTGTCACACAAGCACCTACTGCCGGCTTCCCTTCCACTCCAAGGCTTCGCAGGCCCCCCGCTCGATGCCCTGGGCCAGGTCACGCTGGAGGTGACCTTCGGCGACTCCCCACTTCGGCGCTGCGAGGAGATCCTGTTCGACGTGGTCGATGCTCCGTACGCCTACAACGCCATCTTCGGAAGGGGGATGCTCAATCACTTCGGAGCCATCACGCACCACAACTACCTATGCCTCAAGATGCCGACTCCAGGAGGGGTGTTGTCGATCCTGGGCGACCAGGCCGCAGCCCGCCGGGTCGAGTATGGTCACTCGGCGCCATTGGAGCCACGACAAATCCATAGTGTCCGTGAAGGTGCAGGAGCCAGCCTCCCCGGAGGTGGAGACCCTGGGCAGAAGGGCCGCCCAGCAAAACCTCTTCCGGAGGGGGAGGTCATTACAAAGATCTTAGTCCAAGGCAGGAAGGAGTACCCGATCAAGTTCGGAGGGGGTCTAGAGCTGGAGGTGTCGGCACAGCTCGAGGGCATCATCCGTGGCAACCTTGACATCTTCGCATGGTCCGACGAAGACCTTACCGGCGTTGACCGCTCGATCATTGAGGATTCGTTGGTGGTTGACCCGAAGGCTCAGCCAGTCTGCCAGGGGTTCTGGAAGCTTTCCAGTGAACGGGCCGAGCTTACCAAGGCTGAGACGGAGAAGCTGCTTCGAGCGGGGGTCATCCGGGAAGTGGGTCATATTGAGTGGTTGTCTAACCCAGTGTTTGTCCAGAAGAAAACATCTGGAAAGTGGCGCATGTGTATCGACTTTACTTCTCTGAATAAAGCTTGCCCCTGTGACCCCTACTCCATGCCCCGCATCGACCAGCTAGTCGATTCCACAGCTGGAGCAAAGCTCCTCAATTTCCTTGATGCTTATTCTGGCTACCACCAGATCTGGCTAAAGCCCGAAGACCAAGCCAAAACAAGCTTCGTCACCCCTGCGGGAGTATTCTGTTACATCCGTACATATTGACAAGAGTTTCCAGGCTAGGCACCCGGACCTCGCCTCGTACCTCGACGCCATCCGCAGACTAGAAGCATCCTTCAAGGGCATCTCCGTTCAGAACATCCCGCGAAGCGAGAACGGCCAAGCCGATGCCCTCGCCAAAGCCAGAGCAGGAGCCCAAGCGCTGCCCCCGAGCGCCTTCTTCGAAGAAATTATTCAACCTTCGGCGCCTTCCCGTGGCGAAGCTTCCACCTCCGCATCATCCGAGCCCCCGCCGTCGCCCCGGCCAGCTCCGGTCTTGTGTACGGTCGGCGATGATTGGCGGGAGCCCATCCTGCACACGCTCGCGGGCAGCAAAGATGATCATCCTAGTCCGGACCAAGTTCACCTCCAGCTCCACGCCAGGTCCTTCCAGGTCATTGACGGCATCCTGTACAAGTCGGGAGTATGTTCTCCACTCCTCCGTTGCATCTCTCACTCAGACGGGGTAGCTATGCTCCGGGAAATCCATGAGGGGCTATGTGGAAGCCACCTGGCTCCACGGGCCCTCACCGGCAAAGCTCTCCGACAGGGCGTGTACTGGCCCACGATTGTTGCTGACGCCGAAGACCTCATCCGCACTTGCCAAGGGTGCCAGTGGATGGGGCAGCGGAGCCACCAACCGCCGGTCAGCCTGCTGCCCATCCCCCCGTATGGCCGTTGGCCCGATGGGGCATGGACCTCATTGGGCCACTTCCTAGAGCAAAGGGCAACCTGCGCTTTGCTGTCGTCGCCGTCGAATATTTCTCCAAGTGGGTCGAGGTTGAGCCACTGACCTCCATCACATCCCGGAGTGTCCAAAAATTCTTCTGGCAGAATATCGTGTGCCGTTTTGGAGTACCCAAATAGCTCACATTGGACAACAGAACGCAGTTCGATGCTGAGGCCTTCCGGACATTCTGCGATGGATTGGGAGTCAAGCTCTGCTTCGCCGTAGTACGGCATCCCCAGTCTAATGGGGCTGTGGAGTGAGCGAATGGGCACATACTCTCGGGTCTCAACAAACACATCGTGGGCTTAGCCAAAGGATTGTGGCCTGAGGAGCTGCCGAAGATCTTGTGGTCTATCCGGACCACCCCTTCCCGAGCTACCGGGTTCACCCCATTCTGCCTTCTGTTCGGCGACGAAGCAATGACACCAACGGAGCTCCGAGCCGGTTCGCTATGCGCCATAGCACCTGAAGCCGACCAGGAGCGCGTCGTCTCCCTCGATCTGGCCAAAGAGACCCGGCTCCGAGCCATTGCCAATCTTTCCCAGTATCAAAAGGAGACGAAGGCCTGGTACGATCCCAAAGTCAAGCATAATGAGTTCCAGCCTGGGCACCTCGTCCTTCGCGCGGTGGCCGCTCCGACCAAACTGAGCAACAAATGGGAAGGACCATATATTGTAACTGGGTCTGGGCGCCCGGGTTCCTACCGACTCACTACTTTGGAGGGAGAGGAGCTGAAGCATACTTGGCATGCGGAGCACCTGAAGCGTTACTTTCCACAGTCTCATAAGTGCATTCCGCCAGCAACGCCCACATTGTATTCAAATCACATAATAAAATCATTAGGCAAATGTTTTTGCCTACGGTGAAGGCACAACGACACTAAGAGTTTTGTTTCGCCCAAGCGCAATTGGCTTCCGAGCACCAGCTCGATGCGCCTTCATTCGGGTTCCGAGCTCCGGCTCGACGCACCCTCGCAATTGGCTTCCGAGCCCTAGCTCGATGCGCCTTCACTCGGGTTCCAAGCTCCGGCTCGACGCACCCTCGCAATTGGCTTCCGAGCCCCAGCTCGATGCGCCTTCATTTGGGTTCCGAGATTCGGCTCGACGCACCCTCGATATTGGCTTCCGAGCACCAGCTCGATGCGCCTTCATTCGGGTTCCGAGCTCCGGCTCGACGCACCCTCGTAATTGGCTTCCGAGCCCCAGCTCGATGCGCCTTCATTCGGGTTCCGAGCTCCAGCTCGACGCACCCTCGCAATTGGCTTCCGAGCACCAGCTCGACGCGCCTTCATTTGGGTTCCGAGCTTCGGCTCGACACACCCTCGCAATTGGCATCCGAGCCCCAGCTCGATGCGCCTTCACTCAGGTTCCGAGCTCCGGCTCGATGCACCCTCGCAATTAGCTTCCGAGCCCCAGCTCGATGCACCTTCATTCGGGTTCCGAGCTCCGGCTCGACGCACCCTCGTAATTGGCTTCCAAACCCCAGCTTGATGCGCCTTTATTTTGGTTCCGAGCTCCGGCTCGACGCACCCTCGCAATTGGCTTCCGAGCACCAGCTTGACGCGCTTTCATTCGGGTTCCGTGCTCCACCTCGATGCACCCTCGCAATTGGCATCCGAGCCCCAGCTCGACGCGCCCTCAACCGGTTTCCGAGCTCCGGCTCGATGCACCCTCGCATTGGCTTCCAAGCCCCGACTCTACGCGCCCCCGCATTGGCTTCCGAGCCCGGCTTGACGCGCCCTCACTCGGTCCCAAGCTCCAAGGTACCTTACCCTCGCCGATACAGTGTACCCATCGAGCCTTTCCTCCTAGCTAATTAGCGACCAACCGGCAAGCCGCCTACTCGCTAAGGAGGGGAAGGGGAAAGGAGCAAGGAGAAAAGCCTCGACCATGTATATTGGAAAAAGCCAAAAGGTGGCATACAACGTACAACGTTTGTCACGAGTCAAGAACGAAGAAGAAGGACTAAAAGAAGCTTTCAGGGCTTCGAAGATAGCCCATCGATGTTAAAGAGCATCGTCAAGTTCGAGTACTTCGACATCGCAATCATAAGCATGAACACCCTGAATGACCTCAAAGAAGGTACTCTTTATTGATATATGTTTCTACAACTATTACAGGGTATTTAGCGCGAGGGTCCTGAGGAAGCTACACCTTCGAGTCTGGCTGGCGGGCCGAGGCCGAAGGCTTCGAAAGGGCCGGAGGACCGGCTGAGCGAAGCGCTTCATCCAGCCGGGCCTTGATCGCTTCGGGGCCCTCGGTCTGCTAGACCGCCTTAAGCGCCCTCCAAGATTGAGTCACCGTCGCGCTCGGTGATCGGAGGTGGTCCCCTACGAAGGTGACCGGGTGTGGACTCGAAGGTGAAGGAGGAGGGAGCCCAGAAGCCTCGAGGTGTTGAAGAAGTCCGAAGGCGGCCACCCGAGCAGACACCTCGCCATACTTCGACACGGTGAGGTGTATTTGCTGAACGGCCGCTTGGATAAACCTCACCCTGTGAACTAGGGGCTCCCGGGCGATGTCGAACGTGCCGCACCCAGTGCCGTAGTGTGCTAGCACCCTCCTGAGGGACACCGCTGTGTCAGCCGCCATCTTCTCCGCCTCCACGAGCGCCTCGGTTATCTCTCCGTTTCGGGCGACGAGGTCCACCTCAGCCCACTCTAGGTGAAGCACTCGGGCCCCGAGGGCCTCGGCGTTAGCTGCCACCTCTCGAAGATTGCCCATCTCCGAGACTTGAGCTAGGAGTGCAGAAACCTCTCCTTCGAGTCGTTCCGCCTCTGCGGCTCGAGCCCGAAGCCCTTCCGCCTCGGCGGCTCGGACTCGTAGGGCGTCAATTTCCGCCTCCAGCTCGTCCGCTCGAGCGGCCCGAGCCCGGAGCCCTTCCAGCTCCGCAACGTGGGCTTTGTGGGAGTCCATCTCCGCCACCTGGGCCTCGAGCGCCTCAACTTTGGCGGCCCAGGAGCCGAAGGCCTTCGATCTTCGCCACTTGCTCACGGACCAGCCCCTCGGCGGCATCCGCTCGGGCAGCGAGCCCCGAGGAATCTGCTTCGCGGTGATGGCGTTCGGAGAGCAGGGAAAGCAGCGATCCCTGCGCCAGCGCGACTAGCTGCGCGCAAAGAAGATGGTCAGAAGGAATAAGGGCTAGGGGCTCGTTAAAGGGCGCTCAGGAATATACCTGGCCCGCAGCAGTCTCGATGGCCCTGCCAAGCTCCAGTCCATCCGTCAGCCCCAACTCGTCTATCACTAGAGACTCGCGCAGGTGCAGGTAATAGTCGTGAACTGGAGCCACCTTGGACGCGAAGTCCTCACCAACCGACAAGTAAGGGCGCAAGAGGGGCACGCTGGAGCGCGCGCCCCGAGGGCTGGAGGGGGGCCGGGGTCGAACCCCTTCATCTTCAACAGCCTCCGGAGAGGCCCTTTCGGAGGCTCCAGACTCCGCCCTGCCCCGCGGCCCCGCGGACCTCAGTTGTGTTGGCAGGGGCTCCGGACCTCGCATCCACGGCGTCCTTGGGAGGTGGAATAGTTGGATTGATGTCTTGGACGGACATACCTGCGCGACGCAAATGAGGGCTAAGGATGAGAAGGCCTGGCGTTTTGGGAGAAAGGGTTCGCCAAGTTAGCTTACCTTCGTTCGCGACCTCGGCAAGGTCCCCCGAAAGCTGGGCATGTCCCGAAGGGCTCGGGCAATAGAACAAGTTGTCTGTCGAGTTCACCGATGAGCCCGCCGCCGCCACAGCGAGATCGGCCTCCACGTCGGCACTCCCCTCGATGGCACCGAGCGGGTTGGCCAGCCCTCCTCTGTCCAGGCTATCTGTCTCCCTGCTCCCCCGGGAGCTGGCGGAGACACCCTCCGAAGCCGGCTCGCGCGGGGGGCGGTCTTGGGAGGCAGAGTAGCTTCAGTGGCTGGCGCCTCCCGCTCGGTCCCCGGCACGGACGTCGCAGGGTCTGGACGAGAGAAGGCATCTCCAGCCCTACCGGCGCCCGGCCGGACCGATCGACTCGGGTTCGGAGCTACCAGGGGGTCCTCGGACTCCAATCGAGCCCCGTCGCTAGAGCACCCCCACTCGGAGTGGGAGGCGGAGGAATGGCTCGGGGAAAGACGCTTCGAGCCCTTCACCACCTTTTTCTTCTTGAGAGGGCGCCGAGGGGAAAGGCCACCGTCTGGATCAGCCACCTTCCTTTTCGAGATGGTTCGGAGGGCCTCCCTCTCCGGGAGAGGCGGAGGCGAGAGCTCAAGTGCCCCCCACACTCTGTTAAAACACTCCCAGGAGCCCACCAACTCCAGCCGGCGGGTGCATTCGACCAGGGTGGGGACTCCGAGGATCCACTCCGTTGTGCAGACCACCACCTCGGGGGTCCGGGCGACAAGCGACCCTGTATTCGAGGATCAGGGCTGGATTATTCTCCGAAGCACGAAAGAAGGAAACAAGGATAGGGAATGCAGAAGCTTACCGAGTTGATGGGAGAGCTCTGCCGGTGTTGATTCGTCCTGGCTGCTCCGCAGCGATGCCGGCCACTCTTCCTTCAGCGGGGGAATTTCGAGGGCCACGAACTCCTCTACCAGGTCCCGCATGCTTATCCGGCGGGTAACTATCTGGAGGAGTTGGATCCTTGCGGAGATCGAGCCGGCGTTGGCCCCGACGCGCGCCTCCCTCCAAAACCAGATGTGGCGCGGGGGCCCAGCGAGACCGGAGCTGAGCCCCACGTGGACGTAGAACCAGTGGTTCACCCACTTGGAGTACCATCTTTCATTGATGGCCTTCGCCGGGAAGGAGTCCGCATACCTCCTCCGGAGCTGGAAGTTGATGCTCCCAAAGGCCAGAATTCGCCCCCCCCTTCTTCTTCGGCTGGCAGAGAGCTTCGTGCATCTGCGCGAAGACCTCCGCTCTCCCCTCGCAGCCTTCGACACGCATGGCCCACTCGAAGATGGCGAGGTGGGCCACGGCGTTCAGGGATAACTGTGGGAGCTCTAGGTGGAAGGCGTCCAGCACCCCGGCGAGGAGCTCCGAAGCGGGGAACCCCAGTCCCTTGTCGAAGAAAGCCTCGAAGACGACAACTTTGCCCTCTCGCGGCTGCGGGACTGTTTCCCGGCCCGGCTTCCTCGCTAGTGCTTCAGGGCCGAGGCGGGCTCTGGTCACTTGCTCGATCGACGCGCCGGTGCCACGCCGACGGGCCGAGCTCCAGCGTCTGCTCCCGAAACCGCTCCGAAGCAGGACGGAGCTCGTGTGCATCGCGCACCTCTCCTGCACCGGGCGCCGTCACCGCCGCTGTAGCTGCCGCCGCCATCTGGTGTTATAGGAAGCAGGGGTCCATCGCCACAGCTGGGGCTGCGTTCTCTGCCATGACGCAAGGAGGCGAGAGAAAAGTAAGGAGCAACACTCAGAGAGCAGGCGGTCGCTGCCAAGAGTGGGGAGAAAGAGTGCGACAAGTGGGCGGGGGAAGTGTAGGTCGTGCGCCGTGCGGTAGGGTATATTTAAGCACAAGACCGCCGCCTGTCCGTCTTCCGCCCGCTCACCACGTGTTCGCAATGGTCGCGCGGCGCCCGCATTTAAAGATTCGACCGGCACCTCAGGCGCGCCAGTTCCTGACGGTTCGCCTCCCCGATGCCGTTTACGCATGCGCGGCATTAACTGCTTCAAACGGCGCTTGGCTGCCTCCTCGGGGCCGGGACCCTGCGGTCAATGGCTCGCGGGCACCCATTGGGCTCGGTCAGATTCCTCCCAACTTGCCGAAGGGCGCATCGATGCGGGCCTCGGCCCCCCGGCCCTCCGGCGCCCGACCACTTCGGAGCATCCCCACACCAGTCAAAGAAGGCTACGTCGCAGCGGGGTCCCGCACCTCTGTGTAAGCAGTTTTCCCTATGAAAGTTATCGGAATTATCATATGCGCTTCCACCCTCTCTTAATGTAGGGCTCTCGAGAGGAAAGAAGCGAGGGGCTAACTGTTGGAACGACGGATCGAGCCACCAGGTTTTCTTAGTGGAAATGTAAGAATGCATTGTATTCAGTGCTCCTGGAGCCTGTCCCGTTACAACTGTAGTTGGGGGGTATTTGTAGGACACCCCGTCCAGAGGACCAAGCGCCTTTGGACCGCCAACCGCTACATGGCCAGACGCCGGTCGACAGTACAGACAAAACAGGACTATACATAGTACAGACAAGAAGATTTGACTCTGACAGCGTATCAGCCATGTCGGACGCTGCCTGTGCCGCCCGACACGGCTCAGAGGATCACGATCTTGTCTCCCCATATGCTTGTCCGGTCCTTTCCTACCAGCACTCCCTCCGGATTCGTTGCCACGGGTCGAGGGATGGCCTCCGGCAATCCTCTCCCGGAGGGTGGCCTCCGGCATCCTTCTCCCTGGGGGTGGCCTCCGGCATCCTTCCCCCGGAGGGTGGGCTCCGGCATCCTTTCCTCGGAGGGTGGCCTCTGGCTTCGTCGCCCGCAGGCCCTGGCCCCTCCGACACCAGGCTTCGGACCCCCTAGTTGTGGGCCCCCTTCATCCGTCGGGATTATCTCCCCCAACAAAGGAGCAGAAAACGGTGCTCATGACCTTGATCACTACAGAAGCTAACGAACTGAGAGTTCTTGAACTCAGAGCCATTGTCAGAGAGAGTTACTCACATCCGACCATTATTCTCATTCTTTATCTTCAAAACCAGGTCATGAACAAACTGGAAAGCCTCATCCTTAGACTCCTAAAAGAAAACCCACGAGAATCAAGAAAAGTCATCAACTATCACAAGCGCGTTCCACTTCCCACCTGTTGAGCGTACCTGAGATGGACCAACAGTATCCATGTGTAACATCTCTCCTAGGTATGAAGTCATCACCTGAGTCACAGATGCGTGAGAGGTAGCAACCATTTTCCCATTACGACAGGGATGGCAAACTAGATCCTTCTCCATCTTAAGCTTGGGAAATCCTCGGATATGGTCCATAGAGCTCAATCTGACTAGCAGATCAAAGCTCAAATGACCTAACCTCCTATGCCACTTCTAGAGCTCAGAGGAGGATCCAACAATCAAACAGAGAGAAGGGCTAAAAAACTAGAGAAATCAATCCAAAAAACCTTACCGAAGGGTAAGATCTCTCAAACCAAAGATCCTCTAGAATCAACAATAAAAGACATGCCCTTCTGAAAACGAACCTCTAAACCATCCTCAAGAAGTTGCGAAACAGAGATCAAATTAAAATTCAAGTTTCCAACCAAAGCAACATTCTTCAAAGAGAAATGATTAGAGATGCGAATTGAGCCAATACCTTTTACCTTCCCTTGACCACTGTTCCCGAAAGTGATGTACTCCTTGGAGCTCGGGGAAGTGAGGCTGGAGAACCATCCGCGATGCCCCATCATGTGGCGAGAACATCCTGAATCCATGATCCACACGTCCTCCAGTTCTCGATCCTGCAAGATCAATGGTCATAAGTGGAAGAAAACGGTTCGACACCAGATTTAGCAAAGGAGCTAAACCAGTGTCGAGCCATCTGCTCAAAAAAAGGAATCATAAGAGTCTAGACCAAAACGCGGCTCAAAGCGCGGTCCTCTATTCTGCCTAAAGTCATGGCCACGAGGTCCAAAGCCGTATCCAGAACAACCTAGAGCTCTGCCGGAACGAAAACCACCCTACGGAGCATAGGCATGAAGGCCATCTCCTCTACCACCAACTACATGACGCGGCCTGGCCTCTAGCCTCTCTCCACAACGAAGGACTCTCTGTCTACCACCCTACTGGTAGAACTGCTCCTGCCCACCTCGAGCTCTCTCTGCTCTCTCAACCCGCTTCCTCCTGAAGCAAAACTCCTAAAGATGCCCATCTCTCTAACAAAACTCACAGTGATAGATAGGCTTCTTGGGATGTGGTTGAGGCTTGGGGTTTTTGGGCTTGGTGGTGTTGGGTGTAGACTCTTTGGTGTGAGAGGGTCCAGGTAAGGAGTCAAGAGAAGTGTGGAGATGCTTGGGCTTTGGGACCCAGATGGGCTTCTTGGGTGGAGCTTTAGGTTGTTCTTGGAACACTCCATCCTTGGGCTGACAGGCCTAGAAAGACTCAGTGGAGTGAGTCTTAGGATATCTCTGCTCTAGAGTCATCTTACTCCACTCCACTGCACGACTAATGGCACTCTCAAAGTCAACCTTGGTGTAGGTGTAACCTACCCCAAACCCATCCTGCCTCTTGAACTGCTGGATCATCATGCCAAGTTGTGGTTCTCTGGCACTCACCCAACTCAGGATCTGACTGAGGTAAAAGTTCTGGTTCTGAGCATCAGCTAGCTCCTCTCTCAAGGAAGCTAGCACCTCCACCTGAGACAAGCATATCTCACACTCTCTATCAACTTGGACAGACTTCTCAGCTTTTAGCTTGATCAGTTCCAATCTCAGGGACAAGCAGTTCTCACAAACAATGGGTGGAACTGACAATGTCTCAAGCTCAAGCTTAGTCTGCTCTAGCTCAGCTCTGACTCTCTCCAACTCGCCCAACTCCTCATCACTCTTGGCTCTCAGCTCAGCTAAACTAGCTATATGGGATGGGAAGTCTACACAAGGCACGATGACAGTGGCATGAGCATCTTTCAGCTCCAGCTGAGCGCTCTCAAGCTTAGTGGCCAAAGCGTCTCTCTCATGCTCAGGCTCTGGCTCATGAGATAGGCTTGCATGCGAGCCTTCCAATAAGTGTAGACATAAGCTTCAAGGGATGGGACCTTGCTAGAGAAAGTAATGATCTCTACCTTGGGTTAGAAATGGTTAAGGTATGGTAAAACCCTAACCAAGCTCCGATACCACTTGTAGGACCGAAAGTAGCGACCAGAGGGGTGAATGGGCGCCTAAAAACTTCTTTCGAATCAATGGCCTTCTCCCAATACCCAACGCACCTCGACAAACAATCAATAGAAGCAAAAACAGATCAGAATTACTAAAAATAATCTAGCCTGAAAATGACCGGAGTCATAGACGAAAAGACACCAACACAGTGCTTAAAGGCAGATCAAGTTAACTCATAAGATAGCTGATAGTTCTATGGATGATTCATCAAAAACACAGATATTCTATCAGGCATGTTGTTGACACGGAAACGTGCCCCCGCACTTGGGTCAGTTCGACGATCCAAAAGTGTGCGGATACTTAGGGACAAGCCTAAGTGTGACGCAGCACCGACGTCACGTTCCGACTACCCTTAGTCGTGATAAGGGGGGTGGTGTCGCCAGGCAATCAGATCACACAAAATAACCCAATTAGCCGAAAGAAATAGATTAAACAGAATAAAATCAGCAAACCGGTCGGAGCCTGTCTGCTTCGAAGTCTGATGCGAAGGGGTCACTGAAGGGTACCTTTGGTGTCTGGCGCGAGGTGTCCCGCCGAAGGGTGCTTCGGCGTTCGGACTGATCCGGCCGAAGATGGACTCCGAACGGATCTGGACGCGATGATCACCTCCGAACAGCAGGGTTCGGCGTGAGGTCTCTGATACAACACACTACAGAATAATATCGCGAGGGCCGCGCGTGAGCGTAACTTCGTCCAATGCGGAGTGCGGTCATGGAGAAGCCTGTTGTGACGAAGTATGCTAGCAAAGCCCGTTGCCGCAGCCTGTAGTCCCATCGAAGGGTGTCCTGGTGACCTCTGAAACTGATCCCTCAGCTCCGGACGCATCCGACGAAGTGGCTCTGAATGTGGGAACCTGCAACAAAGAGAATTCGAAGTACCAATTCGGCCTGAGGACCAAATTTTGCTGTGTTGCACTAGTAGCGAAGGTAGCAATCTATTACGCAGATTAGCGGATACTCCACATGCGAAGTAACAAGGCGATAGCAATCTATTACGTAGATTAACAGATACTTCACAAGCGAAATAACAAGGGTTACCACTGTTCCGTAGTGGCCGGTGGAGGGCTTCCAGGCAAACCCACGAAGAGGTACAGGAAAATAAAGGTAATGTAAATACGATCAAAGCTAGGGCTTTGGTTTGGTTTGAGTTGGGAGGTCTCTATGCTGGCATCGCCTCTCATTTATAGGGGCTTAATCTCTGATCTAATCTGCTATTAACCCGACCAAATCATCTCAAAGATTGAATCAAGACTGAAAACAGAGAACTGTATTCAGCTGAAATCTCAAGTTTTTAGGATTAGTTAAGCACTTTGTTGGATAGAAAAATATATGTAGCAATGGTCAAAAACTCTTGCAAATTCCAAAAATGGAACCCTGGAAACTTGATCTTCAAAGGCTATGAAGAACTTGGATCCAAAAACAGTATCAAAACAGATCAAACATTTCCTCAAAATTGAAATTACAAGTGTTCAGAATCATTTAGGTACTTTGTTGGGCAGAAAAATACATGCATGAGTGATCAAAAACTTTTGAGAACTTCAAAAATAGAACATCTAGATTATTCACATCAAAAGTTACATGGACATCCAAGCCATGTTATGTAATGAAAAACTCTAGAAAACTCACTCAAAAATCGAATCCAGGCAAAAATAACTCAATACTTCTAGAGAAAGGATTCTTCTCTGAACTGTGCTATCACTTTTGATCATCAGAATAATTATGAAGAAATGGCAGAACCAAGTTGCAAATTCCAAAAATGGAACATTCAGAACATCCTCAACAAAAGATGTATAAACTTCTCATATGAGTTCTGTAGTGAAAAACACCAGAAATTGCAACACAAAACTCAATCCAGATAAAACAAACCTCTCCACAACCATTGTTCTGTTTTCCAGATTTGATACAGGATAGTTTTCAAAAAAACTCAATCTAATCACTTGTACATACTTCTATCATGAATTCACTTACAAAACACTCCAAAGGTCAGCCTAAATATTGATGAACACTAAAAAACCATTTCATCAAACATGTAGAGAGCAAAACCGAAAAGTGAAACACTTCTTTGAGAACAAGTTTTCAGTACTGTGGTGCCTCCTTTGATCAGCAAAAGAAATAAGAAGAAATCACAAAAATCATTTGCAACTTTCAAGAATGGATCATTCAAATCATGCACAACAAAAGTTGCTTGGACATCTATATCATGTTCTGCACAAGATTCACCAGAAAACTGCTCTCAAAATCGATCACAGCCACAAAATGTACCTGCACATAGGAGATATGATCCAACGCTCGAACTGTTCCTTTTTCAGATAATGAACAGTGACACCCGATTTGATTAAAAACAACAAAAGCACAACAAAATTTGATGGATTTGATATTTGGTTCAGCCCAAAAGAACAGCAAAAAATCTCTCACCTGCCCATGGATATGGTCCCTTATTTATAGGCCAACCATGGTGGTATTTTCTAAAAAGAACCTTTTAGAATTGAAAATTACACAAAAGTCCTATTCCTTGTAATATATTTTCAGAATTAGAAAATTATGAAAAATATACCAAAGGAGTACACTAAATCTCGACTCACAACCTTTTATTACACAATGACTCAAAGTAAAAATACTCCAAACTATTAAAATTAAGAAAACTAGATATGCGACGGTTTTCAGCAAAAACCGTCAAAGCCTCTCAACCCTTTGCCTCGTGACACCGCTTCGTGACTCCGAGCGCCAGCAAGCCATTTCTGCTCTTGAACCCCTCGAGCCGCCTGAATGCTTGCCCTGTCCTCCCTCTCGTAGACCAGGTCATCACGCCGTCACTTTCATCCGTCCGTCCAAGTCTTGATTGGTATCTTCGTGCACTCTTGAGATCTTCTCCAACTTCGCCCGGCCTCCCTGATCCTCCGGCATCGAGCTCCCAACTTGACCCTTGATTACTCACCGCCGATAGTTGGTCAGCATCTCCACCCTACACATCGAAGACAAGCCAAAACAAGAACGCGACACTCCACCGAAACCCTCGGCACACAATCCTCCATATTACATCGAACCCCTCGATGCACTCAAACCAACACTCCATCGCTCGATCGCTCAAATGCTCATCCTTTTCAATCACTCATCATTTCGACAGAAACCACCCTTGGTTTCACACGACCTCACTCCTATATTTATTGGGGCTAGACTTCTAATCTCTAAGCCTAATCTGATAGGATTCGGTTTAATCACGCGTAGGGATAAAACTTAGCCAGAATCGGACTCAACTCTATCTCTGATTTCTTGCCTGAAGTGGGCCTTCGGCTAGGCCCACCGAAGCCTGCTCCTCGGGCTGAAGCTTCGGCGAGGTGGGCCTCCGAAGGCCTTCAGGCCGAAGGTAGCAGGCCTATGGAAACTTTCGAAGCCCATAGCTCAATGGGCCTTTGGCCTACTCCAGAACATGTGTATTTTCGGCCCAAATTACCAAAATTGATATTTTGATAATCTTAACCATTAATGCCATTTTTTGCTATCAACTTGTGAATAAACGCTGACGGCCAACACTGTAACCTTTACACCATTCTCGACACGGATATCTAGCTTGCCACTTGCACAATTTCTTACTCTACTCAGCCCTTGCAATGATTTGCAAGTATGAATCATCGATCCAGTATCAAATATTCATGAATCATTTGGACGAGTAGCAAGATTAATTTCAATAACATTAATACCTAAAGCAGAAGTCCCACTTCCCTTCTTGTTCTTCTATTCTTCTAGGTATACCTTGCAATTGTGCGTCCAATGCCCAAACTTGTGGCAATGGTGGCACACATTATAGTTGGTAGGACCTGACTTGGACTTTCCAGTCCGATTTAAACTTCGCAATAGATAATACATCGGTAGTCTTAGCCTTTTTCCTCCGCCTCTTTTTGCCCTCATTCTGAACAACCATCACATGGTTCGGAGTCTTCGTGATACTCTCCTCAGAAGATTTCAACATCCCATGCAACTCAGCTAGTGTCTTCTTCAGTCCAACCATGTTATAATTCATTATGAATGGCTCAAAGCTCAATGGGAGCGACTGGAGAATGACATCGATAGCGAGGTATGGAATATTTCCTCAGTCCTTCTCAAGTACTTGAGGATACTCTTTACTATAGCCTAGTGACTTTCACCCAGGTTCGATTGGTACCTCCGCGTAACACTTAGAGCATATGACACATCTGGGCATGTACATAGCATGACATACATGATGGATCCAATTGTGGAGGCATATGGGATCACACTCATCTTCTCTAGCTCATTAGGTGTCACAGCACACTGAGTCTTCCTAAGAGAAAAACCATGTGACATTGGCAGAAAACCCTTCTTAGAATTCTGCATTTTGAACTGTTTCAAAACTTTGTCAATGTACATACTTTGTCTTAATCCAATTATTCGTTTTGATCTATCTCCATAGATCTTTATGCCCAAAATGTATGCTACCTATCCATGGTCTTTCATCGAAAAACTATTTTTCAGTGAAGTCTTGACAGCATTCAACAAAGGAATGTCATTTTCGATAAACAATATGTAATCCACATATAAGACCAGAAACACAAGTGAGCTCCCACTAGCCTTCTTGTAAACACAAGGTTCTTCTTCGTTCTTGATGAAGCCAAACCCTTTGACTACCTCATCAAAGCGAAGATTCTAACTCTGAGAAGCTTGCTTCAATCCATAAATGGACTTTAGCAACTTGTAAACTTTCCCAGCATTCCCCGGACCGTGAAGACCTTCATGTTGTGTCATGTACACATCCTCACTTAGGTTTCCATTTAGGAAAGCCGTCTTGAAATCCATTTGCCATATCTCATAATCATAAAATGTGGCAATAGCTAGGATGATCCGAATAGACTTAAGCATAGCGATGGGCGAAAATATTTCATCATAATCAACACCTTGAATCTGTCTAAAACCCTTCGCCACTAATCGTGCCTTATATATGTGAACATTTCCATCAACATCTATATTTTTCTTGAAGATCCATTTACACTCAATGGTTTTTATACCATCAGGTGGATCAACCATGTTGCAAACTAGGTGACCACTTGCCAAACTTCGTGGTTTTAGTGCCTAAAGGCAAAATTGTCTTCCAAACTAAGTCACCAACATGAAATGATTTTGCTCTCACTTTCTTGTTGTAGGCTCTAGCTACTCTTCGCTTGGCTCTTTCTATTGCCTCTAGAGCTCTCAATATCTTATCAGTCACTTCTTCCAAATTGTCCTTTAAGAGAATTTCATAATCATTGACCGATAAATCATCATGTTTAAGCAATCTAAAAGATCCCAAATTCAACTCCATGGGTAAAACGACTTCTTGTCCATATACCAACTCATATGGAATCACCTTAGTAGCACGGTGCTTCGCTATCCAACATGCCCATAATGCCTCAAAAAGCATTTCATGCTACTTTCTAGGAAATTCCTCAATTTTCTTCTTAATGATCTTAATCACAACTTTATTACTAGACTCGGCCTGACCATTGTCCTAAGCATAGTATGGCGAGGAGTTTATCAATTTTATACCATAAGATTCGGCAAAATATCTTACTTCTTTAGAAACAAATGAGGTACCTTGATGTGTAGTAAGAGTTTGGGGAATATCGAATCTATGTATAATGTGCTTCAAGATGAAATCAATTACCTAGTTATGAGTCATATTATTGAGTAGCACGACCTCGGTCCACTTGGAGAAATATATGTAGCCATCAACACGAACTGATGCCCTTTTGAAGAGGGAGGATGAATTTGGTCGATGAAGTCCAAGACCCAATCTCGGAACGACCATGGTTTTATAATAGGATTAAGCAAAGATGCATGAGGAAGTTGAATATTACCAAACCTTTGACATGCCTCACACCTTCTGTAATACTTGAAGCAATCTTTAGTCATAGTCGGCCAATAGAAACCCGCTCTCTTTAGCATCCAACTCATCTTGTAGGCCGACTGATGAGTACAACAAAGTCCTTCATGGACTTTAACCATAGTATGTTTAGATTGATTTGCATTCAAACTTTTCAAAAGTAGTCCATCAATTGTTCAGCGATACAACACATCATCAAGCAACACAAATTTAAACGCTTGTCACTAAACTTTCCAATCAACCCTCTCACTAGGATCCTTCAAATATTGAATAATCAGAGTTCTCCAAACATCCACGTGATTCTCAGAAGTTTTTGCCAAATTCTCACTCGAATTGGCGTCTAAAACTAAAACATCAACCTGCCTCCCGGGCCTTGGACCAATCTGGCACAGGTCGGTCATACCGGCTATAGCAGGCTAGTCAGACTGGCCGTTGCTGGACGATTGGCATATGGCGGTCAGACCAGCCTAGCATGGCCGATCATACCGACTAGGTACCTGCGGTCGAACCGGCAAACCAAGATCGGTCAGATCGAAGTAGTTTAACTCGCATGACACAATTTTGTCAAGTATCTTATTTTCCTTTGTGAAAAATCTACCTCTTTTGACTCTATAGTCAGATGCCTACTAAATCGTTGGCTTTGTCGAGCAAGTTACTCTTGAGCTCTTCAGCCTTCTCTTCTTTAAGGTGTTCGGCTCGAAGACGTTGCAACCTTCTCTTTTGGGAGTGAGTTAAACCGATGGGTGCCCAATTCAGCTGTGAATTTGTTTTTGGAGATAATGGCTTACTCCTTTTATATTTACGCGTAATCGAAGCAACACTCAAGCTCTCGGCTTCACAAAGTTTTTCCTTACTCCCTGAGGTGTCGTCAGTTGGACCGGCCACATATAGCTGATCGGAACGGACGTTGAATGCTGGATGGACTGGCCGAAGCGCTCTGGTTGGACTGGTTGTGTCCATGGTCAGGACGGATGTAGATGTTCGTTCAGACTGGCCCGAAGACAGTGACTCATCCAATTTTGCAATCGTCACATGTCCTTCTGCGAGGACTTCTACGGTTTGTGTTGGGGCATCAATGGAGTCCTTTCTATACCGGGCACCTCTAGAGTCATGTTCTTAGCCCTCTCTCCTCCTTTGTTCCTTCCCTTCGACCTCGAAGACTTAGGCCGACTCTTCGCGTGAGCACGATCATGATTACATCCTTGCCTCCTTGCCGACCTCTTTGTCTTTGCTGGTTCTTTGTGAAATGGAAATTGGGGTGGCGAGAATGACATCCATGGGGCAAAGTATTGAGAAGGAAAACCATATTAGGGCATTGGGCATGCCCCCATGACATCATTGGATCACCATATGAGTAGAATGGTATTAAAGGATCCA
>JAAALK010000284.1:54164923-54386476 GCA_019279435.1 Zizania palustris
ATGAGGGTGGGCCTTCTGCACAGCCTGCAGAACCCACACCTTCTGAGACTTCGACTGAGGATGAGGGCGGACCTCTGATCACTTCTTCCACTTCGATCGAGCCCCCTCAGTCGAGTCCAGAGGTGCCAGCTGCTGACTCCGGTGAGTTGACTTCAGATCACCAGGATCCCCGAGCAGTCAGCGCGATCACCCCTCAGAGTTCATCATCAGTGATTTGTTTGTGAGGACTTTGCATTCTTTTGTTGACTCTCTTGCTGTGTTGTTGAATCTGCTTTTGTTGCATCTTTTGAGCCCAGAGATGTTTCTCATGCTCTTTCTGACCTCAAACAGGATTAATGACATGCAAGAAGAGCTTGAGAATTTTTGTCCGCAATCTGGTTTGGACACTGGTTGAGCTGCCACCCGGATGCAACCCCATAGGCACCAAGTGGGTGTTCAAGAACAAGCAAGGTGAAGATGGGGTTTGTGGTGCGCAACAAAGCTCGATTGGTTGCCCAGAGTTTTGGCCAGAAGGAAGGTATTGATTTTGAAGAAACTTTCGCCCTTGTTGCCCGTCTTGAGTCCATTCGCATTCTCTTAGCTTTTGCCGCTTCGAAGGGTTTTAAGCTTTTTCAAATGGACGTCAAGCGTTCTTTTTGAACGGGTACATAGAGGAGGAGGTTTATGTTAGGCAGCCCCCCGGTTTTGAGAACCCTAAGTTTCCTCGACATGTTTTTAAGCTGTAGAAAGCTTTATACGGTATGAAGCAAGCCCCCAGGGCTTGGTATGACCGGTTAAAGCAGTTTTTGTTGGGGAAGGGTTTTGTGATGGGTTCTGTGGATAAAACTCTTTTCTTGCTCAAAGATGCCTTAGATTTCTTAGTCGCTCAGATTTACGTGGACGACATTATCTTTGGCGGTACTACTGATTCTCTTCTGTCCAAGTTTTCTGAGCAGATGCACAGCGAGTTTGAGATGAGCCTCATGGGTGAGCTCAAGTACTTCCTAGGGCTCTAGATAAAGCAGACCAAGGATGACACCTTCATCCACCAGGGCAAGTACACTCGCGACATGTTGAAGAAGTTCGACATTAGTGGAGAGTTGAAGCCTCAAATGAGCCCAATGGGCACATATGGGGGCCTAGACAAGGACGAGAGCGGCGTCAAGGTCAATGAGAGAGAGTTTCAAGGGATGATCGGTTCGCTGCTGTACTTGACAGCGACAAGACCGGACATACAGTTCGCCGTGGGACTGTGCGCGTGCTTCCAATCTTCACCACGCGCGTCTCATCGGCAGGCCGTCAAGCGCATCTTCAGGTATCTTACCTATGCGCCCGATCTCAGTCTTTATTATTCAACATTATCATCTCTTGATTTATCTGGCTTTTCGGACGCTGACTTTGGTGGGTGCCGGTTGGATCGCAAGTCGACTTCCGGTACTTGCCAGTTTCTTGGTTCGTCTCTTGTTTCTTGGTCTTCTCGAAAGGCAGTCTGGAGTTGCGCTTTCGACCACTGAGGCTGAGTATGTAGCTGCTGCTAGCTGCTGCTCACAGTTGGCTTGGATGATTTCCACTTTGCGAGATTTTGGGTTGTTCTTTCCTACTAGAGTTCCTTTGTTTTGCGACAGCACCAGTGCTATTAGTGTAGGGAAAAACCCTTGTCTCCATTCAAAAACCAAACACATTGATGTGCGCTTTCACTTTCTGTGGGATCAATATGAGAAAGGTGTCATTGACCTTATTCATGTTGATACCCATCATCAGTTGGCTGACATTTTCTCCAAACCCTTAGTTCAGTCTACCTTTGAACGTTTATGAGGGGATTTAGGTGTTGTGTATCCTTTCTAGGATATTTTGCATCAGTTTTCTTTCTTCTTTACTCTTTTCTTGAGTCTTTTTGTGTGTGTTCATATCTTGCATATTCTCATATCACACTTTGAGCCTGCTTCTGTTATATGATTGAACTGCTTTACTTATTCTAGCTGGTACATGCTTTTGATTAATTGTCAACGATCATGCTTTGGTTCAGTTCACTTGATATGTCTGATATCTGTCATATGCATGGCTTTTATTCTTTTAACTTGAAAAATGATCACCATTACTTCTGGTAACTAGCATGTGTAGGCTGAGTGTTTTTGCTATCTGTTACATGCCTTGTAGCTAGTTCCTCACATAGATGCAGATATGCAACTTGGACATCTTTATGCTTTAACATGGAAAATGTGCTATAAAAATGATAAAAATCAAAAATGAATGAAAATTCCATGCCTTTTATGCTTAAATTGAAAAGATCCAAGTGGATTTGCTTTGTCGCATTGCATTGTTCTGGACTGCTTACCATAGCACTTTGGTATGAACTACAATAGTGTAGTGTATGCCAAGACCAATGTTTTAAGCTTTCGATGGTCCAGTTCTGGCCTAGGCTTGACTTGGTCGGTTAGCATAAGGTTTGACATGCAAATAACCCTTCGCAAAAATGAAAAAGGATAATGAAAAAGCTTGAAAATTAAAAAGACAACAAGTTTTGCTGAAGCACTTTGTTTTGAACAATGCTTATCTTGGTAGATATCAGTTAGCTTCCACATCTCATGCTTTACCTTTCTTGTCAACTGGAAAATGTGGTGATGCTTTTGTTTGCAAAAACTGAAAAATGCGTGCTAATGACTTTCTTTAGATATCATCTGTTGTCCTGATCATGCCATGTGTCTTAGACGGTATGTCTTTTGCTATACTTGTTAGATGTTGTAATTGCAGTCAATCATGTATGAGAAGCATGCTTTCTTCACTCCACATGCACCCCAGTTGCATTCATTGCATATTTTGAGGGGCAGTTGTATTTCAGGGGGAGTCTGTGTCTCTTAGAGTGCATTAAGTCTCGCTTGATGAGTCCACTTGTCAACAAGGGGGAGAAATTTTGGGAGAAGAGTTTAAGGGGGAGTTTTGGCTTTCTCTGGGATTTGTTTCAGGGGAGTTTTTGTCCCGTTTGTCCTTACTCTTTGGATATCCTTGTTGATAATTCTGAGATTGCACTCATTTTGAGTCTTTACTTTTGGTTAACCATAATGACCGCGTCTTGCTTTTGTTCAGCTTTTGGTCATTAGGGTTAAACTTTTACTTTATTTTCTTCTTCTTTGTTTTCTTGTGCTTTGTTTTCGTGTTTCCACGTGTGTTCGCAGGTACTGGAGAGCTGAAGAAGAGAAGTGTTGACAATGCACTCATCAAGGGGGAGATTGAGGTGCCATGCTGAAGAGCGTGGGCCTCATTGCTCCAGATGTGATGAGTCATTGTCAACGGTAGTCAAAGAGGACAAAAGAAGAGAGGTGATCTACTGCGTATGGGCCACGTGTGACTCAGGTACATGGGCAGCGAGCGACTGTCGGGCAGAGGGGCCGCGAAGTCGGGATGGCCCAATCCGAGTACATGGGCTAGAAGCAGCAGAGGATCCACTGGGCTGTTGACCAGGATTGACTCAGGTACACGGGCGGCGAGTGATGGCCGGGTTGAGAGAGCTGCGGAATCGGGCCGGTCCAATCCGGGTACCTGGTGCAAAGCCGGTGAACGCTTTATCAGTTTCGGCGCAAAACTGACGACCGTTGATCTTGTATCAGACAGTTCAGAGATGAAGCCGTAGTCACTACGAAAGCTCCGCCTCCGGATAAGTCATCTATAAATAGGAGTTTACTATTTTGTCCTTAGGCCCACAGTCAGTCAGTTGAGTGTGTAAAAATATCCTAAGGGCAGTTTAGTCTTTTCCTTTATTTCAGCGTTTGTAAAAAACCCTAAGGGTCTGATGGAATATTCTAGGCTAATTGGGCTGCCTATAAATAGGGCCCCAATCCCTAGGGTTAGGTCACCCTTTCTGAAATCACTTTTCTAATAAAGAGATTGGGTTACTTTTTGTCTTCTCCCTGGTGTTCATCCCTCTCAGCCGTTGTCACATTCTTCGTGCGCTCCCAGGATTTTTTTGGCATCTCTCAGGTTTTAATTTCCTGTGCTCAGCCTTCGGCATTTAGCGTTTTACTCGTCTAACCGATGGAATCGTGTTGCGTGCCTCGCTATTTCCTCTTTGTGCGATCGTTGTTTATCTCTGGTTTCCTTGTTTCATGTGCTGTGAAGTAGTCTATTTTAATCTGGGAACTATTTCCTTCGTCGTTTCTTGGTTGGCTCTTGGCTTTGAACAGTGGTTGTCTTGTTAAATCTCTGTATCCTAGCTAGCTTCCTTTGTGTCTTAGACCTCCAGCTAGCTAGTGTTTTGGCCGAACAGGATCAGTGTACTGTCGCCTATGGCGCAGTAGTCTGTAGCTCTAAAAGATCTTGAAACATGCGTGAGTTGTCTTCTCCGGTAGCTTCCTAGTGTGGGTCTGACCAGAAGTACTACTTGGTGTAAATGCTTGTTGTTGCTACAGATTCTGCGGTCTAGCCTGGAAGCTAGATTTTGGGTCTTCGATCTTCGTGCGAATCTCTTCCTGCTTTGTTCGCTGTATTGTTCGAAGCCCTCTCGCAAGCTTCGATTGTTTTCTTAATCCGAGCCGAAGCCTGCTCAAGATAGAAGCTTCGAAGCTTCTGGTTTTTGAATAGCTTCGACATGAGTTGAATTGCTAGCTTCGCTTGTCTGTAGGCTTCGTCAGTTGTCACTCGAAGTTTTCTGTGAAGGTAGCTTCGTAGCTACAGTTTGCAGGCTTCGGAGTTTGGGACAGTGAGTTTTGTACTAGTTTGAAGTCCCTATTTTCGCTTAGGTGTCTAGGTTGTCCGAGGTATTGGTACCCTTTCGGAGTGCGCCTTTTTTAGAGGTTTCAGTTGGCGTCGAAGGTTTTGAAGGTTGTTCGGAGTCTGCGTTTTCACTTTTAGCTTCGGTGCTGGCATTTTTTGGAGTAGGCTTCGTCTACTAAGTGCTTCGCTGGTTCATAGCTTTGCAGTAGTCTTCGAACTCACTTCTGTTTTGCTTCGAATTTGAAGAGTTCGAAGTTTACATCTACGACCTTCGCACGACTGCTCCGAACCAGCTACTACTCCGCCAGTTTTTCGCACGAAGCAGGCTTCGACACAACCGCGACAGGCTTTGACAACTACAGGCTTCGCTTCGCACAGGCTTCGTCAAGTACCGAACAGGAGACAAATTTTGAACAGTAACTTCTCATCTCCTTTTTACGTGTGTAGGACCGAAAGTAGCGACCAGAGGGGGGGTGAATGGGCGCCTTAAAAATTCTTTCGAATCAATGGCCTGTTCCCAAATACCCAACGCACCTCAAAAGACTGCACAGTAGAAAATAAACAAAAGGCCTAAGTCTATAGGTTTCTAACCTAGAAGCAAAAGATTATAACTGAGATCTATTAAAGTAGTGCAACTAGGCATATGAACAAGGTGTAACAAGCTTAAACTTCTCAATGAAATGATCTAAGTATGTGTAAGATGAAAAGAGAAGTTACTGTCCAAATTTGTCTCCAGTTCGGAACTTGGCGAAGCCCCCTTCGCACGACGAGGTCTTCTTCGGAGGTTGGTGACGGAGCCTGTCCGAGAAGCCGAAGGTGTCGCGGTCTAGCCTAGTTCGAAGTGGCAAGTTGCGAAGTGTACTTCGGAGCACAGTATGACAATGCCGGAGGCTGGCTTGAAGTATGTACTTCGAAGTCAAGGCTTTGAACACAGCTTCGAACCAAGAGCTTCGGAGCAAAGTGACAGAGTCGGAGCCTGCTTCGAAGTGTGCACTTCGAAGACAAAACTTCGAACACAGCTTCGAACACAACACACAAACGGACAACCTTCGAACAAAGAAGCGAAGCCTGTCACACGACAGAAAACCAAGTCCGAAGCCAATGCTCTACCTTCGAAAAGAGCAAACTCCGAAAAGAGAGGCGAAGGGTGACACGCTACACAGAAGACAGTGCGAGGCCTGGCGGAGCTACAAGCTTCGAACCCAACTTCGAAACTTGTCGAAGTATGGACTTCGAACAGATAGGGCCGAAGCCCCTTTGCACTATTTTTCGAAGTATGCGATACTGACGTTCAGAAAAATGCTTCGAAGCTTAGCAACACAGAACGCAAGCCAAAGAGCGAAGATCGACTGAAGCCTTCGAAGGAGATAGATCGAAGCCTGCCTCGCGAAACTGAGGGGCTTCGAACAGAGAGTAGCTTCGCTCGAAACACAGCCAAAAAGGTGACAGAGCCTATCAGCCTCGATCAAAAAGCTGTGCAGTAGAAGGTGAAAAGCTGCACAGACTACTGTAGCTACAGGAAAGTAGTACTACTTGCAACAGCAAGAACTAGTACTCGGTTTGTGAAGAACAGAAGCAAAAAGGAGAAGCTTCTTCTCACGAAATAAATTCAGCAGCCCGTAGCCGAAGCAATAACTCCCCAAACCAAACAATGTGCACCAAATAAAATCAACAGGGACCAAGGCTTTAATGCATCCAAGAGATTAGAGCAAATGCAAGGCAAAAACAGGAAGGAGCAATAGCCTGGGGGCGCACACAGGAGAGAGAAAACGAGAGACAAAATGACCCAATAGAGTGGATGTGATTTCAGCCAAAAGGGTAGTCCAAACCCTAGGGATTGGGGTCCTATTTATAGGCTCCCAACACTAGGAATATTCTACCAGCCCCTTAGGGTTTTTACAGACTCAAAAATAAAGGAAAAAGACTCTACTGCCATTCGGAACTTTTACAGACACGACTGACTGACTGTGGGCCTAGAGTTACAGATGACTTATCCGGAAGCTCAGCTTTCGTAGCGACTACGGCTTCTCTTCTGGATAGTCAGATACAGAATCAACGGTTGTCAGTTTTATTCCGAAACTGACAAAGCCTCCACCGGCTTTGCACCAGGTACCCGGATTGGGCCGGCCCGACTCCGCGGCTCTCTCAGCCCGGCAATCGCTCACCGCCCGTGTACCTGAGTCAGTCCTGGTCAACAGCCCAGTGGGTCTTCCACTGCTTCTGGCCCATGCACCCGGATTGGGCTAGCCCGACTTCGCAGCCTCCTCTGCCCGATAGTCGCTCGCTGCCCGTGTACCTGAGTCACATGCGGCCCATGAAACAGCAGATCTCCTCTCTTCTTCAGTCCTCTTTGACTAACGTTGACAATGACTCATCACTTCTGGAGCCATGAGGCCCACGCTATTCAGCATGGCTCCTCGATCTCCTCCTTGATGAGTGCATTGTCAACACTCCTCTTTTCTCGGCTCTTCAGCACCTGCGAACAAATGTGGAAACACGAAAACAAAACACAAGAAAACAAAGAAGAAGAAAAATAAGGTAAAAGTTTTAACCCTAATGACCAAAAGCCAATCAAAAGCAAGAAACGGTCATTATGGTTAATCAAAACGTAAAAGCTCAAAATGAGTGCGATTTCGGAATAACAAGGATATCAACAGAGTAAGAACTCCCCCCTTAAACTCTGATCCCAAATTTTCTCCCCCTTGTTGACAAGTGAACTCATCAAGCACTCAAAAGAGACACAGACTCCCCCTCAAAATATGCAGTGAATGCAACTGGAGTGTATAAGGAGTGTAGAAAGCATGCTTCTCAAATATGATTGACTGCAATTACAACATCTAACAGATACAACAAAAAACATACTGTAATGATACATGGCATGATCAGTGCAACAGATGATATCTAAAGAAAATCATTAGCACGCATTTTTCAGTTTTTGCAAACAAAAGTATCACCACATTTTCAGTAAAACAAGCAAGGTGAAGCATGAGATGCAGAAGCTAACTGATATCTACCAAGATAAGCAATCCAAAACAAAAGTGCTTCAGCGAACTTGTTATCTTTTAAAAGTTCAGGCTTTTTCCATTTTCCTTTTTCAGTTCTGCCAAGGGTTAATTGCAAGTCAAACCTTATGCTAACCGACCAAGTCAAGCCTAGGCCAGAACTGGACCATCAGGAGCTTAAGACATTGGTCTTGGCATACACTACACTGTCCTAGTTCATACCAAAGTGTTATGGTAAGCAGTCCAGAACAATGCAATGCGACAAAGCAAACCCACTTGGATCTTTTTCAACTCAAGCATAAAAAGGCATGGAATTTTCATTCATTTTTGATTGTTATCATCTTTATAGCTCATTTTCCATGTTAAAGCAGAAAGATGTCCAAGTTGCATATCTGCATCTATGTGATGAACTAGCTACAAGGCATGTAACAGATAGCAAAAACACTCAGCCTACGCGTGCTAGTTACCAGAAGCAATGGTGATCATTTTTCAGGTTTAAAGCATAAAAGCCATGCATATGATAGATATCAGACATATCATTTGAACTGAAGCAAAGCATGATCATCGACAAGTAGTCAAAAGCATGTACCAGCTAGAATAAGTAAAGCAGTTCAATCATATAACAGAAGCATCTCTAAAGTGTGATATGTGAATATGCAAGATATGAACACACACAAAAAAGACTCAAGAAAAGAGTAAAGAAGAAGGAAAACTGACGCAAAATATCCTAAAAAGGATACACAACACCCAAATCCCCTCATAAACGCTCGAATGTAGACTGATCTAGGGGTTTGGTGAAAATATCAGCCAACTGATGATGTGTATCAACATGAACAAGGTCAATGACACCTTTCTCATATTGATCCCGCAGGAAGTGAAAGCGCACATCAATATGTTTGGTTTTTGAATGGAGACACGGGTTTTTCCCTACACTAATAGCACTAGTGCTGTCGCAAAACAATGGAACCCTGGTAGGAAAGAACAACCCAAAGTCTCGTAGAGTGGAAATCATCCAAACCAACTGTGAGCAGCAGCTAGCAGCAGCTACGTACTCAGCCTCTGTGGTCGAAAGAGCAACTCCAGATTGCTTTCGAGAAGACCAAGATACAAGGGAAGAACCAAGAAACTGGCAAGTACCGGAAGTCGACTTGCGATCCAACCGGCACCCACCAAAGTCAGCGTCCGAAAAGCCAGATAAATCAAGAGATGATGATGCTGAATAATAAAGACGAAGATCAGGCGCATAGGTGAGATACCTGAAAATGCGCTTGACAGCCTGCCGATGAGACGTGCGTGGTGAAGACTGAAAACGCGCGCAAAGACCCACGGCGAACTGTATGTTTGGTCTTGTTGCCGTCAAGTACAGCAGCGAACCGATCATCCCTCTAAATTCTCTCTCATTGACCTTGACACCGCTCTCGTCCTTGTCCAGACCCCCAGAAGTGCCCATCGGGGTCATCTGCGGCTTCAATTCACCACCAAAGTCAAATCTCTTAAGCATATCACGAGTGTACTTACCTTGGTGGATGAAGGTGGCGTCCTTGGTCTGCTTGATCTGGAGCACTAAGAAATACTTGAGCTCACCCATGAGGCTCATCTCAAACTCACTGTGCATCTGCTCAGAAAACTTGGACACAAGAGAATCAGTAGTACCGCCAAAGATAATATCGTCCACATAAATCTGAGCGACTAAGAAATCTGAAGCAACTCTGAGCAAAAAGAGAGTTTTGTCCACAGAACCCATCACAAAGCCCTTCCCCAAAAAAAATTGCTTCAACCGGTCATACCAAGCCCTGGGGGCTTGCTTCAACCCGTATAAAGCTTTGTGCAACTTAAAAACATGCCGAGGAAACTTAGGGATCTCAAAACCGGGGGGTTGCCTAACATAAACCTCCTCTTCTATGTACCCGTTCAGAAAAGCACTCTTAACATCCATTTGAAAAAGCTTAAAACCCTTTGAAACGGCAAAAGCTAGAAGGATACGAATGGACTCAAGACGGGCAACAGGAGCGAAGGTTTCTTCAAAATCAATACCTTCCTTCTGGCAATAACCCTGGGCAACTAGTCGAGCTTTGTTGCGCACCACAACCCCATCTTCACCTTGTTTGTTTTTGAATACCCACTTGGTGCCTATGGGGTTGCATCCTGGTGGCGGCTCAACTAATGTCCAAACCCGATTGCGGACAAAGTTCTCAAGCTCTTCTTGCATAGCATTAATCCAATTAGAATCAGATAGAGCATGAGAAACGTCTCTGGGCTCAAAAGATGCAACAAACGCAGATTCAGCAAACACAGCGAGAGAGGCAGAAGAGCGCAAAGTCCTCTCAGTCAAATCACCTATGATGAGCTCTGAGGGATGGTCACGCTGAACTGCTCGGGTTACCTGGTGATCTGAAGTCACCTCACCTGAGTCAGCAGCTGGCACCTCTGGACTCGACTGAGGGGGCTCGATCGAAGTGGATGTAGTGATCAGAGGTCCGCTCTCATCATCAGTCGAAGTCTCAGAAGGTGTGGGCTCTGCGGGGGATGCAGAAGGCCCACCCTCAACAGCAGCTGGAGTATCCTCATCTTCCTCGAAGATGGACTCTCCGAGCTCATCATCACCAGAAAGCTCTAAAGAAGGAGTCAACGAAGGCAAGGACTCATCAAAAGAAACCTCACAAGTCTCGACAAGCAGTTGGGATTCGAGGTTCCAAACACAGAAGCCTCGAGAATGCAATGCATAACCAAGAAAAACACCATCCCAGCAGCGAGACTCAAACTTGTCCAAATGCCCTCCCTTCTTGAGCACAAAGCACTTGCAGCCAAACGCTCGCAAGTGGCTCACCTTGGGCTGTCTGCCAAACCGCAACTCATATGATGTCTTACAAAGGTAAGCTCTAAGAAAAATGCGGTTGGCCAGATAGCAAGCCGTGTTCATGGCTTCAGCCCAAAAGCGCCTAGGAGTCCTGTGCTCATCGAGCATCGTCCTGGCCATCTCGACTAGCGTGCGGTTCTTTCGTTCCACAACGCCGTTCTGTGGGGGAGTGTAAGGAGAAGAAAACTGATGGTCCAGACCCTGATTACTACAGAAACTGACTGAACTGAGAGTTCTTGAACTCAGAGCCGTTGTCGGAGCGAATTGCTCGCATCCGACCATTGTTCTCATTCTTCAGCTTCAAAACCAGGTCATGGACAATTTGAAAAGTTTCATCCTTAGACTCCAAAAAGAAAACCCACGAGAATCGAGAAAAGTCGTCAACAATTACAAGTGCATACCACTTCCCACCGACTGAACGTACCCGAGCTGGACCAACAGTGTCCAAGTGTAAAAGCTCGCCTGGATACAAAGTCATCACCTGAGTCACAGGTGAGTGAGAAGCGGCAACCATTTTCCCATGACGACAGGGATGACAAACCAGATCTTTCTCCATCTTAAGCTTGGGCAATCCTCAGATGAGGTCCATAGAGCTTAACCTGACTAGCAGATCAAAACTCAAGTGACCTAACCTCCTATGCCACTTCCAGAGCTTAGAAGAAGATCCAGCAATCAAACAGCGAGAAGGGCCAAAAGAACTAGAGAAGTCAATTCGAAAAACTTTACCGAAGGGTAAAATCTGACAAACCAAAGATCCTCTAGAATCAACCACAGAAGAATTGCCCTTCTTAAAACGCACCTCCAAACCATCCTCAAGAAGTTGCGAAACAGAAATCAAATTGAAGTTCAAATTCTTAACCAATGCAACATTCTTCAAAGAGAAATGATCTGAAATGCTAATTGAGCCTATGCCACTTACTTTCCCTTGACCGCTGTTCCCGAAGGTGATGTACTCTTTGGAGCTCGGGGGAGTGAGACTGGAGAACCATCTGCGATGTCCCGTCATGTGGCGAGAGCATCCTGAGTCCATGATCCAAACATCCTCCAGTCCCCGGTCCTGCACAATCAGTGTCTGTAAGTGGGAACAAATGGTCCGGCACCAGGTTTAGCAAAAGAGCTAAACCAGTGTCGAGCCATCTGCTCAAAAGATGGAAAGCGAAAGCCATCAAAAGAGTTTGGACCAAAACGCGGCTCAAAGCGTGGTCCTCGGTTCTACCTAATCCTGCGGCCATGAGGTCCAGAACCGTAGCCAAACCGGTCTGGAACTCTGCCGGAACGGACACCACCAACTGGAGCACGGGCAGGAAAGCCGTCTCCTCTACCACCACCTACACGATGCGGCTTGGCCTCCAGCCTCTCCCCGCGCCGAGGAACACGCAGTCTACCACCCTGCTGGTAGAACTGCTCCTGATCACTACGAGCCCTCTCTGCACTCTCAACCCGCTTCCTTCTGAAGCAAAACTCCGCAAGATGCCCGTCTCTCTGACAGTACTCACAATGATAGGTAGGCTTCTTGGGATGTGGTTGAGGCTTGGGGTTCTTGGGCTTGGTGGTGATTGGTGTTGTCTTCTTGGGCTGAGAGGGTCCAGGAAGAGAGTCAAGAGAAGTGTGGAGATTTTTGGGCTTTGGAACCCAGATAGGTTTCTTGGGTGGAGCTTTAGATGGTTCATGGATCACTCCATCCTTGGGCTGACAAGCCTGGGAAGACTCAGTGGAGTGAGTCTTGGGATACCTCTGCTCTGGAGTCATTTTACTCCACTCCACTGCCCGGCTAATGGCATTCTCAAAGTCAGCCTTGGTGTAGGTGTAACCTACCCCAAACCCATCCTGCCTCTTGAACTGCTGGATCATCATGCCAAGCTGTGGCTCTCTGGCACTGATCCAACTCAGGATAGAACGGAGGTAAAAGTTCTCATTCTGAGAATCTGCTAGCTCCTCTCTCAAGGAAGCTAGAACCTCCACCTGAGACAAGCAGGTCTCACACTCACTCTCTACTTGGACAGACTTTTCGGCTTTAAGCTTAATCAGCTCCATTCTAAGAGACAGGCAGTTCTCACAGACAGTGGGTGGAACTGACAGTGTCTCAAGCTCTAGCCTAGTCTGGGTAAGCTCAGCTCTCAACCTCTCTAAATCACCCAAATGCTCATCGCCCTTGGATTTCAGCTCAGCTAAGGCAACTAGATGAGATGGGCAATCAACACAGGGTGCGACGACAGTGGCTTGAGCATCTTTCAGCTCCAGCTGAGCGCTTTCAAGCTCAGTGGCCAAAGCGTCCCTCTCATCAACCCTTTCTGTGTACCTGGACTTCAAAGTCGACAGATCACACAGAAGCACCTCACACTTCGGGCACTCACTGCTATCACCCAAGCAAGGGGAAGAAGATAGACTTTCAATTCTACCGTTGGCTACGGCAAGCTCACTCTCTAACTCGTCTATCCTTTTCATAGCCCCCCTAAGCAGTTTTTCTCGATATCTCAACTCCTGACGATTGCTCTCAAGTAAATCAACTATTTCGCGCTCGTAGGATGATACCTTATTGTCGTCGTCATCGTCGTCGTCGGAGGAGCTCTTTTCTTCTCTATCCCCAAGAGCAATTGAGCAGAAGCTCTTGCGGGATCTTCGGCGCTGGCGTGAGTGGCTCTTCGGCTTGTCTCCGAAAGCCATGAAGCAGAGGCCCACCGGATCGTCCTTGTCCTTCCCCTTCCTGATGGCGATCTCCTCATCGCTTGAGCTCGATGAAGAGGTAGAAGACGTGGACTGCTTGGAGTAGCTCTTCTCCATCTCGGCGAAGAAGGCCTTGTCGCGCTTCTTGTTCTCTCACCGGTAGTCCTTCAGGGCCTTCTTGAAGAAACGAGTCTTCGGCTTGCCCTTGTTGAAGGAGGGGCTCTCATGCTTGCCGGAGTCGTGGAAGCTGCTGCCGATGCCCTTCTTGTATCCACTGCGCTTGGGGCAGTCGGCGATGAAGTGTCCTGGATCACCACATTCAAAGCATCCGGATTTTGTGCCGTGTCTTTTGAACATTCTCTTATCATAGACACGACGCACCCGGTTGTTAAAGAGACACAGATCATCATCTCCCAACAACTCAAGCTGGTCCTCAATGATAGACATCAAAGAGAACCCAGCACAGCTCACAACAGAGGGATCAACTGAAGGTGTAGCAAGGGCCAGGGATTTTGATGCAGAACCAGTGAGATTTGATCTCAACTGGATATCTACCTCAGTGGCCTTCAGCTTGCTAAACAACTCAGAAATGGTCAAGGTATCATAAGAAGTACTCTCAACGATAGAGGATACCTTGATCTCCCAGATCTTTGGGTCCAAGGTATGAAGAACCTTGAGCGCCTGCTCATGATCTGAGACTAACTAAGCACCCTCAGCCTTGTTGTTCCGAAGCTTGTTAATGATCGACTGAAAGCGACCAAACAAAGCCTCAACAGATTCACCCGACTTCTGTGTGAAGTTCTCGTACTCACGCCGGTAGGTCTGATAGAGCCGAGCCTTGACCTGTGCTGTTCCCTCATGGTGTGCCTTGAGGGTAGCCCAGATCTCTCTCGCAGTGGAGAGATGACTCACACGCTCAAACTCAGTGGGACCTAAACTAGAAAACAAAATGTTCACAGCCTTACTGTTGCTCAGATGCTGAGCAATGATACCAGCAGTACCATGCTCAGCGACTGGCAAAATGACAAATGTGGTGTGAACGCAAATGTCCCATATGTCCGAACCCTGGCTCATGAGATAGGCTCGCATGCGAGTCTTCCAATAATTATAGCCATAGGCTTCCAAGGACGGGACCTTGCCGGGAGACGTCATGGTCACTACTGGGGTTTAGAACCGGTTAAGGTATGGAAAAACCCTAACCACGCTCTGATACCACTTGTAGGACCGAAAGTAGCGACCAGAGGGGGGGTGAATGGGCGCCTTAAAAATTCTTTCGAATCAATGGCCTGTTCCCAAATACCCAACGCACCTCAAAAGACTACACAGCAGAAAATAACACAAAAGGCCTAAGTCTAAAGGTTTCTAACCTAGAAGCAAAAGATTATAACTGAGATCTATTAAAGTAGTGCAACTAGGCATATGAACAAGGTGTAACAAGCTTAAACTTCTCAATGAAATGATCTAAGTATGTGTAAGATGAAAAGAGAAGTTACTGTCCAAATTTGTCTCCAGTTTGGAACTTGGCGAAGCCCCCTTCGCACGACGAGGTCTGCTTCGGAGGTTGGTGACGGAGCCTGTCCGAGAAGCCGAAGGTGTCGCGGTCTAGCCTAGTTCGAAGTGGCAAGTTGCGAAGTGTACTTCGGAGCACAGTATGACAATGCCGGAGGCTGGCTCGAAGTATGTACTTCGAAGTCAAGGCTTTGAACACAGCTTCGAACCAAGAGCTTCGGAGCAAAGTGACAGAGTCGGAGCCTGCTTCGAAGTGTGCACTTCGAAGACAAAACTTCGAACACAGCTTCGAACACAACACACAAACGGACAACCTTCGAACAAAGAAGCGAAGCCTGTCACACGACAGAAAACCAAGTCTGAAGCCAATGCTCTACCTTCGAAAAGAGCAAACTACGAAAAGAGAGGCGAAGGGTGACACGCTACACAGAAGACAGTGCGAGGCCTAGCGGAGCTACAAGCTTCGAACCCAACTTCGAAACTTGTCGAAGTATGGACTTCGAACAGATAGGGCTGAAGCCCCTTTGCACTATTTTTCGAAGTATGCGATACTGACGTTCAGAAAAATGCTTCGAAGCTTAGCAACACAGAACGCAAGCCAAAGAGCGAAGATCGACCGAAGCCTTCGAAGGAGATAGATCGAAGCCTGCCTCGCGAAACTGAGGGGCTTCCAACAGAGAGTAGCTTCGCTCGAAACACAGCCAAAAAGGTGACAGAGCCTGTCAGCCTCGATCAAAAAGCTGTGCAGTAGAAGGTGAAAAGCTGCACAGACTACTGTAGCTACAGGAAAGTAGTACTACTTGCAACAGCAAGAACTAGTACTCGGTTTGTGAAGAACAGAAGCAAAAAGGAGAAGCTTCTTCTCACGAAATAAATTCAGCAGCCCGTAGCCGAAGCAATAACTCCCGAAACCAAACAATGTGCACCAAATAAAATCAACAGGGACCAAGGCTTTAATGCATCCAAGAGATTAGAGCAAATGCAAGGCAAAACAGGAAGGAGCAATAGCCTGGCGGCGCACACAGGAGAGAGAAAACGAGAGACAAAATGACCCAATAGAGTGGATGTGATTTCAGCCAAAAGGGTAGTCCAAACCCTAGGGATTGGGGTCCTATTTATAGGCTCCCAACACTAGGAATATTCTACCAGCCCCTTAGGGTTTTTACAGACTCAAAAATAAAGGAAAAATACTCTACTGCCCTTAGGAACTTTTACAGACACGACTGACTGACTGTGGGCCTAGAGTTACAGATAACTTATCCGGAAGCTCAGCTTTCGTAGCGACTACGGCTTCTCTTCTGGACAGTCAGATACAGAATCAACGGTTGTCAGTTTTATGCCGAAACTGACAAAGCCTCCACCGGCTTTGCACTAGGTACCCGGATTGGGCCGGCCCGACTCCGCGGCTCTCTCAGCCCGGCAATCGCTCACCGCCCGTGTACCTGAGTCAGTCCTGGTCAACAGCCCAGTGGGTCTTCCACTGCTTCTGGCCCATGCACCCGGATTGGGCCAGCCCGACTTCGCAGCCTCCTCTGCCCGACAGTCGCTCGCTGCCCGTGTACCTGAGTCACATGCGGCCCATGAAATAGCAGATCTCCTCTCTTCTTCAGTCCTCTTTGACTAACGTTGACAATGACTCATCACTTCTGGAGCCATGAGGCCCACGCTATTCAGCATGGCTCCTCAACATGCACTCAGAGATTTTTGTTGTGTTGGTTCATTTCTGAGAACCTTGATCTGCCCATGTTTTAAATGCTCTGTTATTCTGCCAATTAGCACTCTATTGGTGTTTCTTTGTCTAGAACACCAGTCGTTTCTAGGCTATATACTTTTAGGCTTTGGTGATCTGTTTACGTTTTGCTGCTAAGTCTTTTGAGGTGCGTTGGGTGTTGGGAGCAGGCCATTGATTCAAAAGAATTTTTTAGGCGCCCATTCACCCCCTTTGGTCGCTACTTTCGGTTCTACAGTGTGCTACTTGGGCGTGACTGGATTCACACAAATTACTATATTCCATCAACTTTGCACCAGTACCTGATACAATGGGACGACGATGACATTGAAGTTGTACTAGCCGATACTTCGGCCCAGGTTGCGTTGCCGATGTTTCTATAGACACCGTCCATGATAAGGTAGAGTGTTTATCGGGTAGAGATCTCTCGGATTATTATTTGGTTAGTGTATCCGAGGGACGTTTTGTTCCCGTGTCTATAAAGTCAGCTGGTGTAGCACTGCTACTTCTAAACTAGTGGTCATGACTAGTAAGTGCAATCTTGATTAGCTGAAGTCTCGTGTAGAGCAATATTGGTTTTCTAAATATGGTATTGCTGAAGCCATTGAAGATTTTAGAGAAAAAGAAAAGTTAGGTCAAGATTTTGCGTCGGTTGATCCTTTTGAATAGGTCGATATAGGCAATGGTAGTGTTACAAGGCCAACTTTTGTAAACCAAAATTTACAAGCTAATGAAAAGGCTGAAGTAATAAAGTTGCTTCGGTCGTATGTTGATTGTTTCGCATGGGAGTATAGTGAGATGCCTGGATTAAGCCGTGAGCTTGTAGAGCATCGACTGCTTATCAAACCCGAGTTTAGGCCTTACAAACAGCCACCTCGTCGCTTTAATTCGTCCATGTATGACCGAGTTAATGATGAGATAGAACGATTGCTCAAGGCTGAATTTATTAGGCCATGCAGGTACGCTGAATGGGTTGCTAACATTGTGCCTGTAGAGAAGAAGGGGAGCGGCAAAATACGAGTCTGTATCGATTTCATAGATCTGAACAAGGCCACTCTGAAGGATGAATATTCCATGCCAATAGCTGACATGTTGATCAACGATGCTTCAGGACACAAGGTACTAAGTTTTCTTGATGGCAACGCTGGTTATAAACAAATTTTAATGGCCGAAGAGGACGTCTACAAAATAGCCTTTTGATGCCATGATTTTGTCAGCTTGTTTGAGTGGTTTGTCATGACTTTTGGTTTAAAGAATGCTGGCGCTACTTATCAACGTGCTATGAACATGATCTTTCATGACTTGCTAGGAGTTATGCTAGAGGTCTATATAGACGATGTTGTAGTCAAATCGGATGCTATGGTCAACCATTTATCTGATTTGAGAGTTGCTTTTGATATAATGCGTTAATACGGATTAAAAATGAACCCACTCAAGTGTGCGTTCGGCGTGTCGGCGGGAAAGTTCTTAGGATTCATGATTCATGAAAGAGGTATTGATATTGATCCTAAGAGGCTTGAAAAGATTAGGAACTTTGAAGCGCCGACATACAAGAGAGATGTGCAAAAGTTCCTAGGAAAGATGAATTATTTGCGTCGCTTTATATCTAACTTGTCTGGCAAGATTGATGCTTTTGTCCCCATACTCCGGCAAAAAAACAAGGCCGATTTCATTTCGGGGGCAAGTCAGCAAAGCACCTTCGAGAAGATTAAAGAGTTCTTGTCATCACCGCCTTCGGTAAGATCACCAAAAGCCGGGATTCCATTTCGGCTATACATTGCCATAGAAGATAGCATGATAGGAGTCATGCTAACTCAGGAGGTGGAAGGAAAAGAGTACATCATCACATTCTTGAGCCGCCACTTGCTGGACGTCGAGACAAGGTACGTGTTTGTGGAGCGTTTGTGTTGATCACTTTATTATGCATGTACCAAATTACGTCATTATCTTCTCCCTAGCACTTGTATTGTTGCTTGTCAAACCGATGTCGTATAGTACATGTTATAGAAGTTGATTCTAAGTGGTAGAATCGGGAAGTGGTCTTATGCTTTGATTGAGTATGATTTGGCTTATGAACCTTTGAGAGCTATGAAAGGCCAAATCGTCGCTAACTTTTTAGTTGATCACCACGTAGATGTCAATTGGGGTAACAACGTTGCTCTAGTTGAAGTAGTGCCATGGAAACTTTATTTGTGTCAATTGGGGTAACAACGTTGCTCTAGTTGAAGTAGTGCCATGGAAACTTTATTTTTATGTTTCGGCTTGTAAAAGTGGTCAAGGTATTGGAGTGGTTATCATATCCCTTAAAGGTATGCACTTTGAGACCTCGGCCCGGTTAGAATTTCCTTCTACTAATAATCAAGCCGAGTACGAATCTTTATTGCAAGGACTTGAATTGCTAGATTCTATGGGTGTTAATAATGTTCATGCGTATGGTGATTCTCTATTAGTTGTACACCAACTAGCTAAAATTGCTCAATGTTTTAATGGTTTGCTAAATAGCAACTTGGATAAATGTTTAGACATAATTGCTACCTTTGATGACTTCAAAATTTCTCACGTGTCCAGAGAAGCCAATTCAATTGCATATGATTTTTTGTATAGGGAAGGCCGATGCTTGCATTCCCTGCCGAAGCCAGAGCCTTCAAGCGGACGCGAGGCCCATCAGGCCGTCTGGACCAGACCCCTTCGCCCACCGAAGGGTGTTGTGCGCCGGAGCACTCGTGCCAGAGCCCTTCAGCCACTAAAGGACTCTGCACACCGGGCTCCTCACGCCGAAGCCTTCTGAGCATCGGAGGCCTTCGATAGCCAGACCCCTCCATCGAAGGGCTTCGGTCCGATTGGCTCCGTACAATCGATCTGTCTAGCCCTCGACAGGAATAGGAGTGGCTCGGGAGGTACTTTGGAATTTACAAATTAGACACCACTTCGGAAAAGGAATTGGCGAACACTCCAGGAATTCATAAGGATGATTGGATAATTCCAATAGTCCAGTACCTAAAAGATCCCAGTGAAAGGGTTGATCGGAAAATTCGGCGACAAGCGTTTAAATTTGTGTTGCTTTGACGATGTGTTATATCGTCGAACTATTGATAGAGTACTTCTAAAGTGCTTATATGTCGATCAATCTAGAGTGGCTACCAGATAAGTTCATGAGGGACTTTGTGGTACTCATCAGTCAGCCCAGAAAATGAGTTGGATGCTCAAAAGAGCGAGCTTTTATTGGCCGACTATGACTGAGGATTGTTTTAAGTATTATAGAGGGTGTGAAGCGTGTCAAAAGTTTGGTAATATTCAGTTGGTTCATGCATCGCTACTTAACCCTATTATCAAACCATGGCCATTCTGAGGTTGGGGTTTGGACTTCATCGGCCAAATTCATCCTCCCTCTTCAAAAGGGCATCGGTTCGTGTTGATGGCAACAGATTACTTCACCAAATGGACCGAGGCCTTGCCTCTCAAGAACTTGACTCACAATGAGGTAACTGATTTCATCTTGAAGCACATCATACATAGATTCGGTATTCCCCAAACTCTTACTACGGATCAAGGTACTTCATTTATTGCTAAAGAAGTGAGAGACTTTGCCGAATTTTATGGTATTAAGTTGATAAACTCTTCACCATACTATGCTCAGGCCAACGGTCAAGCCGAGTCTAGTAATAAAACTGTAATTAAGCTCATTAAGAAGAAAATTGAAGAGTTCCATAAAAGGTGGCATGAAGTGCTTTCTGAGGCGTTATGGGCTTGTAGAGTTGCAAAACATGGTGCTACCAAAGTTAGTCCATATGAGTTAGTGTATGGGGAAGAAGTTGTTCTACCAGTGGAGGTAGATCTTGGCTCTTTAAGATTTCTTACGCAAGATGGTTTATCGGTCGATGAATATGAAACCCTTTTGAAGGATAATTTGGAAGAAGTGACCGATAAGAGGTTTAGGGCTCTAGAAGCTATAGAGAAAGATAAAAGGAGAGTAGCTAGAGCCTACAACAGAAGAGTCAAAGCAAAATCGTTTCAAGTTGGTGACTTGGTTTGGAAGACGATTTTGCCCTTAGGCACTAAAAGCCCCAAATTTGGTAAATGGTCACCTAGTTGGGAAGGCCCTTTTAAGGTAGCTGAAATTGCTCTAAGTAATGCATACTTGTTAGAACCGTACCCTTAATTTTAGTTTACTTTTCACATTATATCAGTATACCTTCGTGGGTTTGCACTGGAAGAGCTCCATCGACCACATTGTAATTGTGGTAATCCTTGTTGGTTCGCCTGTGAATCATCAGTTAATCTACGTAACAGATTGCTATCACCTTGTTGGCTCCCTTGTGAACAATCTGTTAATCTACGTAACAGATTGCTACCCTTTGTTTCCTATACTGTTACACTTGGTAATTCGGTATCCGGGCCGAATTGGCACTTGATCTTTTTTTCTTGCAAGTTTTACGTTCGGAGCCCCCTTCGCTGAAGGTTTTTGGAGCTAGGAAGCTAGTTTTGGAGGCTGACGGAGCACCCTTCACGAGTCTTCGCTTCGTCATCCGTGCTAGATATGTCACGCTGTTGTCAGTCTAGTCGAGTCCCGTGAACCGGAGCTACTTCGCATCAGAGTTGCTTCACGCCAGAGTCACGCCTGTGCTCTGTGCCAGACTTCATCGCACCAGCGCTCCGTACTGGACTTCGTCGCACTAGCGCCCCGCGTTGAACTTTATCATGTTAGAGGCTTCACACAGAACCCTATCATTCGAAGGCGATTTAGCGTTGCGATCTGTTCAGAGCCTGTCTTCAGCCATATCAATCCGAACGCCGAAGGATACCTTTGGCGTACCCTTCGCACCAGACATTGAAGGACCCCCTTCAGTGACCCTTCGCACGGTACTCTCTGAACCAATCAGGCTCCATTTGGCCGATTGGTTTAGTTTATCTATATATTTCAGCTAATTGGATTATTTATTTGTGATCTGATTACCTTGAGACTCCAAATCCCTTGCCACTGTTAAGGGTAGTCGGAACATGATGTCAGTGTTCTGTTACGGTTAGGCTTATTGCTATGTATTCACATGGTTTTGGATCGTCGAACCGCCCAAGTGTGGGGCATGTTTTCGTGTCAACACTTGCCAAGGCCCATACATATGTGGGGTAGTGAGGGGCACAATAGGCATGGGCAATGGAAGCATCAGTGCAGGCGGCAGTGGTGCAAAAATCATAGCAGGGCATGTACCGGTCAGACCGACCTAATATGGCCGGTTGGACCGACCATGCTCATCTGGTCGGACCGAACAACTAGGTCTGATCATACCGACATTTGTCGGGGGTATAGTTGCACTGTCCTGATGGCTAGTTGCCATGGGCCGGAACACGCCGGTCAGACTAGCCGCCTGGATAGTTGGACCGACAGGGGTCGGAGAGGCTTCGACCATGGAAGTCGAGGCCACAGACGTGATATCTCTCTCCATTCTCCCATCCGTCCTACTTTTTATGTGATGAATAGGGAGAGTGATAGCAATTGGAGTAGGGGAAATGACCTCGGAAAAGCCAAATCTTCTAAACATTGCATCTACCCTGGATTTTACCTTGGAACCCAAACGATTAGTGAACACGGCGCTAACCGCTTGACCTACTTTGGAAACTATCATTTGCTCGATATCTAGGGGGAGAGAGGGAATGATGGGAGGTTACCTTAGTTGGTGTGGTGATGGTGACAGATCTTGTGTCACGCTTGATGAAGCTGCCACTAGTCTTGGCGTACCTCCCAAGCATGAGAGCATGAAGATCCTCCGTCTTTGCTTGAATCTCCACATGGTCCTCCTCCGAGAGGTCCTCCAAAGCGGGGATAATGGAGTCATCATCGTTAATCTCGAAGTTTCCCGTCATGTTCGCCGACATGGAGAGTGTAGTAGTCATTGTAGTTGTACCCATTGTCGGCATCGAACTTGGCGTGCTCATCCCCATCAGAGTCGCCAAAAAGTGTGTTGACGCTAAAATCGTCCGACAAAGCACCAAATGTCACTTACGTCAATTCGGCGATCCAAAAGCACGTAGACGACTAGAGGTAGCCCACCAAATGTCACAGGATGCTGACGCTGCATTCCAATGACCCCCAACCATGACGAGGGAATATGGGTGGAGTCACCAGGCAATTGGATCACCGCCACGAAGGGGTAACCCAATCGGCTAAAAGTGAAGGGGGCGTTCAGACCATCGAGCGAAGAGAAAGGTCACCAGGGCTGACTGCGCACTAGCAGTCAGACCGTCTATGTACCGCTGGTCAAACCAATGTGCGCCGGCACGACTCGGTAGGACCGACCGTGTGCTGCCGGTCAGACCGACAGGAAGGTAGTCAGGTACTCCAGCTAGCTAGCGCGCGTGATGATATTCAAAGTTGATTGCCTTATCTCCTGCAAAACTCCAAAGATCAGTAGGAATTCGGCCTAGAGAACAAATTACCAATAAAAACCGATAAAAACCCATTACAGGGGTTAAACGAATGATTCACGAGTGAATCGACAAGGATTACCGCGATTATGATGCGATGGATAGAAGTTTTACAGCACAAACCAACAAATACAGACGTAATATAGCTAAACCTAGGGCAAAAAGATAGTAGATTGAAAAAATAACGATTCTACAGGGAAGTAGATTAGATTGGATTGGAATTGTGTCCCCTTGAATCGTCTTTGCCCTTATATTTATAGGGGGTGGTCTTGTCATCCCTGGGCTTAATTTTCACCTTAGATTGATTAGGGTATGAGTCCAAGTCGTTACAAATTGTTTAGAGATTAAAACAACCAGAGATTAACTAGCTCAACTCGGCTCGGACTAGCCGGTCAGACTGGGCTTATGGCGCCGGTCAGACCAAAGTGTGGCCGGTCAGACTGGCTTGTGTTATATTTTAATCCCCATTGCTAACCACCCCTCCTTCTTTTTGGGCCTGATGGGCAGTCCTAACCCCTTTGACATCATCAATGCTGAAACTCACCGGATCCCATTTAAAAATTTCGCGGTGCTTCTTTCCAACTAGTACTTTAGTTTTAGAGCTTTTCCTTCTCCTTTGCCCGGCTAAATGGACTGGTACCTCAGGGTATTGGGCGTTAATCACACATTTTTGTGATGAGAATGATATTAGGCATTGCATTGCCCTTTCTCTCACCGAACCCTAAAAAATGAGCCAATGATTGCCTCCGCTTGTTATTTTTGGTCCTATGCCCTCAATGCCTTCCTTTTTGGCCACAGGCCGATGAGCCCCACTTTGCTTGATATCTTGGCTTTGACTTCTGTTGACACCAAGATTTGGTAAATCCTAGGGCCCACCATAAATGTCACACGATCAACAGAAGTCAAAGAGGTCTGGTCAAAGATGGTTAAAGAAGCCTGTCCGTTACAACATGACCAACCATGAAGGAGCTAATGGAGATAAAAGTGAGAAGAATATAAATATTATCCAAAATTGGTTAAGATAGAATACATGGACGACAAGTCTCCAGATTAAAAATATGTACCCCTAGTTTATTTCAGAAACACATCTCTGTCAAACAACTACTCGGCGCATCGCCACCGTTGGTTTCTCAAGGTTAATCCCGATGGGATTCGACACTCGAAGCTAGGCTGGATCGTTTCGATCTTGGAGTGATAGTAAGAGGCTTCATCTGTTAAGTCCAACATATCTTTCTATTGTATCTCTTTCATGTTGTATACCATTCATCTAAATAAAGCATACCCGATACTTTGACATATTATTAAGATCATCATGATTAGCTATTGTCTTGGTTAGGTCCGATCTAGTTATTGTGATGATTTTGATGATATAGACATGTTATTTCGCATGTTTTATTTGGTTCTATCAGAGTACAAGCCAAAAGGTTATCTTCAATTCAATGCCACATCTTATCTGCCATTGGAAAGTGCTCATCTGCCCATACGTGCAAACTTCCTATCTCACCGACCGATGGCACGCTCATCCGATCGCTTCACCCGTGGTCATCACCCCTATGGTCGATCGACATAATAGTCCACAATTATCCTATCCTTATTGTGGTCATCAGCTCGATAGTCGATAGGCTATGCTAGTGATACTATTATCTTTGTTTCCTTATAAGTTGCAGGGTCAAGCTGATTAGCACGTCTTAAACCCCTTTTTCTAAGAATGTATGACCTGCACTGGAGTTAAGCAGATCTCCCAAGCCACGCGTGTGTCAAAGTGTGACCAAGAAACACACCAACAACTTCCCTTAACATTGTTTCTCCAAGCAACCCACTCTTTTTACGATCTAAAGCAACCCACCATCTTGACATTAAATCTTCTAGGTGTTGGAGTAAATACATCTATAAACATAACAAAAAGGCTAGGCCAGTAGACATCCGTGAGCATGTTGCTTTCCTTAATCTTAGGTCCAACCTCCCACCTTTAATTCATGGCCGAACAACTTGCAATGAACAAGAAGATCCCTATTGGCCAATACTTGCTCAGAGCCACTTACCATCTCCTCCACCAAGTGTCAACCAAGCTATCTATTGGAGAACTCGTAGGCCACTTTGGATGTCCCTAGTGGTTCCTGCAAATCTGTCTCAATGTTTATACAGCCGAAGTCATCGATAATCCCCCTTTTTCATTGATGGAATTCCCTTCTGACTACCCAAAATCGACCACTCCTACTTATCACCAATGCATATCCCTAGGCGAAGCGGCCTCTTGCCTCACCAGTTTTTGGATGTCACCGGATCCCTTGATCCTCTGGTTCAAAGGTTATTACCGTAGCTTCATCCGTGAGAAGGTTATTTGGTACTCGTATGATTCCTTGTATGAATACGAAGATCCTCATCAGCTACTTCTAGCCGATGTCTGTAGAAATGAGGAGTCTATCAGGATCCTCAAATCCTTCATCACCCCTTATATCTTGCCCATTAACTTCACCATCGGTCACCTTCTAAAGGCATCTTGTGAATTCTATCATCTGACGATTTGGTCGTGACAACTAGGGTTTGGTTAGCTCCTAGTTAATATTTTCTTCATCGTCCAACTCCATGTCCATGGAGAAGTTAAAGACAACGTAGAATATAATCGCCTGCTCCTCATGGCCAACAAAATCCCTTATGGCAATTTTACTTCCTAGTTAGCCTGTCATGCAACTTCTACCAAGTTCGTCCAATGGTGGGACGAATGGAAAGAACATCTCTTTGTTGATAGCAAAAAATGGCATTAATGGTGAAATTGTAACATATCAATTGTTGGCGCAAATGTTACGCCAACAGGTTCTCTGAAATCAAGAACGGATAAACAAGGAGTTTGCGTTTTAGGACTACCTCGAACCTCCGAATTGGATAATAACTCGAGTAGTCCGAATGAGTGTAATGAATGACTTGTCCTGGCTCCCCTTTTACACGGTATAGAGGGGGGTATTTATAGGTGAAAAAGCATAAGGAAAAGACCTATTTACCCCTAGATTACAACCGACATAGTGGAAACTATTCGGTACCATAAACAAGGTTATACAAGGTAAAATACAACAAGGTAGATGGATAAGATGGACATCCCATCAATCATGTCCTTCGGCTTCGAGGGCTCCATCTTCCATTCGGAGGGTTCTCCAGGGCTTCGCACCGCTGCACCCTTCGGCGTGGCGACTCATACTTCGAACAACTGCTCACTAGCTTCGGAGTCCTCCTCAGCCTTTGAAAGATTAATCTTTAAGCCCTAGAAATGGAGTAAGTTCCCCCAACAGTAGCCCCTCAAATACGCCTCTCTGCAGTTAACATGTTTAGGAAGAAGGCAGTATACGGATGGAACATTTCTATTTTTTGAGGCTTAAAGAGGATTTGGGCATGTTGCGACTTAGCCGAGAACTTCGAGCCCAACGCGTTCGAACCTCCCCCTTCGGGTTCTTGATGCAATGGGAACGCACGTTTGGGAGGGGAACGGTTCCGGAGAGCAGACGTCGCGGAGCACCGTTTGATTGTAGCCGTTAATGCGCAAGTAACCGTTACACTCTACAAAAAAGGTAACGGTCGATTTTTACGGCGGTTGCTCGCCGTTCCAATTACCGGACCCACTTGTCGGCGACAGAAGCCGAACCTGCAGTGTGAAACCAATCGAAGAGTAGCACTGGACGTGCGGTTATAAAAGGGAAAGACAAGGATTAACCGAGAATTCTTACCGCGTCCATTATTTGCGATTCACTTTCCCCCAATCCTCCAATCTTTCGAGCATCCGAGCGAAACGGTGAGAACTAGCCACACCAACCCAGCAGCAGCCAGCACCCTAGCACAGAGGCAGGCGTGGGCTGCCTCGGCAGCGGCGGCAATGGCGGGGACTTCAAGCGGTGCTTGGCCCAAAAATCCTCGGGAGCTCCGTCCACCTTCCAAGAAGAAGATAGCCCAAAGCTTCATCATTGGTCAATCTGTGAGCACCGCCGAATCTATTGAAGAAGCCATGGATGGGAAGCTAGGCTCTGGACTGAGGACTCGGGTCCCCGGGCCAGAATCAACTCCGAGGCCGCGAAGCGGGGAGGTGGTAGTCTTCGAAGCGTTCTTCGAAGCAGGCTTGGGGCTGACGGCCGTGGACTTCTTTACGGAGGTGCTGGACCTGTTCCACATAACTCTGCCTCAGCTGTCGCCCAACGCCATCGCGCGCTTAGCCATCTTCGAATGGGCGCTCCGGGCAGAGGGGTGCGAAGGACGCTCCGAGATCTTCGCTGTGACCCATGAAGCTATATGCCAGCCGAAGCCACAAGACGGGCCGGGGGATTCCAAGGTGATCATAGCCTTCGGCAGTGTCAATTTCTAGCTACGGAGGGAGCATGCACTTCATTTCCCTGCAAAAGCCATAAATGATAGGTGGTATACGAACTGGATACTTCGGTGGTTTTACGCTGAAGTCGGAGAGGACTCCCGCCTCGCTGGACCTCTCCAGGAGATCTGGTTCCGCAAGGAGGCGGAGATTTCTCCGAACCCTAGCCTGCTCTCGACGAGGCTAGGGTTGCTTACTTCGGTGGCTCGCCGCATGAGTATGCGCGATCTGGCCGAAGAGTTCATTGCCCTCGGATCCCTCCCCTCGGAGCTAACTGGCCGATCGCGTTCTCACAGGCCTCGGAGGGGGGATCACCGAAACTTAGGTAAGACTTCAATCCCTGCAGCATCATATTAGATGAAGGAAACAATCATATTCATAATCTCATACCTTTTTCTTTCAGCGGCGCCTCTGGCATTGGCTCCGGAGGACATAGTTCGGGCCACCGAATGAGTTCTCGGAGCCCCTTCGGTGACCGAGAGGCAAAAAAGGCTAGAGCTGGTGGGATGCTGGGAGCGTTCCAACAGAGTGTGGAGAGCTCTCAGGATGGAGCCCCCCTCTTCCTGACTTCGCCCCGACCGGAGCGGCTCCTCGCAAAAGGAAAGTCGCTGCCGAACCATCCAAGAATTCAGCAAGCAACTGCCCAGGAAGAAGAAAGTAGCGAAGCCCCCTTCGCAGTTGACGCCTGCCTCGTCTGCTTCATCGCCGGGCGCTCAGAGCTCAGCCTCCGAAGAGATAGAGGACTCCGACGCTCAGACAGCGGCGGCCTTCAAAGCCTACCTCCTGGATGACGACGAAGACCTAGGGGAGGTCCCCCCTGGCACCTCCGTTAGGGAGGTAGTGAGCTTAGCCCCGACGGTTCCCCCTGCGCCCGTCGTCGTGCAAGTGGAGTCAAGCTCCGCTCCTCCCAACTTGCCTACACCTGAGGCGGTTACGGCGGAAAACGCGGCTCCGGCAGGAAATGTTGAGGGCAGGACCTCGGGAGATGAATTCGCTGACATCCTTCGGATGTACGAGGTCCTGGAGGATCCAGCGATCCTACCCCACGAGGCTCCCGGAGGTACTTTCCGAAGCTCCCCCTTTTTTAATCAATACCTGCACACTATCTCTGGAAATATGCTTATTGATTTTATTATTGAAGTAGGTACCTCTACGGGTGTCGATGCTTCGGTGGCGTTCGAAGCTCCTGCACCTTCGGAGGCTGCTGCTCGAGGGGACCCTCCCGTGCCTTCGGACACTCCGAGCTTGACGGTGGAGAACGCGTCCGTCGGAGCGGATGATGCGACTGCCGAGACAAACTTGGCATCGGAAGTCATCCCCGCAGTGGCGGCCCCGACTACCGAGGTTGCCTCTGCCGCTGCGGTTCTGGTCGAAGGGGTAGCTGCCGACGATCGGAGTGTATCTGCTTCGGCCTCTTTCGTACCGGGGAGGGGCAAGAGCATATCTAGCCTCGGCCTTCTTCCTGGCTAGGCCGCGACCTCCGTTGGCAATTCGGAGGATGAAGCCGCAGCGGATGATCTTCAAGCTTTGTCTTGGCTTCCTCTGCTGGCTCCGTTCTTGGAGCATCGGAGTGGCCTCCGGAAACTCATTAAGCCCCTGGCAGAGAGAAGCCAGGATATCGCCAATTCGGACTTGATCTCTGTCTTGAGCGAGGCCAGGGCTTCGTCACTCAACTCAGCCCTCGAAAGGGCTGCCCTTCAGCTATGAAAAGTCACCATAGCTGCTTCGCATTAGTGATCATAAATACTTCAGTACTTACTTGTTCTTTTTGCAGCAATTTGTCCTTGCTAGAGCGACAGCGACTTCCAACAAGGTCGAGGTTAATCGACTTAAACGGAAGGTCACCACCCTCTAGACGGCCCTTAAAGACTCCACCGCGAGATCCCTTAGGCTGGAGGAAGAGATCCTAGAGGAACGGAGGGCTAGGGTGGCGTCTGACGAAGCCCTCCGGGTAGCGCGACAAGACAGCGACGCCCTTCGCTCGTCCGCCCAAGAGGTCGAGGCCGAGCGCGTCGTCCTTCGGGCGGAAGTTGAAAGACTCCGCCAAGAGGCTGCTACTTCGAGCGCGCAGTTGGTGGAACTCCAGGGGGCTCTTAGCCAGGCAATGGCCCATAAGAGCTCTTTAATGCTCCAGGTGGCCGAATTGTCTGCGACTGCTGCAGGGCTGGAAACAGTAGAGAAGAAGAACTCCGGCATTGCGGACCGTACCTTGGAGGCTCTTCAGGGTACCTTGGAGTACTTCGGCACTATGTGCCCTTCATCTTCTGCTGCGACCCACGAGCCTCTCGACCGAAAGCTGACGAGGATCCAAGTGGCTTCGTCGCTGATGATGAACTCTGGCATTCGGTATGGAGAGATCTCCAGACAATGTGCCGGCATTGGGGTTCTTCGTCACCTTGAGTCTCTTCGGATCCCCCTCGCCTCAGCCGGGGCTTCGACTCCTAGAGGCTTCGCATCTGACGACTTGTTGCGGCCATCTTCGGATGTGGCTTCGGTCTGGGAAGCCTTCCGGTCAACCTGGAAGACGGACCACAAGGTCGCAGCTAAAGCTTGGATTGACGAGGCCCGTCGGCAGAAGCAGGCGCATACAAGGCCACCACTTCCTTCTTCGCCAGCCCCTGCCATTCCTGCTGTGCCAACCGACCCGTAGGTCTAGCCACTTAGGGTTATTATGTACACGAAGCCTTGTAAAGCCTCTCTTTATTAATGAAAAAGCTATAAACAAGAACTTGTCTTGGGTGTTCTGTTCTTTTTTAGGTTTTGTTATGCCCTTCGAGCCCTGACTTCGAACTTTTGGAAATTACCGACGAGCTTCGAAAGGAGTGGGCAAACCTCGAGGGCTTGAGGCCTTACCGCCGCTCCCGCTTTTCTGTTCCTCGTGGAGACGGAGGAGAGATCACCCTTGAAGTTTGCCAAGATGTCTTAGCTTATATTAAAGACGAAGAGAAGGCGGAGGGATCTTCGTCTTCCGAACCTATTGACTGGTCCGACTCAGAGTACCGGGACGAAGACCCTGCGGAGGCTGACTCCGAAAGGCTCCTGACATGGGCGGAGCTTCAAGAAGAGCAAAAGAAACTACGAGCCTCCAAGAAGAAGAGAAGTGCTCGAACGAAGAGGGCCAAGCCAACAGCTTCGAGTTCTGAAAGGCAGAGTAGCCGGAGGAGTAGCTCTAGACGTCGACAGGGTCTTCGCTTTTTCCTAGGCTTGGACCAAAACTTTTCTTGTTGTAAAAGTATAATGATTTAATGTGAAATGCTTCGAAAGTATGTTGTGTGACTCCTATCCTCCGACCCTCCTTGTGGGTGGTGGAGCCTTTACTATAGAAAAGGGTTCGCTAGGCACAATAATGCTCCGAACAACCGAATGCTTCAAATTTACACTTATCATTTGTACTTTTAGCAGTACCACTTCACGGCTCTCCTTTTATTAATTTTTTTACACGGATCTTGACAAGCCGGAGCCTGAAATCCGTAGGGTGGCCACCTTTGGCTCTTTTACAGATACTTCGCACCCGGAGGCCGAAAATCTATTTTTCTTTTAAAGTCCTTAGACTCTTCTACGGATCCTAACAAGCTGGAGCCTGGAATCCGTAGGGTGGCCACCTTCGGCTCTTTTACAGATACTTCGCACCCGGAGGCAGAAAATCTATTTTTCTTTTAAAGTCCTTAGACTCTTCTACGGATCCAAACAAGCCGGGGCCTGGAATCCGTAGGGTGGCCACCTTTGGCTCTTTTATAGATACTTCGCACCCGGAGGCCGAAAATCTGTTTTTCTTTTAAAGTCCTTAGACTCTTCTACGGATCCTAACAAGCCGGAGCCTGGAATCCGTAGGGTGGCCACAGAGCCGCTGAACCAATGGTTCGAAGGCAGCAGCCTGGGTCTTGGGAAAAAAATGCTTGGCTATACAAGCATCTTCATCCTCCCGATGCGTCCATCAGGAGTAAGGGATATTCGAAGAGCAAACAAAATTTGACCCTTATCTTTATTCATAGAAAGGAAAGTTTTACAAGTGATTACAAGGGGCCTCTAAGCAAAATAACGCTTAAGGTGCTCCGCATGCCATGCATGCTTCAACTATTCTCCTTCTAAATTAGCTAATTTAAATGATCCGGGGCGTCCTGAGCGTAGGATAACATATGGTCCTTCCCATTTGTTTCCTAGCTTCCCCGGAGCTATTACATTTCGCAACACTAGATGACCAGGCTTTAACTCATTTAGTTTTACCTTCGGGTCATACCATGTTTTGGTGTGGTCCTAGTACTTAGTCAGGTTGGTGACAGCTCGAAGCCATGTTTCTTCTGACAAATCCAGCGAAGTTCTCCTGTCATCTTCATCCCCAGGTTGAACTACGCGAAGCGATCCACCTCTGAGCTCCGTAGGAGTCATGGCCTCATCCCCGAAGAGCAATCTGAATGGTGTGTGTTGGCGTAAAAGATTACGCTAACAGGTTTCTGTAGAAAAGAAACTAACAAACGAAGTGTTTGCGAAGCAAACTGTTCTAAGCCTCCGAAAGGATAATAACTTAGAATAGTTCGAAAGTGTGTATTGATTCACTTGTAATCGGTCCCTATTACAGGGTGAAATGGGGGGTATTTATAGGCCTGAACATTAAGGAAAAGACCTATTTACCCCTCTATTACAACCGACATTAAGGAAACTATTCGGTTTCCTTAATAGGGCTAAAATGGTAAAAGACTAATCTAATAGGATAGAAGATAAGTCTTCCATCTTAGCTGGCAGAAAAGATCCTGAAGAGCTTTGGTTCGAAGACATACTTCGAACCAATGCCAGTCTTCGGACTTCGAACGAGGTTCTGGGCATCTTCGAAGATGGTCTTCGGACAATCTTCGAATTGGTTGGCTGTCTTTATGCTGCTTTGGCAATAACCCCGAAGATGAGATATTTTCCCCCAACAGTAGCCCCTCGAATACGCTTCTCCGTTCGACCTGTAACGTTAGGAGAGCAGTATACGGAAAGAAAAGATAACCAATCATAGGGGTTATTGATTTTCATTTTATCTCCGAAATGCATGGAGATAAGAACTTCGAATCAGTCATAAGGTAATTACCTTTCGAACTATCTTAGAACTGACTCAGGAAGTTCGAAAGTCTTTTTAGACTTAGAAGAAATAGCCGTTAGTTTCTGTTCCTAACGGCAGCTATAGGAGGCGTTATTTTCGGAGGAAAATAACAGGCGGGAATGCGAAAGGGCAGAGCCCAAACGGTAACAAACGGAAAGATTAGGCTATAAATAAAGAGCCTCAAAACTTACCCGATTACCTTTTCACTGCTTCTTCTCAGCCAAAAGCTTTTTAGCCCTTTGAGTTCTTGAGCCCTAGCTTTCGAGTTCTTGAGCCCTAGCCTCCATTCTCTCAGATTGATCCAGCAATTGCGATGGCGAAGACCAAAGGCTCTGCACCTCCTTCGACCTTGGCTCGTCAACAAGCGGCTGCGGCGGCGGCAGCGGCAACAGTGGCGGCGACGCCTCCGATGCAGGCGTCAACTTCCATGGCGGCAAGGGGAAAAAATCCCCAAATCCCCGATGTCCAAGGTCTGTGCCCACCCTCAACCAAGTACTTGGATCAATCTTTTGAGTTGGGGCCGTCTACCTGCAAGAAAGAGTCTTTGGCAATCACAGCGGGGGGAAATATTAGTAATGGGGTTATGATTCGGAAGCCGGGCAAAGAATCAATTCCATCACCAAGACCCGGAGAAGTTGTAGTGTTCGAGGCTTTTTTCGAAGCGGGCTTGGGACTCCCGGCTGTGGATTTTTTAGCCGAAGTACTTGACTTGTTTCACGTAACCCTTCCCCAGCTGTCTCCGAATGCTGTAGCTAGACTAGCTATCTTCGAGTGGGCACTGAGAGCCGAAGGTTGTGAGGGGAGGGCTGAAATCTTCGCTGCGCTGCATAGAGCGACTTGTCAGCCAAAGACCTTCGTAGGCTCCGGAGGTGAGAAGGTGGTAGTTTCCTTCGGAAGCATCAATTTTAGGCTTCGTGATGAATATGCCCTGCAATTCCCTGCTAAGGCCATCAATGCTAGATGGTACACCGATTGGGTTCTGAGGTGGTTTTATGCCGAAGTTGGAGTGGGTAATCCTCTGGCCGGTCCCCTCAAGGAAATTCAGTTTCGGAAGGAAGCCTTAGTGCAACCTGACGAAGGCCAACTCGAGGCTCGCCTCAATTTACTTCAGAAAATCAGCAGAAGGTTGAGCATGCGGGACTTAGCCGAAGAGTTCCTCGGACTTCAAATTCCTCCGCTGATGGCCAACTGGCCTATCGCCTTCGAGGATGACTCGGAAGGCGGTCTTCGCAAGATAAACTATACTTCGAGCCCTGCAGGTAACTTCGAAATCAACATGCATAGTACATATTTACTTCGAAGAAAGATTAACTTGAATTATTTTTTAGCTTCTTCAGCCCCTATTACTTCAGAGCAAATTGTAAGGGCTTCGGAGAAGATTTTGGGTGCTCCAACTCCGTCAGAAAAGGAATGGCGAATCAAATTAGTCGGAAGTTGGGAGCGTTTTAACAGAGTATGGGGAATGCTGGAGTTGACTCCACCCCCTCTGACGGACTGGGTGCCTCAGGAGAAAGGCCCCAAGAAAAGAGTAGCTGAAGCCGGAGGTTCAGGCTCAGCAAAGACTCCGGTGAAGAAGGTGGCTCGAAAACCTAAGAATCTCGCACCTTTGGATCCTGCTCCTTCAAGCTCAAGAACCTCACTTTCTGGTTCTAAAGAGGACGAAGGTATTTTATTAGTAAAATTAATTGATGAAGATTCAACTCAACGAAGTATTCACATTGAAGATACTGCAGGTATTCCGGAGCCTCAAGCCAACATCGAAGAAGTAAGAGCTCCGGATACCCAGGGAGAACAATTCGAAGCCCCTATGGGTGTAGATGAGGCCGAAGTGCCTGCGAACATACCGGAGTCTGGAGATAATGCTGATCAACCAATGACTTCGGTAGTTCAAGAAGATACCACTCAGGCTGGAGTTCCTGTGGATGAAAGTGGAGTCGAAGTCACTATGGCTTCGATTCTCGAAGAAGTAACGAGGACTCTTCAGGACGATGCTCCTGGAGTCCAAGATTTAACGGCTGATTCGGATGAGGACTATACTTTTGATCCTCCGATCAGTCCGGTGCTCGATATTCCAGAGAATGTCGAAGGTAAATTTTGCTTAATTCTTTATCAATTTTTGCAAAATTATACAATGTGTAATATTTTTGTTTTTTCAGAGCCTCCTGTTGTCGAAGTATCCCTCGAAGATACAATTCAAAGACCTTCGACAACTTCGGACCCACAACCGGGGGTTACTCTACCGGGACCTGGAAGAGGAAAAAGACACATAGAGCCTCTCCCAGCTCAAGGATCGACTTCATCTGAGTCAACAGATGAAAGCGAATCAACTGAGGGGGGGCCATCTTCAGAAGTTCCAAGGGCCTCGGAAGAACCCTCCGGACCCTCGCTAAGCAGAGCTGATCAGAAGGCTTTAGCACTGCTTCCTCTCATAACTCCATTTTTGGAGGAGAAAACCGGACTTGGGACTTTGGTTAAACCTTTGGGTGAAGCCAGTCGCAAAGTCGGGGAAACAGAGCTAGTAGCCCTTTTAAGCAGAGCGAAGGGTTCAGAGCTCAATGTTGCTGTGGAAAGAGCAGCTTATCAGGTATAAAACATCTTCGAACCAAATAATGAATTATATATGAATAATTTCTTATTCCAGTTTTTCTTTTTTCTTAGCAAGCAGTCTTAGCCCGCGCTGCAGCTTTATCGAGCGAAAACGAAATTGCTCAACTTCGGGAAGAGAACGAAACTCTCCAAAGAAATTTTAACTTCTCCGAAGGTCGAGTAGCTCAGATGGACAATGTAATCTTAGCAGAGCGAAGGGCTAGGCAAAGCTTGGAGGCTGCAAAGAAAGAGCTCGAAGCAGAAAGGATTGTGCTTCGAGCGGAGATTGAAAGACTGCGGACGGAGGATGCTGCGAAAGGCTCCGCACTTGTAAGGCTACAAGAAGAGGCTGGCCAGCTCCGAACTCAAAAGAATGCTTTGACTACGGAGAACGCTAGAATCTCCGGAGTTTTAGCTGAAACGACTTCGGCCAAGGATGTACTTACTGAAGAAAAGCTTAAGTCCGAGAAGGTGGCTTCGGAGGTCATCGAACAAATGTTAGGTGTCTTGGAGTACTTCGGTACTACTGGATCACTACCTTCGGATGACAATGTAACTCTGCTGCGCCGGTTAAAGAGGATCCAAGGAGCAGCGAAGCAAATGAAGACGGCAGGCATACGTTATGGAGAACTCTCCGGACAAGTGTCTGCCCTTGGAATACTTCGCTACTACGAGGATTTGGGCCGAACAATCACTCCGAGCGCAGAGGGCTCCATCATCTTCGACGACGCAAGACTTCTGACCCCTTCCGAAGGCGTAGCTACTGCTTGGCGAGCCTTTCAAACTTCGTGGAGAGCCGAAGGTCGATCTGCGATCAAGGCTTGGATTGATGAAGGCCAACGCCAGAAGCAAGTTCGGAGCCAAGCTTCGAGCAGTCAACCTCCGTTGAACCCGCAGGTTTAGGATTATTTAGGATTTTTTGATTATGTAAAGCTGATGCTTGTAAATATTTATCAATGAAAATCTTGTTTGTCATATTTTTAGGCTTTGCCTCTTATGGAAGATATCGAAGTGTTAGAGCTTAACAGCGAACTTCGCTCACTGTGGAACACCTTCGAACTTCTAAAGAGTTATAAGCGTCCTCGATTCCTTATCCCTCGAGATGACTCCGGCGTTATTGCGCCCGAAGTAATCAAAGACATATTGTCTTATATCAAAGAGGAAGATAAAGAGATTGACGCAAACACCTCGTCTTCTGAAGACACTAATTGGTCCGAAGACGAAGGTGAAGCCCAAAATAAAAGATCTGAAGATCTTAGAAGCTGGGAAAGAAGCCCCGAGCGGCTTCGAACTTGGGCCGAGCTTCAGCAAGAACAAAAGGATTTTAGAACTTCGAAGGGGAGGAAGAGAGTTAAACGTAAAGTTCTTAGAACTTCCGACGTTGGAACTAGTCGTTCCACCCCTAGCTCTCGGGACCGAAGAGGTCTCCGATTCCTTCTTGGTATAGATACCAATTTTTCATAATGTAAACTGTAAACACATTTGTTTCAATAATGAATGCCGATTTAAAATTGTCTCCATATTTACTAGCCCCTCTTTGGGTATAAGCAACTTCGAACTACATTCAAAGATGGTTATGCGCAAAGAAAAAACTTCGGAGTACAATTTTTTGGGGGTTCGGAGCCCCTCTGTTATTTTTAAAGATCTTTTGAAATCTTATGAAATGTCTTTGACCTTTGTAGTCAGAAGAATGGTAACTTGGTACCTTTGTTTGCTTTACAAAAGAAATCAATTAAGATAACTTCGAGGACATTTTAGTGTCTTAAGAAATTTGTCACTTTGGACTTATATGAACAAACATTCGAAGCTCATGGCTTAAATGCTGTTTTGCTTTAGCCACCTTCGGCTGTTTTTTGCAGAAATCTACCAGCCGGAGCTTGGATTTCGCAGAAATTGTAGCCACCTTCGCCTATTTTTGCAGAAGTCTACCAGCCGGAGCTTGGACTTCGCAGAATTTGGCCACTTGGGCTCTTTTTTGCAGAAGTCTGCCAACCGGAGCTTGGACTTCGCAGAATTTGGCCACCTTCGGCTCTTTTTACGGAAGTCTGACAAGCTGCAGCTTGGACTCCGCAGATTTTGGCCACCTTCGGCTCTTTTTACGGAAGTCTACCAGCCGAAGCTTGGACTCCGTAGAATGTGGTATTGGCTCTTTTACGGATGCCTACAAGGTGTCAGCTTGGGCTCCGGATGGATTTCAGCCACCACACCGGAGGCCTCGACTTTATGGGTACGAAGTCCGGAAATACAGCCCTGCTTGATGACACTTCCCTCTCGAACGACTTCTGTCCCAGCGCGTCCGCTCGGGAAACTAGGAGTGTCAAGGGGAAGGCAAGCCACAGGGTGTATGCTTTATTAATTTAGAGGTGATTACAAGCGAATTACAAGGAGCCCTTATGCGAAGTATCGCTTTAGGTGCTCCGCATGCCAAGTATGTGCTAACTCTTCACCTTCTAAATTAGCTAATTTAAATGAACCAGGGCGCCCCGAGCGGACGATTAGATATGGACCTTCCCATTTATTGCCTAACTTCCCTGGTGCTATAATGCTTCGTAGAACAAGATGACCCGGCCTTAACTCGCTGAGCTTAACCTTCGGGTCATACCAAGTCTTCGTCTGCTGATGATACTTTGATAAATTGGCTACAGCTCGAAGCCTTGTTTCTTCTGACAAATCTAACGAAGCTTGTCTTTCTTCTTCGATGTCTGGTTCGGTGCTGCGAAATGAGCCCCCTTTGAGCTCCGTTGGAGTCATAGCTTCATCTCCGAATAGTAGTCTGAACGGAGTAAAGCTTGTGGACCTTGTTTGCGTAGTCCGAATGGACCATAGAATCTTCGAAAGCTCTTCGGTCCACAGTCCCTTTGACAACCCTACTATTCTTCGATTTAGCCCTGATAAGATATTTCCATTGGCTCGTTCAACGGCTCCATTCGACTGAGGATGTCTCACTGCAGCAAAACATAGTTGAATGCCTAGGTCTTCGCAAAACTTCCTGAAGGGTTCTGCGTCGAACTGTGTTCCATTATCAACTGTGAGATATTTAGGCACTCCGAACCGGCAAATAATGTTCTTCCAGAAGAATTTCTGTACATTATTCGAAGTGATAGCTGTTAAGGGCTCTGCTTCCACCCACTTAGAAAAATATTCAATAGCTACCACTGCGAACTTCAGATTTCCCTTTGCTAACGGAAAGGGACCAATTAGATCCATACCCCATCTGGCCATAGGCCATACCGGAGCAATGACTTGAAGAGCTGTTGGTGGGCGATGACTCCGTCGACCCATCCACTGGCATCCTTGACAAGTGCGGACCAAGCTCTCCGCATCAGCTGTTATTGTGGGCCAATAAAGCCCCTGGCGAAGTGTTTTTCCTGCCAGAGCTCTAGGGGCTAAATGACTTCCACAAAGGCCTTCGTGAATTTCTCGAAGAATTTCTTGGCCTTCGGCTTGAGATATACATCGGAGTAGAGGGGAACATACTCCGGCCTTGTATAATATACCATTGATTAACTGATAGTTTTTGCTCTGAGCTTTAATCTTGACAATTGGGGCTCTTCGGGCAAATTCGTTCCTCCTTGCAAGAGTTCTATGATTGAATCTTTCCAATCTGCACTAGGAATGCAGAGAATCTCTGCAGAAGCAACTTGTGGCACCGAAGGTATATTGAGCTCCTCATAGAAAGCTTCGTCAGGCACATCCACAGCTCCGGCAGCAGCCTTCGCTAAAATGTCCGCTTGCACGTTTTCAGCTCTTGGTATACTCCGAATGGAAATACCCTTGAAATGTGCTTCGATCTTGCGAATTTCTTCCAAGTACTTTGCAAGCTGTGGATGTCGGACTTGAAAACTTTTGTCTACGTGCCCTGCTACTATCTGAGAATCTTTTTTTATAATTATTCTTGTAGCCCCTAGAGCACGTGCTTTCCGGAGTCCCAATAATATTCCTTCGTACTCCGCTATATTATTGGTAGACTTAAAGTTGAGTCTTGCGGAGTACATTGCTCTTTGTCCTGATGGCGAAATTAATACTGCCCCAATGCCTGCTCCAGATGCTTGGAAAGCCCCGTCGGAGTAAATAATCCAAACTCCGTCATCTGATTTTTCTGGAGTCAACTTCGCAGGTGGAGTCCACTCTGCTACGAAGTCTGCTAGGACTTGAGATTTAATAGCTGTCCTTGCCAGGAAAGATATGCCGAAGGGTGCTAGTTCTACTGCCCACTTTCCAATCCTTCCAGTGGAATCTTTGCTTCGGAGCATATCCCCTAAAGGATATGAAGTTGGTACAATTACATTATGAGCCAAAAAATAATGCCTTAGCTTCCTCGAAGCCATTATCAGAGCATAAACGAACTTTTCAAGTTCGGAGTATCTTGTCTTTGCTCCTGACAATGCTTCGGATACAAAATATACAGGATTTTGGACCAACTTCCCATTGATATCAACTTCTCTGACAAGGACTGCGCTGACAGCTGAGCCTGTAGCTGCAAGATACAGAAGTAGGGTTTCGTCCGCAATAGGCACCGTAAGTGTAGCAAGATTGCTGAGATAATCTTTAATATCTTCGAAGCTTTTCTGACACTCCGGTGTCCATGCAAAATCTTCGGACCCTTTCAAAGCTTTAAAGATTGGCAAACTCCTCTCCGCAGACCTTGATAAAAACCTGCTAAGTGCGGCCAGACGTCCAGTCAGCTTTTGCACTTGCTTTAAATTCTCCGGAGGAGCCATCTTCTGCAGCGCAGTTATTTGAGTAGGGCTAGCTTCAATTCCCCTGCTTGAAACTAAGTACCCTAACAACTTTCCAGCCTTAGCTCCGAATATACATTTTTCGGGGTTAAGGCGGATCCCACATGCCCGAAGGCTATTGAATGTTTCTGCTAAGTCTAGGCTATGTTGGTGCTTTAAAGCACTCTTTATTACAATATCATCCATATAGGCCTCCACATTGCGACCTAGTTGATGACCTAGAGCCTTAGCAACTAATCTTGAAAAAGTAGCCCCGGCATTTCTTAGGCCGAAGGGCATTCTTACATAGCAGAAGACTCCCGAAGGAGTTACAAAGCTCGTCTTGATTTCATCTTCGCGCTTCAACCATATTTGATGATAACCGGAATACGTGTCGAGGAAGCTTAGTAACTCCGAACCTGCAGTGGAGTCAACTAATTGATCAATTCGGGGCATGGGGTAGGGGTCACGTGGGCACGCTTTATTCAAAGATGTGAAGTCAATACACATGCGCCACTTTCCGGAGGACTTCTTCCTGACGAAGACTGGGTTGGCTAACCATTCTGTATGGGCCACTTCTCTGATAATCCCAGCCTTCAGCAGTTTTTCAACTTCATCCTTAGCCAGAGCAGCTCTCTCTGCGGACATCTTCCGGAGCCCTTGTCGAACCGGCCGGGCCTTCGGGTTTACAAGCAAGCTGTGCTCAATAATATCCCTATCGACTCCGGTGATATCTTCGTCAGACCAAGCAAAGACATCCAGATTTTCTTCTACGACCTTTTCCAAGGAAGTTGCAACTTCGGGAGGTAAATCTTTACCAAATTGAAAAGTGTATTCTTTACCATCTTTGACAATGACCTTCGTTGCAATCTCTCCTTCGGGGCTTGGTCTTGGAAATGACTTCTTCGAAGCTTCGGAGGAGGCTGAAAAAATTTCTCCATTATCTTGGACACTGTTTACTTGCCTCGGATCAAGAGGAGGACCATGACCATATTCTGCCCTCCGAGCTATGGCTTGATCTCCGAAGATTGTCAGAACTCCTGATTGTGTGGGCATCTTCATGCACAAGTAGTTGTGATGCGTCACAGCTCCGAACTGATTCAACATGCCTCGCCCAAAGATGACATTATAAGCATACGGGGCGTCCACCACATCAAAGATAACTTCTTCAGTTCGGGCTAGTAAACCTTCTCCGAAGGTTACTTCCAGGCCTATTTGGCCAAGTGCATCTAACGGAGGTCCTGCAAAGCCTTGCAGAGGACGAGCCGCTGGGAGGAGATGCTTCCGGGAAATGCATAACTGATCGAAGGCTTGTACAAATATGATATCTGCTGAGCTACCTCCGTCAATTAGCACCCTTCGAACTTCTGTCCCTGCAATATCAGCAGTAATAACCAATGGATCTGCATGCGGGAACTTGATACCAGCTGCATCCTCCGCAGAGAAAGATATTGGAACATGAGACCACTCCGGCATTGCAGCTGCAGATGACGAAGTTCCAATGTGGCCTACTTCTCGAACATACTCTCTTCGCTGTCTCTTGGACATGCTTCCGAGGGTACCTCCTCCGGAGATAGGGAGAACTACTCTCTTCCCTCTATCTTGCCCTTCTTCTTGCTTCGGAGGTGGCATAACATTGGCCACCGGAGGATGCCTTGCAGCATCAAAATTTTCTATCCGCGCCACAGCCTGGACCGGCTCCGAGCGCACTGCTGCTGCTGGACTTCGGTCGGTACTACCTCGACCCGAAGTTCTCTCCAAGTATTCTCCCCGAAGGGTAAGAATAGCCTTGCAAGTGTCAGTTGCATGGCTTCGATTCTCTCCATGAATACAGCAAAAAAGGGTCTGGCCCTTGCCAGCCGTTTTCCCTGGCGGCCTCCAGCCGCTGGACTTGTTCCCCGCAGACTGTGGAGCTCTTGGTGCAAACTTCTGCGGGGGTGCAATGTTTAAGACCTCAGAGCAAGGGTGCTTTTGCCCTCTTCTTCTATCATGTTGCACTTCGGAGACTGGTTCTTGCGGCTGAGCCGAAGTCTTCACCTCTGCTTTAACTTCTGTCAACACTGTCGAAGTAGCAGTAGTCCTCCGAAGCCAACCTTCTTCTGACTTCGAGTACTCCTCGAAGTACGACATCAACTGTGATACTGTGGTGATGCTTTTCCGATGCAATTTATCCAGAAGGCCTTTATGACTGACGCCTTCCCGAGCCGCATCAACCACCGAGGATGTGGACAGCCCCCGAATTTGCGACTTCGTGTGAGCGAAGCGCTTGAAGTACTGCCTCAATGTTTCTCCGGGGAGCTGTTTCACTTGGAAAAGGCTTCCTGTCGACATGGGGGGCACAAAAGTGCCCTGAAAGTTACTTATGAACTTCTTCTTCAACTGTGACCATGAAGTGATTGATCCTGGTTTTAAAGACCAGAACCATCTCAACGCCACTCCTTGAAGGGCTAACGGGAAGCACTTCGCCATAGTTTCTCTGTCTCCGCCACTAGCCTCGATTGCTAGGGCATAAGAACGCGCAAACTCACTGGGATCTTCGTCTCCGGCATACTTGCTAAGCTTCGAAGCTTTGAACCTCGGATCGAAGCGAACCTTCTGAAGCTCGGGATGCAACGGAGATTCATTGTCGTAAGAGGCATTCTCCGGGGCTTCGGGATAGTCAAGATCGTCGTCTTCGTGCACTTCGGGGATAACTGGGGTGGCTTGAGGACGAAGCCTGTTCGCAGCCTCTTGCCGCCACCTCGCTACCTCGGCTTGAAGATTGGCCATTTGAGTGGCCATATCTCCAAGGCTATCTTCATCTCCTCCGGAAGGACCTTCCGGGTCTTGAGAACTGGTATGATCAGTTCGAATTGGAATGGATGGTGGCAGAGTGGCTCCGGGTGGTCGAAGTGTGGAAGGGGTTGGCGGAGAGGTTTCGTATCCTCGAGGGATAGAAGCCCCTTGCGGAGTTAGAGGTGGAGGGATAGTCGAAGACCCTCCGACTTTGACTGTGTCGAAGGGTATCTCTCCGGAGATCCGAGAGGACCTCCGAGTGGGATTGCGAGGTGCGCTCCGCTTAGGAGGCATGATGCAAGAAGTTTGTAGAGAACGAAGTTTTTTGGACTAGGTTCCCCACGGACGGCGCCAACTGTTGGCGTAAAAGATTACGCTAACAGGTTTCTGTAGAAAAGAAACTAACAAACGAAGTGTTTGCGAAGCAAACTGTTCTAAGCCTCCGAAAGGATAATAACTTAGAATAGTTCGAAAGTGTGTATTGATTCACTTGTAATCGGTCCCTATTACAGGGTGAAATGGGGGGTATTTATAGGCCTGAACATTAAGGAAAAGACCTATTTACCCCTCTATTACAACCGACATTAAGGAAACTATTCGGTTTCCTTAATAGGGCTAAAATGGTAAAAGACTAATCTAATAGGATAGAAGATAAGTCTTCCATCTTAGCTGGCAGAAAAGATCCTGAAGAGCTTTGGTTCGAAGACATACTTCGAACCAATGCCAGTCTTCGGACTTCGAACGAGGTTCTGGGCATCTTCGAAGATGGTCTTCGGACAATCTTCGAATTGGTTGGCTGTCTTTATGCTGCTTTGGCAATAACCCCGAAGATGAGATATTTTCCCCCAACAGTGTGAAACCTGTTGACCTGGTTTGAGTCGTTCGAATGGACCACAAGATTTTGGGGAGCTCTTCGACCCACAGCCCCTTGGCCAATCCAACAATTCGGCGATTCAGCCCGGAGAGGATGTTCCCGTTGGCTCGCTCAACGGCTCCGTTGGACTTTGGATGTCGCACCGCCGCGAAGCACAACTTAATGCCCAGTTTTTCACAAAATGTTTGGAAGGTGTCAGCTTCGAACTGGGTTCCATTATCCACCGTCAACTCTCTTGGAACTCCGAACTTGCATACAATATTCTGCCAGAAAAATCTTTGCACATTCTTTGAGGTGATAGCTGTTAATGGCTCCGCTTCAACCCATTTTGAGAAATACTCAATTGCCACTACCGCAAATTTCAAGCCGCCTTTTGCCATTGGGAAAGGGCCTATGAGGTCCATGCCCCATCTAGCCATTGGCCACACTGGGGTAATAACTTGAAGCTGAGCTGGCGGGCGATGGCTTCGTCTGCCCATCCACTGGCAGCCTTGGCATGTTCGAACTAGTTCTTCCGCATCTCTTACTATAGTTGGCCAATAAAACCCTTGCCGAAGCATCTTTCCTGCTAGCGCACGAGGTGCTAAATGACCTCCGCACAAGCCTTCGTGGATGTCTCGAAGTATGTCTTGACCTTCGGGCTGTGAGATGCATCAAAGTAGAGGTGAACACACTCTAGCCTTGTATAACATTCCATCAATAAGCTTGTAATTTCGAGCTATTGCTTGCAACCTTCGGGCTTCTGGATCTTCGGGAGGGTCCATGCTACCTTGCAACATGTTCATTATCGGAGCCCGCCAATCTATAATTGGAATGCACAGTACCTTCGAAGGGGGTAATTGAACAGCCGTTGGTTGCGCTAGTTCTTCGTAGAAAGCACCCTCCGGGAGGTCTACTGCCCCTGCTGCAGCCTTTGCAAGAATATCTGCAAGTTGATTCTCTGCCCGAGGGATACTTCGAACTATAAATCCTCTGAATGCTGCTTTGGCCTTGCGGATTTCTTCAAGGTATTGTGCTAAATGTGGATTCTTTGCTTGAAAACTTTTATCAACATGCCCTGCGACGACTTGGGAATCTGTCTTAATCACTATTCTTGCAGCTCTGAGCGCTTTAGCCTTTTGGAGGCCTAGCAAAATTCCTTCATACTCGGCAATGTTATTAGTGGTTCTGAAGTTGAGCCTCACAGAATACATGGCCTTCTGCCCCGATGGTGATATGATGACGACCCCTGCTCCGGCACCGGATGCTTGATAAGCTCCGTCAGAAAATATTGTCCAAAAACCTTCGGAGGATTCTTCCGGGGCCCAAATAGCAGATGGAGTCCACTCTGCTACAAAGTCGACTATAATTTGAGATTTAATAGCTGTTCTTGCCGTGAAGGAGATTCCAAAGGGTGCTAGCTCGACCGCCCATTTTCCAATCCTGCCCTGTAGAATCTTTATTTCGGAGCATATCTCCAAGAGGATACGATGTAGGGACGATCAGGTTATGCGCCAAGAAATAATGCCTTAGCTTTCGCGAGGCCATTACTAGGGCATAAGCAAACTTCTTGAGTTCGGAGTATCTGACTTTAGCTCCGGATAATGCCTCTGAGACAAAATAAACTGGGTTCTGGACTAGTTTTTCCTTAAGCTCGACTTCCCGGACCAATACTACGCTCACCGCTGAACTTGTTGCTGCAAGATAAAGGAGCAGTGTTTCTTCTGGAAGTGGAATAGTCAGAATTTATAATCTTCCGAGGTATGCCTTTATATCATCGAAGCTCTTCTGGCACTCCGGTGTCCACTAAAGCTTTCGGACCCCTTTAGTGCTTTGAAAATTGGGAGGCTCCGCTCTGCTGACCTGGCCAAGAACCTGCTAAGAGCTGCGAGCCTTCCTGCTAGCTTCTGAACTTGCTTCAAATTCTCTAGTGGAGCCATCCTTTGTAGTGCGCTTATCTGTGTCGGGCTAGCTTCGATTCCCCTGCTCGAAACTAAGTACCCTAGCAGTTTTCCTGCTTGTGCCCCGAATATACATTTTTCCGGATTGAGGTGTACTCCACATGCTCGGAGGCTCTCAAATTTTTCAGCTAAGTCTAGGCTATGCTGGTGCTTTTGAGCACTTTTTATTACAATATCATCCATATAGGCCTCGACATTCCGGCCTATCTGATGACCTAGAGCTTTAGCTATTAAACGAGAAAAGGTGGCTCCGGCATTCCGCAAACCAAAAGGCATTCTTACATAACAAAATACTCCGGAAGGAGTTATAAAGCTTGTCTTCGCTTCGTCTTCGCGTTTCAGCCATACTTGATGATATCCGGAATAAGCGTCGAGGAAACTTAGAAATTCGGAGCCGATTGTGGAATCTACGAGCTGATCTATTCGGGGCATCGGGTAGGGGTCTCACGGGCATGCTTTATTTAATGAAGTGAAGTCAATACACATGCGCCACTTGTTCGAATCCTTCTTCCTTACAAAAACAGGGTTAGCCAACCACTCGGTATGGGCTACTTCCTTGATAATGCCAGCTTTTAATAATTTCTCTACTTCTGCTTTGGCGAGGCTTGCTCTTTCTGCTGACAGCTTGTGGAGCCCCTGGCGCACTGGCTTGGCCTTCGGGTTGACGAGCAGACTATGCTCGATGATGCTTCGATCGACCCCGGTGATGTCTTCGTCGGTCCAAGCAAAGACGTCCAGATTTTGCCTGACGACTTCTTCTAACGAAGTAGCTATCTCCGGGGATAGCCCTCTGCCGAACTGCACTGGATACTCTTTGCCATCTTTTGAAATTATTCTCGTTTCGACTTCACCCTCTGGGCTTGGCTTGAGTGAGGATCCCTTTGAAGGGTTCGAGGCCTCCGGCACTTCTTCGATGCTTTCTGCCACATTATGCACTTGTCGGGGATCCAACGGCTGCCCATGGCCATACTCCGTCCTCCGGGCTACAGCTTGGTCTCCTCAAATAGTAAGCACTCCACCTCGCGTGGGCATTTTGAGACAAAGGTAATTATGGTTCGCTATAGCTCCGAACTGGTTCAACATCCCTCGGCCGAAGATTGCACTGTAAGCATATGGAGTGTCGACAATGTCGAAGATCACCTCTTCTATCCTGTCTAGAGGCCCCTCTCCGAAGGCAACCTCAAGGCCTATCTGGCCGAGGGCATCTAGAGGAGGTCCTGAGAACCCTTGAAGCGGCCGGGCCACTGGAAGTAGATGCTTCCGAGGTATGCACATCTGATCGAAAGCCTGGACAAAGAGTAAGTCAGCGGAGCTCCCACCATCTACCAGCATCCTTCGGACCTCCACTCCTGCTATATCAGTAGAGATGACCAATGGGTCAGCATGGGGGAACTTCACCCCCGCAGCATCGTTGGCGGTAAATGAGATGGGTACGTGGGACCACTCTGGCATCCCTTCGGCGGAACTCGAGGTCCCAATGTGCCCGACTTCGCGGACGTACTCGCACCGCTGCCTTTTGGACATGCTTCCGAGGGTCCCCCCTCCAGAGATGGGTAGGACCACTCTCTTGTCGCGGTCCTATGGGTCTTCTTGCTTTGGTGGTGGCATAATATTGGCCACCAGCAGCCGTATGGGGGCTTCAAGGGCACCGGCTCGGGCCACAGCTTGCACAGGCTCCGACCGTGCCGATGGTGGGGCTCGATCCGAAGTACCCCGCCCGGTACTTTGTTCAAGGTAGTCGCCTCGAAGGGCCAACACTGCCTTGCAATCCTTCGTGTCATGGCTTCTATTGTCGCCATGCACGCAACAGAAGAAACTCTGGCGCCTGCCAGACACCCTTTCTTGAGGCTTCGGCGGCCCAGCCTTGAAATTCTTCACCTTCTGGAAATTGGCAGGTGCCTTCGGAGCAGAAGGTGCAATGTTTAGCACCTCCGAACGAAAATGCTTCTTTCCCCGCTTGTGCTCGTTGAAGCGGTTGACCTGAGGAGGCTGCAGGGGAGTGGAGGTTTCACTCTCCATCTTTACTTCTTGGAGGGTGGGTGATGGTGCTTCAGCTCACCGAAGACAGCCTTCCTCCGCTTTGGCATACTGTTCAAAGTATGCCATTAGCTGCGCCATAGAGGTCACCGGCTTCTGATGCAGCTTACTGAGGAGGTCGGGGTTTAGCACCCCTTCGCGGGTAGCGTCGACTACCGAAGAGGTAGATAGGCCCTTGATCTGTGATTTGGTGTGGGCGAAACGCGTGAAGTACTCCCGGAGTGTTTCTCCCACCCGCTGCTTCACCTGGAACAAACTTCCTGTGGACATCGGGGCTACGAAGGTGCCTTGGAAGTTGCTCACAAATTTCTTCTTCAGCTGGTCCCATGAACTGATCGATCCTGGCTTCACGGACCAGAACCAGCGAAGTGCCACGCCTTCGAGGGCGAGGGGGAAGCATTTTGCCATAGTGCTTCGCACCCCTCCGCTCGCTTCTATTGCCAGGGCATATGAGCGACCAAACTCTCCGGGGTCCGACCCCCGGAGTACTTGTGCAGTTTCGAGGCCTTGAATCTGGGGTCGAAAGGCACTCTCTGTAAATCCGAATGTAATGGAGACTCGTTATCGAAGGATGCATTCTCTGCTTCCTCCGGGACTTGGATAACTTCTGGGAGATTGTGGGTACCACAGTCTTGAGGCCCTTCTGGAGTTTCGTTGGAAGCTTGAGTGCGGAGGCGATCGGCGGCCTCTTGCCTCCACCTGGATACTTCCTCCTGAAGCCTGGCTAGTTGCGCAGCCTCGGTTTCAGGAAGGTCTTCATCTTCGTCGGAGGGTACCTCCGGGTCTTGGGAGCTGACGTAATCGTTCTGAAGCACCGTAGGAGGAGCTCGAGGGCCCCAGGGTGCTCGACGCCTAGCAGCCTCGGCGGGAATCGCCGGAGTAGTCTAGGGTCCGGCTCCTGTTGTCCTAGGGGACCTTCGGAGAGGACCCGAAGCCTGACTTCGCTTTGGAGGCATAGCTAGCCACGAAGAGGTCTTGGAGACGGAGGACTTCGAACGACTCGAGAGGTCGAGTGAAGGCTTTTGGGCTGCACTATGAAGCCCTTAACTGAAGGGTGCGCGGAATCTTGAGACTCCGAGGCTCCCTCCGTAAGTGCTCTTCGAAGTGCAGTCAGCAGCAGAGAACAAGCTTTTAGAACTTGAGTCCCCACGGACGGCGCCAACTGTTGGCGCAAATGTTACGCCAACAGGTTCTCTGAAATCAAGAACGGACAAACAAGGAGTTTGCGTTTTAGGACTACCTCGAACCTCCGAATTGGATAATAACTCGAGTAGTTCGAATGAGTGTAATGAATGACTTGTCCGAGCTCCCCTTTTACAGGGTACAGAGGGGGGTATTTATAGGTGAAAAAGCATAAGGAAAAGACCTATTTACCCCTAGATTACAACCGACATAGTGGAAACTATTCGGTACCATAAAAAGGTTATACAAGGTAAAATACAACAAGGTAGATGGATAAGCTGGACATCCCATCAATCATGTCCTTCGGCTTTGAGGCCTCCATCTTCCATTCGGAGGGTTCTCCAGGGCTTCGCACCGCTGCACCCTTCGGCGTGGCGACTCATACTTCGAACAACTGCTCACTAGCTTCGGAGTCCTCCTCACCCTTTGAAGGATTAATCTCTAAGCCCTGGAAATGGAGTAAGTTCCCCCAACATCAATTTTTGGTAATTTGGGCCAAAAATATATCTTTCCTGGCACAGACCGGTGTAGGACCGAAAGTAGCGACCAGAGGAGTGTGAATGGGCGCCTAAAAAATTCTTTCGAATCAATGGTCTTCTCCCAACACCCAATGCACGTCAACAAACAATCAGCGGGAATACACAGATCAAAAACAACAAAAATAATCTAGCCTAAAAACGACTGGTGTCCAAATCGAAAAGACACCAACTAAGTGTTTAAAGGCAGATTAATAGAGCATTCAACACATAGACATTTTAGGCATCATAAAAATCAATCATCACAGGCATTTAACTCAACTATGGGCAAAATGAGGTGAAGGCTTACTGTTCAAAAGTTGTCTCCAGTTTGATACTTGACGAAGCCTATGTCAGAGTCTGTGTACGTGACCTTCGAAGCCTACTTCGATCAAGGCACAACGAGGCTTGATGTTCGAAGCTTGTAGCTCCGGAGCTCTTGCGAAGCCTGAATGCCAACCTTGTGCGAAGGCCTACTCCAAAGGTAGCTCCGCACGGAACTTCGGACTTCAGCAACAACGAAGCCTATTGAATCCAGTGGACTCAGGCAACACTCCGCACTACGAAGTCCACACGCAGTGTCCTTGCGAAGCCCTCAAGAAATGATGCCGAAGTCTGTGTGTCATGCTGCTCCGCTGACTGCGTCTCGTGCTCCACGCTGCCTGCTGTGCTGAGCACGCACGTGACTAGCACCTAGTAGCTAGGCTGCTACTGCTGCACGCAAGCCACGCTAGGCCTAGCTGCACACCTAGCTTCTAAATCCATCTGGTACACAGCATCAAGCCTTCACACATCAGTAAAGCTGCACACGCTACCAACACAACGCTCCCTTGTCCCACATGCGTTAATCGCAACACTACACACCGTACGCCTGCATGCGCCTCGTCCGCATGAAGAACAAGGACCGAGCCGCCACCTTGCACGTGGGTTCGGTCAAAGAAAACCAGAGAGAAAGATCGTGGTGGCGCACAACGAATAACATGACTTTGGCGATTTATCTGGGAGGAAGAAGGTGAACGCAAAAAGTGAACTCTGATTTAAAAGTGATTGAGTTAACCCTAACCCTAGGGAATTGGGACCCTATTTATAGGCAGCTCAATAGACTAGGAAAAAACCAAGGAGAATTTCTGGGTTACTCAGGTCCAAAACAGAACCAAAACAGATCAAAAATATACTCAAAGAATGAATCTAGACTGTAAACAGAACACAACTTGGCAGAAATTAGCAGTTTTTAGAACATTTTAGGCACTTTGTTGGACAAGAAAATATATACATCAGTGGTCAAAACCTTTTGCAAATTTCAAAACTAGAACCCTTGAAACTTGTACAACAAGAGTTATGTAGAACTCAAGTCCAAAAACAGAACCAAAACAGATCAAAAATCAACTCAAAAATTGAATCCAGACTAAAAACAGAACACAACTTGGCAGAAATCAGCAGTTTTCAGAACATTTTAGGCACATTGTTGGACAAGAAAATATATGCAGAAGTGGTCAAAACATTTTGAAAATTTCAAACATGGTACCCTTGAAACTTAGACAACAAAAGTTATATAAAACTCAGGTCCAAGAACAGTACCAAAAGAGATCAAAACTCGCCTCAACGATTGAATCCAGACTGAAGACAGAACTCAATCAGGAGAAATCAGAAGTTTCTAGAACTGTTTAGGCACGTTGTTGGACATAAAAATATATGCAAACTTCAAAAATGGAACCCTCGAAACGTGTACAACAAAAGTTGTGAAGAACTCAGGTCTAAAAACATCATCAAAACAGTTCAAAACTCAGCTCCAAAAGTGAATCTAAAAAGGATGAACAGTACCTGCGCTGGAAGCTCCTCGATGTTGTTTTTGCTTAATCCGAATGATGAACACTAAGCACGAAATTAAGAACAGCAAAAAAGCTAGAACAAAATAGAAATTGTGGTTGGTATCCCCAAAAATGTTCAGCTAAAAGCGTCTAATAACAGCCACAAAAGTCCCACCAACCTATACTTTTAATATATTTTCAGAATTTTGACAATTCTGAAAAATACTAAAAGTTTACACTTAATCTAAATTACTAAATGAAAATAAACTAATAATTATTGGAATTTAAAAACATTTGGAGATGAGACGGTTTTCACCAAAACCGACAAACACTCCTCGATCCCCGACATGTGACTCCAATCCGTGAACTCGACCGCCAGCAAGTCTCTCCCGCTCTCGATCCACTCGAGCCGCCTAATCACTTGCACTGGCCTCCCTTTCACTGAATTGACTGTCACACTGTCTCGACCATCCGTCTGTCCATGTCTTGCTCTATCTCCTCATCCACTCCTAAGATCATTTCCAACTTCACCCGGCATCCTTAATCCTCTGGCATCAAGCTCCCTACTGTAGGACTGAAAGTAGCGACAGAGGGGTGAATGGGCGCCTAAAAAACTCTTCTAAATAAATACTTAATCCCAACACCCAACGCACCCCGATAAAGACAAACAATAATAGCAAAGCAAATTACGGGAACTAAAATTGTCTAGCCTAAAAACTATGACCATTGTCCTAATTAAAATGATATTCAAAAATAAAATAAACTAAACTAAATAAAATAACTGCAGTGAATAAAAATGGGTACTAGAAATATTTAATGACACAGACAAAATACCTAAATAAATCTATGATAATTCGAATTGCAGTCTAAAAAATACGATACTAATCAAATGAATAAAACATAGATCATCAAGAAATTAATTCAAAGATAAAGCTAAAATGTTTCATGTAAATCTAGAATAAAAATATTACTGCAACTAAAAATATTTAATTTTTTCTTTTTATATGAGCAGATTAAAAACAATTAAAAATTAATATGCAAGTACTAATAAGATTCTAGTAGATAAAAAGTTAATTACGAAATTACTAAACAGATTTGCAGCAGATTAAGACTAGATAAATATTGATCTAATTAATAGCTAAAAAATAAGAGATAAAAATAACTAACTTGCACGTGATCTGCAGCTGGAGGAAAAACAAAAGCGTGTGCATTTCTTCCTGACGCAATTCTCTGCCGCAACCTTGCTGTTCCTTGCATGCGGAAGGAAAAGAAAACTAGATTGAACACGCCGGTGGGTCCCACGTAATGAAAGCTGACGCTCCTAGCTGCTGTGCTCCGAACCGCGTGAAGACACAATGAACCAAGCCGCCTATGCGCATGCACCTGCGCAGCTACTTTGCCGCCTGGAGGGCCCCACGCATGTGAATGCAGCCAATGCTGCAGCATGCACTGAAACTCTAGCTGTGCAGGCTAGCCGGCCGCAGATGTGTAGCTAGCAGTCACGCCAATGTGCCAAAAAACTGCATGTCGCACATGCTGCTGCCACATGCCACAGACGCAAGGGCCTCCACGATGAACAGTACCTCTGGCGTAGATGGTTGTTATCTGGAGAAGAATCACGCCAGGGAGGAGATGGCTTTGGTGGCGGCGAAAAAAACAAAAACTGGCTCGTAAATAAATGAAAAAGACTAATTTACATGAAAAATACTAATTTACCCCTAGGGTAAATTACACTAACTCTAAAATAAAATTCGAAATTACTAAAATACCCTTAAAAACAACTAACTCAAATACCGAATTATCTGGACTAAAATACTAAATATTAATATCCTAAAACAAAATAATCATCGGTTGTCAGTTTTGTGCCGAAACTGACAAAGCGTCCATCGTCTTCGCACCGGGTACCCAGATTGGGCCGACCCGATCCCGCAGCTTCCTCAGCCCGGCAATCACTCGCCGCCCATGTACCTGAGTCAAACCCAGTCACCAGACCAGTGGATCCTCTGCCGCTCCTAGCCCATGTACTCGGATTGGGCCAGCCCGACTCCGCTGCTCCTCTGCCCGGCTGTCACTCATTGCCCGTGTACCTGAGTCACACACGCATCAGACATGGCAGGTCTTCATGTCTCTTATTTGACTTTTGACTTCCGTTGACAATCACTCATCACATCTGGAGCATAAGACCCATGTTCTTCAACATGATTTCTCAATCTCCCCCTTGATGAGTGCATTGTCAACACCCTCTTCAGCAATTCTTCAGAACCTGCAAAACATGTGGAAACACGAAAACAAAGCAAAAACAAAAAAATAGATAGAATAAAATAAAGGTTTAACCCTAATGACCAAAAGCCAAACATAAGCAAGAAAATGGTCATTATGGTTAACCAAAAATAAAGACTCAAAAACAAGTGCAATCTAAGGACTACCAACAAGGATATACAGAGTAAAGGCAAAAGACTAAAATACTCCCCCTGAAATAAATCCCAGAGAAAGCCAAAAATGTCCCCTAAACTCTAAAATTTCTCCCCCTTGTTGACAATTGGACTCATCAAGTGAGACTAAATGCACTCTAAAAAAACATAGACACAAGCTCCCCCTGAAATGCAGCTCCCCCTCAAAATATGCCATGAATGCAAATGGGGTGCAGGTAGAGTGTAACAAGCATGCTTCTTAGATATGATTAACTGCAATTACAACATCTCATAGGTATAGCAAAAGATATAATATCTAACATACATGATGTTGGGGGAATAGTTTTCCCTTGAACAGGGGCCAAATGACGTCAGCCTCCGATGCCCTTCGGCCCAGAGCCCAACACTGTCAAAGTCTGCACCTTCTCGAAGAAGATGTTTCCAAGCCTCAAGGTTCACCTCGAAGCCCTCAAGATTCCTTAAAGATTGCCAGAAGCTAAGTCTCAGGCTAACTTCGAAGCTAGCCTCTGGGGCTTGTTCGGAGTTAACCTTCGAGCTATGTTCGGAGTTAGCCTTCGAGCTCCCTTCAGAGCTCCTCAGAGCTAGTCTCCGGACCCTCTCCAGCCGATTCAAAGCCAAGGCTCCGAGGCCCCAGTTCGGAGGCCCAGTTCGGAGGCCCCAGTTCGGAGGTCTAGTTTGGAGGACCAGTTCGGAGGTCCAGTTCGGAGGCCCAGTTCGGAGGTCCAGTTCGAAGGCCCAGTTTGGAGGTCCTGTTTGGAGGCCCGGTTCGAAGGCCACTGTTCGGAGCCCCAGTTCAGAGACCCGGTTCGGAGCATGCTTGGAAGCCCACTTCGGAGTGTACTTCGAAGCCTCCCTTGCAGCCTCTGCCTGAAGAGCTCCGGCCCTACTCTGAACCCAGAAGATATTTACGCCCCGCTACAGTGTAGAAGTCATACTAGGGGCCCCTCTGCCCATAGTCTGTCGTTTAGCTGGACAAGAAGTGACATTGCCTGACACGTCTGTAAAGCTGTACATCACCTTTGTACCATAGCTAGCTTTTTCCCCTTTTTGCCCCTATGAGCCTGGGACTCATAGAGGGCATCTCAGTTTTTTCCTTTGGCCTACGTGCCTATAAAAGCAGGGCCAAGCCCTTGTAACAGGACACCTTCTCCAGGGGCCATGAGACCCTGGAGCTCACTTCTCCACAACAAGGCACACCATGCCAAATCCACCACAAACTAGACGTAGGGCTATTATCCCCTAGGGGAGGCCCGAACCAGTATAAATCCTTTCTCCCTCTGAGAGAACCCTTCGAGGTTCATTCTACACATCATATACACACATACAAAACCTGTGCTGTAGCTAACGCAATTGCTACAACAGTTGGCACCGTCCGTGGGGATCTTAGTCCTAAAAGCTAAGTCATCTGCCACTGTCTGCAACTCGAAGTACGCTTGAGGGGGGAGCTTCGAAGCTTTCTTGCTTCGCACATCATTCGGCAAGGGGCTTCGGGTGCAGTTCGAAGGCCATCTTCGCATTCTCCCATCCTTTGCATCTCGGAGCTCGCCTTCAGCAAGGGGCTCCGCTTGGTGTGTCAAAGGCCATCGAAGCCCAAGGGGCTACGAGGCAAGCTTTCAGCCACTTAACGAGGTTTGTACGCTATCCGAAGTACCACTTCGATGTACAGTTTTACAGTTACCTTGATATAAAATTGAAGCCCGGCTTCGCCTTAAATTCGAAGCCCCGCTTCACCTTAAAATTCGAAGCCTTGCTTCATCTTATCAAAAACCCGAAGCCTTTCTTAGCCTTGTTTAAAATTTGAAGTCTTGCTTCGCTTTACAAATCCAGAGCATCCCTCCGAAGGCTCCATAGCACCTCCGGGCCCGTAGCAGTAAACAGGGACTCCGGGCCACTGGCCCGATGCGTCCAGGGACTCCGGGTCACCGGCCCGATGCGTCCAGGGATTCTGGGTCCCGTACTCGAAGCATCCCAGGGTTGAAGGTGACCTAGAGTCGAAGGTGGCTCAGAGCCGAAGGTGGCTCACATTATCACAGGTTCGGTGAATCCACACCAAACATCCATTTTCATTACAGAATCAAGCTCAGAAGCCTTGCTTCATTATCCAAACATGCTCCAAAGCCTTGCTTCGCGTGTCAGAATCTAATATACGCCTAAGCATCTCGAAGTCATACTTCGCTTATAATCTAAGTGCGTTTCGGAGCCTTGCTCACGCACAACATCTAAATCCTAGCATGCGGAAGCATGCTTCGCTTAATTTAGCTACGCTGAAGCCTCGCTTCGCTCCAAATTAATGCATTCGAAGCCCAAAAGAGGCCTTCGCTCGATGTGTTCTAAGCATCTGAAGCCGCCAAAAAGGCACACCCCTTCGCGTTTTTATTGCCCGCACCAGCAACGGCTAAGTCCCTAGCTGCCGCGAGCAAGGGGGGAAGCATATATGTGAGGTGTGCAAATGTAATACGTAGTACAAACGTGACAAGCTGAAACGTTCGAAGCCATCAAATAACGCGAAGCATGCAGACAAAGTATGCAAATACAATAAACTCCATTGAATAATAGTTGAGAAGTATGTTACAAAGGTACTTCTACGAGTAGTCTGTATCTAAGCCTAAGAAAAATCGAGTGCGAGGCCCCAACCCTCGCTTGCCTTTCTTTCGGCCAGGGCCCCCTCGGCTAGACGAAGCCTCGTCAGAGCCTGCTTTCCCACGTCCGGCTCGTCCAGGCTCCGAAGCCCGCAGACCTCGTCTTCCACTTTGCAGGTCGCTCCAAATCTGCGAGGCAGGCGGTGCCGTGTCGAAGGTAGAGAAGTCTAAAGCATCGTCGCCTGCTAAGACTGTTTGCGAAGGCAAAAACGAAGAACTTCGAAGGGACTCCGTCTTCACAATGGCTAGCAGATCCTGAGCTACTTCGGTGATGGCTTCGTCGTTAGGACCCCTCGGAAGCTTAAACCGAGGGGGGCCTTCGGACCTAGCTACCTCGAGGACTGCCCACAACTGGCGAAGTTCTTCAGAGTCCTCAGGCACTTCGAAGTCAACATTTGGAGGCTGAGCCTGGGCAGGTATAAAAAACCCCCGCATTCATATTAATAAGCTGATAAGTTTTTACAAGCCCGTAGCTAAGAATTACAAGGAGCCTAAGGAGATCTACACCTTCGGAGGCGGAGGCGTCGAGGTCGAAGGCTGATTGGGCGAAGCAAGCGCTTTGGCTCGGTGAAGGCGGAGGGCCTTCTGAAGCTCGAGGACTGCTTCACAGCCTTGGGCCTTCCAAGGCTCCTGAAGCTGCCGCCAGGCTCCGCGGACGTCTGTCGGAGGCGTCACCAAGTGTTGGCCCCCGAAGGCCACCGGGGTCGTGGAGGTTGCTACCTCGAGGTGATTGCACCCTGCGTCGTGGAGCATCTGCAACACTCCTTGACCCGCCACTCGGCCAGCCATCAGGGCGAAGCCCTTTAGAGACTGCTCCGCCATCGAAGCCACCACCTTCAAGAACGTGGCGCGGTCCCCAATCGGATCCTGGTCACCGAAGTCCGGAGCCCGGCATTCGGTCCCTATCTGTTGAAGGACTTCGGCTAGACTCTGAGTGGCTTCGCCGAGGTTGTCAACGACGAAGTCCTTGAGTGACTGAGCCAGGTGGCGGAGTTTGGAGTTCTCCTTCGCCTGCCGGGCTTCGGCGTCCTTTGCAGCTTTGAGCTCCGCGCGGAGCCTATCGATCTCCAAGGCCAAGGCTTCCTTAGACTAGCCAGCCTCGACCTTTGCCGCCTCTGCCTCAGCCCTCGCCGTCTCGGCCTCACCCCTCGCCGCATTGGCTGAAGCTTCGGCCCGCCTTCGCTTCTCGGCTTCCACCGAGACTTTGCGTCGGAGGGCCTCCTTCTCCTCTGCCAGGCACATCATCTGCCTGTCCGCAGAAGTCGAAGCTGCTACATTCAGTGCGAAGGCCTGAAAGAATTCAAGAAATCATAAGTATTGGTCGAAGATTAAGGTATAACTCGAAGGTTGTGCAGGACTTCGCCCACCTGCATAAGGGCTTCGTTCGCATTGATGAAGAGTTCCATGGGGTTCGAGCGACCGAGTTGAGCCACCAAGTCCCCTGCCTCCGCAGCTGCACAGCCCTCGCGGAAGCTATTGATGGCCGCCTCCATTATGGCCCCATTCGGCCGAAGAGGCTAGACAATCTCCTATGCCGCAACCGCTTGCGCAGGCTTCAGCATGTCCGGACTTAGCTCCACCACATCGACTTCCTCGTCGCTTTGAGGGTCCCCTTCGCCGCGGCCGCTGCCTCCGTCTTCTTCAGACGAGGAGCTGTAGGACTCCGAGCTACTGCTGCTGCTTCCACTACTGCCACTGCTGCTGCTGCCGGAGGCCTCTACTGGCTTCACTGCGGTGGACCTCGCGCCGGCGTCGTCCTCTGCCGGCTTCACCGTGGTGGGCCTCGCACCGGCATCCTCCTCTGCAAAAAAGTCCAAGTCAAAATCCACATATTGAAGAGAAGTATGTTTGAAGTGTTTACCTTCATCAGAGATTTCTTCGAAGGAAGAGGGGTCAATGTGTGCCCCCCAGTCCCTTCGCTGCGAGGCTGGCGTGTCGGCCTTCGTGGCCGAAGTCGTCGCTATCGAGGCCTTCGCTAACTTCTTGGTAGCCGGAGCAGGCGCATCGGCCTCCACTCCCAAAGTCATCGCCGCCAAAGCCTTCGCTGCCTTCTTGGTAGCTGGAGCACTTGTGGGCTCCGTCGCTGTTTGAGGGTCTACGACCGCTGCCTCCTCCGGAGTAGGGGCTTCGGTCGCGGGGTCCTCCAGCCTAGCCCTCGAAGTTTTGGGCTCGTCGTCATCCCCTCTCTTCCTCTTGGCACCGGCCATTGAAGCCGCGAGGTGGGAGAAGTCCGACAAGGCAGGGAGCTATTCGAAGCCGAGCAGGGTCCACACCCTGTTCCAATGCTCCCAAGACACCACCGAAGCAAGCCGCTGGGCTTGCTCCTCTGGTGTCGGAGCCCCAACGACGCGCTCCGCTGCAGCGATGGCCTCCTCCGGAGTCCTCACTTCGAGATGGGTTTCATAAAATTTCAAGTCAGAGTGAAGTTTTTGTGAAGTATGAAAGTAGAAAGGGTTCGAAGTCTTAAAAAGGTGCTCGAAGGCCAACTCGTTTAGGCCCCCTTGGCCCGAAGCTTGGAAAAGCCCCTCTGGCCAAGAGCACGCAAGGGGGCAGAGCCGAAGGGTGATGAACTCCTCCGCGAGGTCCTTCATGCTCATCTTCGCGACAACCCTCCGAAGGAGCGAGATCCTCGAGCGAAGGGTGTCTGGGCTGGTCTTCACCACCCCCTTCGCGCCGATAGGAGATAAGGGCATTGGTACTCCGAAGGGGAGAATTCGCGCCGACGGAGGCATAGAACCACTCTTGATCCCACTTCGACTACCATTTGCTGTTGACAGCCCTCGTCGGGAAGGTGTCTTGGAACTCCCTCCGAAGCTGGAAGTTGGCGCTACCGAAGGCCAAAGACCTCTTGACACGGTATGTGCCCTCCCTTGGCTTCGGCTGGCATTTGGCGTCGTGAAGGGCGACGAAGACATCTGCACGGCCCTCGCAACCCTCGGCCCTCATGGCCCATTCGAAGACAGCAAGCCTCGCCACGGCGTTGGGCGAAAGCTGAGGGAGCTCGATGTTGTAGGCCTTGAGTACTTCACTCAGCATCCCCATTGCTGGCATCCCGAGGCCAGCTTCGAAGAAGGCTTCAAACACTACCACTTCGTCGGCCCGAGGCCTCGGTATAGCCTCCGACTTCTCCGGCACTCTGAGTTGAATCTTGGCTGCAATCCTCCATTATCAGGCCCTCTGGACATATTCCTTTGTGGAGATCGAGGCCCTCATCTCCAGCATCTGCTCAAATTTGTCGGAGGGCGTCCGAAGGTCCCTTGGCCCCAGCCACCTCGGTGCAGGCTTCGCTACCGCAGCCGCCTCCGCCGCTTGCAGTTGGGTGGAGCTCGAGCTCGGGCCCAAGGCAAAGGCCTTCGAAGCTCCCTTTTTCGGCATCTTTGTGGGACTTCGGCGCGAGGGGCTAAAAGCTAGCGAGGGGTGCTTCGCACGAAGCCAAGGAGGAGAAGAGAGCAAAGGATGTAAGGCGGTGAGAAGAAAGCAAATGAGAGCGTGCCGAAGCCACACGCAGTAAACCCCTATTTATAGGCGGTAAGAATTCCGACGGTTCGTGGGCCGAACCTACTGGCAGGTGGGCCTCCAGCGAAGGCAAAGTGGCCCAGCGCAGGGTAACGGTCAATTTTCTAGCCGTTGCGAAGCCGGTTGATCTCCCCGAGGTCATTCTGGCAGCTGATGCAGGCAGTTATTACCTGCGAATTTCAAAGTCACCTTCGGTCCAAGCTTCGAAGGCATGTTTTCTCTGAAGTTCCGAAGGCATGTTTTCTCTGAAGTTGTAATTTTTGGGTCATTTGTCCCAAGGGCACACACACCCCTTCGTCCCGAAGGCCTGCACGTGAGGGGCTACTGTTGGGGGAATAGTTTTCCCTTGAACAGGGGCCAAATGACGTCAGCCTCCGACGGCCTTCGGCCCGGAGCCCAACATTGTCAAAGCCTGCACCTTCCCGAAGAAGATGTTTCCAAGCCTCAAGGTTCACCTCGAAGCCCTCAATATTACTTAAAGATTGCTAGAAGCTAAGTCTCAGGCTAAATTCGAAGCTAGCCTCCGGGCCTTGTTCGGAGTTAGCCTTCGAGCTATGTTCGGAGTTAGCCTTCAAGCTCCCTTCGAAGCTCCTCAGAGCTAGTCTCTGGACCCTCTCCAGCCGATTCAAAGCCAAGGCTCCGAGGCCCCAGTTCGGAGGCCCTAGTTCGGAGGCCCAGTTCGGAGGCCCCAGTTCGGAGGCTCCGAGGCCCCAGTTCGGAGGCCCCAGTTTAGAGGTCCAGTTCGGAGGCCTAGTTCGGAGGTCCAGTTCGGAGGCCCCAGTTCAGAGGCCCAGTTCGGAGGTCCAGTTCGAAGGCCCAGTTCGGAGGTCTAGTTCGAAGGTCCAGTTCGGAGGCCCAGTTCGGAGCCCCTGTTCAGAGCCCCAGTTCGGAGCCCCGGTTCGGAGCATGCTTCGAAGCCCACTTCGGAGGGTACTTCGAAGCCTCGCTTGCAGCCTCTGCCTGAAGAGCTCCGGCCCTACTCCGAACCCAGAAGATATTTACGCCCCGCTACAGTGTAGAAGTCGTACTAGGGGCCCCTCTGCCCATAGTCTGTCGTTTAGCTGGACAAGAAGTGACATTGCCTGACACGTCTGTAAAGCTGTACAACACCTTTGTACCGTAGCTAGCTCCTTTCCCCTTTTTGCCCCTATTAGCCTGGGACTCATAGAGGGCATCTCGGTCTTTTCCTTTGTCCTGCGTGCCTATAAAAGCAGGGCCAAGCCCTTGTAACAGGACACCTTCTCCAGGGGCCATGAGACCCTGGAGCTCACTTCTCCACAACAAGGCACACCATGCCAAATCCACCACAAACTGGACGTAGGGCTATTATCCCCTAGGGGAGACCCGAACCAGTATAAATCCTTTCTCCCTCTGAGAGAACCCTTCGAGGTTCATTCTACACATCATATACACACATACAAAACATGTGTTGTAGCTAACGCAATTGCTACAACACATGACATGATCAGTGCAACAGATGATATCTAAAGAGAGTCATTAGCACGCATTTTTCGATTTTTGCAATCAAAAGCATCACCACATTTTCTAGTTGACAAGCAAAGTAAAGCATGAGATGCAAAAGCTAACTGATATATACCAAGATAAGTATTGTCCAGAGCAAAGTGCTTCAGCAAACTTGTCATCTTTTTAAATTTTTCAGACTTTTTCTTTTTTCTTTTTATTTTCCATTTCTGCTAGGGGTTATTTGCATGTCAAACCTTATGCTAACCGACTAAGTCAAGCCTAGGCCAGAACTGGACCATCAGAAGCTTAAGACGTTGGTCTTGGCATACATTACACCGTCCTAGTTCATACCAAAGTGTTATGGTAAGCAGTTCAGAACAATGCAAATGCGACAAAGCAAACCCACCTGGATCTTTTCTAATAATCATAAAAATGCATGAATTTTTCATTTTTCTGAATTTTTATCATTTTTATAGCACATTTTTCATGTTTAAAGCATATAGATATCCAAGTTGCATATCTACATCCAAGTAAGGATCTAGCTACCAGGCATGTAAAAGATAGCGAAAGCATTCAGCCTACACATGCTAGTTACTAGAAGCAATGGTGATCATTTTTCAATTTTAAAGCATAAAAGCCATGCATATGACAAATATTAGATATATCATGTGAACAAAAGCGGAACATGATCATCGACAAGTAATCAAAAACATATACTAGCTAGAGTAAGTAAAGCAGATCAATCATATAACAGATGCAGCTCAAAATGTGATTGATGATATGAACGCACACACAAAGACTCAAATAAAAAATAACAAAGAAGAATGAAAAACTGACTCAAAGTATGCTAAAAAGGATACACAACTCCCAAATCCCCTCGCAAATACTCAAAAGTAGACTGATCTAGGGGTTTGGTGAAAATGTCAGCCAACTGATGTTGGGTATCAACATGAACAAGGTCAATGACACCTTTCTCGTACTGATCCCTCAGAATGTGAAAGCGCACATCAATATGTTTAGTTTTTGAATGAAGACATGGGTTTTTTGCTACACTAATTGCGCTGGTGCTATCGCAAAACAAAAGAAATCTGGCAGGGAAGAACAACCCAAAATCTCACAACGTGGAAATCATCCAAACCAACTGTGAGCAGCAGCTAGCAGTAGCTACATACTCAGCCTCTGTGGTAGAAAGCGCAACTCTAGATTGCTTACGTGAAGACCAAGAAACAAGTGAAGAACCGAGAACCTAGCAAGTATCGGAAGTCGACTTGCGATCCAGCCGGCACCTACCAAAATCAGCGTCGGAAAAACCAAATAAATCAAGAGACGATGATGCTGCATAGGTAAGGTACATGAAAATGCACTTGACAGGCTGCCGATGAGACGCGCGTGGTGAAGACTAGAAGCGTGCGCACAGTCCCACGACAAACTGAATGTTTGGCCTCGTCGCCTTCAAGTACAACAGCGGTCCGATCATCCCTCGATACTCTCTCTTGTTGACCTTGACGTCGCTCTCGTCCTTGTCCAGGCCCCCAGATGTACCCATTGGGGTCATCTGAGGCTTCATCTCTCCACCAAAGTCGAACTTCTTCAGCATATCCCGCGTGTATTTGCTCTGGTGGATGAAGATGCCATCCTTGGTCTGCTTGATCTGGAGCCCTAGGAAGTACTTGAGCTCACCCATGAGGCTCATCACAAACTCGCTGTGCATCTACTCAGAAAACTTGGACACAAGCTCATTAGTAGAACCACCAAAAATAATGTCATCCACGTAAATCTAAACAATCAAGAAACAGAGTTTTGTCCACAGAACCCATCACAAAGCTGTTTCCCAACAAAAACTGGTTTAGGCGATCATACCAAGCCCTGGGGGCTTGCTTCAGACCGTATAAAGCTTTCTGCAACTTGAAAACATGTCGAGGAAACTTAGGGTTGTCAAAACTGGGGGGTTGCCTAACATAGACCTCCTTCTCTATGCACCCATTCAGAAAAGCACTCTTGACATCCATTTGAAAAAGTTTGAAACCTTTAGAAGCAACAAATGCCAAAAGAATGTGAATGGACTCAAGACGGGCAACATGGGCGAAGGTCTCCTTAAAATCAATACCCTCTTTCTGGCAAAAAACCCGGGCAACTAATCGATCTTGGTTGCGCACCACAACCCCATCTTCACCTTGCTTGTTCTTAAACACCCACTTGGTGCCTATGGGGTTGCATCCAAGTGGTAGATACTCTAGTGTCCAAACCTGACTGCGAACAAAATTCTCAAGATCTTCTTGCATGGAGTTTATCTAATTTGCATCAGAAAGAGCATGAGAAACATCTCTAGGCTGAAAAGAGGCAACAAACGCATACTCAACAAAAACAGCGAGCGAGTCAACAGAAGAACGCAAACTTCTCGAAGTGAGATCACCGATGATGAGCTCTGAGGGGTGATCACGTTGAACTGCTCGAGATCCTAGGTGATCAGAGGTCACCTCACCTGAGTCAGTAGCTGGCACCTCTGGACTCGACTGAGGAGGCTCGATCGAAGTCTTAGAAGGAGTGGCGTCTGGAGGCTGTGTAGAAGGCCCACCCTCATCAACAACAGGAGCATCATCATCTTCCTCGAAGATGGACTCTTCAAGCTCATCTTCTCCAAAAAGCTTGAAAGAAGGAGTCAGCGAAGGCATGGACTCATCAAAAGAATCCTGGCAAGTCTCGACTAGCTGCTGGGAGTCGAGGTTCCAAACACGGAAGCCTCGAGAATGCAAAGCATAACCAAGAAAGACTCCATCCCAGCAACGAGACTCAAACTTGTCCAAATGCCCTCCCTGCTTGATCACAAAACACTTGTAGCCAAACGCTCGCAAATGACTCACCTTGGGCTGTCTGCCAATCCGCAACTCATATGAAGTATTACCTAAGTAAGCTCTAAGAAAAATGCGGTTGGCCAGATAGCAAGTCGTGTTCATGGCTTCATCCCAAAAGAGCCTAGGAGTCCGATGCTCATCGAGCATCGTCCTGACCATCTCGACTAGCGTGCGGTTCTTTCGTTCCACAACGCCATTCTGTGGGGGAGTGTAAGGGGCAGAAAACTAGTGCTCAAGACCCTAATCACTACAAAAGCTGACGAACTGAGAGTTCTTGAAGTCAGAGCCATTGTCAGAGTGAATTGCTCGCATCCAACCATTGTTCTCATTCTTCAGCTTAAAAATATGGCCATGAACAAACTGAAAAGCCTCATCCTTAGACTCCAGAAAGAAAACCCACGAGAATCGAGAAAAGTCGTCAACTACCACAAGCTCGTACCACTTCCCACCGACTGAGCGTACCTGAGCTGTACCAACAGTATCCATGTGTAACATCTCTCCCAGGGACGAAGTCATCACCTGAGTCACAGGTGTGTGAGAAGCGGCAACCATTTTCCCATGACGACAGGGATGGCAAACTAGATCCTTCTCCATCTTAAGCTTGGGCAATCATCGGATAAGGTCCATAGAGCTCAATCTGACTAGCAGATCAAAACTCAAATTACCTAACCTCTTATGCCACTTCCAGGGCTTAGAATAGGATCTAGCAATCAAACAGCGAGAAGGGCCAAAAGAACTAGAGAAATCAATCCGAAAAACCTTACCGAAGGGTAAGATCTGGCAAACCAAAGATCCTCTAGAATCAACAACAGAAGACATGCTCTTCTTAAAGCAAACCTCTAAACCTTCCTCAAGAAGTTGCGAAATAGAGATCAAATTAACATTCAAGTTTCCAACCAAAGCAACATTATTAAAAGAGAAATGATCAGAGATACGAATTGAGCAAATACCATGTACCTTCCCTTGACCACTGTTTCCTAAATTGATGTACTCCTTGGAGCTCGGGGAAGTGAGGCTGGAGAACCATCTGCGATGTCCCGTCATGTGGTGAGAGCATCCTGATTCCATGATCCACACGTCCTCCAGTCCTCCATCCTGCACGATCAGTGGTCATAAGTGGGAGCAAATGGTCCGACACCAGGTTTAGCAAAAGAGCTAAACTAGTGTCGAGCCATCTGCTCAAAAGAAGGAAAGCAGAAGGAATCATAAGAGTCCAGACCAAAACGCGACTCAAAGCGCGGTCCTCGATTCTTCCTAAAGTCTCAGCCACGAGGTCCAAAGCCGTATCTAGAACGACCTGGAGCTCTGCCAGAGCGAAAACCACCCTCCAGAGCACGGGCATGAAAGTCGTCTCCTCTACCACCACCTACATGACGCGACATGGCATCTAGCCTCTCCTCGCATCGAGGGACGATCTATCTACCACCCTGCTGGTAGAACTGCTCTTGTCCACCTCGAGCTCTCTCTGCTCTCTCAACCCGCTTCCTCCTGAAGCAAAACTCCTCAAGATGCCCATCTCTCTGACAAAACCCACAATGATAGGTAGGCTTCTTGAGATGTGGTTGAGGCTTGGGGTTCTTGGGCTTGGTGGTGTTGGGTGTAGACTCTTTGGTGTGAGAGGGTCCACGTAGAGAGTCAAGATAAGTGTGGAGATGCTTGGGCTTTGGGACCCAGATGGGCTTCTTGGGTGGAGCTTTAGGTTGTTCTTAGAACACTCCATCCTTGGGCTGATTAGCCTGGAAAGGCTCAGTGGAGTGAGTCTTGGGATATCTCTGCTCATGAGTAATCTTACTCCACTCCAATGCTCGGCTAATGGCACTCTCAAAGTAAGCCTTGGTGTAGGTGTATCCTACCCCAAACCCATCCTGCCTCTTGAACTGCTGGATCATCATGCCGAGTTGTGGCTCTCTGGCACTCACCCAACTCAGGATCTGACGGAGGTAAAAGTTCTCATTATGAGCATCAGCTAGCTCCTCTCTCAAGGAAGCTAGCACCTCCACCTGAGACAAGCAGATCTCACACTCTCTATCAACTTGAACAGACTTCTCAGCTTTTATCTTGATGAACTCTAATCTAAAGGACAAGCAGTTCTCACAAACAGTGGATGGAACTGACAATGTCTCAAGATCTAGCTTAGTCTACTCCAGCTCAGATCTGACTCTCTCCAACTCGCCCAACTGCTCATCACTCTTGGCTCTCAGCTCAGCTAAACAAGCTAGATGGGATGGGCAGTCAACACAGGGCACGACGACAGTGGCATGAGCATCTTTCAGCTCTACCTGGGCGTTCTCAAGCTCAGTGGCCAAAGCATCTCTCTCATCTACTCTCCTTGTATACCTTGACTTCAGAGTCGTCAGGTCACACAACAGCACCTCGCAATTAGGGCACTCACTACTACCACCCAAGCAAGAGGAAGAAGATAGACTCTCAATCTTGCCATTTTCCATGGCAAGCTCACTCTCAAGCTCATCTATCCTCTTCTTAGCTCCTCTAAGCAGTTTCTCCCGATACTTCAACTCCTTACGATTATCTTCAAGTAAATCAATGACTTATTGTTCATTGGAGGATACCTTTTCATCGTCGTCATCGTTGGAGTTATCGGGGGAACCCTTCTCTTCCTTATCCCCAAGAGCCATTGAGCAGAAGCTCTTGCGGGATCTTCGGCTGTGGTGCGAGCAGCTCTTCGGCTTGTCCTCGAAGGCCATGAAGAAGAGACTCGCCGGATCTTCCTTGTCCTTCTCCTTCCTGATCACGATCTCCTCATAACTTGAGCTTGATGAAGAGGAAGAAGACGATGAGCTCTTGGAGTAGCTTCTCTCCATCGTGGTGAAGAAGGCCTTGTCTCGCTTCTTGTTCTCACGCCGGTAGTCCTTATGGGTCTTTCGAAATAATCTCGTCTTGAGCTTGCCCTTTGTGAAGGTGGAGCTGTCGTGCTTGCCGGAGTCGTAGGAGCCACCACTAGTACCCTTCTTGTGACCATTCCGCTTGGGGCAGTCGGCGATAAAATGACTTGGATCACCACACTCAAAGCATCCGAATTTTGTGCCGTGTCTTTTGAACATTCGCTTATCATAGACACAACGCACCCGATTATTAAACAGACACAGATCATCCTATCCTAGCGAATCAAGCTGGTCCTTAGTGATAGACATCAGGGAGAACCCAACACAGCTCAAAGAAGAGGAGTCAGCAGAAGGTGTCGCAAGGGCTAGGGTTTTTGAGCTTACTGAAAAGCTCTGTGATAGTCAAGGTATCATAAGAGGTGCTCTCAATGATAGAGGATACCCTGATCTCCCAGATCATAGGGTCCAAGGTATGAAGAACCTTCAGCGCCTGCTCATGATCTGAGACTAGCTAAACTCCATCAGCCCTTTTGGCCTGAAACTTGTTGATGATCGATTGAAAATGACCAAACAAAGCCTCAACAGATTCACCCGGCTTCTGTGTGAAATTTTCATATTCACGTCGGTAGGTCTGATAGAGACAAGCCTTGACTTGGGCTATCCCCTCATGGTGTGCCTGGAGGGTAGCCCAGATCTCTCTAGCAGTGCTGAGATGGCTCACATGCTCAAACTCAGTGGGACCTAAACCATAAAACAAAATGTTCACAATTTTGTTGTTGTTCTGATGTTGGGCGATTATCTCGGGAGAAGTATGGTAAAAGTAGCGTGAACACAAACGTCCCAAATGTCCGAGCTCTGGCTCATGAGATAGTCTCGCATGCGAGTCTTCCAATAAGTGTAGCCAGAAGCTTCTAGGGACGGGACCTTGCTAGAAGACGTCATGATCACTACCTTAGGTTAGAACCAGTTAAGGTAAGGAAAAACCCTAACCAGGCTCTGATACCACTTGTAGGACCAAAAGTAGCGACCAGACGGGGTTGAATGGGCGCCTAAAAAATTCTTTCGAATCAATGGCCTTGTACCAACACCCAATGCACCTCAACAGACAATCAGCGGAAATACACAGATCAAAAACAACAAAAATAATCTAGACTAAAAATGACCGGTGTCCAAATCGAAAAGACACCAACTAAGTGTTTAAAGGCAGATTAACAGAGCATTCAACACATAGACATTTCAGACATCATAAAAATCAATCATCACAGGCATTTAACTCAACTATGGGCTAAATGAGGTGAAGGCTTACTGTTCAGAAGTTGTCTCCAGTTTGATACTTGATGAAGCCTATGTCAGAATCTGTGTACGTGACCTTCGAAGCCTACTTCGATCAAGGCACAGTGAAGCTTGATGTTTGAAACTTGTAGCTCCGGAGCTCTTGCGAAGCCTGCACGCCAACCTTGTGCGAAGGCCTGCTCCGAAGGTAGCTCCGCACGGAACTTTGGACTTTAGGAACAACGAAGCCTGTTGAATCTAGTTGACTCAGGCAACACATTGCACTGCGAAGTCCACATGCAGTGTCCTTGCGAAGCCCTCAAGAAATGATGCCGAAGTCTGAGTGTGGTGCCGCTTCGCTGACCACGTATCTTGCTCCACGCTGCGTGTTGTGCTGAGCGCGCACACGACTAGCACCTAGTAGCTAGGCTGCTGCTGCATTCAAGCCACGCCAGGCCTAGCTGCACACCTAGCTTCTGCAACCGTCTGGTGCGTAGCATCTTCACATAGTAGTAAAGCTGCACACGCTACCCACACAACGCTGCCTCATCCCACACGCATCAATCGCAGCACTACGCATTGTACGCCTACGTGTGCCTCATCCGCGTGAAGAAGAAGGACCGAGCCACTGCCTTATGCGTGAGTTCGATCAAAGAAAACCCAGAGAGAAAGATCGTGGTGGCGCACAACGAAGAATAGGACTTTGGCGATTTCTCTGGGAGGAAGAAGATGAGAGCAAAAAGTGAACTCTGATTTAAAAGTGATTGAGTTAACCCTAACCCTAGGGAATTGGGGACATATTTATAGGTAGCCAATAGACTAGGAAAAAACCAAAAATACCCTTAGGTTTTAAATAGACGCTGAAATAAAAATGGAAAAGACCAACATGCCCTTAGGATTTTTTACAGACTCGACTAACACAGACTGTGGGCCTAATGGCAAAATTGTAAAATCCTAAATAAAGATAACTTGTCCTGATGTGGTCCAACCGGTCCAACCGGCCATGTAGGCCCGGTCAGACAGGCCCAATGGGTCCAGTCAGACAGGCCCAATGGGTCCGGTCAGACCGGCCCATGTCTGAAAATTAGAGATAGAGTTGGTTTCGGGTTGTTTTGATCTCTAATTTAATTTTAACCACTTTTGGCTGAATCCTACTCATATTAGATGTTAGGAAACTTGAGACCAGTCCCTATAAATATAGAGGTGAGGCCAATTCAAAGGGTATCTCACCACCGATCAATACTTCAAAACCCTAGATTCGAATCACAGTTTTATTTCAATCTACCTTCCTTGCCCTAGGATTAGACGTAACGTCCATCTTTGTAGGTTTGCGCCGAAAGCCCTTCGTGCATCATGTCGTAACCATGGTAAGCCTTGTTGATTCACCTGCGAATCATCCATTTAATCCATGTAACAGATTTTTATCATTTTCATCGGTTTTCTTCGCTACCATTGGAAATTCGGCCTTTGGCCGAGTTGCACTTGATCTCTTCATATTTTGTAGAGATATTACTCCCAAATAACTCGCCAAGGAGTTTGGGGACGATCGAAGATCATCCACAAGGTCACCGGAGAAACCGGCCAGATTGGATCTACACTGTCGGTCCGACCAGCGGCAAACTCCCGGTCTGACCGGTGTGTACCGTGGTAGGCCATCATCTTGTTGCCGGCAACACGTGGCGTCCCCCTCCTACCACGTCGGTACGACTGGCGGGTGTTGCTCGATCCGACCATTCCCCTTCGCTAGACTCAAATTGGCCCTAGTCTAGACGGTTTACTTTATTTAATTATTCCAACACTTCGGCTAGTCCAGCATTATTACCAAATAATTGTTTGATTGCCTGGCGACTCCATTTTCCCTTAAGACTATTTAAGGGTTGTCGGAACGTGGCTTCGGCATCTCATGACGTTTTTGGTTTTTCCCTTAAAATGACCGCACACTTTAGGATTGTCGAACCAACGCTAGTGTGTGGGCGCTTTTTCGTGTCAACACACTTTTTGTCGACTCCGCTGGGGACAACATCAACATGACGGGCATGTCTACATCAGCTGCGGGTATGTCAAACATGACTACTATGACTACGACAATAGTACCCTATCGTCGATGGCCCCGGGGGGATTGAGCGTGGAGATCGACGACTGCAACATCATCCTCCCCACCCTTGCAGACAACCCCGAAGAGGATCAGGCTGAGATTGAGGCAAAGACGAAGGAATTCCATGCACTGATGCTCGGGTGCTACATGAAAACTCGCATGGGCTTCATCAAGCGTGAATTCAATATTCCCGACATCTCCGGAAACTAGGTACCACTGCCATCATCTCAATCTCTACCCTCCTCGAAAATAAGGCAGCAGATAGGCGCCACAGTAGATCAAGCCGTTAGTGCAAAATTTGGGAATCATCTAAATCCTGAGATGGAAGCGATGTTTAAGATATTTGGCTTTTCTGAGGCCGCTTCTCCCACTCCAAGTGCTAGTTTACCCCTGTACACCACATTTACAGCCGAACAGATAGGAGCACCAGGAAAGCTATCATGTCTCCACCCTCTATGTCCAAGACCACATATACCACCGTTGGTGAGACCGGCCCTTGGATCGGTCAGACCGACACGTATCGGGCCCCACTACCAACAACAGTCGGTCCGACCTATTGGATCGGAATGGCGACTAGACGGGGTGAATAGGCGCCTCAACAAATTCTTACGAATATGATGGCCTCTTCAAATCACCCAACGCACCTCTAAATGAACAAGTTGAAGCGGATGTAGTAAAGACCCCGATAAAAACAGATGTTATCACCCTCCTATCTGATATTTTGTCAAATGATAGATTAAAGATCACTAGCATTGAATTTGCACACACAAAGACTGCACTTTAAAATAGCTCTGAAACTTTTTCTGTTCTATACAAAAGACTCACATAAAAAACAATTTCAGAATAGACTTGGTGGAACATGTGCTCGACAGTAAATATAGTTGTTAATGGCGAAAAGCATCACTGCATACGGCAGCACATGATCGGCAAGCTAGGAAAGAAAAAAGGAGAAAAATGTTTCTAGATTCAACATTCAGCCTTCAAGATTTTCAGCAAATAACCACCTTCCACAATTTTTATAGCATATAGATGAACCAAAAACTATATGTAGATGTATTCAGAACCTTTTGCAAACAACAAACCTGGAACCCTTGTAACTTGGACAACACGAGTTATGTAGAACTCAGGTCCAAAACAGAACCAAAACAGATCAAAAATCGACTCAAAGATTGAATCTAGACTGTAAACAGAACACAAATTTGCAGAAATTAGCAGTTTTCAGAACATTTTAGGCACTTTGTTGGACAAGAAAATATATACATCAGTGGTCAAAACCTTTCAAAAATTTCAAAACTAGAACCCTTGAAACTTGTACAACAAGAGTTATGTAGAACTAAAGTCCAAAAACAGAACCAAAACAGATCAAAAATTGACTCAAAAATTGAATCCAGACTAAAAACAGAACACAACTTGGCAGAAATCAGCAGTTTTCAGAATATTTTAGGCACATTGTTGGACAAGAAAATATATGCAGCAGTGCCCAAAACATTTTGAAAATTTCAAACATGGTACCCTTGAAACTTAGACAACAAAAGTTATATAGAACTCAGGTCCAAGAACAGTACCAAAACAGATCAAAACTCGCCTCAAAGATTGAATCCAGAGTGAAGACAAAACTCAATCAGGAGAAATCAGAAGTTTCCAGAACTGTTTAGGCACGTTGTTGGACATAAAAATATATGCAAACTTCAAAAATGGAACCCTCAAAACTTGTACAACAAATGTTGTGAAGAACTCAGGTCTAAAAATAGCATCAAAATAGTTCAAAACTCAGCTCCAAAAGTGAATCTAAAAAGGATGAACAGTACCTGCGCTAGAAGCTTCTCGATGTTGTTTTTGCTTAATCCGAATGATGAACACTAAGCACGAAATTAAGAATAGCAAAAAAGCTAGAACAAATAGAAATTGTGGTTGGTAGCCCCTAATATGTTCAGCTGAAAGAGCCTAATAATAGCCACAAAAGTCCCACCAACGGTAGGTCTTTGGATCATTTATATAGGCAAGCCCACAAAGGAAAACCCCAAAATGCCCCTAGGATTTAATTACAATTTAATACATAAAACTAATTATACCTGAAATACCCTTTGTTATCTTTCAGAATTAAAATCCATAAAAATGCACAAAGAATATACTTAATTTATTACAACACTTAAACCTATACTTTTAATATATTTTCAGAATTTTGACAATTCCGAAAAATACTAAAAGTTTACACTTAATCTAAATTACTAAACGAAAATAAACTAATAATTATTGGAATTTAAAAAAATTTAGAGATGAGACGGTTTTCATCAAAAATCGACAAACACTCCTCGATCGCCGACATGTGACGCCAATCCGTTAACTCCACCGCCAGCAAGTCTCTCCCGCTCTCAATCTCCTCGAGCCGCCTGATCACTTGCACTGGCATCCCTTTCACTGACTTGACTGTCACACTGTCCCAACCATCCGTCTGTCAATGTCTTGCTCTATATCCTCTCATCCACTCTTAAGATAATCTCCAACTTCACCCAGCATCCTTGATCCTCTGGCATCAAGCTTCCTGCTGTAGGACTGAAAGTAGTGACCAGAGGGGGGTGAATGGGCGCCTAAAAGTTTTTCTAAATAAAGACTTAATCCCAACACCCAACGCACCCCGACAAAAACAAACAATAATAGCAAAGCAAATTACAGGAACTAAAATTGTCTAGCCTAAAAATTATGACTAGTGTCCTAATTAAAATGATATTCAAAAATAAAATAAACTAAACTAAATAAAATAACTGCAGTGAATAAAAATGAGTACTAGAAATATTTAATGACGCAGACAAAATACCTAAATAAATCTATGATAATTTGAATTGCAGTCTAAAAAATACGATACTAATCAAATGAATAAAACATAGATCATCCGGAAATTAATTCAGAGATAAAGCTAAAATGTTTCATGTAAATCTAGAATAAAAATATTACTGCGACTAAAATATTTTTTTCTTTTTATATGAGTAGATTAAAAACACTTAAAAATTAATATGCAAGTACTAATAAGATTCTAGCAGATAAAAAGTTGATTACGAAATTACTAAATAGATTTGGAGTAGATTAAGACTAGATAAATATTGATTTAATTAACAGCTAAAAAATAGGAGATAAAAATAACTAACTTGCACGTGATCTGCTGCTAGAGGAAAAACAAAACCGTGCGCGTTTCTTCTGACGCAATTCTCTATCACAGCCCTGCTGTTCCTTGTGTGCGGAAGGAAAAGAAAACTAGATTGAACACGCCAGCGGGTCCCACATAAAGAAATCTGACGCTCCTCGCTGTCGTGCTCCGAACCGGTGAAGACACAATGAACCAAGCCGCCTATGAGCATGCACCTGTGCATCTACTTTGCCGCCTAGAGGGCCCCACGCGTGTGAACGCAGCCAATGCTGCCGCATGCGCTGAAACTCTGGCCGTGCAAGCTAGCGGTCGCAGATGCGTAGCTAGCAGTCACGCCAATGCGCCAAAAAACTGCATGTCGCACATGCTGCAGCCATAGACGCAAGGGCCTCCACGACGAACAGTACCTCTAGCGTAGATGCTTGTTGTCCGTAGAAGAATCACGCCGGGGAGGAGATGGCTTTGTTGGCGGGGAAAAAAAGAAAAAATGGACTGTAGATTGATCTCGAAAAAAGTCACCCTATCCCTAGAGAGGTAGGGGCCTATTTATAGGCGACCCACTAATACATAAAAAAGATTAATTTACCCCTATGGTAAATTACACTAGCTCTAAAATAAAATTAGAAATTACTAAAATACCCTTAAAAACAACTGACTCGAATACCGAATTATCTGGACTAAAATAATAAATATTGATATCCTAAAACAAAATAATCATCGATTGTCAGTTTTGCGCCGAAACTGACAAAGCGTCCACCGTCTTCGCACCGGATACCCGGATTGGGCCGACCCGATCCAGCAGCTTCCTCAGCCCGGCAATCGCTCGCCGCCCCTGTACCTGAGTCAAACCCAGTCACCAGACCAGTGGATCCTTTGCCGCTCCTAGCCCATGTACTCAGATTGGGCCAGCCCGACTCCGTGGCTTCTCTGCCCGGCTGTCACTCACTGCCCGTGTACCTGAGTGACACACGCATCAGACACGGCAGGTCTTCATGTCTCTTATTTGACTTCCGTTGATAATCACTCATCACATCTGGAGCATAAAGACCCATGTTCTTCAACATGGTTTCTAAATCTCCCCCTTGATGAGTGCATTGTCAACACCCTATTCAGCAATTCTTCAGAACCTGCAAAACATGTGGAAACACGAAAACAAAACAAAAACAAAAAATAGATAGAATAAAATAAAGGTTTAACCCTAATGACCAAAAGCCAAACAGAAGCAAGAAAATGGTCATTATGGTTAAACAAAAATAAAGACTCAAAAACAAGTGCAATCTCAGAACTACCAACAAGGATATACAGAGTAAAGGCAAAAGACTGAAATACTCCCCCTGAAATAAATCCCAGAGAAAGCCAAAAATGTCCCCTAAACTCTAAAATTTCTCCCCCTTGTTTACAATTGGTCTCATCAAGTGAGACTAAATGCACTCTAAAAAAACATAGACACAAACTCCCCCTGAAATGCAGCTCCCCCTCAAAATATGTCATGAATGCAAATGGAGTGCAGGTGGAGTGTAACAAGCATGCTTCATAGATATGATTAACTGCAATTACAACATCTAACATGTATAGCAAAAGATATACTATCTAACATACATGTCATGATCAGTGCAACAGATGATATCTAAAGAGAGTCATTAGCACGAATTTTTCGATTTTTGCAAACAAAAGCATCACCACATTTTCTAGTTGACAAGCAAAGTAAAGCATGAGATGCAAAAGCTAACTGATATCTACCAAGATAAGCATTGTCCAGAGCAAAGTGCTTCAGCAAACTTGTCATCTTTTTAAATTTTTCAGACTTTTTCTTTTCCCTTTTTATTTTCCATTTCTGCTAGAGGTTATTTGCATGTAAAACCTTATGCTCACTGACCAAGTCAAGCCTAGGCCAGAACTAGACCATTAGAAGCTTAAGATGTTGGTCTTGGCATACATTACACCGTCCTAGTTCATACCAAAGTGCTATGGTAAGTAGTCTAGAACAATGCAATGCGACAAAGCAAACCCACCTGGATCTTTTCTAATAATCATAAAAATGCGTGAATTTTTCATTTTTCTGAATTTTTATCATTTTTATAGCACATTTTTCATGTTTAAAGCATATAGATGTCCAAGTTGCATATGTACATCTAAGTAAGGATCTAGCTACCAGGCATGTAAAAGATAGTGAAAGCATTCAGCCTACACATGCTAGTTACCAGAAGCAATGGTGATCATTTTTCAATTTTAAAGCATAAAAGCCATGCATATGATCCTAAAAACTGACTCAAAGTATCCTAAAAAGGATACACAACTCCCAAATCCCCTCGCAAACACTCAAAAGTAGACTATCTAGGGGTTTGGTAAAAATATCAGCCAACTGCTAATGGGTATCAACATGAACAAGATCAATGATCCCTTTCCCATATTGATCCCTCAGAAAGTGAAAACGCATATCAATATGTTTGGTTTTTGAATGAAGACATGGGTTTTTCCCTACTAGTGGAAGGGAACTGTGGAAGGGAAGAACAACCCAAAATCCCGCAAAGTAGAAATCATCCAAACCAACTGTGAGCAGCAGCTAGCAACAGCTACATACTTAGCCTATGTGGTAGAAAGCGCAACTCCAGATTGCTTACGCGAAGACCAATAAACATGTGAAGAAACAAGAAGTTGACAAGTACCGGAAGTCGACTTGCGATCTAGCCGGCACCCACCGAAATCTGCGTTGGAAAAACCAGCTAAATCAAGAGACGATGATGCAGAATAGTAAAGACCTAAATCAGGAACATAAGTAAGGTACCTGAAAATACGCTTGACATCTTGCCGATGAGATGCGTGTGGCGAGGGCTAAAAACGCGCGCACAAACCCACGACAAACTGAATGTCCGGTCTCGTCGCAGTCAAGTATAGCAGCGATCTGATCATCCCTCGATACTCTCTCTCGTTGACTTTGACGCCATTCTCGTCCTTGTGCAGACCTCGAGATGTACCCATTGGGGTCATCTGTGGCTTTAGCTCTCCACCAAAATCAATTTTTTAAGGGAAAATTACTGACGTGCCATTATAATTTTCAGAAATTGCTTATATGCCACTGTCAGTGACTGTGGCGGCCCCCATCTGTGAGTGACACATCGATGGCATATTGGCAAACCGCAAAAATTGTAATGGCACGAAAAAATTAACCCATTTTTTTAGCATGTCTCGTGTGTACTTACCCTGGTGGATGAAAATGCCGTCCTTGATTTGCTTATCTGGAGCCCTAAGATGTACTTGAGTTCACCCATGAGACTCATCTCAAACTCGCTATGCATCTGCTCAGAAAACTTGGACACAAGCTCATTAGTAGAACCACCAAAAATAATATCGTCCACGTAAATCTGAGAAACCAATAAGCCAGAGCCATCTCTAAGCAAGAAAAGAGTCTTGCCCACAGAACCCATCACAAAACCTTTCTGCAACAAAAACTACTTTAGGCGATCATACCAAGCCATGGGGGCTTGCTTCAGACCGTATAAAGCCTTCTACAACTTGAAATCATGTCGAGGAAACTTGGGGTTCTAAAAACTGGGGGCTACTTAACATAGACCTCCTCCTCTATATACCTGTTCAGAAAAGCACTCTTGACATCCATTTGAAAAAGCTTAAAACCTTTAACGCAACAAAGGCCAAAAGAATACGAATGGACTCAAGATGGGCAACAGGGGCGAAGGCCTCCTAAAAATCAATACCTTCTTTCTGGCAGAAACCCTGTGCCACTAGTCGAGCTTTGTTGCGCACCACAACTCCATCTTCACCTTGTTTGTTCTTAAACACCCACTTGGTCCCTATGGTGTTGCATCTAGGTGGCAGATCAACTAGTGTCCGAACCTGATTGCGAACAAAGTTTTCAAGCTCTTCTTGCACGGCGTTTATCCAATTTGAATCAGAAAGAGCATGAGAAACGTCTCTGGGCTCAAAAGAAGCAACAAACGCAGACTCAGCAAACATAGCAAGAGAACCAACTGAAGAACGTAAGGATCTCTCAGTAAGATCACCGATGATGAGCTCTCAGGGGTGATCACACTGAACTACTCGGGATCCTAGGTGATCTGAAATCACCTCACTAGAGTCAGCAACTAGCTCCTTTGGACTCGGCTGAGAAGTCGTCTCATCGGAGTCAGCAACTGGCACCTCTTGACTTGGTTGACGAGGCTAGATCGAAGTAGAAGGAGTGATTAGAGGTCCGTCCTCATCCTCAATCGAAGTCTCAGAAGGTGTGGGGTCTACAGGCTGTGCAGAGGGCCCACCCTCATCATCAGTAGGAGTGTCATCATCTTCCTCGAAGATGGACTCTCCAATCTCATCATCTCTAGAAAGCTCAAAAGAGGGAGTTAGTGAAGGCATGGACTCATCAAAGAAACCTCACAAGTCTCGACAAGCAGCTGAGAGTCTAGGTTCCAAACACGAAAGCCTCTAGAATGCAAAGCATAACCAAAAAAGACTCCATCCCAACAGCGAGACTCAAACTTGTCCAAATGTCCTCCCTTCGTGAGCACGAAGTACTTGCATCCAAACGCTCGCAAGTGACTCACTTTTTGGATGTCTGCCAAACCGCAACTCATATGACGTCTTACCCAAGTAAGCTCTAACAAAAATGCGGTTGGCTAGATAGCAAGTTGTGTTCATAGCTTCAGCCCAAATGCGCCTAGGAGTCCTATGCTCATTGAGCATCGTCCTAGCCATCTCGACTAGCATGCGGTTCTTTTGTTCCACAACGCCATTCTGTGGGGGAGTGTTAGGGGCAGAGAACTGATGATCAAGACCCTGATCACTACAGAAGCTGACGAACTGAGAGTTCTTAAATCGAGAGCCGTTGTCCGAATGAATTGCTCGCATCAGACCATTGTTCTCTTTCTTCAGCTTCAAAATCAGGTCATGAACATACTGAAAAGTCTCATCCTTAGACTCTAGAAAGTAAACCCACGAGAATCAAGAAAAATCGTCAATAATCACAAGGGCGTACCACTTCCCACCGACTGATCGTACTCGAGCTGGACCTACTGTATCCATGTGCAACAGCTCTCCTGGGTACGAAGTCATCACCTGAGTCACAGGTGCGTGAGAAGCGGCAACCATTTTCCCATTACGACAGGAATGGAAAACTAGATCATTCTCCATCTTAAGCTTGGGAAATCCTCGGATAAGGTCCATAGAACTCAATCTGACAAGCAGATCAAAACTCAAATGGCCTAACCTTCTATGCCATTTCCAGAGCTCAGAGGAGGATCCGGCCATCAGACAACGAGAAGGACCAGAAGAACTAGAGAAATCACTACGAAAAACCTTACCGAAGGGTAAGATCCGACAAACTAAAGATCCTCTAGAATCAACAACAAAATACATGCCCTTCTTAAACGAACCTCTAAACCATCCTCAAGAAGTTGCGAAACGGAAATTAGATTAAAGTTCAGATTTCCATCTACAGCAACATTCTTCAAAGAGAAATAATCAGAGATGCGAATCAACCCAATACCTTGTATTTTCCCTTGAACACTATTCCCGAAAGTGATGTATTCCATGGAGCTCGGGGGAGTGAGGCTGGAGAACCATCTGCGGTGTCCCATCATATGGCGAGAATATCCTGAATCCATGATCCACACGTCCTCCAGTCCTCGATCCTGTAAGATCAATGGTCATGAGTTGGAGCAAACGGTCCAATGCCAGGTTTAGCAAAGGTGATAAACTAGTGTCGAGCCATCTGCTCATAAGTAGGAAAGCGGAAGGAATCATATGAGTCTGAATCAAAATGCGGTTCAAAGCGCGGTCCTCTATTCTGCATAAAATCATGGCCATGAGGTCCAAAACCGTATCCATAATGATCTGGAGCTCTACCGGAACGAAAACCGCCCTCCGGAGTGCGGTCTCTCTATGTCGAGGAACTCTTTGTCTACCCTCCTTCTGGTAGAACTGCTCCTGCCCACCCCGAGCTCTCTCTACTCCCTCAACCCGCTTCCTCCTGAAGCAAAACTCCTCAAGATGCCCGTCTCTCTGACAAAACTCACAGTGATAGGTAGGCTTCTTGAGATGTGGTTGAGGCTTGGGATTCTTAGGCTTTGTGGTGTTGGGTGTAGTATCTTTGGTGTGAGAGGGTCCATGTAAAGAATCAAGAGAAGTGTGGAGAGGTTTAGGCTTTGGGACCTGGATTTGCTTCTTAGGTGGAGCTTTAGCTTGTTCTTGAAACACTCCATCCTTGGGCTGACTATCCTTAAAAGAGTTAGTGGAGTGAGTCTTGGGATATCTCTGTTCAGGAGTCATCTTACTCCACTCCACTGCTCGGCTAATGGCACTCTCAAATCAGCGTTGGTATAGGTGGAAACCTACCCCAAACTTATCTTGTCTCTTAAACTGTTGGATCATCATGCTAAGCTGTGGCTCTCTGGTACTAATCCAACTCAGGATCTGACGGAGGTAAAAGTTCTCATTCTAAACATCAGCTAGCTCCTCTCTCAAGGAAGCTAACACCTCCACCAGAGACAAGAAGATCTCACACTCTTTGTCAACTTCGATAGACTTCTCAGCTTTTAGCTTGATCATCTCCATTCTCATGGACAAGCAGTTCTCACAAACAGTGGGTGGAACTGACAAGGTCTCAAGCTCTAGCTTAGTCTGCTCCAACTCAGCTCTCACTCTAGCTAACTCGCTCAACTGCTCATCACTCTTGGCTCTCAGCTCAACTATACTAGCTAAATGGGATGGGCAGTCTACACAGGGCACGACGACAGTGGCATGAGCATCTTTCAGCTCCTGATGAGCTCTTTCAAGCTCTGTGGCCATAGAGTCGTCGGGTCACACAACAACACCTCACAGTTCGGGCACTCACTACTACCACCCAAGCAAGGGGAAAAAGACAGACTCTCAATCTTGCCATTCGCCATGGCAAGCTCACTCTCAAGCTCATCTATCCTCTTTTTAGCCTCTCTAAGCAGTTTCTCATGATACTTCAACTCCTAACGGTTCTGTTCTAGTAAATTAACAACTTCTTGTTCATAGGAGGATACCTTTTCATCGTCGTCGTCATCGGAGTCGTCGGAGGAACCCTTTTCTTCCTTATACCCAAGAGCCATTGAACAGAAGCTCTTGCGGGGTCTTCGACTGTGACGCGAGCGACTCTTCAGCTTGTCCCCAAAGGCCATGAAGCAGAGGCCCGCCGGATCGACCCTGTCCTTCCCGTTCCTGATCACGATATCTTCATCACTCGAACATGAAGATGAGGAGGAAGACGAAGATCTCTTGGAGTAGCTTTTCTCCATCTCGGCGAAGAAGGCCTTGTCTCGCTTCTTGTTCTCACGCCTGTAGTCCTTCAGACACGTCACACCCGGTTGTTAAACAAACACATATCATCATCTCCTAGAGAATCGAGATATTCCACGGAGATAGACATCAAAGAAAAAGCAGTACAACTCAAGACAGTAGGATCAGCAGACGGTGTCGCAAGGGCCATAGTTTTTGAGCTAGAACCAGTGAGATTTGATCTCAACTGGATATCAACCTCTGAGGCCTTGAGCTTACTAAAAAGCTCTGCGACAGTCAAGGTATCATAGGAAGCACTCTCAACAATAGAAGAAACCTTGATCTCCCAGATCTTAGGGTCCAAGGTATGAAGAACCTTGAGCGCCTGTTCATGCTCGGCCTTGTTGACCCGAAGCTTGTTAATGATCGATTGAAAACGACCTAACAAAGCCTCAACAGTCTCACCCGGCTTCTGTGAGAAATTTTCATACTCACGCCGGTAGTTCTGATAGAGCCTAGCCTTGACCTGAGTTGTCCCCTCATGGTGTGCCTGGAGGGTAGCCCAGATCTCTCGAGCAGTGGTGAGATGGCTAACACGCTCAAACTCACTAGGACCTAGACCAGAGAATAAAATGTTCAATGCTTTACTATTGTTTTGATGTTGGGCAATTATATCAGAAGGAGTACCCTCAGAAATAGGCACTATAGTGAAAGTCGGGTGAACACAAATATCCCAAATGTCCGAGCTCTGGCTCATAAGATAGGCTCGCATGTGAGTCTTCCAATAAGTGTAGCCAAAAGCTTCAAGGGACGAAATTTTACCAGAAGAAGTCATGATCACTACCTGGGTTTAGAACCGGTTAAGGGATGCGAAAACCCTAACCTTGCTCTGATACCACTTGTAGGACCGAAAGTAGCGACCAGAGGGGGGTGAATGGATACCTAAAAAATTCTTCTAAATAAAGACTTAATCCCAACACCCAACGCACCCCGACAAAAACAAACAATAATAGCAAAGAAAATTACATGAACTAAAATTGTCTAGCCTAAAAAATATGACCAGTGTCCTAATTAAAATGATATTCAAAAATAAAATAAACTAAACTAAATAAAATAACTGCATTGAATAAAAATGGGTACTAGAAATATTTAATGACGCAGACAAAATACCTAAATAAATCTATGATAATTCGAATTGCAGTCTAAAAAATACGATACTAATCAAATGAATAAAACATAGATCATTTAGAAATTAATTGAGAGATAAAGCTAAAATGTTTCATGTAAATCTAGAATAAAATATTACTGCGACTAAAAATATTTAATTTTTTTCTTTTTATATGAGCAGATTAAAAACACTTAAATATTAATATGCAAGTACTAATAAGATTCTAGCATATAAAAAGTTAATTACGAAATTACTAAATAGATTTGCAGCAGATTAAGACTAGATAAATATTGATTTAATTAACAGCTAAAAAATAGGAGATAAAAATAACTAACTTGTGCGTGATCTGCTGCTGGAGGAAAAACAAAACCGTGCGCGTTTCTTCCTGACGCAAGTCTCTGCCGCATCCCTTCTCTTCCTTGCGTGCGGAAGGAAAAGAAAACTAGATTGAACACGTCGGCGGGTACCACGTAAAGAAATCAGACGCTCCTAGTTGTTCTGCTCCGAACCGCGTGAAGACACAATTAACCAAGCCGCCTATGCGCATGCACCTGCGCAGCTGCTTTGCCGCCTAGAGGGCACCACGAGTGTGAACGCAGCCAATGCTGCCACATGCACTGAAACTCTGGCCGTGCAGGCTAGCTGGCCGCAGATGCGCAGCTAGCATTCACGCCAATGTGCCAAAAAACTGCATGCCGCACATGCTTCTGCCACATACGCAAGGGCCTCCACGGCAAACAGTTCCTCCGTCGTAGATGCTTGTTGTCTAGAGAAGAATCACGCCAGGGAGGAGATGGCTTTGGTGGCGGCGAAAAAAACAAAAATTGGACTGTAGATTTCACTACAAGAACACAGAAAATTTTCGTCGGCTATTTTATCTTCCGTCGGCATTTCGAAAAGCCGACGGAAGTTATTTAACTTCCGTCGGCCTAGAGGAGCCGACGGAAGTTAAGCTAACTTTCATCAGCTTTTTACAGTGGCCGACGGAAGATAGAGGTATTTTTCCCCGCCCGGTATAAATCCCCTAACTTCCGTCGGCCTGCATTAAAGCCGACGGAAGTTAAAATTATCTTCTGTCGGCTTTAATGCTAGCCGACGAAAGAAGTTTCCTGTTTTTTTTCCCAATCCCCCGTCCTCTTTTCCCCCCTTCTTTTAACCCTAGGTTTCTCCCCTTCTCTTCCCCGCCGCCTCCTCGCGCGACTACGCCCGCCGCCTTCCCGGCCTCCCGCCGCCTCCGGCCGCCCGCCGCGACGGCCGTCGCTGCCCTTCTTCAGCGCCGGCGCGAAGGCCTCCGCGCCGGCGTCGTCCTCCGCGCTGCCGGTGCAGCGGCGCCGGCTATGGATGCCACGATGCATCCTCGACCCAGGCGATGACGTCGTGCTCAACTGGAACCGCCTCTTCCTCGTCACTTGCATGGTCGGCCTCTTCGTAGACCCCATGTACTTTGACCTCGCCGCCATGCTCCGAGATTGTCTTGGAGATTTATAAAAATAAACATGCATATTGATGATGTCCTGTCTGGAAATTGATGAGGACATCACTTCACATGATACACACATGGAGCCTCCACCTACAATTCAGCTACAAGGACCAATCACACGCGCCCGTGCCCGCCGCTTGAACCATGAGGTTAATTCATTCCTTAGCAACTATGTTAATATTTGTTTGGATGAGATGTTACTGAATACTAGTGATATTTTGTTGCTTAGGAACATGGGAGATGGAATAGGAGAGTTGGAGTTGAAGACGGAGCCGCACGGATGATTTGAAGTCAAGAATTCGCTGGTTCGGACTACATCGACCACCATTCACTAAAATGGGCATAACTTCCTCATACGAAGTCCGATTGGCGCGTTCTTGGACTTTTTGGAAAGCTAAGGAGAAGACGGATCTTTTGCCGTTAGTTTCGTCTCATTTGATGTCTCGAGTCGACCTGTGTATTTAAAACAGTCCTACGTGACAGAACTGGGCCGTGTTGGCCCATAGTCCGAGTCTGTACATCTTCTAGCCCACAGCCCAAGTATGTACGCCTTCCACAGGCTGCCCACGCCCTATATATTCTCTCCAGCCGCCTCTAGGGTTAGGTTTTGCTTTGTTTGCATCTACACTTGTGTGTTTAGATCCCGCCTCTTGCACCGGACCGATTGGCTGCTGCATTGGCGTTTGTGAAACCTCACCTTAACTTCGTTTGTCTGTGATTTGGCATTCGATTTGTATCCTTCTTGTTCTTGCTTGTGTTCTTGGGTTCGCTTGCAGGAATTAGCCTTCGTGGCGAGGTCAATCGCGTCCTACGCGGTTGATAACCAACGAAGACAGTGGTGTAATGATTGCAAGGTTTTGATCCGCCGGACCGGAGCCTTGGATCGCCAACGTCGATATTCTCCACCAACCCAAGTTATCCTTTACCTAGCGGAAGATCGGGACCAATCCCCCATCAGTTGGTATCAGAGCTCAGATTTCCCGTTAGGTAATCTCGATCTGCTTTTGTTTTTACCTAGAGTCCAGAAAACCACACCAAAAAAAATCCCACCGAGAACCCCTTTGTGCCTTACGATTTTAATTTCAGTTTTAACCTTGTTGAGTTTGTGTTCTTGGTCGAGTCTTGTTCCTGGTTTAGTAATCCCTTTGTGTCGTTTGAGTAGTAGTTGTTCTTGTGTCTCAAAAATTCCCCACCGAAAAACCCCCCTTCCGCAACCCTATTTCGTTTTTCCACATCGACTCTTTGTGACCCCCCTTCAGTAAAACAGGCATAACTTTTCGCTCGTTTGGCAGAAAAATCTGAAATTTTTGAGCGTGTTCCTGACCCAATTTGGGTGGGTACCCTAACAGGGTTGCCCTGTTAGCCCTCACCAAAATCGCCAAAAAAATCAGGATGATAAAGAAAAATTGGTCAAAGTTTTTGCTCGCCGGTCAGCGAAATTGTTGAATTTTTGTGAGCCACATCCCACCTCAGTTGTAGGTGCCAATTTTTGTGGTTGCAGATCTTGTCATCCTTGTTCAAAAAAAATAGAGTGAAAAAAAAGAAGAGAGAAAAAAAATCAAAAAAAGAGAAGAAGTGGTAGTAACAGCATTACCGGCGGCAGTAACAGATTCGGCAGTAACAGCTTCTCAGCGGCAGTAACAGATTCTGCTTGTCCGATCTCTTGTCCGAACTCTTGTCCGGTCAGCGGTAGTAACAGAGTTATCAGCGGCAGTAACAGATTCTGCTTGTCCGATCTCTTGTCCGAACTCTTGTCCGATCCGCGGTAGTAACAGAATTATCAGCGGCAGTAACAGATTCCCTTGTCCGATCTCTTGTCCGATGTGCAGAGAGCTGATTTTGGCCTTTGTTGCTTCTATTTGAGTTTTGGGCACATAGTTTCCCTCTATTGCTTGAATTTTCACATTGAGAGCACTAAGGCCAGCAACTTTGACGAGTACTAGGGAATACTTAATGAACTTGGTTTAACTGTTATTATTATCGCTAATCCTTGCTACTCACTTTGCCTTCCAAGCTACACCTTTCTCTTGGTCAGGACAGGTTCATTTCTTGCAATTGTACACCACCCTCCACTTGGTTCATCACCTGTAGGCCGGTGACCTCACTGCGGCGTGGTAAGAACACTTGCAAGCGTGGGTAAGGCGATTGACGGATTGCTTCCACCACACACCCACCACCCCACCTAGCTGTTTACAAAAGGATTATTCTTTGTTGTTTTGTCTTTTCACTAACATGGCAGCACTTATTGTACAACGTGACTTGAGCACTCACATGGACCAGGACGACCAGTCACAACGGAACAATCTGTTTCAGACCTTCTTCGTCGTCAATGACCGTCGTGTGCGTGTCATCATCGACAGCGGTAGTTGCAACAATTTGGTGAGCCTCGACGTGGTAACTAAGCTTCAACTTCCCACTCGTGCACATCCACACCCTTACCACGTGCAATGGCTCAACGATAGCGGTAAGGTCATGGTAACACAAACTGCTCACATCGAATTTTCCATTGGTACATACTCTGGAGTTGCTGAATTTGATGTAGTACCAATGCAAGCATGTTCTCTATTACTTGGTAGACCTTGGGTATATGATACTGATGCTACACACCATGGTAGGAGCAATAAGTATACATTTATGAATAAAGGAAAGAAAGTTACATTGCTTCCTATGACTCCTGCTGAAATTGTAAAATTTGAACAAGAAAAACGTGCGAGGGACGCACAAAAGAGCAAACAACTTTATGAAAATCATCAAGCAGCTGAAACACTTTCGAGGCAACAAAAAGATAAAGTTGTTTCTCCTTCTTCATCACAAGCTATTAATCTGAAAGGACGTGTCATGCTTGCCACTAAAACTAACCTTGCAGTACGTAGTTTCTTGGTCTTGCAGGTTTCTACCGGCGTTTTGTGAAAGATTTCAGCACCATAGCCGGCCCTTTACCTGAGTTGACCAAGAAGGGAGTTACTTTTACTTGGGAGCCAGAACAAGAACAAGCTTTTGCCACACTCAAAGATCATCTTACACATGCACCTCTACTTCAGCTACCCGATATCAGTAAGCCTTTTGAGTTAGAATGTGATGCTAGTGATTTTGGAATAGGAGATGTGCTGCTACAAGGAGGTAAACCCGTGGCCTATTTTAGTGAAAAATTACATGGTCCACAGTTGAATTATTCTACCTATGATAAGGAATTATATGCCTTAGTGCGTGTGCTTGAAACTTGGCAACATTACCTTTTACCTAAGGAGTTTATTATTCATTCCGATCATGAAGCATTGAAGCATATACGTAGTCAAGCAAATCTGAATAAACGACATGCTAAATGGGTAGAATTTATTGAGACTTTTCCATATATCATTAAGCATAAGAAAGGGAAAGATAATGTGATTGCCGATGCTTTATCTAGACGTTATACATTGCTTTCTCAACTTGATTATAAGATCTTTGGTTTAGAAACATTGAAGAACATGTATGCTACTGATTTGGACTTCAAAGATGCTTTTGCAAATTGTACCGATGACCGTGCTTGGAACAAATAAGTGCTGAATAATGGATATCTTTTTCGTGCTAACAAGTTATGTGTGCCGGCTAGCTCTCTTCGCTTGTTGTTATTGCAGGAAGCACATGGTGGTGGTTTGATGGGTCATTTTGGATCAAAGAAAACCGAAGATGTGCTGTCCACACACTTCTATTGGCCTAGGATGAGACGCGATGTTGAGCGCTATGTGGCACGATGCACTACTTGCAATAAAGCTAAGTCCCGTCTAAACCCACATGGTCTTTATATGCCTCTGCCCGTTCCTAGTGTACCTTGGGAGGATATTTCTATGGATTTTGTGTTAGGATTACCTAGAACTAGGAGGGGGAGAGATAGTATTTTTGTGGTGGTAGATCGTTTCTCTAAAATGGCGCATTTTATACCTTGTCACAAGAGCGACGACGCTACAAATGTTGATAATTTGTTTTTCAGAGAGGTCGTACGCCTGCATGGAGTTCCCAATACCATCGTTTCAGATCGTGATGCTAAATTTTTAAGTCATTTTTGGAGGACGTTGTGGCATAAGTTGGGGACGAAGCTGCTGTTTCTACTACTTGTCACCCCCAAACGGATGGACAAACGGAGGTCGTCAACCGTACATTGTCCACCATGTTGAGGGCTGTTTTGAAGACCAACTTGAAGCTTTGGGAAGAGTGTCTATCTCATATTGAGTTTGCATATAATAGGTCAGTACACTCCACTACTAAGGTAAGTCCGTTTCAAGTGGTCTATGGCTTTAATCCGCGTGCTCCTATTGATTTGCTACCATTACCACCATCTGGAAACTTGAATTTTGATGCTACTACACGTGCTGAATTATTGCTTAAGATGCATGAAAATACTAAAGCAAACATAGAGAAAATGAATGAGAAATATCGTGCTTATGGTAGTAAGGGTAGTGTTGGGGGAAAATATCTCATCTTCAGGGTTATTGCCAAAGCAGCATGAAGACAGCTGACCAGTTCGAAGATTATCCGAAGTCCATCTTCGAAGGTGCATGGAACCTGATTCGAAGCCCGAAGGCAGGCATTGGTTCGAAGTATGTCTTCGAACCAAAGTCCTTCGAGATCTTTTCTGCCAGCTAAGATGGAAGACTTATCTTCTATCCTATTAGATTAGTCTTTTACCATTTTAGCCCTATTAAGGAAACCGAATAGTTTCCTTAATGTCGGTTGTAATAGAGGGGTAAATAGGTCTTTTCCTTAATGTTTAGGCCTATAAATACCCCCCATTTTACCCTGTAATGAGGACCGATTACAAGTGAATCAATATACACTTTCGAACTATTCTAAGTTATTATCCTTTCGGAGGCTTAGAACAGTTTGCCTCGCAAACACTTCGTTTGTTAGTTTCTTTTCTACAGAAACCTGTTAGCGTAATCTTTTACGCCAACAGTTGGCGCCGTCCGTGGGGAACCTAGTCCGAAAAACTTCGTTCTCTACCAACCTTTTGCATCATGCCTCCTAAGCGGAGCGCACCTCGCAATCCCACTCGGAGGTCCTCTCGGATCTCCGGAGAGATACCCTTCGACACAGTCGAAGTCGGAGGGTCTTCGACTATCCCTCCACCTCTAACTCCGCAAGGGGCTTTTATCCCTCGAGGATACGAAACCTCTCCACCAACCCCTTCTACACTCCGACCGCCCGGAGCCACTCTGCCACCCTCCATTCCGATTGGAACTGATCATACCAGTTCTCAAGACCCGGAAGGTCCTTCCGGAGGAGATGAAGATATCCTTCGAGATATGGCCACTCAAATGGCCAATCTTCAAGCCTGAGGTAGCGAGGTGGCGACAGGAGGCTGCGAACAGGCTTCGCCCTCAAGCCACCCCAGCTATCCCCGAAGTGCATGAAGACGATGATCTTGACTATCCCGAAGCCCCGGAGAACGCCTCTTACGACAATGAATCTCCGTTGCATCCCGAGCTTCAGAAGGTTCGCTTCGATCCGAGGTTCAAAGCTTCGAAGCTTAGCAAGTATGCCGGAGACGAAGATCCCAGTGAGTTTGCGCGTTCTTATGCCCTAGCAATTGAAGCTAGTGGCGGAGACAGAGAAACTATGGCGAAGTGCTTCCCGTTAGCCCTTCAAGGAGTGGCGTTGAGATGGTTCTGGTCTTTAAAACCAGGATCAATCACTTCATGGTCACAGTTGAAGAAGAAGTTCATAAGTAACTTTCAGGGCACCTTCGTGCCTCCCATGTCGACAGGAAGCCTTTTCCAAGTGAAACAGCTCCCCGGAGAAACATTGAGGCAGTACTTCAAGCGCTTCGCTCACACGAAGTCGCAAATTCGGGGGATGTCCATATCTTCGGTGGTTGATGCAGCTCGGGAAGGCGTCAGTCATAAAGGCCTTCTGGATAAATTGCATCGGAAGAGCATCACCACAGTATCACAGTTGATGTCGTACTTCGAGGAGTACTCGAAGTCGGAAGAAGGTTGGCTTCGGAGGACTACTGCTACTTCGACAGTGTTGACAGAAGTTAAAGCAGAGGTGAAGACTTCGGCTCAGCCGCAAGAACCAGTCTTCGAAGTGCAACATGATAGAAGAAGAGGGCAAAAGCACCCTCGTTCTGAGGTCTTAAACATTGCACCCCCGCAGAAGTTTGCACCAAGAGCTCCACAGTCTGCAGGGAACAAGTCCAGCGGCTGGAGGCCGCCAGGGAAAACGGCTGGCAAGGGCCAGACCCTTTTTTGCTGTATTCATGGAGAGAACCGAAGCCATGCAACTGACACCTGCAAGGCTATTCTTACCCTTCGGGGAGAATACTTGGAGAGAACTTCGGGTCGAGGTAGTACCGACCGAAGTCCAGCAGCAGCAGTGCGCTCGGAGCCGGTCCAGGCTGTGGCGCGGATAGAAAATCTTGATGCTGCAAGGCATCCTCCGGTGGCCAATGTTATGCCACCTCCGAAGCAAGAAGAAGGGCAAGATAGAGGGAAGAGAGTAGTTCTCCCTATCTCCGGAGGAGGTACCCTCGGAAGCATGTCCAAGAGACAGCGAAGAGAGTACGTTCGAGAAGTAGGCCACATTGGAACTTCGTCATCTGCAGCTGCAATGCCGGAGTGGTCTCATGTTCCAATATCTTTCTCTGCGGAGGATGCAGCTGGTATCAAGTTCCCGCATGCAGATCCATTGGTTATCACTGCTGATATTGCAGGAACAGAAGTCCGAAGGGTACTAATTGACGGAGGTAGCTCGGCAGATATCATATTTGTACAAGCCTTCGATCAGTTATGCATTTCCCGGAAGCATCTCCTTCCAGCGGCTCGTCCTCTGCAAGGCTTCGCAGGACCCCCGCTAGATGCACTTGGCCAGATAGGCCTGGAAGTAACCTTCGGAGAAGGTTTACTAGCCCGAACTGAAGAAGTTATCTTTGATGTGGTGGATGCCCCGTATGCTTATAATGTTATCTTTGGCCGAGGCATGTTGAATCAGTTCGGAGCTGTGGCGCATCACAATTACTTGTGCATGAAGATGCCCACACAATCAGGAGTTCTGACAGTCTTCGGAGATCAAGCCATAGCTCGGAGAGCAGAATATGGTCATGGTCCTCCTCTTGATCCGAGGCAAGTAAACAGTGTCCAAGAAAATGGAGAAATTTTTTCAGCCTCCTCCGAAGCTTCGAAGAAGTCGTTTCCAAGACCAAGTCCCGAAGGAGAGATTGCAACGAAGATCATTGTCAAAGATGGTAAAGAATACACTTTTCAGTTTGGTAAAGATTTACCTCCCGAAGTTGCAACTTCCTTGGAAAAGGTTGTAGGAGAAAATTTGGATGTCTTCGCCTGGTCTGACGAAGATATCACCGGAGTCGATCGGGATATTATTGAGCACAGCTTGCTTGTAAACCCGAAGGCCCGGCCTGTTCGACAAGGGCTCCGGAAGATGTCCGCAGAGAGAGCTGCTCTAGCTAAGGACGAAGTTGAAAAACTGTTGAAGGCTGGGATTATCAGAGAAGTGGCCCATACTGAATGGCTAGCCAACCCAGTCTTCGTCAGGAAGAAGTCTTCCGGAAAGTGGCGCATGTGCATTGATTTCACATCTTTGAATAAAGCGTGCCCACGTGACCCCTACCCCATGCCCCGAATTGATCAACTAGTTGACTCCACTGCAGGTTCGGAGTTACTAAGCTTCCTCGACGCGTATTCCGGATATCATCAAATATGGTTGAAGCGCGAAGATGAAATCAAGACGAGCTTTGTAACTCCTTCGGGAGTCTTCTGCTATGTAAGAATGCCCTTCGGCCTAAGAAATGCCGGGGCTACTTTTTCAAGATTAGTTGCTAAGGCTCTAGGTCATCAACTAGGTCGCAATGTGGAGGCCTATATGCATGATATTGTAATAAAGAGTGCTTTAAAGCACCAACATAGCCTAGACGTAGCAGAAACATTCAATAGCCTTCGGGCATGTGGGATCCGCCTTAACCCCGAAAAATGTATATTCGGAGCTAAGGCTGGAAAGTTGTTAGGGTACTTAGTTTCAAGCAGGGGAATTGAAGCTAGCCCTACTCAAATAACTGCGCTGCAGAAGATGGCTCCTCCGGAGAATTTAAAGCAAGTGCAAAAGCTGACTGGACGTCTGGCCGCACTTAGCAGGTTTTTATCAAGGTCTGCGGAGAGGAGCTTGCCAATATTTAAAGCTTTGAAAGGGTCCGAAGATTTTGCATGGACACCGGAGTGTCAGAAAAGCTTCGAAGATATTAAAGATTATCTCAGCAATCTTGCTACACTCACGGTGCCTATTGCGGACGAAACCCTACTCCTATATCTTGCAGCTACAGGTTCAGCTGTCAGCGCAGTCCTTGTCAGAGAAGCAGATATTAATGGGAAGTTGGTCCAAAATCCTGTCTATTTTGTATCCGAAGCATTGTCAGGAGCGAAGACAAGATACTCCGAACTTGAAAAGTTCGTTTATGCTCTGATAATGGCTTCGAGGAAGCTAAGACATTATTTTTTGGCCCATAATGTAATTGTACCAACTTCGTATCCTTTAGGAGATATGCTCCGAAGCAAAGATTCCACTGGAAGGATTGGAAAGTGGGCAGTAGAGCTAGCACCCTTCGGCATATCTTTCCTGGCAAGGACAGCTATCAAATCTCAAGTTCTAGCAGACTTCGTAGCAGAGTGGACTCCACCTGCGAAGTTGACTCCGGAGAAATCAGATGACGGAGTTTGGACTATTTACTCCGATGGGGCTTTTCAAGCATCCGGAGCAGGCATTGGGGCAGTATTAATTTCACCGTCAGGGCAAAGAGCAATGTACTCCGCAAGACTCAACTTTAAGTCTACCAATAATATAGCGGAGTACGAAGGAATATTATTGGGACTTCGGAAAGCACGTGCTCTAGGGGCTACAAGAATAATTATAAAGACAGATTCTCAGATAGTAGCAGGGCACGTAGACAAAAGTTTTCAGGTCCGACATCCACAGCTTGCAAAGTATTTGGAAGAAATTCGCAAGATCGAAGCACATTTCAAGGGTATTTCCATTCGGAGTATACCAAGAGCTGAAAACGTGCAAGCGGACATTTTAGCGAAGGCTGCTGCCGGAGCTGTGGATGTGCCTGACGAAGCTTTCTATGAGGAGCTCAATATACCTTCGGTGCCACAAGTTGCTTCTGCAGAGATTCTCTGCATTCCTAGTGCAGATTGGAAGGATTCAATCATAGAACTCTTGCAAGGAGGAACAAATTTGCCCGAAGAGCCCCAATTGTCAAGATTAAAGCTCAGAGCAAGAAACTATCAGCTAATCAACGGTATATTATACAAGGCCGGAGTATGTTCCCCTCTACTCCGATGTATATCTCAAGCCGAAGGCCAAGAAATTCTTCGAGAAATTCACGAAGGCCTTTGTGGAAGCCATTTAGCCCCTAGAGCTCTGGCAGGAAAAACACTTCGCCAGGGGCTTTATTGGCCCACAATAACAGCTGATGCGGAGAGCTTAGTCCGCACTTGCCAAGGATGCCAGTGGATGGGTCGACGGAGTCATCGCCCACCAACAGCTCTTCAAGTCATTGCTCCGGTATGGCCTATGGCCAGATGGGGTATGGATCTAATTGGTCCCTTTCCGTTAGCAAAGGGAAATCTAAAGTTCGCAGTGGTAGCTATCGAATATTTCTCTAAGTGGGTGGAAGCAGAGCCCTTAACAGCTATCACTTCGAATAATGTACAGAAATTCTTCTGGAAAAACATTATTTGCCGGTTCGGAGTGCCTAGATATCTCACAGTTGATAATGGAACACAGTTCGACGCAGAACCCTTCAGGAAGTTTTGCGAAGACCTAGGCATTCAACTATGTTTTGCTGCAGTGAGACATCCTCAGTCGAATGGAGCAGTTGAGCGAGCCAATGGAAATATCTTATCAGGGCTAAATCGAAGAATAGTAGGATTATCAAAGGGACTGTGGACCGAAGAGCTTCCGAAGATTCTGTGGTCCATTCGGACTACGCAAACAAGGTCCACAGGTTTTACTCCGTTCAGACTACTATTCGGAGATGAAGCTATGACTCCAACGGAGCTCAAAGGAGGATCACTTCGCAGCACCGAACCAGACATCGAAGAAGAAAGACAAGCTTCGTTAGATTTGTCAGAAGAAACAAGGCTTCGAGCTGTAGCCAATTTATCAAAGTATCATCAGCAGACGAAGACTTGGTATGACCCGAAGGTTAAGCTCAGCGAGTTAAGACCGGGTCATCTTGTTCTACGAAGCATTATAGCACCAGGGAAGTTAGGCAATAAATGGGAAGGTCCATATCTAATCGTCCGCTCGGGGCGCCCTGGTTCATTTAAATTAGCTAATTTACAAGGTGAAGAGTTAGCACATACTTGGCATGCGGAGCACCTAAAGCGATACTTCGCATAAGGGCTCCTTGTAATTCGCTTGTAATCACCTCTAAATTAATAAAGCATACACCCTGTGGCTTGCCTTCCCCTTGACGCTCCTAGTCTCCCGAGCGGACGCGCTGGGACGGAAGTCGTTCGAGAGGGAAGCGTTATCAAGCAGGGCTGTATTTCCGGACTTCGAACCCTTAAAGTCGAAGCCTCCGGTGTGGTGGCTGAAATCCATCCGGAGCCCAAGCTGATACCTTGTAGGCATCCGTAAAAGAGTCAATACCACATTCTACGGAGTCCAAGCTTCGGCTGGTAGACTTCCGTAAAAAGAGCCGAAGGTGGCCAAAATCTGCGGAGTCCAAGCTGCAGCTTGTCAGACTTCCGTAAAAAGAGCCGAAGGTGGCCAAATTCTGCGAAGTCCAAGCTCCGGCTGGTAGACTTCTGCAAAAAAGAGTCGAAGGTGGCCAAATTCTGCGAAGTCCAAGCTCCGGCTGGTAGACTTCTGCAAAAAAGAGCCCAAGTGGCCAAATTCTGCGAAGTCCAAGCTCCGCTGGTAGACTTCTGCAAAAAATAGCCGAAGGTGGCTACAATTTCTGCGAAATCCAAGCTCCGGCTGGTAGATTTCTGCAAAAAAAAACAGCCGAAAGTGGCTAAAGGAAAACAGCATTTAAGCCATGAGCTTCGAATGTCTGTTCATATGCGTCCAAAGTGGCAAATTTCTTAAGACACTAAAGTGTCCTCGAAGTTATCTTAATTGATTTCTTTCGTAAAGCAAACAAAGGTACCAAGTTACCATTCTTTTGACTACAAATAGTCGAAGATATTTCATAAGGTTTCAAAAGATCTTTAAAATGACAGAGGGGCTCCGAACCCCCAAAAAATTGTACTCCGAAGTTTTTTCTTTGCGCATAACCATCTTCGAATACAATTCGAAGTTGCTTATCCCCAAAGAGGGGCTAGTAAATATGGAGACAATTTTAAATCGGCATTCATTATCAAAACAAATATATTTACAAATTACATTATGAAAAATTGGTATCTATACCAAGAAGGAATCGGAGACCTCTTCGGTCCCGAGAGCTAGGGGTGGAACGACTAGTTCCAACATCGGAAGTTCTAAGAACTTTACGTTTAACTCTTTTTCTCCCCTTCGAAGCTCTAAAATCCTTCTGTTCTTGTTGAAGTTCGGCCCAAGTTCGAAGCCGCTCAGGGCTTCTCTCCCAGCTTCTAAGATCTTCAGATTTTTTATTTTGGGCTTCACCTTCGTCTTCGGACCAATTAGTGTCTTCAGAAGACGAGGTGTTTGCGTCGCTCTCTTTATCTTCCTCTTTAATATAAGACAATACGTCTTTGATTACTTCGGGCGCAATAACGCCGGAGTCATCTCGAGGGATAAGGAATCGAGGACGTTTATAACTCTTGAGAAGTTCGAAGGTGTTCCACAATGAGCGAAGTTCGCTGTTAAGCTCTAACACTTCGATATCTTCGATAAGAGGCAAAGCCTAAAAATATAACAAACAAGATTTTCATTGATAAATGATTACAAGCACAAAGCTTTACACGGTTAAAAATCCTAAAACATTCCTAAACCTGTGGGTTTGAAGGAGGTTGGCTGCTCGAAGCTTGGCTTCGAACATGCTTCTGGCGTTGGCCTTCATCAATCCAAGCCTTGATCGCAGATCGACCTTCGGCTCTCCACGAAGTTTGGAAGGCCCGCCAAGCAGCAGCTACGCCTTCGGAAGGTTTGAGAAGTCGGTCGTCGTCGAAGGTGATTGGACCTCTTCCTGCGTCCGGAGTTATTGATCGGCCCAAATCCTCGTAATAGCGAAGCAGACCAACAGCAGACACATGTCCGGAGAGTTCTCCGTATCTAATGCCCGCCGTCTTCATCTGCTTCGCCACCCCTTGGATCCTTTTCAACCGGCGCAGAAGGCTGATGTTATCATCAGAAGGGAGAATTCCAGTAGTACCGAAGTACTCCAGGACTTCTAACAACTGATTCATAATCTCCGCAGCCACCTTCTCAGACTTCAACTTATCTTCATTCAGCGCATCCTTTGCCGAAGTAACTTCGTCCAAAACCCCAGAAAGCCTAGCATTCTCAGTGGTCAAAGTATTTTTCTGTGTCAACAATTGGCTAGCTTCCTCTTCAAGCCGGACGAGCCTAGACCCTGCAGTAGCATGCTCCGTCCGTAGTTTGTCAACTTCTGCTCGAAGCACAATCCTTTCCGCTTCGAGCTCTTTCTTTACAACCTCCAAGCTTTGCCTGGCCCTTCGCTCTGTTAATATTATATTGTCCATTTGAGTCACTCGACTTTCAGAGATGTTAAAATTCCTTCGAAGAGTGCTATTTTCTTCCCGAAGCCGAGCGATTTCTTCGTCATTGCATAGACTTGCAGCTCGGGCCAAGACAGTTTGCTGCCAAAGTAAAAATCAAAGTAAATATTCATTCGAAGATAAATTCTATAATAATTTGCAGTTGTTTCATACCTGATAAGCTGTACGTTCAATAATGGCATTAAGCTCCGTCCTGTCAGCCTTGCGCAGGATGGACACTAATTCAGTCTCCCCTATCTCACGACTAGCTCGATCCAAAGGTTCGAGCAAAGTCCGAAGACCAGTTGTTTGCCCTAAGAAAGGAGCCAGCAAGGGGAGCATGCTTATTGCCTCTTGGTCATCTTCGTTCAATGAAGGACCGGAGCTTTGGCCTGCGGACTTCGGAGCCACTGGAGTTCGAACCTCCCTGGAAGATTGGCTCTCGTCTGTTGAGTCAGACGGAGTTGATTCGGAGCTTATAGCAGGCAGGGGCTCTATTTGTCTTTTGCCTCTTCCAGGCCCCTTTTGAGTAACTCTTGGGGCTGGCTCCGAAGTCGTCGAAGGTTCAGGAATTATTTCCTCTTGGCGGACTTCTTCCATAGGAGTGGGTTCTGCAAAACAATCAAAAGTATTATACATAGTATAAAAATTCAAATAAATACAAAAGTTGTTCGAATTCTACCTTCGGCAGTCCGTGGAGGAGTTGTTGTCGGACTGATTGGTGGATCGAAAGCTAATTCTTCATCTGAATCAGCCGTTGAGTCATGGACTACAGGAGCATCGTCCTGGGTAGTCCTCGCTGCTTCTTCGGGAATCGAAGCCATAGTGACTTCAACCCCACTTTCATCCACAGGAACTTCGTCCTGAGCTACATCTTCTTGAACTACCGAAGTCCTTGGTTGATCAACATTTTCTCCGGACTCCGGTACGTTCACAAGCACTCCGGTTTGTGCGGCCTTTTGAGTTTCATTCTCTTCCAATAGGCGCACAAGTAACCTTTCCACTTCTTCTTGGGAATCGGAGACCGAAGCCCTGGAGCTCGAAGGTATAGGATCTAAAGGTGCGAGGTTCTTCGGCTTCCGAGCCACCCTCTTCACCGGAGTCTTTGCTGAACCCGAAGCTCCGGCTTCGGCTACTCTTTTCTTGGGGCCTTTCTCCTGAGGCACCCAGTCCGTCAGAGGGGGTGGAGTTAACTCCAGCATTCCCCATACTCTGTTAAAACGCTCCCAACTTCCGACTAATTTGATTCGCCATTCTTTTTCTGACGGAGTTGGAGCACCCAAAATCTTCTCCGAAGCCCTTACAATTTGCTCTGAAGTAACAGGGGCTGAAGATTCTGCAAAATAAATAATTCAAGTCAGTTTTTCTTCGAAGTAAATATGTTTAATGCATGTTGTTTTCGAAGTTACCTGTAGGACTTGAAGTCAAGTTAATTCTCCGAAGACCACCTTCGGAATCATCTTCGAAGATAATAGGCCAGTCAGCCATCAACGGAGGAATTTGAAGACCAATGAACTCTTCGGCCAAATCCCGCATACTGAGCCTTCGGCTAACTTTTTCAAGCAAGTTCAGACGGGCTTCAAATTGGCCTTCGTCAGGATGCACCAAAGCTTCTTTTCGGAACTGGATTTCTTTAAGAGGTCCAGCCAGAGGATTGCTTGCCCCGACTTCGGCATAGAACCATTTCAGCACCCAATCAGTATACCATCTAGCATTGATGGCTTTAGCAGGGAATCGCAGAGCGTATTCATCTCGAAGCCTAAAATTGATGCTTCCGAAGGCAATCACTACTTTTTCACCTCCGGAGCCTACGAAGGTCTTCGGCTGACAAGTTGCTCTATGCAATGCTGCGAAGATTTCAGCCCTCCCCTCACAACCTTCGGCTCTTAAAGCCCACTCGAAGATAGCTAATCTAGCTACAGCATTCGGAGACAGCTGGGGGAGGGTTACATGAAATAAGTCAAGGACTTCAGCCAAGAAATCTACAGCAGGGAGGCCCAAGCCTGCTTCGAAAAAAGCTTCGAACACTACGACTTCTCCGGGTCTTGGTGATGGGATTGCTTCTTTCCCTGGTTTTCGAATCATAACTCCCGCACCTATATTTCCTCCTACTGCCATTGCCAGGGACTCTCTTTTGCAGGTTGAATGTCCTAATTCAAAGGATTGGTCCAGATATTTGGTCGATGGAGGGCACAGACCTTGATCATCGGCGATTTGGGGATTTTTTCCCTTTGCCGCCATTGAAGTTGTCGCCTGCATCAAGGGCGTTGCCGCCACTGTTGCCGCTGCCGCTGCCGCAGCCGCTTGCTGACGAGCCAAGGTCGAAGGAGGTGCAGAGCCTTTGGTCTTCGCCATCGCAATCGCTGGATCGATCCGAGAGAGTGGGGATTAGGACTCAAGAACTCGAAAGCTAGGGGTCAAGAACTCAAGAACTCAAAAGGCTTTTTGACTGGGAGCAAGCAGTGAAAAGGTAATCGAGTAAGTTCTGGAGTTCTTTATTTATAGCCTAAACTTTCCGTTTGTTACCGTTTGGGCTCTGCCTTTTCGCATTCCCGCCTGTTATTTTCCTCCGAAAATAACGCTTCGTATAACTCCGTTAGAAACAGAAACTAACGGCTATATTTTCTAAGTCCAAAAAGACTTTCGAACTTCTTGAATCAGTTCTAAGGTAGTTCGAAAAGTAATTATCTTATGACTGATTCGAAGTTCATATCTTCATGTATTTCGAAGATAAAACAAAAATCAATAACCCCTATGATTGGTTATCTTTTCTTTCCGTATACTGCTCTCCTAACGTTACAGGTCGAACGGAGAAGCGTATTCGAGGGGCTACTGTTGGGGGAAAATATCTCATCTTCAGGGTTATTGCCAAAGCAGCATGAAGACAGCTGACCAGTTCGAAGATTATCCGAAGTCCATCTTCGAAGGTGCATGGAACCTGATTCGAAGCCCGAAGGCAGGCATTGGTTCGAAGTATGTCTTCGAACCAAAGTCCTTCGAGATCTTTTCTACCAGCTAAGATGGAAGACTTATCTTCTATCCTATTAGATTAGTCTTTTACCATTTTAGCCCTATTAAGGAAACCGAATAGTTTCCTTAATGTCGGTTGTAATAGAGGGGTAAATAGGTCTTTTCCTTAATGTTTAGGCCTATAAATACCCCCCATTTTACCCTGTAATGAGGACCGATTACAAGTGAATCAATATACACTTTCGAACTATTCTAAGTTATTATCCTTTCGGAGGCTTAGAACAGTTTGCCTCGCAAACACTTCGTTTGTTAGTTTCTTTTCTACAGAAACCTGTTAGCGTAATCTTTTACGCCAACAGGTAGAAAAGAGATAACATTTGAACCGGGTGATCTTGTTTGGTTGCACTTGCGCAAGGATTGTTTTCCTGATTTAAGAAAGTCTAAATTGATGCCACGTGCTGATGGTCCTTTCCGTGTGCTTGAGAAGATAAATGACAATGCATATAAGCTTGAGTTGCCTGCAGCTTTTGGGGTTAGTCCCACATTTAACATTTCAGATTTAAAGCCCTATTTGGGAGATGATGATGAGCTTGAGTCGAGGACGACTCCAATTCAAGAGGGGGAGGATGATGAGGACATCACTTCACATGATACACACATGGAGCCTCCACCTACAATTCAGCTACAAGGACCAATCACACGCGCCCGTGCCCGCCGCTTGAACCATGAGGTTAATTCTTTCCTTAGCAACTATGTTAATATTTGTTTGGATGAGATGCTACTGAATACTAGTGATATTTTGTTGCTTAGGAACATGGGAGATGGAATAGGAGAGTTGGAGTTGAAGACGGAGCCGCACGGATGATTTGAAGTCAAGAATTCGCTGGTTCGGACTACATCGACCACCATTCACCAAAATGGGCATAACTTCCCCATACGAAGTCCGATTGGCGCGTTCTTGGACTTTTTGGAAAGCTAAGGAGAAGACGGATCTTATGCCGTTTGTTTCGTCTCATTTGGAGTCTCGAGTCGATCTGTGTGATTAAAACAGTCCTGCGTGACAGAACTGGGCCGTGTTGGCCCATAATCTGAGTCTGTACATCTTCTAGCCCACAGCCCAAGTCTGTTCACCTTCCACAGGCTGCCCACGTCCTATATATTCACTCCAGCCTCCTTTAGGGTTAGGTTTTGCTTTGTTTGCATCTACACTTGTGTGTTTAGATCCCGCCTCTTGCACCGGACCGATTGGCTGCTGCATTGGCGTTTGTGAAACCTCACCTTATCTTCGTTTGTCTGTGATTTGGCATTCGATTTGTATCCTTCCTGTTCTTGCTTGTGTTCTTGGGTTCGCTTGCAGGAATTAGCCTTCGTGGCGAGGTCAATCGCGTCCTGCGCGGTTGATAACCAACGGAGACAGTGGTGTAACGATTGCAAGGTTTTGATCCGCCGGACCAGAGCCTTGGATCGCCAACGTCGAGATTCTCCACCAACCCAAGTTATCCTTTACCTAGCGGAAGATCGGGACCAGTCCCCCATCAGAAATGATTTGGTCTTCCTGCATCATGATTAATTTTAGGCCTCTTAGATTTTCATGTGAATATATGCGTGCCCTACATGCAGGTGATTATCTGGTTTATCATACCAGCAGTGAGCAACTGCTCTGCCAATCACACCAACAACACACTCTCAATGATCGTGCTGATCCAGTACATCCCCAATCACGCAGCAACATCGATCAGCAGTGCCTGCTTCCAGAGGCCAAGTACCCCTACGACTTGTTCGCTGATGCTCTGCAGCTGGATCTTGATGGGGTGCAATTCTGGGACAAGTATCTCTACTGCCTCTGGTGGGGGTTTCGAAACCTTAGGTACTACTACTGCACATCTGTCTGGATTATATTTTCACTTGTGGTTTTTGTTGTTGCTGATGATGAGATAGATGTTGATGTTGCATACATAGATTGGTTGGTTCATGTTGATGATACATTGACGTTTTTTTCCTGCAAAAAAGTTCCTATGGACAAAAATTGCAGAACACCACCTATAGGGGGGAAACCATATTCTGCATACTGATATGTATCATTGGCCTTGTCTTCTTCTCACACCTCATTGGAATCATGTGAACTATCTTTAGTCTGATTAATCATGTGTACTTGTTGTAATGTAATTTTTCTTGTCAAGGAAAACAAAGCATCCCAGTGGAAAGAAACATCATGTGCTGCAAAGAAACACCAAGGAAGCTAGCATGCAACCGAAGTAAATTCCTCTTTTGCAAATTTTCTTTTTTTTTTGATTTTTTAGTTAACTTCCGTCGGCCAATATTAGCCGACGGAAGTTATTGGCCTGTCGACAGGAAAAGGAAAAACAAAAAAAAAGTAATTTTCGTCGGCTAGGATTTGGCCGACGGAATTTACCGATTTCCTGGTAACTTCCGTCGGTTAGGTTTGGCCGACGGAAGTTAGCTAACTTCCGTCTACACGCTTCCGTCGGCCAAATGCCGACGGAAGTTCCCTGGATTGTTGTAGTGTTTATAGGCGACCCACTAATACATGAAAAGACTAATTTACCCCTAGGGTAAATTACACTAACTCTAAAATAAATTTGAAATTACTAAAATACCCTTAAAAAACAACTTACTCGAATACTGAATTATCTGGAATAAAATACTAAATATTAATATCCTAAAACAAAATAATTATCGGTTGTTAGTTTTGCGCCGAAACTGACAAAGCGTCCACCGTCTTCGCACCGGGTACCCAGATTGAGCCGACTCGATCCCGCAGCTTCCTCAGCCCAGCAATCGCTCGCCGCCCGTGTACCTTAGTCAAACCCAGTCACCAGACCAGTGGATCCTCTACCGCTCCTAGCCCATGTACTTGGATTGGACCAGCCCGACTCCGTGGCTCCTCTGTCCAGCTATCACTCGCTGCCTGTGTACCTGAGTCACACGCGCCTCAGACACGGCAGGTCTTCATGTCTCTTATTTGACATCCATTGACAATCACTCATCACATCTAGAGCATAAGACCCATGTTCTTCAATATGGTTTCTCACCTGCTCGACCCTTGATCACCCATCGCGTATAATTGGTTAGCATCTCCACCCTGCACACATGAGACAAGCAAAAACATGAAACGCAATGCACACTGATCCTCTCGGCATCCACTCTCCATAACCACACATCGATCCCATCGATGTATGCACACCACCACTCACTCATCTCACCAGATCGACACTCAATCTTGTCAATCAATCATACAGACAAAAACCACAGTGTGACCTCACTTGGTTTCACAATCTCCCCCTTGGTTAGTGCATTGACAACCCCAAACAGAAACTTGATGAAAGTTTCAAGTTAAGTGCACAAGTGACAAAAAAACTCAAAAAAGAGCCAATGTCACTTGGTAGCAAAAACTCATGCAAAGCATTTCTCCCTGTATTTGGCAAAAGAATCAATACATCATGAAAGCCATTACTCCCGCTTAACCAAGCAATCATCCAAAAGCCTATAAAAGCCTCCAAAAGCATCATGTAAACCATTTCTCCCCCTTTGGCAATGCAAGCATCAAGATGATAAAAAGATGCAAAGACGGGTGTGAGGGTAGAGTATAAATGCATGCTTCTAAAACATGAGCAATTCCAATTACAGTACAAATAAGCATTTGCTTTGAATATTGTCTAAAAGTACTATATGAAACACTGAGATGAATACTATCTAAACAAAAGTATGAACAAGCATTTTCAAATTTTAGCAAATAAAAGCATCACTACTCAGACTAGCATCCCAGACATGGCAAGGCATGAGATGCAAAAGCTAATCAAATACTAGCCAGATAAGCATATCCCACTAAAAGAAGCTTCAGCAAACTTGATATGCAATTGATTCAAGCTTTTGATTTTTTATTTTTCATTGTAGTGCCAGGGGTTATTTGCAAGTCAACCTTATGCTAATCGACCATGCTAAGCCTAGGTTGAAACCATCATAAGCTTAAAGAAATGGTCTCGGCATACACTTCAATATCACAGTTCATACCAAAGTGCTATGGTAAGCAGTCCAAAACAAAGTAGTGCCACAAAGCAAACCCACCTCGATCTTTTCAATTTCAGCACAAAATAGCATGAATATCATTCATTTTCATTTTCATTCATTTTTAATTTTTTAATTTTTAGCACAATATTTTTAAGATGATCAAGTTGCTTATTAGCATCCAAGTGAAAAGAACCTAGCTATCAGGTATGCAACAGATAGAAAAAGCATTCAACCTATTCATGCTAGTTTCTATACTAAGCCGTGATCATTTTCAAATTTTCACAAACAAAAGTCATGCTCATGAAAAATATCAGATATAAACAAGCCAAGTGAAATCAACAGTATTAAAGACAATACTTGAAAGGCATAACAAAGCATGTACTTGTAAAAGCAATTAATCATATAACAGAAGCCCATGCAATGCTACACAACTCCGCCTCAAAACATGCTAGAAGATTTCGAATGCTCAGTGTTGGGGTGAGTGAAAAACTGTTTAGGAATCCAGCATTGTAAAACTCGAGAACCAGGTAAAGCAGTAGACTGATCATGCACCGGGTATGAGTCATGATAAAAAGTGTGTGATCTACCTCCAAAATGCAAGGCTAGAAAACGATGAGGTCTCCTAAACTATCGGGAATCAAAGCCTCTTACACGCAGTCTAGCACCATATGACGCATGGTGTACACCACGACGGGAAAAATCTCTCATGGGACCATGGGGAGCCTCAAAATCAGAATAAGAGTGAAAAGCAGACTCATGCATACCTGAAGATGGGTAATGCATGTCCTGAAAGCTCATCGCAAAAGAACGTCGTGTATCCTTGATACGATGAAAGTAAAACCCAACCAAATGACCCACCTAATGACAATAGGAGCAGTGATACACTATCTTGGGTGTGTGAAGATAGGTCTTAGGCGCAAATCTCATAATCTTCATGGGTTTTTGCTGAAGAGGTTCATTTGGTGGATGAAGGTCTTTCTTAATAGGTTGAGTAGGATTCTCGGCTTTTTGTGTGGTGTCTATCTGGGCTCTTTCTTTCTCAAGGGTAGTGGGTGGAGTGAACACTGTTTCGCTCGGAGTGTTTGGAGTGGTTCTCTCATAGCCCAACCCTAAAGCTAACCCTGCTCTGTCAGCACACATTTTTATTTTAGCCAAAAGCAAATCCATCCTACGCTTCCCTTCAGTGCATTTTTTAATCACGGAGATAAGATAATCATTTTCACATTTTAATTTTTCAACTTGCTCTCTACGAAAGCTGAGTTGGTCCTTAAGGGTGATGTAGGTGGGACATGCTGGCTGCATATCCTTAGAACACTCAGCACTCTCCAATTTAGCCTTAAGTTCATCAACATGCCTATCTCCCAAATTAATACTCTCAACAAGTAAAGGACATTTCATGCATTTGTTGATGACAATAGGACTAGAGTCCACCTCCAAAAGCTACTTTTTAGTTATTTCAAGTTTTTCAACAGTTTGAGCATATGTAAAACGCAGCTGAGAAAGTTCATTCATAACAATTAGACAAGAATCACATTTAGCATCATCAGACCTAGATTTTAAGATTGCAAGTTCAGTAGATAAAGATTCAAGTCTGAGTTTTAGTTCTTCTCATTCTTTAACAGCAAGTTTAAGTAATCTATCCTGAGAACAGACAGCATCATGTAATTCATCATTCTGAACAAGAAGCTGGTCATGGGATTGATATACCTCAGATGTGTCGAGCTCGTCGCTGCTGTGGATGTTGTCGGCCATGAAGCAAATGTCGGTGAAGTTCATTTTCTTCTTCTCCTTCTTTTCTTCTTTCTTGGATGGTTCTTCTTTATCAGACCTTGGCTCCTCACTTGATGTACTGTTGATGTCACTGAGGGTGGCCACAAATGCTCTAGCTACTCTCTTAGCCACTTTGTCGCGCTTCCCCTTAAAGACGGGTTTATTGTTCCACTTCTGGTACTTGTACTTATTTTCATTTTTCATTTTTAGTTTAGGGCAATTCACTTTTATGTGAGAAGTATCTCCACATTCAAAACAACCCCGAGACCATCCTTTCCTCTGATCTCGTCTTTCATTATAGAAGCGTGTGAACTTCTTGACAATGAGAGTTAGCTCCTCATCATCTAGAGTGTCCACCTGTTCTTTTGTGATAGAGACTAGAGAGGACAAGTCAAAACCACCAGAATAAGCACAAACTCTGGAACCACCAGAAAGACTCCCTCCAGATGAGTTGCCACTACTAGGACTGGAAACTAAAGCAATAGAAGGCAACAAAGAGTTTCCCAATCCTGGACGAGACGCCTTGGCAATCTCAGTGGATTTAAGCTTACTAAAGAATTAGTCGCAAGTTAGAGTGTCAAAGCTTGCTGACTCTTCAATACTAGAGATCTTCACCTCCCATATGCTACGATCAAGAGCATAGAGAAGTTTGATAGCTCTATCATGATCAGAGAAAGCCAAAGTGCCAGTGGAGCGCAAATTACTCACAATTGCATCGAAACGTGCAAACATAGCATCTACAGATTCGCCAGGGCCTTGCACAAACATTTGATATTCTTTATTATATGTGCTTTGACTCCTAGCCTTAATCTGAGAAGTTCCCTCATGAAAGGTTTTCAGTGTAGTCCAAATTTTTCGTGCAGTTCGTTGGTGCTGGACCCTTTCAAACTCATTGCGACTCAGACTGATGAACAATATGTTTCTTGCTTTGCTATTACACTCGTACTGTAACTTCTTAGTCTCTGAAGTGCGAGTTTTAGGAATCACATATTAGGAATCAACAATGTCCCAAATTGCACTTCCTTGGCTTAGTAGATAAGCCTCCGTGCACACCTTCCAATAAGCAAAGTCTCGACCATCAAACACCACAATCTTCGTGTTTTTGTCCATGACGCCACAAGGATCACAAACCGGTTAAGGTCAACTTGTGATCTAACTGACTCTGATACCAATTGTGGGATTGGAATGACGATTAGAGGGGCTGAATAGGCGCCGCAACAAATTCTTGCGAATATGATGACATTTTCAAATCACCCAACGCACCTCTAAATGAACAAGCGGAAGCAGATGTAGTAAAGACTCTGATAAAAATAGATGCTATCACCCTCCTATATGATATTATGTAAAATGATAGATTAAGGATCACCAGCACTGAATTTGCACACACAAAGACTGCACTTTAAAAATAGCTCTGAAACTTTTTCTGTTCTATACAAAAGACTTACATAAAAAAACAATTTCAGAATAGGCTTGGTGGAACATGTGCTACGTAGTACATGTAGTTGTTAATGGCGAAAAGCATCACTGCATACGGCAGCACATGATCGGTAAGCTGGGAAAGAAAAAGAAGGGAGAAAAATATTTGTAGATTCCACTTTAGGCCTTCAAGATTTTCAGCAAATGACCACCTTCCAGAATTTTTATAGCATATAGATGAGCCAAACACTATATGTAGATATGTTCAGAACCTTTTGCAAAATTCAAACATGGAACCCCTGTAACGTGGACAATAAGAGTTATGTAGAACTCAGGTCCAAAAACAGAACCAAAATAGATCAAAAATTGACTCAAAGATTCAATCCAGACTGAAAACAGAAAACTTGGCAGAAATCAACAATTTTCAGAACATTTTAGGCACTTTGTTGGACAAGAAAATATATACAGCAATAGTCAAAACCTTTTGCAAATTTCAAACATGGAACCCTTGAAACTTGTACAACAAGAGTTATGTAGAACTTAGGTCCAAACACAGAACCAAAATAGATCAAAAATCGACTCAAAAATTTAATCCAGACTAAAAACAGAACTTGGCAGAAATCAGCAGTTTTCAGAACATTTTAGCCACATTGTTGGACAAGAAAATATATGCAGCATCGGTCAAAACCTTTTTAAAATTTCAAACATGGAACCCTTGAAACTTGGATAAAAAAAGTTATATAGAACTCAAGTCCATGAATAGTACTAAAACAGATCAAAACTCGCCTCAAAAATTGAATCAGCAGAACTCAATCAGCAGAAATCAGAAGTTTCCAAAACTGTTTATGCACGTTGTTGGACAGAAAAATAGATGCAAAAGTGGTCACAAAATATTGCAAACTTCAAAAATGGAACCCTCAAAACTTGTACACCAAATGTTGTGAAGAACTCAGGTCTAAAAACAACATCAAAACAGTTCAAAACTCAGCTCCAAAAGTGAATTTGAAAAGGATGAACAGTACCTACGCTGGAAGTTCTTGGATGCTGTTTTTGCTTGATCCCAATGAAATTGTGGTTGATAGTCCCCAAAATGTTCAACTGAAAGATTCTAATGACAGCCACGAAAGTCCCACCAACCCTAAACCTTTGAGTCCTTTATATAGGCAAGCCCACAAAGGAAAATCCCAAAATACCCCTAGGATTTAATTACAAATTAATAGTTAAAACTAATTAAACCTGAAATACCCTTCGGTATTTTTCAGAATTAAAATCCAGAAAAATACACAAAGAATATACCTAATTTATTACAACGCTTAAACCTATACTTTTAATAAATCTTCAGAATTTTGACAATTCCGAAAAATACTAAAAGTTTACACTTAATCTAAATTACTAAACAAAATAAACTACTAATTATTGGAATTTAAAAATATTTAGAGATGAGACTTTTTTAGCAAAAACCGACAAAGCCTCCGCGATCACCGACATGTGATGCCAATTCGTGAACTCGACTACCAGCAAGTCTCTCCCACTCTCGATCTCCTCTAGCCGCCTGATCACTTGCACTAGCCTCCCTTTCGCTAACTTGACCATCACACTATCTTGACCATCCATCTATCCATGTCTTGCTCTATCTCCTCGTGCAATCCTGAGATCATCTCCAACTTCACCCAGCATCCTTGATCCTCTAGCATCAAGCTCCCTGCTCGTCCCTTGATCACCCACCACTGACAGTTGGTTAGCATCTCCACCATGCACACAAGTGAGGAGCCATGCTGAATAGCGTGGGCCTCATGGCTCCAGAAGTGATGAGTCATTGTCAACGATGGTCAAAGAGGACAGAAGAAGAAGAGATATGTTGTGTCATGGGCCGCGTGTGACTCAGGTACATGGGTAGCGAGCGATTGTCGAGCAGAGGGGCCGCGAAGTCGGGCTGGCCCAATCCGGGTACATGGGCCAGAAGCAACAGAAGACCCACTGGGCTATTGACCAGGATTGACTCAGGTACACGGGCGATGAGCAATTGCCGGGCTGAGAGAGCTGCGGAGTCGGGCCAGCCCAATCCGGGTACCTAGTACAAAGCCGGTGGAGGCTTTGTCAGTTTCGGCGCAAAACTGACAACCATTGATCTTGTATCGGACTATCCAGAAGAGAAGCCGTAGTCGCTACGAAAGCTTAGCTTCCGGATAAGTCATCTGTATCTCTAGGCCCACAGTCAGTCAGTCGAGTCTGTAAAAAATTCCTAAGGGCAGTTGAGTCATTTCCTTTATTTTAGCGTCTGTAAAAACCCTAAGGGGCTGGTGGAATATTCTAGGTCTTTGGGCAGCCTATAAATAGGGCCCCAATCCCTAGGGTTGCACTACCCTTCTAGAAATCACTTTTTCAATCATTCCTTGGGTCATTTTGTTCCTGCGTGCTTTTTCTCTCTCCTGCGTGCACCGCCAGGAACTTTGTTCCTGTTCTTGTGAGTTTATTTTGATTCCTTACTGCTCTGGAAGAATGTTCGTTCCTGCTGGTTTGATGTGCAGCATTTAATCTACATCACTTTAGTTTCGTTTTGTGTGCTGCTATTTTATTCCTGAACGAATGTTCTTCTCTGGATGCTTCTGTTCTTCACGTGAGAAGTACTAGTTCATACTGGTTGCAAGTAGTACAACTACACTGTAGCAACAGTACACTAGTACTCAGGTTTTGCTTTTTCTGCGTAGCCTTTTTGATCGAAGTAAACATGGTTGAGTCACTTTTCTGGCTGTTTTCAGGCGAAGCCCCTTCTCTGTTCGAAGCCCCTCAGCTCCGTGAGGCAGGCTTTGATTTGACATCCTCGAGGGCTTCGCTGAACTTCGACTTCGCTTTGTGTTCTGTGTTTCTATCTTCGAAGTATGTTTTGCACTTAGTTTGTTGGCTTGACATACTTCGACCATAGTTGCGAAGTTGTACTCCGGCTCGAAGCTCTTCGAAGTCAATACCTTGACATCCTTCGAAGTTTGCTTTGGAGCTTGTCTCTCTGGTAGACTTCGCTCAACGTGAGTCCCTTCTTGCTGACATTCTCGAAGGTCACAGTGTGAGGGTTCGGAGCGTGTCTTTCGAAGTTAGTCTTCTGGTCGAAGGTCATAACTTCGTTTTTCGATTTCACTTTGTGCTGTTAACTTCGAAGTATGGTTTTGTGCTGTCTGTTGGCTTAACATACTTCGACAACCTTTGCGAATGTATTCTCTGTTTTGAGCTGTTCGAAGTTGATACTTTGACAGGCTTCGAAATTGGCTTTGAAGCTACTCTCTCTGATAGACTTCGCTCGGGGTTTGCAGCTGTCTGTTTCGAATATCTAAATGTGTTAGTTCGAAGGTTGATTTTTTCGAAGGTAGAGTGTAGGCTTCGAATTTGGTTTCTCTGTCATGTGACAGGCTTCGCTACTCCTTCGAAGGTTGTCTTTCTGTGCATAGTGTTCGAAGCTCTGTTCAAAGGTTGTACATCGAAGTGCTCTGTTCGAAGCAAGCTTCGTTACCCTCGTGCGGTGCTTCGAAGCATACTTCCCTTTTTCCACTTGAGCTAGGCTAGACCAATTCAACCTTCAGCTCGTATCTATCAACCGTCACACGTCTTCGTCAACCATCTCCGAAGCAGGCTTCGACCAGCGAAGCAGGCTTCGACCACCGAAGCAGACCTCGACTGGCGAAGCAGGCTTCGCCAAGATCCGAACTGGAGACAGTTTTGAACAGTAACTTCTATTCTCATTCATAGTGCACTTAGATTGCTTTTCTGAGAAGTTTATCCAGTCTTGTCTCGTGTACTCTGTTTATCTGTCTATTAGCACTGCATTGGCATTTCTCTGTTTATCAACAGTTACTTCTAGGCTAGATACCTTTAGACTTAGGCTATCTGTTCATTCTTTGCTGTTTAGTTTTTAGAGGTGCGTTGGGTATTGGGAGCAGGCCATTGATTCGAAAGAATTTTTAGGCACCCATTCACCCCCCCTCTAGTCGCTACTTTCGGTCCTACAAGTGGTATCAGAGCTTGGTTAGGGTTTTTCCATACCTTAACCGGTTCTATACCCCAGTAGTGATCATGACTTCTCCTAGCACGGTGCCATCCTTGGAAGCCTATGGCTATAACTATTGGAAGACTCGCATGCGAGCCTATCTCATGAGCCAGTGTAGCGCCCCGATTTAACAAATCGAGACATTATTGAATTTCGTAAGAAAAACAATAATACAAGAGGTTCATCATGCGACAATCGTACATACGACAATGTTCATGGTACGTAGACCATATTTATTACATCATTGTTTTAATTAAAAACAGTAAAGTGAAATAAGTAGAAAACGGCATGACGAACATCTTCTCCAGGATCTTTCTTCTCGACTGGGTCGCTACTCCAGACCGTCTTCAAAGTAAACATCCTCTGTGGGGTCCAACGGGTATGAGTACAAAAAGTACTCAACAAGCCACCTCAAATGCAAATAATAATGCAGGGTAATAAACAAGGAAGGATAATGGCTAACATTGCAGAATAATGCAGTTGGAGTTATTGCATTTAGTGTAATCATATTTTAATCACGCGGAAAGTAAACATGAACATCATCAACCTCAACTAACTCGAGGGGTACAGTCAGCCCCACCTCGCTCAACAGTCCTTACATGTCAATCCATCATGCACATACATATTCAAAGTAATCTAACTGGGGGATGTCACGCAACCCGCCCTTGACCGTGGGCTCGGCTTTTCGAAAAGATTTAAGACTCTGATCAGAGATGTACTACTGTACCCACAAGGCACGCACTCATCCCAAACGAGATGACCCATTTCACGGGAACTCGTGCCAAAACCTCAATATGAGATGTTCCAAGCGATAACCACCCGCTCTAGGTTTCTCCGGCGCGCCGGGCCGCATCCCGGCTAACGTCGCACCCCCTTTTGCGCCACATTGGTGCAAGTCACCCGCAGGTGCAACTTGACCCATCTCCAAATGGTGGCCTCGGTTTGGGACAACCCATACCTTAGTTAGGTCTTACCCACTAGACTTGTGGTTAGTACGTAAGTGTATTGCAACGGATCCCTCAGACCGGTCCTTATAGTGCCCCGGGTGCTACCGACCAATGTCCTAGCTTGCACCCGGAACCCACCATGCATACACTCACAACCATAACTCATCACCAACAGAATTTCCAAGGAGAAGAAGTAACGGGGATCATATAATAGAACCATTTTGCTACGACTCATTTTTATCCTATAGCGATCGTGTCAATACATTGGACACTAGCTAATATCATTGATCATGTGGTGACAAGGAGGTTAGGCGAGATAGCATGGCTTGGGTTGCACATCAAGGTCGGGGGATCCTAAATAAATATAATGTAAGGTTCATTTGACTAATGCATATATAACCTATGTGTTTTAGCGATAGTTTAATCAAACATGGGTTCAATATGCTCAAGAGATTGGTTTGGTGACTTGCCTTGTTCAGCAAAAGGAGAGGGAGGGACTTCGGGGAAGTATTCCGGCTCCTCGGCGACGTCGTAGTCTTTTTGATATAGTAAAGTAAAATAAAATGAACTTAATGTTCAATCAAACAATATAACATTACATGATAAGCACATAAGTCAAAGTTGGTTTGATTAAAAGTAAAATAATTTCCATTGTTAAGGTTCTGAAAGTTATTTCATAAATAATTTTAAAGGGATTAAAATGAAGGGTTGTCCTTTTTAGAAAAAAAATGTGAATAGTCCCATGTTAAGTTCCCTAATAAGTTTTGAAATGAAAAGTTCATGGTAATTTAGTGTTTTGCAGTATATGGATAGAAAGGAATAAATATGAATTTTTCTGAAGTTCAAACATTTGAATTCATATTTTAATCCTAAAGGCATTTAAATATTTATTTGAATAAACATGAAAATGTCAAACTAAACCTACTGTTTTTATTGCATAAACATGTAGAGAATAATTTTATGAATTTTCTGAAATTGGAATGGTAATTTTTAGAGTTCAAATGCATTAGATATGAATTTTACAAGTTTAAAAGTATTTCTGAAATTCATTTTCAATTTTTAAACTCCTCGGGTCCACGGTGAGCCAGGCCCACGGTGAACCCGCGCACTGTGCGCGTGCACCGGGTCGATCTGGACCGTCGGATCCAGATCCGACGCGCGAGGGCGAGGCGGGGCGCGTAAGTCACGATGGACGGTCAGGATTAAAACGTGCGAAGGGGTACCACGTGGACGCACAAGATTAACCGCGGGTTTTAAATACCAACGAACGCACGAGATTGCACCGTACCGCTTCACTCAGATCCGACGGCCCGGATTAAACCGAACAGATGATTTAATCCCAAGCGTTGGATCTGGATCGCAAGGCCAGGATTGAATCCGGCACAGTGCGTGTCGGGGGGTAAAGTACCCCTTCTTCCCCGACTCCGGCGATGCGACGGTGAGCGATTCCAGCGACGACGAGGGTTATCTAGTCTAGCTAGGACTAAAAACGGAAAGGGGGCACCGAGGGGAACAAAAGGGTACCCTTGCGGTGGTCCGGGGTCGACGGGGTGAGGCCGGCGACGAGCGAAGGCGGCGAAGGCTCTCGGTTCCTCGGCGGGGACGGCGATCCGGCGAGGTTCGTCGTCGACGGAGTGGTGGCCGAGGTCGGTGAGGTCCTGGCGGTCACGACGGTGGCGAAGGCACGGACGGGGACAGTCCGAGGCGACGGCGAGCGGTGGCCGGAGGCGAAACAGAGGGAGTGCACAAAAAGGTGAAGTGCGGGCGCTCTGCTTGGTTTGGGTGCAATGGGATGTGTGGACCGGACGCGGCGTAGGGCGGTGGTTTAAATAGGGATACCAGCGGGGGCAGGGAGGGCGCCATCGGGGAGGGGGGGCGTGGGTTAACGCCGGCGATGGTTTCTCTGCATGCGGCGATAGCGGGGGGGGGGATTACGCATGGGATTAAATGGGAGGCGGGCGACGTGATACGGGGAGTTTAATGCCGGCGAATAAAGGAGGGGAGGGGACCGGCGACGGGTTGAATCCGAGGGATTCAATTCAGCCGGCGCCATTTGGGGGGTGATGGCGCGAGGTTGAAGACGGTTCTGACGAGCGGGGTCCACTGGCCAGCGAGCACGGACGAGCGAACGAGAGGACTGACGGGTGGGGCCGCGATGTCGGGTGCGCGCGCGAGGGGAGGTAACTGGTGTCGACAGGTGGGGCCGGGCGAGGGTGCAGAGAGGAGGTCACTGACGGGCGGGGTCCACTAGTCAGAAGGCGCGCGCGCGGGTGGGATTGGGCTGGGCCGGCCGGGAGAGAGAGAGGGGAGGGAGCCCATTACTGTTTGAAATTATTTTCTGATTAAAAACAATTGCAGAAAATAGATTAAATCATTTAGGGCATTTCCAAAGTGGACAAAAATTCATAAAAATTCTCAAAAATATTTCTTGGCTTTAGGATCATATACAAAAATTTTCACCTCCTAGTTTGGCCATCTACTCTATGCTGTAGTTCAATTGGGTATAAAGAGGTATTTAAAGTATTTTCAGAAATAATAATTCCAAGAAATTGAATTTAATATTATTTTTATTGCTTTGAAAATTTGGGGTGTTACAAACCTATCCCCCTTACAAGAATCTCGTCCTCGAGATTGGAACGCTACTCGAATAACTCGGGGTATTGGGCTTTTAGATCGTCTTCCTTTTCCCAAGTGGCTTCTTCGGCAGGATGGTTGTTCCATTGGACTTTGCAGAAGCGAACAACGCGACTCCTGGTTACTCTCTCCTTGGTTTCCAAGATCTTGACGGGTTTCTCTATGTAGGTCAAGTCTTCTTGGACATTAAGCTGCTGAAGGTCGGCTTGCTCGGTAGGTACACGGAGGCACTTCTTCAGCTGAGAGACATGGAACACATCATGAACTCCTGCTAAGGATGGAGGCAGTTCAAGTTGATATGCCACTTCCCCTTGTCGATGGAGGATCTAGAAAGGTCCGACGTAGCGGGGTGCTAGTTTGCCTTTCATGTTGAACCTTTGAGTGCCACGGAGGGGAGTGACTCGGAGATAGACATAATCGCCCTCCTCAAAGGTTAGGTCTCTTCGACGGTTGTCGGCATAGCTCTTCTGACGGGATTGGGCTGCCTTCAATAGGTCTCTTATGATCTTAACCTTCTCTTCAGCTTCTCTTAATAAATCAGTCCCAAACAGTTGCGACACTCTGGTTTGATCCCAGAGCAACGGCGTTCTGCACTTACGTCCATAGAGTGCTTCGAACGGGGACATTTGCAGGCTGGCTTGATAGCTGTTGTTGTAGGAGAACTCTGCATATGGTAAGTTCTTGTCCCACATTCCGCCAAAGTCTAGAGCACAAGCTCTAAGCATATCCTCCAATATCTGGTTGACCCTTTCGGTTTGACCGTCGGTCTGTGGATGATAGGCGGTACTAAAGTTCAGCCAGGTGCTGAGTTCCTCTTGAAGGTTCTTCCAAAACTTGGAGGTAAACTGACTCCCACGGTCAGATACAATCTTCTTAGGAACTCCGTGAAGGCACACGATCCGGGTCATATACAACTCAACCAACTTGGCGACGGTGTACGTTGTCTTGACCGGGATGAAGTGAGCTACCTTGGTGAGTCGGTCGACGATCACCCAGATAGAATCATGACCAGCTTGGGTCCTGGGCAGTCCCGTGATGAAGTCCATTCCTATCTCTTCCCACTTCCATTCAGGGACTTTGAGAGGTTGAAGCAGTCCGGCAGGTCTCTGATGCTCTGCCTTGACTCGCCGACATGTGTCGCACTTGGCCACATACTCAGCTATTTCTCTCTTCATGCTGACCCACCAATATTTTTCCTTTAGGTCTTGGTACATCTTTGTACTCCCGGGATGGATGGAGTATAATGTATCATGGGCTTCTTGAAGGATGAGGGTCTTCAACTCAGGTCTGTCGGGTACGCAGATCCGGTTTCCGAACCAGATGGTACCATGCTCGTCCTCGGAAAATCCAGGGGCTTTACCCTTCCTCATGTTCTGCTGGATCTCCAGGATGTCCGGATCTTCCTTCTGCTTTTCTCGGATCTGGTCTATTAAGACAGGCCGAGACTCCAAGGCAGCGAGGTATGCTCGAGTGGTGATCCCTAGGTTTAGCCTTTCCATCTCCTTATAAAGCAAAGGAGCTTGGTCTTGAATCATGATGGCATTGCAGTACCCTTTTCGACTAAGGGCGTTTGCCACCACATTCGCTTTGCCCGGATGATAATGGATGCCCAAGTCGTAATCCTTCATCAGTTCCAACCATCTCCTTTGCCTGAGATTCAGATCTGGTTGGGTGAATATGTACTTGAGGCTCTTGTGGTCGGTGAAGACCTCACACCGATTTCCCACAAGGTAATGTCTCCATATCTTCAAGGCATGAACCATGGCTGCTAATTCCAGGTCATGGGTTGGGTAGTTCAGCTCGTGCGGTCTCAGTTGCCGGGAGGCGTAGGATATCACTTTCCCTTCTTGCATTAAGACGCATCCCAATCCTTGACGAGAGGCATCACAGTAGACATGGAAGTCTTTCCGGATGTCTGGCAGAGTCAGGATGGGAGCTGACACTAGCTTCTTCTTGAGGGTCTGGAAGCTTTCTTCGCAGTCGGGGGTCCATTCAAACTTCACTTCCTTCTGCAGAAGTCTGGTCATAGGCTTGGCGATCTTGGAAAAATTCTCGATGAACCGGCGGTAGTATCCGGCCAATCCAAGAAAACTACGGATCTCGGTCACCGTTGTGGGCTGCAGCCAGTTGGTTACCGCTTCAACGGTGGTTGGGTCCACTGCTATTCCTCCGGCAAATATAACATGGCCGAGGAACTTCACCTCAGACGACCAAAATTCGCATTTGCTGTATTTGGCGTACAGTTGCTGCTCCCTTAGCTTTCCAAGGGTCAGACGGAGGTGAGTCTCGTGTTCTTCCTTTGTCTTGGAGTAAACGAGGATATCGTCGATGAATACCACGATGAACTTGTCCAAGAACTCCATGAATACATTGTTCATCATGTTCATGAAAAAGGCCGGGGCATTCGTGAGTCCAAACGACATCACGGTGTACTCGTAGAGTCCATAGCGGGAGGTGAAGGCAGTCTTGGGTATGTCTTCTTCCCTAATCCTCAATTGGTGATAACCGGACCTGAGGTCAATCTTGGAAAACACCGAGGATTCTTTCAGCTGATCGAACAGGTCGTCGATCCGAGGCATTGGGTATTTGTTCTTGATGGTTACGTCGTTCAAGGCTCTATAGTCCACGCACATCCTCTTGGTCTTGTCCTTCTTCATGGCAAATATAACAGGTGCGCCCCAGGGTGAGGTACTCGGTCGAATGTAACCTTTCTGCTGTAGGTCTTCGATGTTGCTCTTGACTTCAGCTAGTTCATTGGCGGCCATTCGGTACGGGCGCTTGGAGATGGGAGTGGTTCTGGGGACAAGTTCGATCCTGAATTCGATGTCCCGCTTGGGAGGCATCCCGGGTAGATCTTCAGGGAAGACATCCGCAAACTCCTTGACTATAGGCACCTCTTCAAGAGCTATCGAGCGAAGGGATGCTCCGAGTGGTTTGCGACTGGTCATCCGAAAGGTGACGGTTACGCCTCAGGATTGGTCACCATGACGGACTTGTTGGCACAGTCGATCACTCCCTTGTGCTTCATCAACCAATCCATCCCTAGTATAAGGTCGAGTCCGGTGCATTGGATGAGGACAGGCTCGGCCCGAAACAGTATTCCTTGGATGTCAATTTGAACCTTAGGGATGTATAAGCGGGCTGAGGTCCTATTACCGGGGGTGGCAATCACCATGGGAATGGGTAGAGGGAGCACGTCCAGTTCGTTTGTTTTCACAAAATCTTCTGAGATGAAGGAGTGGGTTGCTCCAGAGTCAAATAATATGACGGCTGGTACGGAATTCACAATAAATGTACCGAGCACGACTTCAGGAGCCTCCTGAGCTTCCTCCGCGCTGATGTGGTTGACGCGGGCACGAACTGCCTGGTTGGGGGCCGCGCCCTGAGCTGGCTTGGGGTGAGGACACTGGTGTGCATAGTGCCCTTCCTTGCGGTAGTTGAAGCAGACGACCGGCCTTCCTTGGCGATCCTTCAAGATCGGGGCCTTGGCGGCTGGTGTCGGCTGAGTGGCCGGAGCTGGTGGAGCGGGGCGAGGATGCCCGGCGTTGGATCCACCGACGGCGTGAGGCGGCCTGTAGGCGGGCCGAGGATGGTAGGCGGGCGCTGGTGGCGGAGGGACGAAGCGGGGCCTTTGAGAGTTCGCCTGATGATGCTTGAAGGCGATCATCTTCCTCTTCTTGAGGTCCAGCTTGTTCTGCTCAGTCTCTTGAATGAGCGCTTTGTTGACCAGCCGTTGGAAGTCGGCGAAGTCGGCGGCGACGAGCTGGATGGACAGCTCATCCTTAAGTCCCCTGAGGAACTTGGCTTGGCGGAGGGCGTCGGTGCGCACTTCCTCCAGTGCGTAGCGAGCGAGGCGGTTGAACTCATGGAGGTACTCCATGACGGTCCTGTTGCCTTGCTGCAGGTCGCGGAACTCCTGCTGTTTTATCGCGATGACACCGGCGGGGACATGGGCGGCGCGAAAGGCGATGGTGAACTCCGCCCAAGTCACCACGTGGCCCTCTAGCTGGGACTCACGGTAGTTGTCCCACCATTCCGCGGCGGGACCCTGGAGCTGGTGAGTGGCGAAGGCCACTCGCTCCCGGTCGGTGCAGGGGAGGAGGTCGAGCTTCTTTCCGATGGTGCGAAGCCAATCTCCGGCCTCCATCGGGTTGGTGGTGCTCGAGAAGATGGGCGGGCGCACGCGCAAGAACTCGGAGAGTTGCAGAGCGGGCGCGGGTGCTGGTGCGCGAGGGGCGGGCTCCCCGTTCTGCAGACGGTCCAACTGAGCCTGTTGGTTCTGCATTTGGGTGAGGAGGGCGGTGATCAGGTGGTTCTGATTCGCCATCATCTCCGCCAAGGTGGGATGGTTGGCGGAAGGCGACCCAGACTGACGCGGGCCCGTTGCACCCCAGTTGGGTACAACACCCTCAGGCGCATCACGGCTTCCTCCTGCTCCGTTGTTGGAGCCGGTGTTCTGGTGGTCGGCCATCTTCTGAATATACATAGTGATAAAGCAAAAGATGACGAAACAATAATACAACCAAAAATATCATATAAGATTCAAGCACATAAATATATCGAGTGGTATAAACTGATCATTACATCCAAGCTCTTATTCCATCTACAACCCAACTCGTTGCAGACGGCACCACATACAAAATTATGATTTTATTTAAATAGCGTCTCCTAACGCCTACTCGCCACCGGAGGCGGTCTCCGTGCTCTCGGAACCACGAGTGCGCGGCTCCAGAGAGATGGTGGGCTCGAGAAAGTTCTCGATGATGGAGTCGGAGACGAGGCGGGGCGTGGAGGAGGGGTGCTGGTAGAGGGCCTGGCGGGGGAGGGTCGTGGCGGTTTTCTCTTGGGGCGAGGGAGGGGCTCACGGATGGGCTTCTTCTTCCTTGGAAGAAGAGGAACCATCTCCGCGATATCCTTCTGCAGCTGCATAATCTTGCGCTGCAACTCGCTGTTCTGCTGGATCAAGTTCTTCGTTTCTTCACGAAGGAACTCAACCGCCTCATGGTGCTCGTCGGCGTCGAGCACCGCCTCGGTGTGGAGATCATCCATGGCCTGCAGAAGACGCGACTGCCGAGCCATGACCGGATCACGCACGGAGTGAACTCCGAGGTAGATGCTACGGTGGGCTCCGGGAGTGCGCTTCGGCACGAGCCGGAAGGACGAGTTCTGAAGACGATCGTCGTAGATCATCCTCAGCTCCATGAGGGCCTAGAGGGTGACTCGTTGGCACGCTACGTCAAAAGTCGGGCCTCCAAGTGTGGTGGTGTAGGGCGGCAGGTGTTCTCCAGAGCCGTGGACGGTGAGGGAGACGTCGCAAAGCCCGGCGAACTCGTCGGGGTACACTCCTTGAAATTCGGGCTCGAAGAGGAACCCGAGGAAGGTGAGCATCATACGGAGCTCCATGACGAAGCCCTCGTAGTGGCGGCAGTAGCTGTGGACTTGGTAGACAGGCATCTACAAAACAGAAAGTTGAATAAAAGTGAGGAGAGGAACAAAGTTTATGAAGTAGATTTTCGAGAAATAATTTCCTATGGCTAATGGCTAGGCGGGTCTGTTTGGCTTCCTACAGTCGAGTCGGCTCTGATACCATCTTGTAGCGCCCCGATTTAACAAATCGAGACATTATTGAATTTCGTAAGAAAAACAATAATACAAGAGGTTCATCATGCGACAATCGTACATACGACAATGTTCATGGTACGCAGACCATATTTATTACATCATTGTTTTAATTAAAAACAGTAAAGTGAAATAAGTAGAAAACGGCATGACGAACATCTTCTCCAGGATCTTTCTTCTCGACTGGGTCGCTACTCCAGACCGTCTTCAAAGTAAACATCCTCTGTGGGGTCCAACGGGTATGAGTACAAAAAGTACTCAACAAGCCACCGCAAATGCAAATAATAATGCAGGGTAATAAACAAGGAAGGATAATGGCTAACATTGCAGAATAATGCAGTTGCAGTTATTGCATTTAGTGTAATCATATTTTAATCACGCGGAAAGTAAACATGAACATCATCAACCTCAACTAACTCGAGGGGTACAGTCAGCCCCACCTCGCTCAACAGTCCTTACATGTCAATCCATCATGCACATACATATTCAAAGTAATCTAACTGGGGGATGTCACACAACCCGCCCTTGACCGTGGGCTCGGCTTTTCGAAAAGATTTAAGACTCTGATCAGAGATGTACTACTGTACCAACAAGGCACGCACTCATCCCAAACGAGATGACCCATTTCACGGGAACTCGTGCCAAAACCTCAATATGAGATGTTCCAAGCGATAACCACCCGCTCTAGGTTTCGCCGGCGCGCCGGGCCGCATCCCGGCTAACGTCGCACCCCCTTTTGCGCCACATTGGTGCAAGTCACCCGCAGGTGCAACTTGACCCATCTCCAAATGGTGGCCTCGGTTTGGGACAACCCATACCTTAGTTAGGACTTACCCACTAGACTTGTGGTTAGTACGTAAGTGTATTGCAACGGATCCCTCAGACCGGTCCTTATAGTGCCCCGGGTGCTACCGACCAATGCCCTAGCTTGCACCCGGAACCCACCATGCATACACTCACAACCATAACTCATCACCAACAGAATTTCCAAGGAGAAGAAGTAACGGGGATCATATAATAGAACCATTTTGCTACGACTCATTTTTATCCTATAGCGATCGTGTCAATACATTGGACACTAGCTAATATCATTGATCATGTGGTGACAAGGAGGTTAGGCGAGATAGCATGGCTTGGGTTGCACATAAGGGTTGGGGGATCCTAAATAAATATAATGTAAGGGTTCATTTGACTAATGCATATATAACCTATGTGTTTTAGCGATAGTTTAATCAAACATGGGTTCAATATGCTCAAGAGATTGGTTTGGTGACTTGCCTTGTTCAGCAAAAGGAGAGGGAGGGACTTCGGGGAAGTATTCCGGCTCCTCGGCGACGTCGTAGTCTTTTTGATATAGTAAAGTAAAATAAAATGAACTTAATGTTCAATCAAACAATATAACATTACATGATAAGCACATAAGTCAAAGTTGGTTTGATTAAAAGTAAAATAATTTCCATTGTTAAGGTTCTGAAAGTTATTTCATAAATAATTTTAAAGGGATTAAAATGAAGGGTTGTCCTTTTTAGAAAACAAATGTGAATAGTCCCATGTTAAGTTCCCTAATAAGTTTTGAAATGAAAAGTTCATGGTAATTTAGTGTTTTGCAGTATATGGATAGAAAGGAATAAATATGAATTTTTCTGAAGTTCAAACATTTGAATTCATATTTTAATCCTAAAGGCATTTAAATATTTATTTGAATAAACATGAAAATGTCAAACTAAACCTACTGTTTTTATTGCATAAACATGTAGAGAATAATTTTATGAATTTTCTGAAATTGGAATGGTAATTTTTAGAGTTCAAATGCATTAGATATGAATTTTACAAGTTTAAAAGTATTTCTGAAATTCATTTTCAATTTTTAAACTCCTCGGGTCCACGGTGAGCCAGGCCCACGGTGAACCCGCGCACTGTGCGCGTGCGCCGGGTCGATCTGGACCGTCGGATCCAGATCCGACGCGCGAGGGCGAGGCGGGGCGCGTAAGTCACGATGGACGGTCAGGATTAAAACGTGCGAAGGGGTACCACGTGGACGCACGAGATTAACCGCGGGTTTTAAATACCAACGAACGCACGAGATTGCACCGTACCGCTTCACTCAGATCCGACGGCCCGGATTAAACCGAACAGATGATTTAATCCCAAGCGTTGGATCTGGATCGCAAGGCCAGGATTGAATCCGGCACAGTGCGTGTCGAGGGGGTAAAGTACCCCTTCTTCCCCGACTCCGGCGATGCGACGGTGAGCGATTCCGGCGACGACGAGGGTTATCTAGTCTAGCTAGGACTAAAAACGGAAAGGGGGCACCGAGGGGAACAAAAGGTTACCCTTGCGGTGGTCCGGGGTCGACGGGGTGAGGCCGGCGATGAGCGAAGGCGGCGAAGGCTCTCGGTTCCTCGGCGGGGACGGCGATCCGGCGAGGTTCGTCGTCGACGGAGTGGTGGCCGAGGTCGGTGAGGTCCTGGCGGTCACGACGGTGGCGAAGGCACGGACGGGGACGGTCCGAGGCGACGGCGAGCGGTGGCCGGAGGCGAAACAGAGGGAGTGCGCAAAAAGGTGAAGTGCGGGCGCTCTGCTTGGTTTGGGTGCAATGGGATGCGTGGACCGGACGCGGCGTAGGGCGGTGGTTTAAATAGGGATACCGGCGGGGGCAGGGAGGGCGCCATCGGGGAGGGGCGTGGGTTAACGCCGGCGACGGTTTCTCTGCATGCGGCGACAGCGGGGGGGATTAAGCATGGGATTAAATGGGAGGCGGGCGACGTGATACGGGGAGTTTAATGCCGGCGAATAAAGGAGGGGAGGGGACCGGCGACGGGCGAATCCGAGGGATTCAATGCAGCCGGCGCCATTTGGGGGGTGATGGCGCGAGGTTGAAGACAGTTCTGACGAGCGGGGTCCACTGGCCAGCGAGCGCGGACGAGCGAACGAGAGGACTGACGGGTGGGGCCGCGATGTCGGGTGCGCGCGCGAGGGGAGGTAACCGGTGCCGACAGGTGGGGCCGGGTGAGGGTGCAGAGAGGAGGTCACTGACGGGCGGGGTCCACTAGTCAGAAGGCGCGCGCGCGGGTGGGATTGGGCTGGGCCGCCGGGAGAGAGAGAGGGGAGGGGAGGGAGCCCATTACTGTTTGAAATTATTTTCTGATTAAAAACAATTGCAGAAAATAGATTAAATCATTTGGGGCATTTCCAAAGTGGACAAAAATTCATAAAAATTCTCAAAAATATTTCTTGGCTTTAGGATCATATACAAAAAATTTCACCTCCTAGTTTGGCCATCTACTCTATGCTGTAGTTCAATTGGGTATAAAGAGGTATTTAAAGTATTTTCAGAAATAATAATTCCAAGAAATTGAATTTAATATTATTTTTATTGCTTTGAAAATTTGGGGTGTTACAGCTAGGGCTCGGATATCTGGGACATTTGCGTTCACGACACGTTTGTTATATTGCCAGTTGCTGAGCATGGTACTCCTGGTATCATTACCCAGCATCTGAGCAATAGTAAAGTTGTGAACATTTTGTTTTCTGGTCTAGGTCCCACTGAGTTTGAGCGTGTGAGCCATCTCTCCACTGCGAGAGAGATCTGGGCTACCCTCAAGTCACACCATGAGGGAACAGCCCAGGTCAAGGCTCGGCTCTATCAGACCTACCGGCGTGAATATGAAAACTTCACACAAAAGCCGGGTGAATATGTTGAAGCATTGTTTGGTCATTTTCAATCGATCATAAACAAGCTTCGGTACAACAAGGCTGAGGGTGCTTAGTTAGTCCCAGATCATTAGCAGGCGCTCATGGTTCTTCATACCTTGGACCCAAAGATCTGGGAGATCAAGGTATCCTCTATTGTTGAGAGTACTTCTTATGATACCTTGACCATTTCTGAGTTGTTTAGCAAGCTGAAGGCCACTGAGGTAGATATCCAGCTGAGATCAAATCTCACTGGCTCTGGATCAAAGTCCCTGGCCCTTGTTACACCTTCTGTTGATCCCTCTGCTGTGAGTTGTGCTGGTTTCTCTTTGATGTCTATCATTGAGGACCAGCTTGAGTCTTTGGGAGATGATGATTTGTGTCTGTTTAACAACCGGGTGCGTCGTGTCTATGACAAAAGGATGTTCAAAAGACACGGCACAAAATCCGGGTGCTTTGAGTGTGGTGATCCATGACACTTCATCACCGACTGCCCCAAGCGCAATGGACACAAGAAGGGCACCAGTGGTGGCTTCCACGACTCCGGCAAGCACGACAGCTCTTACTTCAACAAGGGCAAGCCGAAGACCAGATTCTTCAAGAAGGACCTGAAGGACTACCGGCGAGAGAACAAGAAGTGCGACAAGGCCTTCTTCGCCGAGATGGAGAAGAGCTACTCCAAGCAGTCCACGTCTTCTTCCTCTTCATCGAGCTCAAGCGATGAGGAGATCGTCATCAGGAAGGGGAAGGACAAGGACGATCCGGCGGACCTCTGCTTCATGGCTTTCGGGGACAGACCGAAGAGCCACTCACACCAGCGCCAAAGATCCCGCAAGAGCTTCTGCTCAATGGCTCTTGGGGATAAGGAAGAAAAGATCTCCTCTGATGACTCCGACGACGACAACGAAAAGGTATCATCTTATGAGCGTGAAATTGTTGATTTACATGAGAGCAATCGTCAGGAGTTAAAGTATCGGGAAAAACTGCTTAGGGGGGCCAAGAAGAGGATAGATGAGTTAGAGAGTGAGCTTGCCATAGCCAACGGCAGAATTGAGAGTCTATCTTCTTCCCCTTGCTTGGGTGATAGCAGTGAGTGCCCGAAGTGTGAGGTGCTTCTGTGTGACCTGTCGACTCTGAAGTCCAGGTACACAGAAAGGGTTGATGAGAGGGATGCTTTGGTCACTAAGCTTGAAATCGCTCAGCTGGAGTTGAAAGATGCTCAAGCCACTGTCGTCGCACCCTATGCTGATTGCCCATCTCATCTAGCTGTTTTAGCTGAGCTGAAAGCCAAGGGCGATAAGCATTTTAGCTCAGCTGGAGTTGAGAGTGAGAGCTGAGCTTGCACAGACTAGGCTAGAGCTTGAGACATTGTCAGTTCCACCCACTGTCTGTGAGAACTGCCTGTCTCTTAGACTTGAGTTTATCAAGCTGAAAGCTGAGAAGTCTGTCCAAGTAGAGAGTGAGTGTGAGACCTGCTTGTCTCAGGTGGAGGTTCTAGCTTCCTTGAGAGAGGAGCTAGCTGATTCTCAGAATGAGAACTTTTACCTCCGATCTATCCTGAGTTGGACCAGTTCTAGAGAGCCACAGCTCGGCATGATGATCCAACAATTCAAGAGGCAGGATGGGTTTGGTGTAGGTTACACCTACACCAAGGCTGACTTTGAGAGTGCCATTAGCCGGACAGTGGAGTGGAGTAAAATGACTCCTGAGCAGAGATACCCTAATACTCACTCCACTGAGTCTTCCCTGGCTAGTCAGCCCAAGGATGGAGTGATCCATGAAGAGCCAAAAGCTCCACCCAAGAAGCCCATCTGGGTCCCAAAGCCCAAACACCTCCACACATCTCTTGACTCTCTTCCTGGACCCTCTCAACCCAAGAAGATAGCACTAATCACCACTAAGCCCAAGAACCCCAAGCCTCAACCACATCCCAAGAAGCCCACCTACCATTGTGAGTTTTGTCAGAGAGAAGGGAATCTTGCGGAGTTTTGCTTCAGGCGGAAGCGGGTTGAGAGAGCTGAGAGAGCTCGAGGTGGTCAGGAGCAGTTTTACCAGCAGGGTGGTAGACTACGTGTTCCTCGACGCGGGGAGAGGCTGGAGGCCAGGCAACATCGTGTAGGTGGTGGTAGAGGAGACGACTTTCTTGCCCGTGCTCCAGTTGGTGGTGGTCGTTCCGACAGAGCTCTAGGCCATTTTGGCTAAGGTCCTGGACCTCATGGCCGAGGCTTTAGGCAGAACCGAGGACCGCGCTTTGAGCCACGTTTTGGTCCGAACTCTCATGATGATTTCTGCTTTTTGTCTTTTGAGCAGATGGCTCGACACTGGTTTAGCTCTTTTGCTAAACCTAGTGCCGGACCATTTGCTCCCACTTACAGCCACTGATTGTGCAGGATCGGGGGCTAGAGGACGTTTGGATCATGGACTCAGGATGCTCTCGCCACATGACGGGACATCGCAGATGGTTCTCCAGTCTCACTCCCCCGAGCTCCAAAGAGTACAACACATTTAGGAATAGTGGTCAAGGGAAGGTAAGTGGCATAGGCTCAATTCGCATTTCAGATCACTTCTCTTTGAAGAATGTTGCTTTGGTTAAAAATTTAAACTTCAATTTGATTTCTATTTCGCAACTTCTTGAGGATGGTTTGGAAGTGCATTTTAAGAAGGGCAATTCTTCTGTGTTTGATTCTAGAGGGTCTTTGATTTGCCAGATTTTACCATTTGGTAAAGTTTTTCAAATTGACTTCTCTAGCTCTTTTGGCCCTTCTCGCTGTTTGATAACTTTATCTTCTTCTGAGCTTTGGAAGTGGCATAGGAGGTTAGGTCATTTGAGTTTTGATCTGTTAGTCAGGTTAAGCTCTATAGACCTCATCTGAGGATTGCCCAAGCTTAAGATGGAGAAGGATCTAGTTTGTTATCCCTGTCATCATGGGAAAATGGTTGCCGCTTCTCACTCACCTGTGACTCAGGTGATGACTTCGTATCCGGGTGAGTTTTTACACTTGGACACAGTTGGTCTAGCTCGGGTGCGTTCAGTCGGAGGGAAGTGGTACGCGCTTGTCATTGTTGACGACTTTTCTCGTTTCTCGTGGGTTTTCTTTTTGGAGTCTAAAGATGAAACTTTTTAGTTTGTTCATGACCTGATTCTAAAGCTGAAGAATGAGAACAATGGTCGGATGCGAGCAATTCGCTCCGACAATGGCTCTGAGTTCAAGAACTCTCATTTCGTCAGCTTCTGTAGTGATTAGGGTCTTGACCATTAGTTTTCTTCTCCTTACACTCCCCCACAAAACGGTGTTGTGGAAAGAACCGCACGCTAGTCGAGATGGCTAGGACGATGCTCGACGAGCACAAGACTCCTAGGCATTTTTGGGCTGAAGCCATGAACACGGCTTGCTATCTGGCCAACCACATTTTTCTTAGAGCTTACTTAGTGTTGGCGTAAAAGATTACGCTAACAGGTTTCTGTAGAAGAGAAACTAACAAACGAAGTGTTTGCGAAGAGAACTGTTCTAAGCCTCCGAAAGGATAATAACTTAGAATAGTTCGAATGTGTGTATTGAATAACTTGTATTCGGTCCCTATTACAGGGTGAAATGTGGGGTATTTATAGGCCCAAACATTAAGGAAAAGACCTATTTACCCCTCTATTACAACCGACATAGTGGAAACTATTCGGTTCCCTTAATAGGGCTAACATGGTAAAAGACTAATCTAATGAGAAAGAAGATAAGTCTTCCATCTTAGCTGGCAGAAAAGATCTTGAAAAGCCTTAATTCGAAGATGTACTCTGAACCAATGCCTATCTTCGTACTTCGAACTTGGTTCCGGGTATCTTCGAAGATGATCTTCTGGGAACCTTCGAATCCACTGTCTACCTTTATGTTGCTTCGGCAATAACCCCGAAGATGAGATATTTTCCCCCAACAGTAGCCCCTCGAATACACTTCTCCGTTTGACCTGTAACGTTAGGAGAGCAGTATACGGAAGGAAAAGATAACCAAACATAGGGGTTATTGGTTTCTAGTTCATCTCCGAAATGCATGAAGATATAAACTCCAAATCAGTCTTAAGGTAATTGCTTTTCGAACTATCTTAGAACCGACTCAAGGAGTTCGAAAGTCTTTTAGACTTAGAGGAAATAGCCGTTAAGTTTCTGTTTCCAACGGAAACTGTAGTAAGAATTAATCTCGGGGAAAATGAACGACAAGAATGCGAAACGACATAGACTAACGGTAAAAAAGTAAGATCTAGGCTATAAATAGAAGGCCTAGAACTTACCCGGTTACCTTTTCACCGTCTTCTCGCAATCAAAAACCTTTCGAGCCCTTTGAGTTCTTGAGCCCTAGCCTTCATTTTCTCCAAAGCAATCCATCGACCGCAATGGTGAAGACCAAGGGATCTGCACCTCCGTCGGCCTTGGCCCGGCAGCAGGCGGCTACAGCAGCAGCGGCGACAACGTTGGCGGCGGCACCTTCGATACCGGCGGTGACATCCATGGCGGAAGGAGGGAGAAATCCCCAAATCATCGATGACCAAGGTCTGTGCCCGCCATCAACAAAATATTTGGATCAATCTTTCCAGTTGGGACCTTCTGCCTGCAAAAGAGAGTCACTGGCAATCGCAGCGGGAGGAAAAATCAGTAATGGAATTATGATTCGGAAGCCAGGCAAAGAAATAATTCCATCGCCAAGACCCGGAGAAGTAGTTGTATTCGAAGCCTTATTCAAAGCTGGCTTGGGCCTTCCTGCAGTAGACTTCCTGGCAGAGGTACTTGATCTGTTCCATGTAACCCTCCCCCAATTATCTCCGAATGCGGTAGCTAGACTGGCTATCTTCGAATGGGCCTTGAGAGCCGAAGGGTGCGAAGGAAGGGCAGAGATCTTCGCTGCATTACATAGGGCTACATGCCAACCAAAGACCTTCGTAGGCCCCGGAGGTGAAAAAGTAGTGGTATCCTTCGGCAGTATCAACTTTAGGCTTCGAGATGAGTATGCCCTCCAATTTCCTGCCAAGGCCATCAATGCAAGATGGTATACTGATTGGATTCTGAGATGGTTCTATGCCGAAGTTGGGGCAAGCAGTCCTCTGGCCGGGCCCCTTAAAGAAATTCAATTCCGGAAGGAAGCTTTGGTGCAGCCCAACGAAGGTCAACTCGAAGCCCGTCTTAACCTGCTTCAAAAGATTAATCGAAGGTTAAGCATGCGAGACTTAGTCGAAGAATTCCTCGGCCTGCAAATTTCTCCGTTGATGGCCAACTGGCCTATCGTCTTCGAGGATGATTCGGAAGGCGGTCTCCGCAAGATTAACTTGACTTCGAGCCCTGCAGGTAACTTCGAAACCAACATGTATTATACATATTTACTTCGAAGAAAGACTAACTTGAATTATTTATTTTTTAGCTTCTTCAGCCCCTATTACTTCAGAGCAAATTATAAGGGCTTCGGAGAAGATTTTGGGTGCCCCAACTCCGACTGAAAAGGAATGGAGAGTTAAATTGGTCGGGAGTTGGGAGAGGTTTAACAGAGTATGGGGAATGTTGGAGATGACTCCGCCCCCTCTGATGGACTGGGTTCCTTCGGAGAAAGGACCCAAGAAGAGGATAGCCGAAGCCGGAGCTTCGAGCTCCGCAAAGACTCCAGTGAAGAAATGGCTCGGAAGCCTAGAAAACCTGCATCTCCGAGCCCAAGAACCTCAACCTCCGGTTCTAAAGAAGATGAAGGTAAACTATTAGTGAGGTTGATTGATGAAGATGCGGCTCAAAAAGATATTCACATTGAAGATACTGCAGGTATGCCGGAGTCTCAGGCTAACATTAAAGAAGTGAGGGCTCCGGATGCTCAAGAAGAAGAGCACATTGAAGCCCCTGTGGGCGAAGATGAAGTTGAAGTTACTACAACTTCAGTTGTGGATGAAGGGAGGACTGCTCTCGGAGATGCTCCGACAGTTGAAGTTTTAACTGTGGATTCAGACGAAGACCTCACCTTTGATCCTCCGAGCATTCCGGTGCTCGACCTCCCTCAGAATGCCGAAGGTAAACTTCGTACAATTCTTTTATTATTCTCTGCAAAATTATACAATGTATAATACCTTTTCTTTTGCAGAGCCCCCTTCTGTAGACGTACATCACGAAGATCCAATTCAAGGGCCTTCGACAACTTCGGAGCCGCACCCGAAGGTCGCTCAACAGGGGCCTGGAAGGGGTAAAAGACATATAGAGCTTCTCCCTACTCAAGGATCAACTTCGTCTGAATCAACAGATGAAAGTGAATCAACTAAGGAGGGCCATCTACCGAAGTTCCAAGGACCTCAGGAGAACGCTCTGGAGCTTCGCCAAGCAGGAATGACCAAGAGGCTTCAGCAATGCTCTCTCTTTTAACTCCTTTTTTGGAGCAAAGAACCGGGCTTCGGACATTGCTCAAACCTTTAGGTCGAGTAAGTCGCGAAGTCGGGGAGACAGAGCTGGTAGCAATCTTAAGTAGGGCGAAGAGTTCGGAGCTTAACGTTGCTATGGAACGAGCAGCCTACCAGGTACGGAGCACCTTCGAACCAATAGCAAATTATACAAGAATAATTTCTTACTTCAGTTTTTTCTTTTCTTAGCAAGCGGTCTTGGCCCGCGCTGCAACTTTGTCGAGCGAAAATGAAATTGCTCAGCTTCGGGAAGAAAATGAATCTCTCAAACGCAACTTGTCTTTCTCCGAAGCTAGAGTAGTTCAAATGGATAACATGATTTCAACGGAGCGTAGGGCTAGACAGGGCTTGGAGGCTGCTAATAAAGAGCTCGAAGCAGAAAGAATCGTGCTTCGAGCAGAAATTGAAAAAGTGCGGTTGGAGCATGCTAGTGCTTGGTCCGAACTTGTGAGGCTCCAAGAGGAAGCTAGCCAACTCCTAAATCAGAAGAATATTTTAACTACGGAGAATGCTAGGATTTCCGGAGTTCTATCGGAAACGACTTCGAGCAAGGATGCATTAATCGAAGAAAAGCTTAAGTCTGAGAAGGTAGCTACGGAGGTCATAGAACGGATGCTAAGTGTTCTGGAGTCTTTCGGTACTACTGGATCACTCCCTTCAGATGACAACGTCACTCTGCTGCGCCGGTTAAAAAGGATCCAAGGAGCAGTGAAGCAAATGAAGACGGCAGGCATTCGTTATGGAGAACTCTCCGAACAAGTGTCTGCCCTCGGACTACTTCGTTACTACGAGGATTTGGGCCGAACAATCACTCCGAGCGCAGAGGGCTCCATTACCTTCGACGACGAGCGGCTTTTAAATCCTTCCGAAGGCGTGACTGCTGCCTGGCGAGCCTTTCAAACCTCATGGAGGGCCGAAGGTCGTTCCGCGATCAAGGCTTGGATCGATGAAGGCCAACGCCAGAAGCAAGTTCGGAACCAAGCTTCGAGCAGTCAGCCTCCTCCGAATCCGTAGGTTTAGGAATAATTTAGGATTTTTGACTATGTAAAGATTCATGCTTGTAAACATTTATCAATGAAAATCTTGTTTGTCATATTTTTAGGCTTTGCCTCTTATGGAAGACATCGAAGTGTTAGAGCTTAACGACGAACTCCGCTCATTATGGAATACCTTCGAACTTCTAAAGACTTACAAGCATCCTCGATTTCTAATTCCTCGAGATGATTCCGGCGTAATTGCGCCCGAAGTAATCAAAGATGTAATGTCTTATATTAAAGAGGAAGAGAAAGAGGTTAACGTAAATACCTCGTCTTCTGAAGACACTAATTGGTCTGAAGACGAAAGTGAAGCTCGAAATAAAAGATCTGAAGATCTTAGAAGCTGGGAAAGAAGCCCCGAACGACTTCGAACTTGGGCTGAACTTCAACAAGAGCAGAAGGATTTTAGAGCTTCGAGGGGGAGGAAGAGAGTTAAACGTAAAGTTATTAGAACTTCCGATGTTGGAACTAGTCGTTCCACCCCTAGCTCTAGGGACCGAAGAGGTCTCCGATTCCTTCTTGGTATAGATACCAATTTTTCATAGTGTAATCTGTAAACACATTTATTTCAATAATGAATGCCGATTTAAAATTGTCTCCATATTTACTAGCCCCTCTTTGGGTATAAGCAACTTCGAAATGTATTCAAAGATGGTTATGCGCAAAGAAAAAACTTCGAAGTACAATTTTTTGGGGGTTCGGAGCCCCTCTGTCATTTAAAGATCTTTTAAAATCTTATAAAATGTCTTCGACTTTTTGCAGTCGGAAGAATGGCAACTTAGTACCTTTGTTTTATGAAAGAAATCACTTGAGATAACTTCCAGGACACTTTAGTGCCTTAAAAAATTTGTCACTTCGGACTATGTTGACAGACATTCGAAGCTCATGGCTCAAATTCTGTTTTTCTTTAGCCACCTTCGGCTTGTTTTTGCGATCTCTGTCGAACCAATGGTTCGGAGTTTGCAATGGTCTCTTTGAACTCTTTTTACGGATGTCTACCAGCCAATGGCTTGGACTCCCTATATTTTGGCCACCTTCGGCTCTTTTTGCGGAAGTCTACCAGCCAATGGCTTGGACTCCGCAGGTTTTGGCCACCTTCGGCTATTTTTACGGAAGTCTACCAGCCAATGGCTTGGACTCCGTAGGATGTCGTTTTGGGCTCTTTTACGGATGCCTACAAGCCGGTGTCCTGGGCTCCGGATTATGCCAGCCCCCACGTCGGAAGCTTCGAACTTTATGGGTTCGAAGTCCGAAAATACAACCCAGCTTCATGACACTTCCCTCTCGGTTGACCCCGCGGTTCCAGTGCGTCCACTTGGAAGCTGGAAGTCTATGAGGGGAAGGCACTATCAGGATCATATGCTTTATTGATTTAGAAGATGATTACAAGCGAATTACAAGGAGCCCTTATGCGAAGTATCGCTTTAGGTGCTCCGCATGCCAAGTATGTGCTAACTCTTCACCTTCTAAATTAACTAATTTAAATGAACCAGGGCGCCTTGAGCGGACAATTAGGTATGGACCTTCCCATTTATTGCCTAACTTCCCTGGTGCTATAATTCTTCGTAGAACAAGATGACCCGGTCTTAGTTCATTGAGCTTAACCTTCGGGTCAAACCAAGCCTTCGTCTGCTGATGATATTTTGATAAATTAGCTACAGCCCGAAGTCTTGTTTCTTCTGATAAATCTAACGAAGCTTGTCTTTCTTCTTCAATGTCTGGTTCGGTACTACGAAATGATCCCCCTTTGAGCTCCGTTGGAGTCATAGCTTCATCTCCGAATAGTAGTCTGAACGGAGTAAAACCTGTGGACCTTGTTTGCGTAGTCTGAATGGACCACAGAATCTTCGGAAGCTCTTCGGTCCACAGTCCCTTTTCTAATCCTACTATTCTTCGATTTAACCCTGATAAAATATTTCCATTGGCTCGCTCTACAGCTCCATTAGACTGAGGATGCCTCACTGCAGCAAAACATAGCTGAATGCCTAGATCTTCGCAAAACTTCCTGAAGGGTTCTGCGTCGAATTGTGTTCCATTATCAACTGTGAGGTATCTAGGCACTCCGAACCGGCAAATAATGTTCTTCCAGAAGAATTTCTGTACATTGTTCGAAGTGATAGCTGTTAAGGGTTCTACTTCCACCCACTTAGAAAAATATTCAATAGCTACCACTGCGAACTTCAGGTTTCCCTTTGTTAATGGAAAGGGACCAATTAAATCCAAACCCCATCTGGCCATAGGCCATACCGGAGCAATGACTTGAAGAGCTGTTGGTGGGCGATGACTCCGTCGACCCATCCATTGGCATCCTTGACAAGTGCGGACCAAGCTCTCCGCATCAGCTGTTATTGTGGGCCAATAAAGCCCCTGGCGAAGTGTTTTTCCTGCCAGAGCGCTTGGGGCTAAATGGCTTCCACAAAGGCCTTCATGAATTTCTCGAAGAATTTCTTGGCCTTCGGCTTGAGATATACATCGGAGTAGAGGGGAACATACTTCGGCCTTGTATAATATACCGTTGATTATTTGATAGTTTCTGGCTCTAAGCTTTAATCTTGACAGCTGGGGCTCTTCGGGCAAATTTGTTCCTCCCTGTAAAAGTTCCATGATCGAATTTTTCCAATCTGCACTAGGAATGCAAAGAATCTCCGTAGAGGGAATTTGTGGCACCGAAGGTATATTGAGTTCTTCGTAGAAAGCTTCTTCGGGTACATCCACAGCTCCGGCTGCAGCCTTCGCTAAGATGTCCGCTTGCACGTTTTCCGCTCTTGGTATACTCCGAATGGAAATACCCTTGAAGTGTGCTTCGATTTTATGGATTTCTTCTAAATATTTTGCAAGCTGTGGATGCCGAACTTGGAAACTTTTGTCTACGTGCCCTGCTACTATCTGAGAATCTGTCTTTATAATTATCCTTGTAGCCCCTAGAGCACGTGCTTTCCGGAGTCCCAATAAAATCCCTTCGTACTCCGCTATATTATTGGTAGACTTAAAGTTGAGTCTTGCGGAGTACATTGCTCTTTGCCCTGACGGTGAAATCAACACTGCCCCAATGCCTGCTCCGGATGCTTGGAAAGCCACATCGGAGTAAACAGTCCAAACTCCGTCACTTGACTTCTCCGGAGCCAAATTCGCAGGTGGAGTCCACTCTGCTACAAAGTCTGCTAGGACTTGGGATTTGATATCTGTCCTTGCCAAGAAAGATATGCCGAAGGGTGCTATCTCAACTGCCCACTTTCCAATCCTTCCAGTGGAATCTTTGCTTCGGAGCATATCTCCTAAAGGATACGAAGTTGGTACAATTACATTATGAGCCAAAAAATAATGTCTTAGCTTCCTCGAAGCCATTATCAGAGCATAAACGAACTTCTCAAGTTCGGAGTATCTTGTCTTCGCTCCTGATAATGCTTCGGATACAAAATAAACAGGATTTTGGACCAACTTCCCATTGAAATCCACTTCTCTGACAAGGACTGCGCTGACAGTTGAACCTGTAGCTGCAAGGTACAGGAGTAGGGTTTCGTCCGCAGTAGGCACCGTGAGTGTAGCAAGATTACTGAGATACTCTTTAATACCTTCGAAGCTTTTCTGACACTCCGGTGTCCATGCAAAATCTTCGGACCCTTTCAATGCTTTGAATATAGGCAAGCTCCTCTCCGCAGACCTTGATAAAAACCTGCTAAGTGCGGCTAGACGCCCAGTCAGCTTTTGCACTTGCTTTAAATTTTCCGGAGGAGCCATCTTCTGCAGCGCAGTTATTTGAGTAGGGCTAGCTTCAATTCCCCTGCTTGAAACTAAATACCCTAACAATTTTCCAGCCTTAGCTCCGAATATACATTTTTCGGGGTTAAGACGGATCCCACATGCCCGAAGGCTATTGAATGTTTCTGCTAAGTCTAGGCTATGTTGGTGCTTTAAAGCACTCTTTATTACAATATCATCCATATAGGCCTCCACATTGTGACCTAGTTGATGACCTAGAGCCTTAGCAACTAATCTCGAAAAAGTAGCCCCGGCATTTCTTAGGCCGAAGGGCATTCTTACATAATAGAAGACTCCCGAAGGAGTTACGAAGCTTGTCTTGATTTCATCTTCGCGCTTCAACCATATTTGATGATAACCAGAATACGCGTCAAGGAAGCTTAATAACTCCGAACCTGCAGTGGAGTCAACCAGTTGATCAATTCGGGGCATGGGGTAGGGGTCACGTGGGCATGCTTTATTCAAGGATGTGAAATCAATGCACATGCGCCACTTCCCGGAAGACTTCTTTCTGACGAAGACTGGGTTGGCTTACCATTCTGTGTGAGCCACTTCTCTGATAATCCCAGCCTTCAACAATTTTTCAACTTCGTCCTTAGCTAGAGCAGCTCTTTTTGCGGACATCTTCCGGAGACCTTGTCGAACAGGCCGGGCCTTCGGGTTTACAAGTAAACTGTGTTCAATGATATCCTGATCGACTCCGGTGATATCTTCGTCAGACCAAGCGAAGACATCCAAATTTTCTTCCACTACCTTTTCCAAGGAGGTTGCAACTTCAGGAGGTAAATCTTTACCAAATTGAAAAGTGTACTCTTTACCATCTTTAACAATGACCTTCGTTGCAATCTCTCCTTCGGGACTTGGTCTCGGAAAGGACTTCTTCGAAGCTTCGGAGGAGGCTAAAAAAATTTCTCCATTATCCTGCACACGGTTTACTTGCCTCGGATCAAGAGGGGGACCATGACCATATTCCGCCCTCCGAGCAATGGCTTGATCTCCGAAGATTGTAAGGACTCCTGCTTGTGTAGGCATCTTCATGCACAAGTAATTGTGATGCGCCACAGCCCCGAACTGATTTAGCATGCCCCTCCCGAAGATGACGTTGTAAGCATACGGGGCATCTATCACATCGAAGATTACTTCTTCAGTTCGGGCCAATAAACCTTCTACGAAGGTAACTTCCAGGCCTATCTGGCCAAGTGCATCAAGCGGGGGTCCTGCGAAGCCTTGCAGAGGACGAGCCGCTGGAAATGCACAACTGATCGAAGGCTTGAACAAAAATGATATCTGCTGAACTACCTCCGTCAATCAGCACCCTTCGGACTTCAGTGCCCGCAATATCAGCAGTGATAACCAATGGATCTGCGTGCGGGAACTTAATACCAGCTGCATCCTCCGTAGAAAAGGATATCGGAACGTGAGACCACTCCGGCATTGCAGCTGCAGACGACGAAGTCCCAATATGACCTACTTCCCGAACGTACTCTCTTTGCTGTCTCTTGGACATGCTTCCGAGGGTACCTCCTCCGGAGATAGGGAGAACTACTCTTTTTCCTCTATCTTGCCCTTCCTCTTGCTTCGGAGGTGGCATAACGTTGGCCACTGGAGGGTGTCTTGCAGCATCAAAATTTTCTATTCGCGCCACAGCCTGGACCGGCTCTGAGCGCGTTGCCGCTGGACTTCGGTCGGTACTGCCTCGACCCGAAGTTCTCTCTAAGTACTCTCCCCTTAGGGTAAGTATAGCCTTGCAAGTATCAGTTGCATGGCTTCGATTTTCTCCGTGAATGCAGCATAAAAGGGTCTGGCCCTTGCCAGCCATTTTCCCTGGCGGCCTCCAGCCGCTGGCCTTGTTCCCCGTAGACTGTGGAGCTCTTGGTGCAAACTTCTGTGGGGGTGCAATATTCATGACTTCAGAACGAGGGTGCTTTTGCCCTCTTCTCCGATCATGTTGCACTTCGAAGACTGGGTCCTACGGCTGTGCCGAAGTTTTCACTTCTACTTTGACTTCTTGCAATATGGACGAAGTAGCAACAGTCCTCCGAAGCCAACCCTCTTCTGACCTCGCATACTCCTCGAAGTATGACATCAACTGAGAGACCGAGGAGATGCTTTTCCGATGAAGCTTATCCAGAAGGCCTTGATGACTGACGCCTTCCCGAGCTGCATCAACCCCAGAAGATGCGGACAGCCCCCGAATTTGCGACTTCGTATGAGCGAAGCGCTTAAAGTACTGCCTCAATGTTTCTTCGGGGAGCTGTTTCACCTGGAAAAGGCTTCCTGTTGACATAGGAGGCACGAAAGTGCCCTGAAAGTTGCTTATAAACTTCTTCTTCAGCTGCGACCATGAATTGATTGATCCTGGCTTCAAGGACCAGAACCATCTCAATGCCACTCCTTGAAGAGCTAAAGGGAAGCACTTCGCCATGGTGTCTCGAACTCCTCCGCTAGCCTCAATTGCTAGGGCATAAGAACGAACGAACTCTCCGGGATCTTCATCTCCGGCATACTTGCAGAGCTTCGAAGTTTTAAACTTTGGATCAAAGCGAACCTTCTGCAGCTCAGGATGCAGCGGAGATTCATTGTCGAAGGAGGCGTTCTCTGGGGCTTCGGGATAATCGAGATCATCGTCTTCGGGCACTTCTGGGATAGTTGGGGTGGCTTGAGAGCGAAGCCTGCTCGCAGCTTCCTGTCGCCACCTTGCCACTTTAGCTTGAAGGTTGGCCATTTCCTCCGGAAGGATCTTCCGGGTCTTGAGAACTGGTAGGATCAGTTCGAATCGGGATGGAGGGTGGAGAAGGGACTCCGGGCGGTCGGAGTATGGAAGGGGTTGGCGGAGAAGCTTCGTATGTTCGAGGGATGGAAGTCCCTTTCGGAGTTTGTGGAGGGAATGTCGAAGGTCCTCCGACTTCGACTGTGTCGAAGGGTATCTCTCCGGAGATCCGAGAGGACCTCCGAGTGGGATTGCGGGGTGCGCTCCGCTTAGGAGGCATGATGTAAGAAGTTGGTAGAGAACGAAGTTTTTCGGACTAGGTTCCCCACGGACGGTGCCAAATGTTGGCGTAAAAGATTACGCTAACAGGTTTCTGTAGAAGAGAAACTAACAAACGAAGTGTTTGCGAAGAGAACTGTTCTAAGCCTCCGAAAGGATAATAACTTAGAATAGTTCGAATGTGTGTATTGAATAACTTGTATTCGGTCCCTATTACAGGGTGAAATGGGGGGTATTTATAGGCCCAAACATTAAGGAAAAGACCTATTTACCCCTCTATTACAACCGACATAGTGGAAACTATTCGGTTCCCTTAATAGGGCTAAAATGGTAAAAGACTAATCTAATGAGAAAGAAGATAAGTCTTCCATCTTAGCTGGCAGAAAAGATCTTGAAAAGCCTTAATTCGAAGATGTACTCCGAACCAATGCCTATCTTCGTACTTCGAACTTGGTTCCGGGTATCTTCGAAGATGATCTTCTGGGAACCTTCGAATCCGCTGTCTGCCTTTATGTTGCTTCGGCAATAACCCCGAAGATGAGATATTTTCCCCCAACACTTAGGTAAGACCTCGTACGAATTGCGGTTTGGCAGACATCCCAAAGTGAGCCACTTGCGAGCGTTTGGCTGCAAGTGCTTTGTGCTCAAGAAGGGAGGGCATTTGGACAAGTTTGAGTCTCATTGCTGGGATGGTGTTTTTCTTGGTTACGCTTTGCATTCTCGAGGCTTCCGAGTTTGGAACCTCGACTCCCAGCAACTTGTCGAGACTTGTGAGGTTTCGTTTGATGAGTCTTTGCCTTCTTTGACTCCTTCTTTTGAGCTTTCTGGTGATGATGAGCTCGGAGAGTCCATCTTTGAGGAAGATGAGGATACTCCAGCTGCTGATGAGGGTGGGCCTTCTGCGCCTCCTGCAGAGCCCACACCTTCTGAGACTTCGATTGAGGACGACGGCGGACCTCTGATCACTTCTTCCACTTCGATCGAGCCCCCTCAGTCGAGTCCAGAGGTGCCTGCTGCTGACTCCGGTGAGGTGACTTCAGATCACCAAGGATCCCGAGCAGTTTAGCGTGATCACCCCTCAGAGCTCATCATTGGTGACTTGACTGAAAGAACTTTGCGTTCATCTAGTGCCTCTCTTGCTGTGTTTGCTGAATCTGCTTTTGTTGCATCTTTTGAGCCCAGAGATGTTTCTCATGCTCTTTCTGATTCTAATTGGATTAATGCTATGCAAGAAGTTCTTGAGAACTTTGACCGCAATCGGGTTTGGACACTAGTTGAGCCACCACCAGGATGCAACCCCATAGGCACCAAGTGGGTGTTCAAAAACAAACAAGGTGAAGATGGGGTTGTGGTGCACAACAAAGATCGACTAGTGGCCCAGGGTTTTTGCCAGAAAGAAGGTATTGATTTTGAAGAAACATTCGCCCCTATTGCCCATCTTGAGTCCATTCGCATTCTCTTAGCTTTTGCCGCTTCGAAGGGTTTTAAGCTTTTACAAATGGACGTCAAGAGTGCTTTTCTGAATGGGTTCATAGAGGAGGAGGTTTATGTTAGGCAGCCCCCCGGTTTTGAGAACACCAAGTTTCCTCGACATGTTTTTAAATTGCAAAAAGCTTTATACGGGTTGAAGCAAGCCCCCAGGGCTTGGTATGACCGGTTGAAGCAGTTTTTGTTGGGGAAGGGCTTTGTGATGGGTTCTGTGGATAAAACTCTTTTTTTGCTCAGAGTTGCTTCAGATTTCTTAGTCGCTCAGATTTACGTGGACGATATTATCTTTGGCGGTACTACTAATGATCTTGTGTCCAAGTTTTCTGAGCAGATGCACAGTGAGTTTGAGATGAGCCTCATGGGTGAGCTCAAGTACTTCCTAGGGCTCTAGATCAAGCAGACCAAGGACGGCACCTTCATCCACCAAGGTAAGTACACTCGCGATATGCTTAAGAAATTTGACTTTGGTGGTGAATTGAAGCCGCAGATGACCCCGATGGGCACTTCTGGGGGTCTGGACAAGGATGAGAGTGGCGTCAAGGTCAACGAAAGGGAGTTTTGAGGGATGATCGATTCGCTACTATACTTGACAGCGACCAGACCGAACATTCAGTTCGCCGTGGGACTGTGCGCGCGCTTCCAGTCTTCACCTCGCGCGTCTCATCGGCAGGCTATCAAGCGCATATTAAGGTATCTTACTTATGCGCCCGATCTTGGTCTTTACTATTCATCTTCATCATCTCACGATTTATCTGGCTTTTCGGACGCCGACTTTGGTGGGTGCCGGTTGGATCGCAAGTCGACTTCTGGTACCTGCCAGTTTCTCGGTTCTTCCCTTGTTTCTTGTTCTTCTCGAAAGCAATCTGGAGTTGCTCTTTCGACCACTGAGGCTAAGTATGTAGCTGCTGCTAGCTGCTGCTCACAGTTGGTTTGGATGATTTCCACTCTGCGAGATTTTGGGTTGTTCTTTCCTACCAGGGTTCCATTGTTTTGCGACAGCACCAGTGCTATTAGTGTAAGGAAAAACCCTTGTCTCCATTCAAAAACCAAACACATTGATGTGCGCTTTCACTTTCTGAGGGATCAATATGAGAAAGGTGTCATTGACCTTGTTCATGTTGATACCCATCATCAGTTGGCTGACATTTTATCCAAACCCCTAGATCAGTCTACCTTTGAGCGTTTACGAGGGGATTTGGGTGTTGTGTATCCTTTCTAGGATATTTTGCGTCAGTTTTCTTTCTTCTTTACTCTTTTCTTGAGTCTTTTTGTGTGTGTTCATATCATTCATATTCACATATCACACCTTAGAGTTGCTTCTGTTATATGATTGAACTGCTTTACTTATTCTAGCTGGTACATGCTTTTGAATACTTGTCAATGATCATGCTTTAGTTCAGTTCACTTGATATGTCTGATATTTGTCATATTCAAGGCTTTTATGCTTTAAAATTTGAAAAATGATCACCATTGCTTCTAGTAACTAGCATGTGTAAGCTGAATGTTTTTGCTATCTGTTACATGCCTTGTAGCTAGTTCCTGACTTAGATGCAAACATGCAACTTGGACATCTTTCTGCTTTAAAACATGGATATGTGCTATAAAAATGATGAAAAATCAAGAAAAATGAAAATTCTATGCCTTTTTATGCCTACACTTGGAAAGATCCAGGTGGGTTTGTTTTGTCGCACTGCATTGTTCTGGACTGCGTACCATAGCACTTTGGTATGAACTAGGACAGTGTAATGTATGCCAAGACCAATGTCTTAAGCTTCTGATGGTCCAGTTCTGGCCTAGGCTTGACTTGGTCGGTCAGCATAAGGTTTGACATGCAAATAACCCCTGGCAAAATGAAAAAGGAAAAAGAAAAAGCCTGAAAATTGAAATGATAACAAGTTTGCTGAAGCACTTTGTTTTTGGTAGATATCAGTTAGCCTTTGCATTTCATGCTTTACCTTGCTTGTCAACTGGAAAATGTGGTGATGTTTTTGTTTGCAAAAATTGATAATGCGTGCTAATGACTTTCTTTAGATATCATCTGTTGCACTGATCATGCCATGTATCTTAGACAGTATGTCTTTTGCTGTATCTCTTAGACTTTGTAATTGCAATCAATCATATCTGAGAAGCATGCCTGTTCACACTCCACCTGCACACCAGTTGCATTCATCACATATTTTGAGGGGGAGTTGCATTTAAGGGGGAGTTTGTCTCTTTTTCGAGTGCTTGATGAGTTCACTTGTCAACAAGGGGGAGAATGTTGTGATAAGAGTTTGAGGGGGAGTTTTTGTCTCGCTTACTCTTTTGATATCCTTGTTAATATTCCTGAGATTGCACTCGTTTTTGAGCTTTTACCCTTGGTTAACAATAATGACCGCTTCTTGCTTTTGTTTGCTGTTTGGTCATTAGGGTTAAACTTTTACCTTATTTTCTTCTTCTTTGTTTTCCTTGTGCTTTGTTTTCGTGTTTCCACATTTGTTCGTAGGTGCTGAAGAGCTGAAGAAGAGGAGTGTTGACAATGCACTCATCAAGGGGGAGATTGAGGAGCCATGCTGAATAGCGTGGGCCTCGTGGCTCCAGAAGTGATGAGTCATTGTCAACGATAGTCAAAGAGGACAGAAGAAGAAGAGATCTGCTGTGTCATGGGCCGCGTGTGACTCAGGTACACGGGTAGCGAGCGATTATCGGGCAGAGGGGCCGCGAAGTCGGGCTGGCCCAATCCGGGTACATGGGCCAGAAGCAGCAGAAGACCCACTGGGCTGTTGACCAAGATTGACTCAGGTACACGGGCGGTGAGCGATTGCCGGGCTGAGAGAGCTGCGGAGTCGGGCCGGCCCAATACGGGTACCTGGTACAAAGCCGGTGGAGGCTTTGTCAGTTTCGGCGCAAAACTGACAACCATTGATCTTGTATCGGACTGTCCAGAAGAGAAGTCGTAGTCTCTACAAAAGCTTAGCTTCCAGATAAGTCATCTGTATCTCTAGGCCCACAGTCAGTCAGTCGAGTCTGTAAAAAATTCCTAAGGGCAGTTGAGTCATTTCCTTTATTTTAGTGTCTGTAAAAACCCTAAGGGGCTGGTGGAATATTCTAGGTCTTTGGGCAGCCTATAAATAGGGCCCCAATCCCTAGGGTTGCACTACCCTTCTAGAAATCACTTTTTCAATCATTCCTTGGGTCATTTCGTTCCTGCGTGCTTTTTCTCTCTCCTGCGTGCACCGCCAGGAACTTTGTTCCTGTTCTTGTGAGTTTATTTTGATTCCTTACTGCTCTGGAAGAATGTTCGTTCTTGCTGGTTTGATGTGCAGCATTTAATCTACATCACTGTAGTTTCGTTTTGTGTGCTGCTATTTTATTCCTGAACGAATGTTCTTCTCCGGATGCTTCTGTTCTTCACGTGAGAAGTACTAGTTCATACTGGTTGCAAGTAGTACAACTACACTGTAGCAACAGTACGCTAGTACTCAAGTTTTGCTTTTTCTGCGTAGCCTTTTTGATCGAAGTAAACAGGGTTGAGTCACTTTCTGGCTGTTTTCTAGCGAAGCCCCTTCTCTGTTCGAAGCCCCTCAGCTCCGTGAGGCAGACTTCGATTTGACATCCTCGAGGGCTTCGCTGAACTTCGACTTCGCTTTGTGTTCTGTGTTTCTATCTTCGAAGTATGTTTTGCACTTAGTCTGTTGGCTTGACATACTTCGACCATAGTTGCAAAGTTGTACTCTGGCTCGAAGCTCTTCGAAGTCAATACCTTGACATCCTTCGAAGTTAGCTTCGGAGCTTGTCTCTCTGGTAGACTTCGCTCAACGTGAGCCCCTTCTTGCTAACATTCTCGAAGGTCACAGTGTGAGGGTTCGGAGTGTGTCTTTCGAAGTTAGTCTTCTGGTTGAAGGTCATAACTTCGTTTTTCGATTTCACTCTGTGCTGTTAACTTCGAAGTATGGTTTTGTGCTGTCTGTTGGCTTAACATATGTCGACAACCTTTGCGAAGGTATTCTCTGTTTTGAGCTGTTCGAAGTTGATACTTTGACTGGCTTCGAAATTGGCTTCGAAGCTAGTCTCTCTGATAGACTTCGCTCGGGGTTTGCAGCTGTCTGTTTCGAAGATCTAAATGTGTTAGTTCGAAGGTTGATTTTTTCGAAGGTAGAGTGTAGGCTTCGAATTTGGTTTCCCTGTCATGTGACAGGCTTCGCTACTCCTTCGAAGGTTGTCTTTCTGTGCGTAGTGTTCGAAACTCTGTTCGAAGGTTGTACGTCGAAGTACTCTATTCGAAGCAAGCTTTGTTACCCTCGTACGGTGCTTCGAAGCATACTTCCCTTTTTCCACTTGAGCTAGGCTAGACCAATTCAACCTTCAGCTCGTATCTATCAATCGTCACACGTCTTCGTCAACCATCTCTGAAGCAGGCTTCGACCAGCGAAGCAGGCTTCGACCACCGAAGCAGACCTCGACCGGCGAAGCAGGCTTCGCCAAGATCTGAACTGGAGACAGTTTTGAACAGTAACTTCTCTTCTCATTCATAGTGCACTTAGATTGCTTTTCTGAGAAGTTTATCCAGTCTTGTCTCGTGTACTCTGTTTATCTGTCTATTAGCACTGCATTGGCATTTCTCTGTTTATCAACAGTTGCTTCTAGGCTAGATACCTTTAGACTTAGGCTATTTGTTCATTCTTTGCTGTTTAGTTTTTTGAGGTGCGTTGGGTATTGGGAGCAGGCCATTGATTCGAAAGAATTTTTAGGCGCCCATTCACCCCCCCTCTGGTCACTACTTTCAGTCCTACAACAAGAGACAAACCAAAACATGAAACGCGACGCACACCGATCCCCTCGGCATCCACTCTCCATAACCACACATCGATCCCATCGATGTATGCACACCACCACTCACTCATCTCACCAGATCGACACTCAACCTTGTCAATCACTCATCATACAGACAAAAACCATAGTGTGACCTCACTTGGTTTCACACGACTAGGTACTAGACCGGTCTGACCTACCAATACACCTATGGTCAGACCAGCTACCAGGCCCGTCCGACCGGCTAGTACGCCTATGGGCAGATCGACCCTATGGCCGGTCAGACCGCCCCACGCCTACACTACTTTTTCCCACACTGCCCACACCTCCTACTCTCGCACTCCCGTGTAGGCCTCAACATGCTATTTATCATGAGCCAACAGGAGAGAAGGAGCCGCACGGCCGACACCCCAACATACCACCACATGTCGCGCCCCCACATGAGAGACGCGCATTGGCAGAAGGCATAGATGATATTGATGAGAGAATTCGCGCGCTTGTTAGGGAATGCACTAGTTACACTCCTCGAGATCCAGCTAGAGTTTACAGTAAGACGTACCTGGACCACTTCGACACTATCCCATACCCTCGCGGCTTCAGTGTCCCGAGTTCACCATGTTTGACGGTGAGGGTAGCAAGATCACCCTAGAGCATATATGTCAATTCCTAGCACAGTGTGGCAAAACAAGCGGGTCAGACGCGCTTAAACTTAGATTATCCTCTTTGTCGCTTTCCGACACCGCTTTCACTTGGTTTTCAGCATTGCTGCTGAACTCCGTGCAAACTTGGGCCCAGATAGAGTAGAAGTTTCATGACTATTTTTATACTAGGGAAACCGAACATACGCTTTGGCACTTGACATCGATTAAACAAAAGGCTAGTGAGAGTGTCTCCGACTACATTTGGCATTTCAAGGACACCAGAAACCGATGTTTTAGTTTAAACATCTCTGAGAGTGATTTGGCCGACCTATCTTTTAAAGGCTTACACTCTGAACTCAAGGAGATGTTGGATGGCCATAATTTCCTCGAGGTTAGCCAAGTTATGGAGAGGGCTCTGGTCCAAGAAGGCCAAGTCAAATCTAAAAGGGGCATCAAAACTCTTAGTGAGCCCAAGGCCAAGGTACACATCATAGAGCACTCCGATGAAGAGTCATCAGAAGAAGAAGATGACTCAATCGACGTGTACATGATAGAATGGACTTGGCCTAATGGGTCCAAAATGGTCACGTGCTCTGCACTACGGCCATCTCCCACTAAGAATCGGCCCAGAGAAGTTAAGTACTCATTTGATGTGACCAAATGTGATAAAATATTTGACTTTTTATTAAAGAGAAAGCTCCTCAGGTTACCTAAAGGTCACGTCATTCCAACTGCCAACGACTTGAAGAAACATGCATAATGTAAGTGGCATGACTCGCTTTCACACTGTACTAACGATATCAATGTTTTTTGTCGGCAGGTTCAATCGGCCAAAGATAAAGGACGATTGAAAATAGATTATAGCCCTAAGATGGAGCTGGACTAGGATCCCTTCGCCATGAACAACATTGACCTCACTGGGAAGAACGTGTTGATTTGGCTTGAGTAGGTTGAGTCATCCAAAGGGAAGGCGGTCGTCATTGGAAAGCCTCTCCCGCGCACGCTCATACTGAAGAATCCTGAAGTAGGAGTGTGGAAAGTGAATGTCGACGTGTCATCTTCGGCCAGATCTCATAGGAAGCCAAAGATAACTTTTGGGATGCTGCTCTAGAAACATAAGAAGAGGACAGGTAAGACGTACTCTCAGCCACGACCGCCAAGGAGGCCAAACCTTCCACAGAGGTATGAGTGTGGCCCACAATGGACTAGACCGATAGCACCACCACTGTTTGACCGGCCTTTTGTGGCCGGTCCGAATGGCCCATCCCGGGTGTCTGGCAACAGCTAGTCCGACCGGGCCAATAAGGCCGATCTGACCAATAGAAGACAAAAAGACGACTCCATTGAACACAGAATTGCCAAAGCCAATCCGGGCATTCACAATTCAACTAAAGATTATGAGAGCAAGTTTGTGACGCCTGAAACTAAGCCACAACCTTCATGGGCACCCCTAGGAATGACTAAGTCTCAAAAGAGATGCGTACAATGTCTTCGTGTCGATTATCTCAAAAAGAAGAAGGAGAAAGAATTTGGGGATAACCCATTCGATGAGTTTAAAGCCCTAGCAAAGAAACGAGGGGTTTGGAAACCGAAGCTGGTTGATAAGGCATGTTCTAGCCTCGTTGAGTAGGGGTGCATCCCTACAAGGGACTTGAGGGGCATAAACCAGTAAAATCACTGAAGGCTAAGGAGCCAGGTTGAAGATCATGGGCCTCATGGCTCCAGAAGTGATGAGTGATTGTCAATGGAAGTCAACAGAGAGATGTGAAGAGGAGACGAGACCTATCGGTTCTTGGGCCGCATGTGACTTAGTTACATGGGCAGCGAGCGACTACCGGGTAGAGAGGTCACGGAGTCAGTCCAGCCCAATCTGGGTACATGGGCTAGGAACGACAGGGGATCTACTAGTCTGTTGACTGGGTTTGACCCAGGTAAACGGGTGGCGAGCGATTGCAGGGCTGAGGGAGTTGCGGAATCGGGCTGGCCCAATTCGGGTATCTGGTGCGAAGATAGCTGACGCTTTGTCAGTTTTGGCTTAAAACTGACGCAACCATCCAAGACCACCCATCGGGGATCCGACCGTCCTAAAGCGAAGTCGTAGCTGCTACAAAAGCTCCGCATCAGGACAAGTTACCTTTAGATAGGATTTTACTACTTTGACTTTTAGGCCTACAGTCTGTGTTAGTCGAGTCTGTAAAAATCCTAAGGGCATTTTGGTCTTTTCTAGTTTATTTCGAAGTATATAAAAACCCTAAGGGTAAATTGGGTTTTTCTTGATTTATTGGGATGCCTATAAATAGGGCCCCAATTCCACCCTAGGGTTTCTTAACTCATGTAATGAAAAAAAATAGAGTTCACTTTTCATCCCCTCTTCCACTTTACTAGTAAAGCCATCATTTTCTCCCTGTAGCGCCTCCGCCGCCGGAAATTTCCAGGATGCTGCAGTTTTCCTAATCACCATCTTTGTGTGTATCGTCGTTTTTCAACACGGGGAGGCCATGGTTTGGCTCGGCGGCGCTCAGGACACTATTAGGCAGAAGGTTTTGGCACAGGAGCGACACCACAGACGTCCGCGCATGATTGATCTTCAGATGGCCTGTGTGCCAAGCTTTGCCAGCATGCTGGAGACGTGAAGCTTCCAAGTGGAAGCAAAGCCGAACACTAGACGCGTGGAGCTAGGTGTGTGGCTGAAGTCTAGAGGTGGTGTCGCACTGTGCGTGCAAGATCAGAGAAGCTGTGCCGATCACATCCATCACGTGGATGCATAGAAGGCACGCTGCAGCTTGTGCGAGGCGCAGGCGACGTCTTGTCCGAAAAGCAGGGCTGTTTGCTGTGTGGTATGTGTGAGGTCTGCGAGGTGTCACACGTCCATGGCTTGAAGCTGCTCGCACGAACACGTTTTTCTTTGGCTGAGTGAAGTGATGGGATCATGCACATCGGCGTAGGAGAGAAGCCAGCTCTTTGTGCTCGGCGCAGGCCATAGCGACGTAGAAAGCGAAGGCGTGCTGTCATCGCAGTTGGCACTAGTGGCTCAGGAGACGAAGTCTACGAGGAGATGGTGCGTAAGGTGCAGAAGCAGGAGTAGTAGTTTCTTGAAGAAATGAACACATGGAAGGTGTTCGGCTGAATGTAACACGTGAATAGGAATCAACGATAAAACAGTAAACTCTTACTACCTCGATTCCCGTGCACTATGATTTATTTCTGAATATTCTGGAATAGATTGATCAATTTCCACCATTTTTTATTTTACTGCATTTATTTGGTCTAGATTAAATGCAATGAATATTGTGCTCACACATATTTGTGAACTGCTCATTTGATCTGTGATGAATATTCTTCATTACTTCTAATTGATTAAATGATTGTGAACTGTGATGATTTGATATGTGCTTGTTCGTTGTATGATGTTTTTGTTGTTACATTGTTTTGATCCGTAAGAAGTTTTTAAACTGCCTTTAAGCACTGATGTGGTGTCTACTCAATTAGGACACCGGTCGTTTTTAGGCTAGATTATTTTAGTACTTGTGATTTGTTTTGGTCCTGCTGATTGTTTGTTGAGGTGCATTGGGTGTTGGGAGAAGGCCATTGATTCAAAAGAATTTTTTAGGCGCCCATTCACCCCCCTCTAGTCGCTACTTTCGGTCGTACAAGTGGTATCAGAGTCTGGTTAGGGTTTTCCATACCTTAACTAGTTCTAACCCGAGGTAGTGATCATGACTTCTTCTAGCAAGGTTTCGTCTCTTGCGGTTTTTGGCTACAACTATTGGAAGACTCGCATGTGGGCCTATCTATTGAGCCAGATCTCAGGGATATGGGACATGTATGTTCATGCTACTTTTACTGTGCTTTCAGCTGCAGAGCGTACTACTTCTAAGATAGTCTCTCTGCATGACTTGAACAACAAGGCAGTGAACATATTGTTTTCTGGTTTAGGTCCCAGTGAGTTTGAGCGTGTTAGCCATCTCGACACTGCTCGAGAGATCTGGGCAACCCTCCAGGCACACCATGAGGGGACATCTCAGGTCAAGGCTAGGCTCTATCAGACCTACCGGCAAGAATACAAAAACTTCTCATAGAAGCCAGGTGAGACTATTGAAGCTTTTTTTGGTCATTTTCAGTCGATCATTAACAAGCTTCGGGCCAACAAGGCCGATCGAGATCAGCTGGTCTCAGATCATGAACAGGCGCTCAAGGTTCTTCATACCTTGGACCCTAAGATCTAGGAGATCAAGGTATCCTCTATTATTGAGAGCGCTTCTTATGATACCTTGACTGTCGCAGAGCTTTTCAATAAGCTCAAGGCCTCAGAGGTTGATATCCAGTTGAGATCAAAGCTCACTGGTTCTGGCTCAAAAACCCTGGCCCTTGCGACACTTTCTGCTGATCCTACTGCTTTGAGCTGTGCTTTGTCCTCTTTGATGTCTATCACTAAGGACCAATTGGATTTGCTAGGAGATGATGACCTTTGCCTTTTCAATAGCTGTGTTCCTTATGTCTATGATAAAAGAATGTGCAAACGACATGGCACAAAATATGGTTTCTTTGAGTGTGGTGATTCAGGTCATTTCATCGCCGACTGCCCCAAGTGGAACACACACAATAAGGGCACCGGCGGTGGCTCCTACGAATCCAACAAGCACGACAGCTCCACCTTCACAAAGGGAAAGCCCAAGACGAGGTTCTTTCGAAAGGCCCTGAAGGACAACCGGCCTGAGAATAAGAAGCGAGACAAGGCTTTCTTCGCCGAGATGGAGAGAAGATACTCCAAGAGATCATCATCTTATTCCTCTTCATCAATCTCAAGCGATGAGGAGATTGTGATCAAGAAGGGAAAGGACAAGGATGATCCAGCGGGCCTCTGCTTCATGGCCTTCGGGGACAAGCCGAATAGCCTCTCGCACCACAGCCAAAGATCCCACAAGAGCATCTGCTCAATGGCTCTTGGGGATAAGGAAGACAAGGGCTCCCCCGACAACTCCGACGATGAGAAGGTATCCTCCTATGAACAAGAAGTCATTGAATTACTTTAAGAGAACCGTCAGGAGTTAAGATATCGGGAGAAACTGCTTAGAGGGGCTAAGAAGAGGATAGATGAGCTTGAGAGTGAGCTTGCCATGGCCAATGGCAAGATTGAGAGTCTATCTTATTTCCCTTGCTTGGGTGAGAGCAGTGAGTGCCCTAACTGCGAGGTGATGTTGTGTGACCTAATGACTCTGAAGTCTAGGTACACAGAGAGGGTAGATGAGAGAGACGCTTTGTCCACTGAGCTTGAAAGTGCTCAGCTGGATCTGAAAGATGCTCATGCCACTGTCGTCGTGCCCTCTAGAGATTGTCCATTCCACTTATCTGATCTAGCTGAGCTGAGAGCAAAGGGACATGACCAGTTGGGAGAGTTACAGTGAGTAAGAGTTATGCTATAGCATACTAAGCTTGAGCTTGAGACATTGTCAGTTCCACCCACTGTTTGTGAGAACTTCGTGTCCCTGAGATTGGAACTAATCAAGCTAAAACGTGAGAAGTCTGTCCAAGTTGATGGAGAGTGTGATATCTGCTTGTCTCAAGTAGAGGTGCTAGCTTCCTAGCGAGAGGAGCTAGCTTGTGCTCAGAACAAGAACTCTTACCTCCGTCAGATCCTAAGTTGGGTGTCTTCCAGAGAGCCATAGCTCTGTATGATGATCCAGCAGTTCAAGAGGCAGGATGGGTTTGGAGTAGGTTACACCTACACCAAGGTTGACTTTGAGAGTGCCTTGAGTCGTGTAGTGGAGTGGAGTAAGATGACTCTAGAGTAGAGATATCCCAAGACTCACTCCACTAAGTCTTTTTAGCCCTATTAGCCCAAGGATGGATTGTTCCAAGAACAATCTAAAGTTCCACCCAAGAACCCTATCTAGATCCCAAAGCCCAAGTATCTCCACACTTCTCTTGACTCTCTACCCAGACCCTCTCACACCAAAGAGCATACACCCAACACCACCAATCCCAAGAAACCCAAGCCTCAACCACATCCCAAGAAGCCTACCTATCATTGTGAGTTCTGTCTGAGAGATGGGCATCTTGAGGAGTTTTTCTTCAGGAGGAAGCGGGTTGAGAGAGCTCTAGGTGGGCAGGAGCAGTTCTATCAGCAGGGTGGTAGACAGAGAGTCCCTCGACACGGAGAGAGGCTAGAGGTCAGGGCACGTCGTGTAGGTGGTGGTAGAGGAGACGGCTTTCGTGCCCATGCTCTGGAGGGTGAGTTTCGCTCCAGCAGAGCTCCAGGTTATTCTGGATACGGTTGTGGAACTCATGGCCGAGACTTTAGGAAGAACAGAGGACTGCGCTTTGAGCCGCGTTTTGGTCCAGACATTTATGATTCTTTCTGCTTTCCTTCTTTTGAGCAGATGGCTCGACACTGGTTTAGCTCTTTTGCTAAACCTGGTGTCGGACCATTTCCTCCCTCTTATGACCATTGATATCGTAGGATCGAGGCTTGGAGGACGTATGGATCCTAGATTCAGGATGCTCTCGCCACATGACGGGACATCGCAGATGGTTCTCCAGCCTCACTTACCCGAGCTCCAAGGAGTACATCAATTTCGGGAACAATGGTCAAGGGAAGGTACATGGGATTGGTTCAGTTCGGATTTCTGAGCATTTCTCCTTGAAGAATGTTGTTTTTCTTGGAAATTTGGGTTTCAATTTGGTTTCTGTTTCGCAACTTCTTGAGGAGGGCTTAGAGGTTCGTTTTAAGAAGGGCATGTCTTCTATTATTGATTCTAGAGGATCTTTGGTTTTGCCAGATCTTATCTTTGGTAAGGTTTTATGGATTGATTTCTCTAGTTCTTTTGGCCCTTCTCGCTACTTGATTGCTGGATCCTCTTCTGAGCTCTAGAGGTGGCATAGGAGGTCAGGTCATTTGAGCTTTGATTTGCTAGTCGGATTGAGCTCTATGGACCTCATTCGAGGATTGCCCATGCTTAAGATGGAGAAGAATCTAGTTTGTCATCCCTGTCGTCATGGGAAAATGGTTGTCGCTTCTCACACACCTGTGACTCATGTGATGACTTTGTACCCGAGAGAGCTGTTACACATGGATACTGTTGGTCCATCTCGGGTACGTTCAGTCAATGGGAAGTGGTTTTTGATGACTTTTCTCGATTCTCATGGGTTTTCTTTCTGGAGTCTAAGGATGAGGCTTTCCAGTTTGTTCATGACCTGGTTTTGAAGTTGAACAAAGAGAAGAATGGTCGGATGCGAGCCATTCGCTCTGACAATGGATCGAAATTTAAGAACTCTCAGTTTGTCAACTTCTGTAGTGACCAAGGTCTTGATCACTAGTTTTCTTCTCCTTACACTCCCCCACAGAACGGCGTTGTAGAATGAAAGAACTGCACGCTAGTCGAGATGGCTAGGACGATGCTTGATGAGCATAGGAATCCTAGGCATTTTTGGGCTGAAGCGATGAACACGGCTTGCTATCTAGCCAACCGCATTTTTCTTAGAGCTTACTTAGGAAAGACTTCATATGAGTTGCGGTTTGGTAGACAGCCCAAAGTGATTCACTTGCGAGCGTTTGGCTGCAAGTGCTTTGTGCTCAAGAAGGGAGGGCATTTCGACAAGTTTGAGTCTCGTTGCTAAGATGGTTTTTTTCTTGGTTACGCTATGCATTCTCGAGGCTTTCGTGTTTGAAACCTCGACTCCCAGCAGCTTGTCGAGACGTGCGAAGTTTCTTTTGATGAGTCCATGCCTTCGCTTACTCCTTCTTTTTAGCTTTCTAGTGATGATGAGCTTGGAGAGTCTATCTTTGAAGAAGATGATGAGACTCTTGATGTTGATGAGGGTGGGCCTTCTGCACAGCCTGTAGATCCCACACCTTTTCAGACTTCGACTGAGGATGAGGGTGGACCTCTGATCACTTCTTCCACTTCGATCAAGCCCCCTTGGTCGAGTCCAGAGGTGCTAGCTGCTGACTCCGGTGAGGTGACATCTGATCACCTAGGATCCCGAGCAGTTTAGCGTGATCACCCCTCAGAGCTCATCATCTGTGATCTCAATTCAAGATCCTTGCGTTCTCAGGCTGGTTCACTCGTTGTTTTTGCTGAGTCTGCTTTTGTTGCCACCTTTGATCCTAGAGATGTTGCTCACGCTTTATCTGATGCAAATTGGATAAACGCCATGGAAGAAGAACTTGAAAATTTTGTTCGCAATCGGGTTTGGACACTAGTTGAGCTGCCACCAGGTTGCAACCCCATAGGCACCAAGTGGGTATTTAAGAACAAGGAAGGTGAAGATGGGGTTGTGGTGCACAACAAAGCTCGATTAGTTGCCCAGGGTTTTTGCCAGAAAGAGGGTATTGACTTTGAGGAGACTTTCGCCCCTGTTGCCCATCTTGAGTCCATTCGCATAATTTTGGCATTCACTGCTACTAAAGGTTTTAAGCTTTTTCAAATGGAAGTCAAGTGTGCTTTTCTAAACGGGTACATAGAGGAGGAAGTCTATGTTAGGCATCCCTCGGTTTTGAAAACCCTAAGTTTTCTCGACATGTTTACAAGTTGCAGAAAGCTTTATATGGTCTGATGCAAGCCCCCAGGGCTGGGTATGATCGTTTAAAGCAGTTTTTGTTGGGGAATGGTGAGAAATCATGATTGAAGAATATGGTTTTGATATTCCAGATGTAATAAGTGATTGTCAATGGAAGTCAAAGGAAGGGAGAGATGAAGACCTGCCGAGTCTGAGGTGCATGTGACTCAGGTACATGGGCAGTGAGCGATGGCCGGGCAGAGGAGCCGCGGAGTCGGGCTAGCCCAATCCGGGTACATGGCTAGGAGCGGCAGATGATCCACTGGTCTGTTGACTGGGTTTGACTCAGGTACACGGGCGGCGAGCGATTGCCGGGCTGAGGAAGCTGCGGGGTCGGGTCGGCCCAATCCGGGTACCCTGTGCGAAGATGGTGGACGCTTTGTCAGTTTCGGCGTAAAACTGACAATCTATGTTTAATGCGTTTTTTAGGATATTAATATTTAGGTTCTATGTTTAGAATATTTTTATTTAAGTCAGGTAATTTTTTCTAAGAATATTTTAGTAATTTTCGGAATTTATTTTAGAGTCAGTTTATTTTACCTAATGGTAAATGAGTCTTTTCATGTATTAGGATTTGCCTATAAATAGACCCCTATTGTAGCGCCCCGATTTATCAAAATCGAGACATTATTGAATTTCATAAGAAAAACAATAATACAAGAGGTTCATCATGCGACAACGTACATATGACAACATCCATGGTACGCAGACCATAATTATTACATCAAAGTTTTAATAAAAACAGTATTAAAAATAATTTAAAAGCGGCATGACGAACATCTTCTTCAAGATCTTTCTTCTCGACTGGGTCGCAACTCCAGACCGTCTTCGTAGTAAGCATCCTCTGTGGGGTCCAACGGGTATGAGTACAAAAAGTACTCAACAAGCCACCGCAAATGCAAATAATAATGCAGGATAATAAACAAGGAAGGGTAATGGCTAACATTGCGGAAAAGTACAATTTCAGTTATTGCATTTAGTGTAATCATATTTTAATCATGCGGAAAAGTAAACATGAATATCAACAACAACAACTAACTCGAGGAGTACGTTTTACCTCCTCGCACAACAGTCCTTACATGTCAATCCATCGTGCACATACATATTCAAAGTAAACTAACTGGGGGATGTCACGCAACCCGCCCTTGACTGTGGGCTCGGCTTTTCGAAAAGATTTAAGACTCTGATCAGAGATGTACTACTGTACCCACAAGGCACGCACTCATCCCAAACAAGATGACCCATACCACGGGAACTCGTGCCAAAACCTCGGCATGAAATGTTCCAAGCGATAACCACCCGCTCTAGGTTTCGCCGGCGCGCCGGGCCGCATCCCGGCTAACGTCGCACCCCCTTTTGCGCCACATTGGTACAAGTCACCGGCAGGTGCTACTTGACCCATCTCCAAATGGTGGCCTCGGTTTGGAACAATCCATACCTTAGTTAGGACTTACCCACTAGACTTGTGGTTAGTACGTAAGTGTATTGCAACGGATCCCTCAGACCGGTCCTTATAGTGCCCCGGGTGCTACCGACCAATGCCCTAGCTTGCACTCGGAACCCACCATGCATTCACTCACAACCACAACTCCAACACCGACAGAATTCCATAGATGAGAAACAATGGGGATCATATAGCAGAACCATGTACTACGACTCATTTTTATCCTATAGCGATCGTGTCGATACATTGGACACTAGCTAATAACATTTATCATATGGTGACAAGGAGTTTAGGCTAGAGAGCATGGCTTGGGTTGCACATCAAGGTCAGGGGATCCTAAATAAATATATTGTAAGGGTTCATTTGACTAATGCATATATAACCTATGTGTTTTAGCGATAGTTTAATCAAACATGGGTTCAATATGCTCAAAAGGTTGGTTTGGTGACTTGCCTTGTTCAGCAAAGGGAGAGGGAGGGACTTCGGGGAAGTACTCCGGCTCCTCGACGGCGTCATAGTCTTTTTGATATAGTAAAGTAAAATAAAATACAACATTCAATCCAAACAATATAACATCACATAATAATCTCATAGGTTTAAGTTGGTTTGATTAGAAATAAATCAAGTTGTTAGGGTTCTGAAATTCAGTTTATAAATAATTTTAAAAGAAATTACAATGAAGTGTTATCCTTTGAAAAAGGGTTTTAAAAGGGGTGATTCTCAATTTTAAGTTCTTTAATAAATTTAAAATGAAAGTTCCATAGAAAACTTAGTGATTTGTTCATATCAACAGGAAATAAACAAATACAAACTTTACTGGAATTTAAATAATTAAATTTACATTTTTAACCTAAGGGTATTTAAATGTTCATTTAAATAAACATGAAATGTCCAATGTAAACCTACTGTTTTTATTGTATAAACATGTAGAGAATAATATTATGAATTTTCTGAAATTGGAATGGCAATTTTTAGAGTTCAAATGCACCAGATATGAATTTTACAAGTTTAAAAGTATTTCTGAAATTCATTTTCAATTTTTAAACCCCTCGGGTCCACGGTGAGTCAGGCCCACGGTGAACCCGCGCACTGTGCGCGTGCACTAGGTCGATCTGGACCGTTGGATCCAGATCCAATGTGCGCAGGTGAGGCGGGGTGCTTAAGTGACAATGGACGGCCGGGATTAAAACGCGCGAAAGGGTACTACGTGGACGCACGAGATTGATCGCGGGTTTTAAATGGAAATGGACGCGCGAGATTAAAACGTAACGCTTTGACCAGATCCGACGGTGCGGATTAGATCGCGTACGTGGGCTCACACGCGCCATCCGATCGCGATCGCACGGTCGGGATCAGATCCGACACGGCACGGGTACTCGACCCGTGCCGGTCGTCTTCTCCGACGACGGCGAGCGGGTCGGCGGCCACGGCGGGCGACGGCGGTCGATGCTAGGGCCTAAAATGGAAGGAGGGCAATGAGGGGGTCACGAAGGTACCTCGGCGGTGAGAAAAGGTCGACGGAGCTAGGCCGGCGACGAGCGGAGGCGGTGGAGGCGTTCGGGTTCTTGGCGGCGACGGCGATCCGGCGGGGTTCGTCGTCAACGGAGTGGTGGCCGAGGTCGGTGAGGTCCTGGCGGTCACGTTGGTGGCGGTGGCACGGGCCGGGGCGGTCCGCGGCGACGGCGATCGAAGGCTGGAGGTCGGGCGGCGGTGTTGCGTTAAGAACCGAATGGAGGGCGCTCTATTTGGTCTGGGTGCAATTGATCGTGTGAACCGAAACGCGGTGGAGGGCAGGGGTTTAAATAGGGTCGTCGGCGAGGGATAACGGGCGACGAATACAAGGAAAGGGGAGGGGAGGATTAACTTCGCCGGCGAGGGCTTGGCCATGCACGCGTAGCGGTGATCCCGTGGCTTAAAGGCGTGGTTTAACGGGGGGAAACGGTCGGCGCGACGCGGGGGACCAAGTAATGGCGGCAATTTAATGGGGGACGGGCCGGCGAGGCGGATCCGAGGGCGAGGGCGTCGGCCGGCGCTATTTGGGGGCGGTGGCGCGAGGTTGACGACGGGCCTGACGAGTAGGGTCCACTGGCTAGCGAGCGCGGACGAGCGAGGGAGGCAGCTGACGGGTGGGCCGTGGCATCGGGCGCGCGCGCGAGGGGAGGCAGTCGGCGCCGATAGGTGGGGTCAGGCTGTCAGCCTAAGGCGAGCGAGGTAACGGGCTGGGCCGGCCGGGAGAGAGAGAAAGGAGGGAGGGGGCCCAATACTGTTTGAAACTATTTTCTGCATAAAAATAATTCCAGGAAATAGATTAAAATCTTAGGGCTACTTCCAAGGTTGGTAAAAATCTATAAAAATTCTCAAAAATATATTTTGGTCTTAGGATCATATACAAAAAGTTTCACCTCCTAATTTGGCCATCTACTCTATGCTGTAGTTCAATTGGTATAAAAGGGTATTTATTAGTATTTTCAGAAATATATATTTCAGGAAATTGAATTTAATAATATTTTTATTGTTTTGAAAATTTGGGGTGTCACAAACCTATCCCCCTTACAAGAATCTCATCCTCGAGATTGGAACGCTACTCGAATAACTCGGGGTATTGGGCTTCCAGTTCGTCTTCCTTTTCCCAAGTGGCTTCTTCGGCGGGATGGTTGTTCCATTGAACCTTGCAGAAGCGAACGACGCGGCTTCTGGTTACTCTCTCCTTGTTTTCCAAGATCTTGATGGGTTTCTCTATGTAGGTCAAGTCTTCTTGGACATTGAGCTACTGAAGGTCGGCTTGCTCGGTGGGTACACGAAGACACTTCTTCAGCTGAGAGACATGGAACACATCATGAACTCCTGCCAAGGATGGAGGCAGTTCAAGTTGATATGCCACTTCTCCTTGTCGTCGGAGGATCTGGAAAGGTCCGACGTAGCGGGGTGCTAGTTTGCCTTTCATGTTGAACCTTTGAGTGCCACGGAGGGGAGTGACTCGGAGATAGACATAATCGCCCTCCTCAAAGGCTAGGTCTCTTCGACGGTTGTCGGCATAGCTCTTTTGCCTGGACTGGGCTGCCTTCAATCGGTCTCTTATGATCTTAACCTTTTCTTCAGCTTCTCTTAATAGATCAGTCCCAAACAGTTGCGACTCTCCGGTTTGATCCCAGAGCAACGGCGTTCTGCACTTACGTCCATAGAGTGCTTCGAACGGGGACATTTGCAGGATGGCTTGATAGCTGTTGTTGTAGGAGAACTCTGCATATGGTAAGTTCTTGTCCCACATTCCGCCAAAGTCTAGAGCACAAGCTCTAAGCATATCCTCCAATATCTGGTTGACCCTTTCGGTTTGACCGTCAGTCTGTGGATGATAGGCGGTGCTAAAGTTCAGCCGGGTGCCGAGTTCCTCTTGAAGGTTCTTCCAAAACTTGGAGGTAAACTGACTCCCGCGGTCAGATACAATCTTCTTAGGAACTCCGTGAAGGCACACGATCCGGGTCATATACAACTCAGCCAACTTGGCGACGGTGTAAGTTGTCTTGACCGGAACGAAGTGAGCTACCTTGGTGAGTCGGTCGACAATCACCCAGATAGAATCATGACCAGCTTGGGTCCTGGGCAGTCCCGTGATGAAGTCCATTCCCATCTCTTCCCACTTCCATTCAGGGACCTTGAGAGGTTGAAGGAGTCCGGCAGGCCTCTGATGCTCTGCCTTGACTCGCCGGCATGTGTCGCACTTGGCCACATACTCAGCTATTTCTCTCTTCATGCTGACCCACCAATATTTTTCCTTCAGGTCTTGATACATCTTTGTACTCCCGGGATGGATGGAGTATAGAGTATCGTGGGCTTCTTGAAGGATGAGGGTCTTCAACTCAGGTTTGTCGGGTACGCAGATCCGGTTTCCGAACCAGATGGTACCATGCTCGTCCTCGGAAAATCCGGGGGCTTTACCCTTCCTCATGTTTTGCTAGATTTCCAGGATGTCCGGGTCTTCCTTTTGCTTTTCTCGGATCTGGTCTATTAAGACAGGCCGAGACTCCAAGGCAGCGAGGTACGCTCGAGTGGTGATCCCTAGTTTTAGCCTTTCCATCTCCTTGTAAAGTAAAGAAGCTTGGTCCTGAACCATGATGGCATTGCAGTACCCTTTTCGACTAAGGGCGTCTGCCACCACATTGGCCTTGCCTGGATGATAATGGATGCCCAAGTCATAATCCTTGATCAGTTCCAACCATCTCCTTTGCCTGAGATTCAGATCTGGTTGGGTGAATATGTACTTGAGGCTCTTGTGGTCGGTGAAGACCTCACACCGATTCCCCACAAGGTAATGTCTCCATATCTTCAAGGCATGAACCATGGCTGCTAGTTCCAGGTCGTGGGTGGGGTAGTTCAGCTCATGCGGTCTCAGTTGCCGGGAGGCGTAGGATATCACTTTCCCTTCTTGCATTAAGACGCATCCCAATCCTTGACGAGAGGCATCACAATAGACGTGGAAGTCTTTCCGGATGTCTGGCAGAGTCAGAATAGGAGCTGATACTAGCTTCTTCTTTAGGGTCTGGAAGCTTTCTTCGCAGTCGGGGGTCCATTCAAACTTTACCTCCTTCTGCAAAAGTCTGGTCATAGGCTTGGCGATCTTGGAAAAATTCTCGATGAACCGGCGGTAGTATCCGACCAATCCGAGAAAACTCCGAATCTCGGTCACGGTTGTGGGCTGCAGCCAGTTGGTTACTGCTTCAACGGTGGTTGGGTCCACTGCTATTCCTCCGACAGATATAACATGGCCGAGGAACATCACCTCAGACGACCAAAATTCGCATTTGCTGTATTTGGCGTACAGTTGCTGCTCCCTTATCTTTCCGACGGTCAGACGGAGGTGAGTTTCGTGTTCTTCCTTGGTCTTGGAGTATACGAGGATATCGTCGATGAATACCACGATGAACTTGTCCAAGAACTCCATGAATACATTGTTCATCATGTTCATGAAAAAGGCCGGGGCATTCGTGAGTCCGAACGACATCACGGTGTACTCATAAAGTCCATAGCGGGAGGTGAAGGCAGTCTTGGGTATGTCTTCTTCCCTAATTCTCAATTGGTGATAACCTGACCTGAGGTCAATTTTGGAAAACACCGAGGATCCTTTCAGCTGATCGAACAGGTCGTCGATCCGAGGCAATGGGTACTTGTTCTTGATGGTTACATCGTTCAAGGCTCTATAGTCCACGCACATCCTCTTGGTCTTGTCCTTCTTCATGGCAAATATAACCGGTGCACCCCAGGGTGAGGTACTCAGTCGAATATACCCTTTCTGCTCTAGGTCTTCGATGTTGCTCTTGACTTCAGCTAGTTCATTAGCGGCCATCCGGTACGGGCGCTTGGAGATTGGAGTGGTCCCGGGGACAAGTTCAATTCTGAATTCGATGTCCCGCTTGGGAGGCATTCCGGGTAGGTCTTCAGGGAAGACGTCCGCAAACTCCTTTACTATGGGTACCTCTTCAAGAGCTATTGAGCGAAGGGATGCTCTGAGTGGCTTGCGACTGGTCATTCGGAAGGTGACGGCTGTACCTTCAGGGTTGGTCACCGTGACGGACTTGTTGGCACAGTCGATCACTCCCTTGTGCTTCATCAACCAATCCATCCCTAGTATAAGGTCGAGCCCGGTGCATTGGATGAGGACTGGCTCGGCTCGAAATAGTGCTCCTTGGATGTCAATTTGAACCTTAGGGCTGTATAAGCGGGCTAAGGTCCTATTGCCGGGAGTGGCAATCACCATGGGAATGGGTAGAGGGAGCACGTCCAGTTCGTTTGTTTTCACAAAATCTTCCGAGACGAAGGAGTGTGTTGCTCCAGAGTCAAACAATATTACGGCCGGTACGGAATTCACAGTAAACGTACCGAGCACGACTTCAGGAGCCTCCTGAGCTTCCTCTGCGCTGATGTGGTTGACGCGGGCGCGAACTGCCTGGTTGGGTGCCGCGCCTTGAGTCTGCTTGCGGTGGGGACACTGGTGCGAATAGTGCCCTTCCTTGCGGCAGTTGAAGCAGACGACCGGCCTCCCTTGGCGATCCTTCAAGATCGGGGCCTTGGCGGCTGGCGTCGGCTGAGCGGCCAGAGCTGGTGGAGCGGGGCGAGGATGCCCGGCGTTGGATCCACCGGCGGCGTGAGGTGGCCTGTAGGCGGGCCGAGGATGGTAGGCGGGCGCTGGTGGCGGAGGGACGAAGCGGGGCCTCTGAGAGTTCGCCTGCTGATGCTTGAAGGCGATCATCTTCCTCTTCTTGAGGTCCAACCTGTTTTGCTCAGTCTCTTGGATGAGCGCTTTGTTGACTAGCCGTTGGAAGTCGGTGTAGTCGGTGGCGACGAGCTGGATGGACAGCTCATCCTTAAGTCCCCGGAGGAACTTGGCTTGGCGAAGGGCGTTGGTGCGCACTTCCTCCGGTGCGTAGCGGGCGAGGCGATTGAACTCATGGAGGTACTCCATGACGGTCTAGTTGCCTTGCTGCAGGTCGCGGAACTCCTGCTGTTTCACCGCGATGACACCGGCGGGGACGTGGGCCGCACGAAAGGCGATGGTGAACTCCGCCCAAGTCACCACGTGGTCCTCTGGCTGGGACTCACGATAGTTGTCCCACCATTCAGCGGCGGGACCCTGAAGCTGGTGAGTGGCGAAGGCCACTCGCTCCCGGTCGGTGCAGGGGAGGAGGTCAAGCTTCTTTCCGATGGTGTGAAGCCAATCTCCGGCCTCCATCGGGTTGGTGGTGCTGGAGAAAATGGGCGGGCGCACACGCAGAAACTCCGAGAGTTGCGGAGCGGGTGCGGGTGCTGGTGCGTGAGGGGCAGGTTCCCCGTTCTGCAGACAGTCCAACTGAGCCTGTTGGTTCTGCATTTGAGTGAGGAGGGCGGTGATCAGTTGGTTCTGATTCGCCATCATCTCCGCCAAGGTGGGGTGGTTGGCGGAGGGCGACCTAGACTAACGCGGGCCCGTTGCACCCCAGTTGGGTACAACACCCTCGGGCGCATCACGGCTTCCTCCTGCTCCGTTGTTGGAGCCGGTGTTCTGATGGTCGGCCATCTTCTGAATTCATAAGGTTAAAAGGCAAAAAGTTGACAACACAATAATCAAGAATAGTTCATGCAGATTAAGTGGTAAAAATGTTCATTACAATCAAGTTCTTATTCTACCCACAACACACTCATCGTGGGTAGCACCATATACAAAATCATTCTTCTTTATTTAAATAGCGACTCCTAACGCCTACTCGCCACCGGAGGCGGTCTTCGTGCTCTCGGAACCACGAGTACGCGGCTCCGAAGGGACGGTGGGCTCGAGAAAATTCTCGATGATGGAGTCAGAGACGAGGCCGGGGCGTGGTGCAGGGGCGCTGGTGGAGGGTCTGGCAGGGGAGGGTCATGGCAGGATCCTCTTGGGCCGAGGGAGGGGCTCACGGATGGGCTTCTTCTTCCTTAGGAGAAGAGGAACCATCTCCGCAATATCCTTCTGCAGCTGCATGATCTTGCGCTGCAGCTCGCCGTTCTGTTGGATCAAGTTCTTCGTTTCTTCACGAAGGAACTCGACCGCCTCATGGTGCTCGTCGGCGTCGAGCACCGCCTCGGTGTGGAGATCGTCCATGGCCTGTAGAAGACGCGACTGCCGGGCCATGACCGGATCACGCACGGAGTGAACTCCGAGGTAGATGCTACGGTGGGCGCCGGGAGTACGCTTCGGCACAAGCCGGAAGGACAAGTTCTGGAGACGATCATCGTAGATCATCCTCAGCTCCATGAGGGCCTAGAGGGCGACTCGTTGGCACGCGACGTCGAAAGTCGGGCCTCCAAGTGCTGTGGTGTAGGGCGGCAGGTGTTCTCTGGAGCCGTGGACGGTGAGGGAGACGTCGCAAGGCCCGGCGAACTCGTCGGGGTACACTCCTTGGAATTCGGGTTCGAAGAGGAACCCGAGGAAGGTGAGCATCATACGGAGCTCCCGGACGAAGCCCTCGTAGTGGCGGCAGTAGCTGTGGACTTGGTAGACAGGCATCTACAAAACAGCAAGTTGAATAAAAGTGAGGAGAGGAACAAAGTTTATAAAGTAGATTTTCGAGAAATAATTTCTTGTGGCTAATGGCTAGGTGGGTCTGTTTGGCTTCCTACAGTCGAGTCGGCTCTGATACCATCTTGTAGCGCCCCGATTTATCAAAATCGAGACATTATTGAATTTCATAAGTAAAACAATAATACAAGAGGTTCATCATGCGACAACGTACATATGACAACATCCATGGTACGCAGACCATAATTATTACATCAAAGTTTTAATAAAAACAGTATTAAAAATAATTTAAAAGGGGCATGACGAACATCTTCTTCAAGATCTTTCTTCTCGACTGGGTCGCTACTCCAGACCGTCTTCGTAGTAAGCATCCTCTGTGGGGTCCAACGGGTATGAGTACAAAAAGTACTCAACAAGCCACCGCAAATGCAAATAATAATGCAGGATAATAAACAAGGAAGGGTAATGGCTAACATTGCGGAAAAGTACAGTTTCAGTTATTGCATTTAGTGTAATCATATTTTAATCATGCGGAAAAGTAAACATGAATATCAACAACATCAACTAACTCGAGGAGTACATTTTACCTCCTCGCACAACAGTCCTTACATGTCAATCCATCGTGCACATACATATTCAAAGTAAACTAACTGGGGGATGTCACGCAACCCGCCCTTGACCGTGGGCTCGGCTTTTCGAAAAGATTTAAGACTCTGATCAGAGATGTACTACTGTACCCACAAGGCACGCACTCATCCCAAATGAGATGACCCATACCATGGGAACTCGTGCCAAAACCTCGGCATGAAATATTCCAAGCGATAACCACCCGCTCTAGGTTTCGCCGGCGCGCCGGGCCGCATCCCGGCTAACGTCGCACCCCCTTTTGCGCCACATTGGTACAAGTCACCCGCAGGTTCTACTTGACCCATCTCCAAATGGTGGCCTCGGTTTGGAACAATCCATACCTTAGTTAGGACTTACCCACTAGACTTGTGGTTAGTACGTAAGTGTATTGCAACGGATCCCTCAGACCGGTCCTTATAGTGCCCCGGGTGCTACCGACCAATGCCCTAGCTTGCACCCGGAACCCACCATGCATTCGCTCACAACCACAACTCCAACACCGACAGAATTCCATAGATGAGAAACAATGGGGATCATATAGCAGAACCATGTACTACGACTCATTTTTATCCTATAGCGATCGTGTCGATACATTGGACACTAGCTAATAACATTTATCATATGGTGACAAGGAGTTTAGGCTAGAGAGCATGGCTTGGGTTGCACATCAAGGTCGGGGGATCCTAAATAAATATATTGTAAGGGTTCATTTGACTAATGCATATATAACCTATGTGTTTTAGCGATAGTTTAATCAAACATGGGTTCAATATGCTCAAAAGGTTGGTTTGGTGACTTGCCTTGTTCAGCAAAGGGAGAGGGAGGGACTTCGGGGAAGTACTCCGGCTCCTCGACGGCGTCGTAGTCTTTTTGATATAGTAAAGTAAAATAAAATACAACATTCAATCCAAACAATATAACATCACATAATAATCTCATAGGTTTAAGTTGGTTTGATTAGAAATAAATCAAGTTGTTAGGGTTCTGAAATTCAGTTTATAAATAATTTTAAAAAAATTACAATGAAGTGTTATCCTTTGAAAAAGGGTTTTAAAAGGGATGATTCTCAATTTTAAGTTCTTTAATAAATTTAAAATGAAAGTTCCATAGAAAACTTAGTGATTTTTTCATATCAACAGGAAATAAACAAATACAAACTTTACTGGAATTTAAATAATTAAATTTACATTTTTAACCTAAGGGTATTTAAATGTTCATTTAAATAAACATGAAATGTCCAATGTAAACCTACTGTTTTTATTGTATAAACATGTAGAGAATAATATTATGAATTTTCTGAAATTGGAATGGCAATTTTTAGAGTTCAAATGCACCAGATATGAATTTTACAAGTTTAAAAGTATTTCTGAAATTCATTTTCAATTTTTAAACCCCTCGGGTCCACGGTGAGCCAGGCCCACGGTGAACCCGCGCACTGTGCGCGTGCACCGGGTCGATCTGGACTGTTGGATCCAGATCCAATGTGCGCAGGTGAGGCGGGGTGCTTAAGTGACAATGGACGGCCGGGATTAAAACGCGCGAAAGGGTACTACGTGGACGCACGAGATCGATCGCGGGTTTTAAATGGAAATGGACGCGCGAGATTAAAACGTAACGCTTTGACCAGATCCGACGGTGCGGATTAGATCGCGTACGTGGGCTCACACGCGCCATCCGATCGCGATCGCATGGTCGGGATCAGATCCGACACGGCACGGGTACTCGACCCGTGCCGGTCGTCTTCTCCGACGACGGCGAGCGGGCCAGCGGCCACGGCGGGCGACGACGGTCGATGCTAGGGCCTAAAATGGAAGGAGGGCAATGAGGGGGTCACGAAGGTACCTCGGCGGTGAGAAAAGGTCGATGGAGCTAGGCCGGCGACGAGCGGAGGCGGTGGAGGCGTTCGGGTTCTTGGCGGCGACGGCGATCCGGCGGGGTTCGTCATCGACGGAGTGGTGGCCGAGGTCGGTGAGGTCCTGGCGGTCATGTTGGTGGCGGTGGCACGGGCTGGGGTGGTCCGCGGCGACGGCGATCGAAGGCTGGAGGTCAAGCGGCGGTGTTGCGTTAAGAACCGAATGGAGGGCGCTCTATTTGGTCTGGGTGCAATTGATCGCGTGAACCAAACGCGGTGGAGGGCAGGGGTTTAAATAGGGTCGTCGGCGAGGGATAACGGGCGACGAATACAAGGAAAGGGGAGGGGAGGATTAACTTCGCCGGCGAGGGCTTGGCCATGCACGCGTAGCGGTGATCCCGTGGCTTAAAGGCGTGGTTTAACGGGGGGGAAACGGTCGGCGCGACGCGGGGGACCGAGTAATGGCGGCAATTTAATGGGGGACGGGCCGGCGAGGCGGATCCGAGGGCGAGGGCGTCGGCCGGCGCGATTTGGGGGCGGTGGTGCGAGGTTGACGACGAGCCTGACGAGTGGGGTCCACTGGCCAGCGAGCGCGGACGAGCGAGGGAGGCAGCTGACGGGTGGGGCCGTGGCGTCGGGCGCGCGCGCGAGGGGAGGCAGTCGGCACCGACAGGTGGGGTCAGGATGTCAGCCTAAGGCGAGTGAGGTAACGGGCTGGGCCGGCCGGGAGAGAGAGAAAGGAGGGAGGGGGCCCAATACTGTTTGAAACTATTTTCTGCATAAAAATAATTCCAGGAAATAGATTAAAATCTTAGGGCTACTTCCAAGGTTGGTAAAAATCTATAAAAATTCACAAAAATATATTTTGGTCTTAGGATCATATACAAAAAGTTTCACCTCCTAATTTGGCCATCTACTCTATGCTGTAGTTCAATTGGTATAAAAGGGTATTTATTAGTATTTTCAGAAATATATATTTCAGGAATTTGAATTTAATAATATTTTTATTGTTTTGAAAATTTGGGGTGTCACACCTATCCCCTTGGGGATAGATGACTGTTTTTAGTAGATCAATCTACAGTCCAGCTTTCGGTTTTTCGTCGCCGCAAAAGTTCTTTCTTCGGCGACAGCACGTTTTTTTTCTCCCGCCGGCCTGGCCATTGGACGCATGTGGCTGGACGCAAGTATTCGGCAATAAAACCTTCCGTGTGCAGATTTTTCTCTTGCCTGGCGCAAAGCAGATTTGCAGGCACAGCTTTGCTTTGCAAATTGATTGCAGCTGCCTTTTCTGCGGGACTCACCGGCGCATGCAATAGCCATCATCACGCACAGTGCCTCACCGACGGCAGCCTTTGCTGTCAGCTGGCAGGAATTGCCGGTGCGGCAGAGACGATGGCGTGGCAAAAAACATTTTGGCGTCGGATGCCTGCCGCACGGCTGAGCGGAGCGGTGGACACGGCTCGCGTGGGATCTCAGATCGGTATCTGTGTTTTCTCAATTCCGTGCGCAAGTTTTTCACAGCAGGAAGCGGAGGCTGGACTGCAGAACGGCCGGCGACGACGAAGTTAGTTTTTAATTCGCTATTCCTTTGTAGATTTGGTTTAGAGAGATAATCATCTAATTTATTTTTAATTAACCTGCGAATTTGATTATTAATTTTGTGGTCAACTTTTATCTCCTAAAATATTGTTAGAGCTTGCATATTTTATTTAAAGTGCTTTTAATCTGCTCATATAAAAAGAAAAATTTATTAGTCGCTGTTATTTTAATTTTTACCTGCAATAGTTTAGTTTTACTTCTGAATTAATTTTTAATGATCCAAGCTTTTATTCATTTAGTTAATATTTTATTTCTAGACTGAAATATAAATATTTCGTGATTGTTTTCTAGGTGTGTTTATTAACTGCAGTATTTTTATTTAGATTATTTTTTAATATCATTTTAATTAGGACACCGATCATTTTTTAAGCTAGACAACTTTAATTCCTGAAATTTGCTTTGCAAATATTATTTGTCTGGTCAAGTTCTTTTGGGTGGTGGGATTAAAATATAGTTTAGCAAGAAATTTTTAGGCGCCCATTCACCCCCCCTCTGGTCGCTACTTTTGGTCCTACAAGTGGTATCAGAGCCTTGGTTAGGTTTTTCTAATATCTTAACCGATTCAAAACCTAGATAGTGACCATGACGTCTTCTGGTAAAATCCCATCCCTAGAAGCTTTTGGCTACACTTATTGGAAGAATCGCATGCGAGCATACCTTATGAGCGAGAGTTCGGATATATGGGAGATTTGTGTTCATCCTTGTTTCACCATAACGACTATTGCTGCGGATACTGCTGCAGATGTAATTACCCAGCATCAAAATAATAGTAAAGCGGTGAACATTTTATTTTCTGGTCTAGGTCCTAGTGACTTTGAGCGTGTTAGCCATCTCACCACTGCTCGAGAGATCTGGGCTACCCTCCAAGCACATCATGAGGGGACAGCTCAGGTCAAGGCTAGGCTCTACCAGACCTACAGGCGTGAGTATGAAAATTTTTCACAGAAGCTGGGTGAGACTGTTGAGGCTTTGTTTGGTCGGTTCCAATCGATCATTAACAAGCTTCGCGTTAACAAGGCCGAGGGTGATCACCTGGTCTCGGATCATGAACAGGCGCTTAAGGTACTCCATACTTTGGACCCTAAGATCTGGGAGATCAAGGTCTCTTCTATTGTTGAGAGCACATCATATGATACCTTGACCATCGCAGAGCTTTTTAGTAAGCTCAAGGCCTCAGAGGTCGATATCCAGTTGAGATCAAATCTCACTGATTCTGGCTCCAAGACTCTGGCACTTGCGACACCGTCTGCTGATCCTAATGCCATGAGTTGTACTGCTTTTTCTTGATGTCTATCTCTGAGGAACAACTTGATACTCTAGGAGATGATGATCTGTGCTTGTTTAACAACCGGGTGCGACGTGTCTATGATAAGAGAATGTTTAAGAGACACGGCACAAAATTCGGATGCTTTGAGTGTGGTGACCCAGGTCATTTCATCGCCGACGGGCCCAAGCAGAAGAATTACAAGAAGGGCACCGACCACAACTCATACAACTCCGGCAAGAATGACAATTCCACAAAGGGCAAGCCCAAGACAAGATTTTTTCGAAAGGCTCTAAAGGATTATAGGTGTGAGAACAAGAAGCGAGACAAGACCTTTTTCGCCGAGATGGAGAAAAGATACTCCAAGAGGTCCTCGTCCTCCTCGTCGTCTTCAAGTTCAAGTGATGAAGATATCATGATCAGGAATGGGAAGGACAGGGACAATCCGGCGGGCCTCTGTTTCATGGGCTTCGGGGACAAGCCGAAGAGTCGCTCACATCACAGCCGAAGACCCCACAAGAGCTTCTGCTCAATGGCTCTTGGGGAGAAGAAAGAGAAGGACTCCTCCGACGACTCTGACGACGATGATGAGAATGCATCTTCCTATGAACAAGAAGTTGTCAATTTACTAGAACAGAACAGTCAGGAGTTGAAGTATAGGGAGAAACTGCTTAGAGGGGCAAAGAAGAGGATAGATGAGCTTGAGAGTGAGCTTGGCACGGCAAAAGGCAAGATTGAGAGTATGTCTTCTTCCCCTTGCTTGGGTGATAGTGGTGAGTGCCCTAACTGTGAGGTGTTGTTGTGTGACCTGACGACTCTTAAGTCTAGGTACACAGAGAGAGTAGATGAGAGAGACACCTTGGCCACTGAGCTTGAGAGTGCTCAGCGGGAGCTAAAAGATGCTCATGCCACTGTCGTCGCACCTTGTGTAAACTGCCCATCCCATTTAGCTAGTATAACTGAGCTGAGAGCCAAGAGTGATGAGCAGTTGAGCGAGTTAGCTGGAGTGAGAGCTGAGTTGGAGCAGACTAAGCTAGAGCTTGAGACCTTGTCAGTTCCATCCACTATTTGTGAGAACTGTCTGTCCATTAGAATGGAGTTGATCAAGCTAAAAGCTGAGAAGTCTGTCGAAGCTGATAAAGAGTGTGAGATCTGCTTGTCTCGGGTGGAGGTGTTAGCTTCTTTGAGAGAGGAGCTAGCTGATGTTCAGAACGAGAACTTTTACCTCCGTCAGATCCTGAGTTGGATTAGTGCTAGAGAGCCACAGCTCGGCATGATGATCCAGTAGTTCAAGAGACAGGATGGTTTTGGAGTAGGTTACACATATACCAAGGCTGATTTTGAGAGCGCCATTAGCCGTGCAGTGGAGTGGAGTAAGATGACTCCCGAACAGAGATATCCCAAGACTCACTCCACTGAGTCCTTTAAGGATAGTCCGTCCAAGGATGGAGTGATTCAAGAACAACCTAAAGCTCCACCTAAGAAGCAGATCTGGGTTCCAAAGCCTAAAACTCTTCACACTTCTCTTGATTCATTACCTGGACCCTCTCACACCAAATATGATACACCAAACACCACCAAGCCTAAGATTCCCAAGCCTCAACCACATCCTAAGAAGCCTACCTATTACTGTGAGTTTTGTCAGAGAGACGGGCATCTTGAGGAGTTTTGCTTCAGGAGGAAGCGGGTTGAGCGAGCAGAGAGAGCTCGAGGTGGGCAGAAGCAGTTCTACCAGCGGGGTGGTAGACAGAGAGTTCCTCAATGTAGAGAGAGGCTAGAGGCCAGGCCACGTCGTGTAGGTGGTGGTAGAGGAGACGGTTTTTATGATCGTGCTCCGGAGGGTGGTTTCCGTTCCGGCAGAGTTCCAGATCGTTATGGATATGGTGTTGGACCTCGTGACCGTGATTTTAGGAAGAACAGAGGACAGCGCTTTGAGCCGCGTTTTGGTCCAGACTCATATGATTCCTTTTGCTTTCCTACATACGCACAGATGGCTCGACACTGGTTCAACACTTTTACTAAACCTGGCATTGGACCGTTTGGTCCCACTCATGATTATTGATGTTGTTTTGGGAGTTGTGTATCCTTTTTAGGATATTTTGAGTCAGCTTTTCATTGGTATCAGTTTTACTTTTTTTTATTTTTTATTTTTTATTGAGTCTTTTTGTGTGCGTTCATATTATGCATAATCATCTATCACATTTTGAGCTTGCTTCTGTTATATGATTAATCTGCTTTACTTTCTCTAGCTAGTATATGTTTTTGATTACTTGTCGATGATCATGTTTCATTTCAGTTCACATGATATATCTGATTTTTGTCATATGCATGGCTTTTATGCTTTAAAATTGAAAAATGATCACCATTGCTTCTCGTAACTAGCATGTGTAGGCTGAATGCTTTCGCTATCTTTTACATGCCTTGTAGCTAGATCCTTACTTAGATGAAAATACGCAACTTTGACATCTATATGCTTTAAATATGAAAAATGTGCTATAAAAATGATGAAAATTCAGAAAAATAAAAATTTATGCATTTTTATGATTATCAGAAAAGATCCAGGTGGGTTTGCTTTGTCGCATTGCATTGTTCTGGACTGCTTACCATAGCACTTTGGTATGAACTAGGACGGTGTAATGTATGCCAAGACCAATGTCTTAAGCTTCTGATGATCCAGTTCTGGTCTAGGCTTGACTTGGTCGGTTAGCATAAGGTTTGACACGCAAATAACCCCTGGCATAAATGAAAAAAAATAAAAAGGAAAAAGAATCAGTCTGAAAAATTTAAAAAGATGACAAGTTTGCTGAAGCACTTTATTTTGGACAATGCTTATCTTGGTAGATATCAGTTAGCTTTTGCATATCATGCTTTACTTTGCTTGTCAACTACAAAATGTGGTGATGCCTTTGTTTGCAAAAATCGAAAAATGCGTGCTAATGGCCCTCTTTAGATATCATTTGTTGCACTGATCATGTCATGTATCTTAGACAGTATATCTTTTGCTATACCTGTTAGACATTGTAATAGCAGTCAATCATATCTAAGAAGCATGCTTTTCACACTCCACCTGCACCCCATCTGCATTCATAGAATATTTTGAGGAGGAGCTGCATTTCAGGGGGAGTTTGTGTTTATGTCTCGTTAAAGTGCATTTAGTCTCACTTGATGAGTCTAATTGTCAACAAGGGGGAGAAATTTTGGATATATTTTCGGCTTTCTTTGGGATTTATTTCAGGGGGAGTTTATTCTTGTTGGTAATTCTGAGATTTGCACTTGTTTTTGAGGCTTTATTTTTGGTTAACTATAATGACCGTTTTCGTGCTTTTATTTGGTTTTTGGTCATTAGGGTTAAACTTTTATTTCCTTTTCTTCTTTTTTCTTTTGTTTTTGTTTTCCTTGTTTCCACATGTTTTGCAGGTTCTGGAGATGAGCTGAAAAGGGTGTTGACAATGCACTCATCAAGGGGGAGATTGAGAAATCATGATTGAAGAATATGGTTTTGATATTCCAGATGTAATGAGTGATTGTCAACGGAAGTCAAAGGAAGGGAGAGATGAAGACCTGTCGAGTCTGAGGCGCATGTGACTCAGGTACACGAGCAGTGAGCGACGGCCGGGCAGAGGAGCTGCGGAGTCGGGCTGGCCCAATCCGGGTACATGGCTAGGAGCGGCAGATGATCCACTGGTCTGTTGACTAGGTTTGACTCAGGTACACGGGCGGCGAGCGATTGCCGGGCTGAGGAAGCTGCGGGGTCGGGTCGGCCCAATCCGGGTACCCGGTGCGAAGACGGTGGACGCTTTGTCAGTTTCGGCGTAAAACTGACAATCTATGTTTAATGCGTTTTTTAGGATTTTAATATTTAGGTTCTAAGTTTAGAATATTTTTATTTAAGTCAGGTAATTTTTTCTAAGAATATTTTAGTAATTTTCGGAATTTATTTTAGAGTCAGTTTATTTTACCTAAGGGTAAATGAGTCTTTTCATGTATTAGGATTTGCCTATAAATAGACCCCTATCCCCTTGGGGATAGATGACTGTTTTTAGTAGATCAATCTACAGTCCAGCTTTCGGTTTTTCGTCGCCGCAAAAGTTCTTTCTTCGGCGACGGCACATTTTTTTTCTCCCGCCGGCCTGGCCATTGGACGCATGTGGCTGGACGCAAGTATTCGGCAATAAAACCTTCCGTGTGCAGATTTTCTCTTCCCTGGCGCAAAGCAGATTTGCAGGCATAGCTTTGCTTTGCAAATTGATTGCAGCTGCCTTTTCTGCGGGACCCAACGGCGCATGCAATAGCCATCATCATGCACAGTGCCTCACCGACGGCAGCCTTTGCTGTCAGCTGGCAGGAATTGCCGGTGTGGCAGAGACGACGGCGTGGCAAAAAACATTTTGGCGTCGGATGCCTGCCTCACGGCTGAGCGGAGCGGTGGACACGGCTCGTGTGGGATCTCAGATCGGTATCTGTGTTTTCCCAATTCCGTGCGCAAGTTTTTCACAGCAGGAAGCGGAGGCTGGACTGCAGAACGGCCGGCAACGACGAAGTTAGTTTTTAATTCGCTATTCCTTTGTAGATTTGGTTTAGAGAGATAATCCTCTAATTTATTTTTAATTAACCTGCAAATTTGATTATTAATTTTGTGGTCAACTTTTATCTCCTAAAATATTGTTAGAGCTTGAATATTTTATTTAAAGTGCTTTTAATCTGCTCATATAAAAAGAAAAATTTATTAGTCGCTGTTATTTTAATTTTTACCTGCAATAGTTTAGTTTTACTTCTGAATTAATTTTTAATGATCCAAGCTTTTATTCATTTAGTTATATTTTATTTCTAGACTGAAATATAAATATTTCGTGATTGTTTTCTAGGTGTGTTTATTAACTACAGTATTTTTATTTAGATTATTTTTTAATATCATTTTAATTAGGACACCGGTCATTTTTTAAGCTAGACAACTTTAATTCCTAAAATTTGCTTTGCAAATATTATTTGTCTGGTCAAGTTCTTTTGGGTGGTGGGATTAAAATATAGTCTAGCAAGAATTTTTTAGGCGCCCATTCACCCCCCCTCTGGTCGCTACTTTCGGTCCTACAAATAGCTTTGTGATGGGTTCTGTGGACAAAACTCTTTTCTTGCTCTGAGCTGGCACTAATTTCTTGATTGCTAAGATTTACGTGGACGACATTATCTTTGGTGGTTCTTCTAATGAGCTTGTGTCCAAGTTTTCTTAGCAGATGCACAATGAGTTCGAGATTAGCCTCATGGGTGAGCTCAAGTACTTCCTAGGGCTCTAGATCAAGCAGACCAAGGATGACATCTTCATCCACCAGAGCAAGTACACGCGGGACATGCTGAAGAAGTTCGACTTCGGTGGAGAGCTGAAGCCTCAGATGACCCCCATGGGCACATCTGGGGGCCTAGACAAGGATGAGAGTGGCATCAAGGTCTACGAGAGAGAGTATCGAGGGATGATCGTATCGCTTTTGTACCTGACTATGACAAGATCGAACAATAATTTTTTTGTGGGACTGTGCGCGCGCTTCCATTCTTCACCACACGCATCTCATCGGCTGGCTGTCAAGCGCATTTTCAAGTATCTTAACTATGCACCTGATCTCGGTCTTTACTATTCAGGATCATCATCTCTTGAGTTATCTGGCTTTTCCGATGCTGATTTTGGTGGGTGCCAGCTGGATCGCAAGTCGACTTCTGGTACTTGCCAGTTTCTCAGTTCTTCGCTTGTTTCTTGGTCTTCTCGAAAAAAATCCGGAGTTGCACTTTCTACCATGGAGGCTGAGTATGTAGCTACTGCTCACAGTTGGTTTGGATGATCTCCACTTTGAAAGATTTCGGGTTATCTTTCCCTGCCTGAGTGCCTTTGTTTTGTGATAGCACAAGTGCGATTATTGTAGGGAAAAACCCATGTATTCATTCAAAAACAAAACACATAGACGTGTGCTTTCACTTTCTAGGGGATCAATATGAGAGAGGTGTCATTGACCTTGTTCATGTTGATACCCATCATCAGTGTGCTGACATTCTCACCAAACCCCCAGATCAGTCTACATTTGAGCGTTTGCGAGGGGATTTGGGAGCTGTGTATCCTTTTTAGGATATTTTTGAGTCTTTTCTTTCTTCTTTACTCTTTTATTGAGTCTTTTCGTGTGAATTCATATCATGCATATTCATATATCACACTTTGAGCTTTCTTCTATTATATTATTGAATTGCTTTACTTATTCTAGCTAGTATATGCTTTTGAATACTTGTCGATTATCATGCTTTGCTTCAGTTCACATGATATATCTGATATCTATAATATGCATGGCTTTTATGCTTTAAAATTGAAAAATGATCACCATTGCTTCTAGTAACTAGCATGTGTAGGTTGAATGCTTTTGCTTCTTTTACATGCCTGGTATGCAACTTGGACATCTCTATGCTTTAACATGAAAATATGCTATAAAATGATAAAAACAGAAAAATGAAAAATTCATGACTTTTAGGCTAATTGAAAAGATCCAGGTGGGTTTGCTATGTCGCATTGAATTGTTCTGGACTGCTTACCATAGCACTTTGGTATGAACTAGGACATTGTAATATATGTCAAGACCAATGTCTTAAGCTTCTGATGGTCCTGTTCTGGCCTAGGCATGACTTGGTCGGTTAGCATAAGGTTGAAATGCAAATAGCCCCTACAAAAATTAAAATAGCAAAATAAAAAGCATGAAAATTAAAAAGATAACAAGTTTGCTGAAGCTCTTTGTCATGGACAATGCTTATCTTGGTAGATATCAGCTAGCCTTTGCATCTCATGTTTTACCTTGCTTGTCGACTAGAAAATGTGGTGATGTGTTTATTTGCAAAAATCTACAAATGTGTGCTAATGATTTTCTTTGGATATCATCTATTGCACTGATCATGCCATGTGTCTTAGATAGTATTTTGTGCTATACTTAATAGATGTTGTAATTGCAGTCGATCATATCTGAGAAGCATGCTTTTTACACAACACTTGCACCCCAGTTGCATTCATTGCATATTTTGAGGGGGAGCTGCATTTCAGGGGGAGTTTGAGTTTGTGTCTCTTTCTAGTGCATTTAGTCTCACTTGATGAGTCTAATTGTCAACAAGGGGGGGGGAAATTTTGGGTTACTTGATCTTTTAGAAGAGTTTAGGGGGAGCTTTGGATTTCTATGGGATTTGTTTCAGGAGGAGTTTTAGTCTCTTTTGCCTTTACTCTTTGGATATCATTGTTGATAATTCTGAGATTGCACTCATTTGAGTTTTTTTTGTTTAACCATAATGTCTGTTTTCTGGTTTTTGTTCGGCTTTTGGTCATTAGGGTTAAACTTTTTATTTTATTTTATTTTCTTCTTTCTGTCTTCTTGTGTTTTGTTTTCATGTTTCCACATGTTTTACAGGTTCTAAAGTGATGACGAATAGAGTGTTGATAATGCACTCATCAAAGGGGAGATTGACGAGCAAGGTTGAAGATCATGGGCCTCGTGGCTCTAGAAGTGATGAGTGATTGTCAACGGAAGTCAACAGATAGATGTGAAGAGGAGACGAGACTTGTCGGTTTTTGAGCCGCGCGTGACTCAGGTACATGGGCGGCGAGCGACTGCCGGGTAGAGAGGCCACAGAGTCAGGCTGGCCCAATCCGGTTACATGGGCCAAGAACGACAAGGGATCTGCTGGTCTGTTGACCGGGTTTGACCCAGGTAAACGGGCGGCGAGCGATTGCCGGGCTGAGGGAGCCGCAGAATCGGGCTAGCCCAATCCGTGTACCTGGTGCGAAGACAGTGGACGCTTTGTCGGTTTCGGCGTAAAACTGACGCAACCATCCAAGACCGCCCATCGGGGATCCGACCATCCTGAAGCGAAGCCGTAGCTGCTACGAAAGCTCCGCGTTAGGACAAGTTACCTTTAGATAGGATTTTACTATTTTGCCTTTTAAGCCCATAGTATGTGTTAGTCGAGTCTGTAAAAATCATATGGGCATTTTGGACTTTTCTAGTTTATTTCGATGTCTGTAAAAACCCTAAGGGTAAATTGGGTTTTTCTTGATTTATTGGGCTGCCTATAAATAGGGCCCCAATTCCCCTCTAGGGTTTCTTAACTCATCTAATGAAAAAATTAGAGTTCAGTTTTCATCCCCTCTTCAACTTTATGGATCAAGCCATCATTTTCTCCCTATAGCGCCACCGCCACCGGAAATTTCTTGGATGCCGCAGCTTTCCTGATCACCATCTTTGTGTGTATCATTGTTTTTCTACACGAGGAGGCCGTGGTTTGGCTCAGTGGCGCTCAAGATGCTGTCAGGCGGAAGGTTTTGGTGCAGGAGCGACGCCACAGGCGCCCGCGCATGATTGATCGTCAAATGGCCTGTGTGCCAAGCTTTGCCAGCATGATGGAGATGTGAAGCTTCCAAGCGGAAGCGAAGCCAAACACTGGACATGTGGAGCCAGGTGTGTGGCTGAAGTCCAGAGGTGGTGGCGCACTATGTGTGCAAGATTAGAGTAGCCGCGCCGATCACATCCATCACGTGGATGAGCAGAAGGCACGCTGCAGCTTGTGCGAGGCGCAGGGCTGTTTGCTATGTGGTATGCGTGAGGTCTGCGAGGTGTCACATGGCCACGGCTTGAAGCCGCTCGCACATACGTGTTTTTCTTTGGATGAGTGAAGCGATGGGCCCGTGCACATCGGCGCAGGAGAGAAGCCAGCTCTCTACGTGTGGCACAGGCCATAGCGACGTAGACAGCGAAGGTGTGCTATCGTTGCAATTGGCACTAGTGGCTCAGGAGACGAAGTTTGCGAGGAGACGGTGTGTAAGGTGCAGAAGCAGGAGGAGCAGTTTCCTGAAGAAATGAACACAGGGAAGGTGTTCGGCTGAATGTACATGTGAATAGGAGACAACGATAAAACAGTAAACTCTTACTACCTCGATTCTCATGCACTGTGATTTATTTCTGAATATTCTGGAATAGATTGATCAACTGCTAGCACTTTTTATTTTTCTGCATTTATTTGGTCTAGATTTAATGCAATGAATATTATGCTCACACATATTTGTGAACTGCTCATTTGATCTGTGATGAATATTCTTCATTACTTCTAATTGATTAAATGCCTGTGAACTGTGATGATTTGATACGTTCTTGTTTGTTGTATAATGTGTTTGTTGTTACATTGTTTTGATCCATGAGAAGTTTTTAAACTACCCTTAAGCATTGATGTGGTGTCTATTCAATTAGGACACTGGTCTTTTTTAGGCTAGATTATTTTATTGCTTGTGATTTGTTTTGGTTATGCTGATTGTTTGTTGAGGTGCATTGTGTGCTGGGAGAAGGCCATTGATTCAAAAGAATTTTTTAGGCGCCCATTCACCCCCCTCTAGTCGCTACTTTCGGTTCTACAAAGGCCAAGTTGGTGGAAAATTCGGCGCTTAAGTCCCTTCGTCATATTAGTAATTCATGCAAATCGTCTTCTATATTCAGATTTCGTGAGTTATTTAATGGATGGTTTGGTAGGAAAATAAATAGTGATTAGTTTTAAAGAACTCAGCAAAAACACTTGAGAGATTATAAGGTCGATATGGATTGTATCGCCCTTAGCCTGTTGTGCTTTTAGCTCACTAAGTTTGCTAAAAGGCAGGGGGCATGTATTTATAGCATAAAATAGAATTAATGGACGAAATTGTCAAAATATCAATTTTTGGTAATTTAGGTTGAAAATATGCCTTTCCTGGCACAGGCCTGTCCATCCGGCCATAGTAGGCCAGTCCAACTAGCCATGTAGGCCCATTCAGACCGGCCCAATGGAACCGGTCAGACCAGTCCAAGTCTGAAAATTAGAGATAGAGTTGGTTTCGGGCTGTTTTGATCTCTAATTTAATTTTAACCACTTTTGGCCGAATCCTACTCAGATTAGGTGTAAGGAAACTTGAGACCAACCCCTATAAGTATAGGGGTGAGGCTAATTGAAAGGGTATCTCTCCACAGATCAGTACTTCAAAACCCTAGTGTTGAATCACACTTTTATTTGAATCTACCTTCCTTAGCCCTAGGATGAGATGTAGCGTCCATCTTTGTGGGTTTGCGCCGAAAGCCCTCCCTGCATCACGTCGTAACCGTGGTAAGCCTTATTGATTCTCTTAATCCACGTAACGGATTTTTATTGTTTTCATCGATTTTCTGTGCTACCATTGGAAATTCAGACGTTGGCCAAGTTGCACTTGATCTCTTCCTGTTTTGCAGAGATATTACTCCCAAATACCTCCCCAAGGAGTTTGGGGGCGATCGGAGATATCCACAAGGTCACCGGAGAAACCGAACAGATTGGATCTACGCCGTCGGTCCGACCGGTGGAAAACTCCCGGTCTAACCAGAGTGTGTCGTGCCGGGCGTCATCTTATTGCCGGCAATGCACGGCGTCCCCCTCCTACCACATTGGTTCGACCGGCGGGTGTTGCTCGGTCCAACCATTCTTCTTCGCTACACACTCAAATCGGCCCTAGTCTGGCTGGTTTACTTTATTTAATTATTCCAACACTTCGGATAGTCAAGCATTATTAACAAATACTTGTTTGATTGCCTGGTGACTCCATTTTCTCTTACCACTGTTTAAGGGTCATCTGAACGTGTTGTTGGCGTCTCGTGACGTTTTAGGGTTTTCCCTTAAAACGGCCGCATGCTTTTGGATTGCCGAACCGACGGTAGTGTGTGGGCGCGTTTTCGTGTCAACACTCTTCAACCGCCATTCGAAGACATACTATCTTATACTGTACCTTGACTTCGAAGGAGCGGATTCTGAGCTATGATCTCCTAATTTGTCTCTTCTTTATTCATTTTCCTTCTCTTTGTTTCTTGATCACCTTCGTATCTGCAGGAGGACAACTTTGATGCACTCACTAAGAGTTGGAGCGGTTGACTAATGCATTATGGGCCCGTAACGGACATTACCAATCTAGGCACTAGTGCCCTGACTCTGATAACTTGGCTCAACCAAACGAGGGTCAAATCGGCCCTAGTATGGCTGGTTTATTTTATTTAATTATTCCAACACTTCGGCTAGTCAAGCATTATTACCAAATACTTGTTTTATTGCCTGGTGACTGAGGAACATAGTGAGGTTTGTCACTATAGTTCAAGGTAATGATGAGTGATTGATAGGGTGAAATCATGGGTTTGTGTCTGGGTGCTTTGTATATGGTGTGTGTGTCTGTGTTTGTCTTGTGTGTGCAGGCTTGAGTTACTCGTCAACTATCGAGGGCACGGGATCAGGGTTAGACGGCGAGTCTAATGCCCGATAGTCGAGGGTGTCAGTCGAAGTCGAGAGTGGACTCTGATGTATTCATGGAGGTCGAACAGGATGTGAGTTGAAGGTTGATCAAGACGAAGCATCGATCCAGTTAGCGAAAGGGAAGTCAGTTCAAGTGACAAGGCGGCTCAAGGGATCGAGAGCGGGAGAGACTTGCTGGCGGTCGGGTTCGCGCACTGACGACGGTCATCGACGATTAGGAGAGGCTTTATTGATTTTTGCTAAAAACCGTCGAAACTTTAAATGTTTTTGTTAATTAAATAAATATGAGTTTAGTGTTAGTTTAAATATTTCAGTTTTATAGTGTATCCTTTTGGTATAATTTTTAGAGTGGTTCTACTCTGAAAATATATTAAAAGGAGAGTCTTTTTGTATTTTTTCCTTTAGGACTTATAGGGTAATTTTCAGAATAAGGTATTTCTGAAATTACCAAGGGGTTAAGTGTAAAAGGTAGCTTCTAGAAGGTGTGTGCCATTGGGATATTATCCCCTTGATGTCCTATAGTCGAACAACTTTGGGGAGACTGCTTTTCAATCAAAAAAATTGAGAGAAAGAAAGGTGTTCTGATCGGACGAGCTACAACATTAAATCGACAAAATCTCTGATCCGCTACAGAATTCCCGTCGCCACTGTTCCTCGTAAGATTGATTGTTTTCTTCAGTGAAGGAATCTGTAAGTCCTAGTCTGTTTTGCTGAGGAATTTGTGATGGTTTTGTTTGATCTTTTGTAAGAATTCATCCTAGAATTTCCATGTTCTATGATGTGCACTGTTAACTCATGAATCTCTATTTCTTCTCATGGAGTTATCATGCTTTAGGTATCAGGTTAGATTGATTCAGTTCTTCAGGTTTCTGTAATTTTGATCTTCATCAGAGTTGTTGTTGTGATCTGTTGCAATGTCTACTGTGTAGGAGAAATCTTTGGTGGTGAAAGCTAGTTGTAGACAGTTTTCACATTCAGATTCTTCTGTTCTGTTAGTTGTACTGTTCTGAAATTTTGTGGATAGGATTTTTTAGAATCTATGTTTTAAATGGTCTGTTCATCCTGAGTTGCTAGTGTTTTAACTGAAGTAATGTTCTGAACCTTGTGAATTTGTGTAGTTGTGATTCCAAGGGTCTGAACATTCCTTTGAATTAATTTAGAACTGAACTGATATCTTAATATGGTTGAGGACAGAACAAATTTGGTTTGATCTGCTCTGAACTCAGTTGCTAGTCTAATTGATGAATTGAAACAGTAATTTCAATAGTTACTCCTGTTTGATTTCATATCAATCCTCTCTTCTATATTGTGATTCCTCTAATAAAGTTCTTCAAATCATTTATGTCTGGATTATGTCCTACTGTCATATGATACTAGTTTTGGTGTGATTTCATCTTGATCACTAAAGAATAAGTTTTTGAGTAATTGTTCAGCTCTGTTCTGAATTTACTGAAATTTGCAGCAGCTTGTTTGAGAATGTTTCAACATGAATTAGTTGATGTGTGTTAGCTAAGCATTATTTTTCTAAATCCAAAACATCAATCTAAGTGTTCAGATCTAAAATCTATATGAATTGGTTGACTGGTTGATATGTTTGGTGTTTTGGTTGACATGAACTGTTAATGACTGATTTGTTGTTCAGTTTTTAGAGAAGAATTATACATTCTGAACAAAATTAGTTCAGACCAGTTTTGTCTGAAATTTAGGTTCAATCTCTGATCTCAACTTAATTGAAACTGTGTCTTGCATTTCTTTGAAGGTGATCTAAAATTGTGTAATCTAAAATTGGTGTTTATCTCTGAATTCTGAAACTCAAGTTGAAGTAAATTGTATTCTGAAAATTGTCTTCAGTCTGAACAAAAATTTGATTTAGTGCAAGAAACTTACTATTGTTAAGACTGTTAATCTGTTGATTGAGATAGCTATTGAGTGTTTGATGATAGAAACTTTGTTGATTCAGATCTTCATTTGAATACAAGTTACAATTGCTACAGCTGATTGGTGTGCTTATAACATCTAATCTTCAGTATTATACTCAGTATTCTGCTCTAAAATGAACTAAGCTTTGAAACTAATTTGCAGTTCCTTTGAATGCATTTCATTCTTTTTAATGTCATCTTTTGGAATGAAGTGTCAGCTTGAATCTTCATCTGGTTGAATAGACTGATCTGATTACAATTTCTGTTTTGAATTTCAAGTTGAGTACTTGTGCAATTCATGTTAATACAGATCTGAAAGTGCTTCTAGGATTAAACAACAATTCTACTGATTTCTGTTTTGTTTTTACTTTTGAATTTGAAATTGAAATTCTGAATCTCTGAGTGTTTTCTGATCTTCTGAGACCTGTCGGAGTTTCATTGATCGACACCTTCCTATCGACTGTTCATTTGCCGAAATAGCAGTTGTATTTCGGAGTTTCAAATACCGACAATACAGATCGACTATTCAAGTTCCGAGTTACTCTGAACTTTGTTTTTGAAGTAGGTTTTGAACTGTTACTGTACTTCTCTATTCAAAATTGAGTTTGCAATTTTTAGAGGTGCGTTGGGTGATTTGATCAGGCCATCACATTCGTAAGAAAGTGTCGAGGCGCCTATTCACTCCCCCCTCTAGTCGCCATTCCGATCCCACAGTGACTCTGTTTTCTCTTACCATTGTTTAAGGGTCGTCGGAACCCGGTGTCGGCGTCTCGTGACGTTTTAGGGTTTTCTCTTAAAACAGCCGCACGCTTTTGGATTGCCGAACCGACGCCAATGTGTGGGCGTGTTTTCGTGTCAACACTCTTCAACCGCCCTTCGAAGACGTACTATCTTCTACTGTACCTTGACTTCAAAGTAGCGGATTCTGAGGTATGCTGTCCTAATTTTATTCTTCTTTATTCATTTTTCCTTCTCTTTGTTTCTTGATCACCTTCGTATCTACAGGAGGACGACCTTCATGCACTCACCGAGAGTCAGAGCGGCTGACTAATGCATTATGGGCCCGTAACGGACATTACCAATCTAGGCACTAGTGCCCCGACTTTGATAACTTGGCTCAACCAGACCAGGGTCAAGATCCCCAGGGCACAAGCGCAAGGCGCCAGGTGTAGCTATGCAGCGGGACACCAGGGTTCGGGCTTGCCAAGTAACTCTACCAGTTTCGACTTCGCCGCGTCAGGTAAACTTCCATCTTTTTCTTTACGAAAACTCTTCCATCCACCTGGCCTTAATTTTTATCCTTTTTTCCTTTCTTATAGCTGACGTTGATCATCCCTTTGATCACAGACTCCTACTTCCGAGGTTCCTCCTCTGATTGACATTGTGTCATCCTCGACTCAGGTTTTTATTTAACATCCTATAGCATCCTGTTTTGTACCTTTGGAACTCATACTTCTTCATCTTGCCTCAGCCATCGATATTTAATCCACATGTCGCCGCGTCTCTCCACGTACCCGATGACCCTATCGGTGCTCCACCAGCTCTGGCCATCGAGACTATCGTCATAGAAGACGTGGTCGCTACCATCATCATTGACTAGCCTAAAGACGCCATCAGAATTCCTACCATTATCGCCGATGATCAATGTCAGATATCTTATTTTTCCTTCAGCTTCATTTTTATTCTCAAGAGATTTACACCGGCCTTGGATGTAGTCGGCTCCTAATCTTGTTGTCTCGTCTGCCCCCGTGCCGACCTTAATGAAGGGAGTAGGAACACCTCCCCCGTTAATGAGGCAGAAGACAATGTTGTAGCCCCCGCCGCCAATGGCGGTTCGCAATCGGCTAACTCTGTCGGGCCGACTGACATAAGTATCTCTCATACTTGTTATCAAAATATGATTCCTTCATTCACCTAAATCTTTTCTTTCCCTCTTCAGTCCTTCGTCCAAACATTCCCGCTCGACATATCCCAATACCTTCAAAATTATGAGGTCGCCGAAGCCACCAAACTGACTACACACCAACCATTGCCTGAGGTGAGGTAAGTGCTTTCGAACATAGTGCATGCGCTGTCTGGGTGACCCTGTGGAGGCCCTGATCAACGATTTGGGTCCCATAAGGGCTCTCTTTAATGATGTGCTAGACTTCCTCCCCTTCGAGCTTATTGACCTTCTAACACCGGTGGCATATTTGGAGTACCACCGGCCGATGGTCCAAAGAGCTCAGCAATGGATAGTCGATCGGGCGAGGCGTGCATCGCAGTTAGAGGCCGCTAAGGCCCATGATGATGTGATATTTACCGAAGGTGCTAACTTGAATAGTCTTCATGACAAGTCATCGTCTACATCATTGTGCCTTGGTGAGCTAAGGGCGAAGGAGGCCAATTTCATTGCAAAGCTGGATGAAATCCAGGTGGAGATAGCTGGTAAAAAGAACATCCTAGTTGCCTTCCCGGATTGGATCGAAGCCCAGGAGCGCCATCTCACCAATGTCACTCGCCACTGAGGAGCCATGCTGAATAGCGTGGGCCTCATGGCTCCAGATGTGATGAGTCACTGTCAACGATAGTCAAAGAGGATAGAAGAAGAAAGGAGATCTGCTGTTTCATGGGCCGTGTGTGACTCAGGTACGCGGACAGCGAGCGACTATCGGGCTGAGAGAGCTGCTAAGTCGGGCTGGCCCAATCCGGTTACATGGGCCAGAAGCAGTAGAAGACCCACTGGACTGTTGACCAGGATTGACTGAGGTACACGGGCGGTGAGTGATTGCCGGGCTGAGAGAGCTGCGGAATCGGGCCAGCTCAATCCGGGTACCTGGTGCAATGTCGGTTGAGGCTTTGTCAGTTTCGGTGCAAAACTGACAACCGTTGATTCTGTATCGGACTGTCTAGAAGAGAAGCTGTAGTCACTACGAAAGCTTAGCTTCCGGATAAGTCATCTGTATCTCTAGGCCCACAGTCAGTCAGTTGTGTCTGTAAAAATACCTAAGGGCAGTTGAGTCATTTCTTTTATTTTAGCGTCTGTAAAAACCCTAAGGGGCAGGTGGAATATTCTAGGTCTTTGGGCAGCCTATAAATAGGGCTCCGATCCCTAGGGTTGGACTACCCTTTTTGCTGAAATCATTTCCTACTCTATTTGGTCATTTTTGTCTCCTGCACGTTCTCTCTCTTGTGCGCCGCCAGGCTTCTGCTCTCAACATTTTTGTCTTGCATTTATTTCGGTTCTTCATGATGCAGTAAGCTTCTATTCTCTGGTCGTGTGCAGCAAATCTGTAGCAGTTCTCCTGGCTTCGTTTCACGTGCATAGCTATTTTTCTTGGGCATTTGTGCCTCGGTTGCTACTGTTCTTCACGGAAGTAGTACTAGTTCATGCTGGTTGCAAGTAGTACTACTACACTGTAGCAACAGTACACTAGTACTCTAGCCTTGCTTTTACTGTGTTGCTTTTTGATCGAGTAGACAGGGCCAAGTGCCTTTTCTGGCTGTTTTCTGGCGAAGTCCCTTCTCTGTTCGAGGTCCCTCAGCTTCGTGAGGCAGGCTCCGATCTGATATCTTCAAAGGCTTTGCTTAAACTTTGACTTTGTTTCGTGTACTGTGATCTTAGCTCCGAAGTATGTTTTGTGCTTAGTGTTGATTAGCTTGTCATACTTCGACCGTCTTTGCGAAGGTGTACTCCGACTTGAGTTCTTCGAAGTCAATACTTCGATAGGCTTCGAAGTTGGCTTCGGAGCATGTCTCTGATAGACCTCGCTCGGAGTGTGCAGCTGTCTATTCCGAAGGTCTCAGTGTGTGAGTTCGAAGTTTGTTTTCTCGAAGTGTGGTTGTAGGCTTCGACTTCTTGTGTGTCAACACCAGCATACTTCGATTCAAAGCTAGTCTGTGGTTCGAAGGTAATACCTCGATATTACTAGCTTCGAAGGTAACCTTGTGAACTTCAAGTTGGTCTTGCTGCTGCGTGTTTGGCTTCGCTTATCTTTCGGAGGTTGTCTTTCTGAGCATTGTGTTCAAAGTTTTTCTGTTCGAAGGTTAAGCTTCGAAGTACGTTGTCCGAAGCAGGCTTCGACACTGTCATACTTCGCTTTGAAGCATACTTCGCTTTTTGCCACATTTGAACTAGGCTAGACCAAACAAACCTTCGGCACGTCTACGATAGACTTCGCTCTACTTCAACAAGCAACTTCGAAGCAGGCTTCGACACAGCAAAGCAGGCTTCGACACTGCGAAGCAGGCTTCGACCAGCAAAGCAGGCTTCGCCAAGTTTTGAACAGGAGACAGATTTGAATCAGTAACTTCTCTTCCTACTCTTTGTGCACTCAGATTGCTGTACTAAGAAGTTTGTCTTTCCATGTCTTGTGTATTCTGGTTATCTGTCTATTAGCACTGTCTATTAGCGCCCATTCACCCCCCCCCTCTGGTCGCTACTTTCGGTCCTACAAGTGGTATCATAGCGAGGTTAGGGTTTTTCCATACCTTAACCAGTTCTAAACCCCATTAGTGATCATGACGTCTCCTGGCAAGGTCCCATCCTTGGAAGCCTATGGCTATAACTATTGGAAGACTCGCATGTGAGCCTATCTCATGAGCCAGGGCTCGGACATCTGGGACATTTGCGTTCACGACACGTTTGTTATATTGCCAGATGCTGAGCATGGTACTCCTGGTATCATTGCCCAGCATCTGAGCAATAGTATAGCTGTGAACATTCTCTTTTCTGGTTTAGGTCCCACTGAGTTTGAGCGTGGAGCCATCTCTCCACTGCGAGAGAGATCTGGGCTACCCTCAAGGCACACCATGAGAGAACAACCCAGGTCAAGGCTCGGCTCTATCAGACCTACCGGCGTGAGTACGAGAACTTCACACAAAAGCCGGGTGAATCTGTTGATGCTTTGTTTGGTCGTTTTCAATCGATCATAAAAAAGCTTCGGGACAACAAGGCTGAGGGTGCTCAGTTAGTCTCAGATCACGAGCAGGCGCTCAAGGTTCTCCATACCTTGGACCCATAGATCTGGGAGATCAAGGTATCCTCTATTGTTGAGAGCACTTCTTATGATACATTGACCATTTCTGAGTTGTTTAGCAAGTTGAAGGCCACTGAGGTTGATATCCAGCTGAGATCAAATCTCACTGGTTCTGGATCAAAATCCTTGGCCCTTGCTACACCTTCTGTTGATCCCTCTACTGTGAGTTGTGCTGGTTTCTCTTTGATGTCTATCACTGAGGATCAGCTTGAGTCTTTGGGAGATGATGACCTGTGTCTTTTTAACAACCGGGTGCGTCGTGTCTATGACAAGAGGATGTTCAAAAGACATGGCACAAAATCCGGGTGTTTTGAGTGTGGTGATCCAGGACACTTCATCGCCGACTGCCCCAAGCGCATTGGACACAAGAAGGGCATCGGTGGTGGCTTCCACGACTCCGACAAGCACGACAGCTCTTCCTTCAACAAGGGCAAGCCGAAGACCAGATTCTTGAAGAAGGCCTTGAAGGACTACTGGCGAGAGAACAAGAAGCGCGACAAGGCCTTCTTCACCGAGATGGAGAAGAGCTACTCAAAGCAGTCCACGTCTTCTTCCTCTTCATCGAGCTCAAGCGATGAGGAGATCATCATCAGGAAGGGGAAGGACAAGGACGATCCAGCGGGCCTCTGCTTCATGGCTTTCGGGGACAGACCGAAGAGCCACTCACACCAGCGCCGAAGATCCCGCAAGAGCTTCTGCTCAATGGCTCTTGGGGATAAGGAAGAAAAGAGCTCCTCCGATGACTCCGACGACGACAACGAAAAGGTATCATCTTATGAGCGTGAAATTGTTGATTTACTTGAGAGCAATCGTCAGGAGTTAAAGTATCGGGAAAAACTGCTTAGGGGGCCAAGAAGAGGATAGCTGAGTTAGAAAGTGAGCTTGCCGTAGCCAACGACAGAATTGAGAGTCTATCTTGTTCCCCTTGCTTGGGTGATAGCAGTGAGTGCCCGAAGTGTGAGGTGCTTCTGTGTGACCTGTCGACTCTGAAGTCCAGGTACACAGAAAGGGTTGATGAGAGGGACGCTTTGGCCACTGAGCTTGAAAGCGCTCAGCTGGAGCTGAAAGATGCTCAAGCCACTGTCGCCGCACCCTGTGTTGATTGCCCATCTCATCTAGCTGCCTTAGCTGAGCTGAAATCCAAGGTCGATGAGCATTTGGGTGATTTGGAGAGGTTGAGAGCTGAGCTTGCGTAGACTAGGCTAGAGCTTGAGACACTGTCAGTTCCACCCACTATCTGTGAGAACTGTTTGTCTCTTAGAATGGAATTGATCAAGCTAAAAGCCGAAAAGTCTGTCCAAGTAGAGAGTGAGTGTGAGACCTGCTTGTCTCAGGTGGAGGTTCTAGCTTCCTTGAGAGAGGAGCTAGCTGATTCTCAAAATGAGAACTTTTACCTCCGTTCTATCCTGAGATGGATTAGTGCCAGAGAGCCATAGCTCAGCATGATGATCCAGCAGTTCAAGAGGCAGGATGGGTTTGGGGTAGGTTACACCTACACCAAGGCTGACTTTGAGAGTGCCATTAGCCGGGCAGTGGAGTGGAGTAAAATGACTCCTGAGCAGAGATATCCCAAGACTCACTCCACTGAGTCTTCCCAGGCTTGTCAGCCCAAGGATGGAGTAATTCATGAACCACCCAAAGCTCCACCCAAGAAACCTATCTAGGTTCCAAAGCCCAAACTCCTCCACACCTCTCTAGACTCTCTTCCTGGACCCTCTCAGCCCAAGAAGACAACACCTAACACCACTAAGCCCAAGAACCCCAAGCCTCAACCACATCCCATGAAGCCCACCTACCATTGTGAGTACTGTCAGAGAGATGGGCATCTTGCGGAGTTTTGCTTCAGGAGGAAGCGGGTTGAGAGAGCAGAGAGAGCTCGTGGTGGTCAGGAGCAGTTCTACCAGCAGGGTGGTAGACTACGTGTTCCTCGACGCGGGGAGAGGCTGGAGGCCAGGCCGTGTCGTGTAGGTGGTGGTAGAGGAGACAAATTTCTTGCCCATGCTCCAGTTGGTGGTGGTCGCTCCGGCAGAGCTCCAGGCCGTTTTGGCTATGGTCCTGGATCTCGTGGCCGAAGTTTTAGGCAGAACCGAGGACCACGCTTTGAGCCGCGTTTTGGTCCAAATTCTTTTGATGGTTTTCGCTTTCCGTCCTTTGAGTAGATTGCTCGACATTGGTTTAGCTCTTTTGCTAAACCTGGTGCCGGACCATTTGCTCCTCCTTATGACCACTGATTGTGCAGGATCGGGGACTGGAGGACGTTTGGATCATGGACTCAGGATGTTCTCGCCACATGATGAGACATCGCAGATGGTTCTCCAGTCTCACTCCCCCGAGCTCCAAAGAGTACATCACCTTCGGGAACAATGGTCAAGGGAAGGTACACGACATTGGCTCAATTCGCATTTCAGATCATTTCTCTTTAAAGAATGTTGCTTTGGTTAAAAACTTGAACTTCAAATTGATTTCTGTTTCGCAACTTCTTGAGGATGGTTTGGAAGTGCGTTTTAAGAAGGGCAATTCTTTTGTGTTTGATTCTAGAGAGTCTTTGATTTGCTAGATTTTACCATTCGGTAAAGTTTTTCGAATTGACTTCTCTAGTTCTTTTGGCCCTTCTCGCTGTTTGATTGCTGGATCCTCCTCTGAGCTCTGGAAGTGGCATAGGAGGTTAGGTCATTAGAGTTTCGATCTGCTAGTCAGGTTGAGCTCTATGGATCTTATCCGAGGATTGCCCAAGCTTAAGATGGAGAAGGATCTAGTTTGCCATCCCCGTCGTCATGGGAAAATGGTTGCCGCTTCTCACTCACCTGTGACTCAGGTGATGACTTCTTATCCGGGCGAGTTGCTACATTTGGACACTATTGGTCTAGCTCGGGTACGTTCAGTCGGTGGGAAGTGGTACGCGCTTGTCATTATTGACGACTTTTCTCGATTCTCGTGGGTTTTCTTTTTGGAGTCTAAGGATGAAACTTTTCAGTTTGTTCATGACCTGATTTTAAAGCTGAAGAATGAGAACAATGGTCGGATGCGAGCAATTCGCTTCGACAACGGCTCTGAGTTCAAGAACTCTCAATTCGTCAGCTTCTGTAGTGATCAGGGTCTTGATCATCAGTTTTCTGCTCCTTACACTCCCCCACAGAACGGAGTTGTGGAACGAAAGAACCGCATGCTAGTCGAGATGGCCAGGACGATGCACGATGAGCATAGGACTCCTAGGCGTTTTTGGGCTGAAGCCATGAACACGGCTTGATATCTGGCCAACTGCATTTTTCTTAGAGCTTACCTAGGTAAGACCTCGTACGAATTGCGGTTTGGCAGACAGCCCAAGGTGAGCCACTTGCGAGCGTTTGGCTGCAAGTGCTTTGTGCTCAAGAAGGGAGGGCATTTGGACAAATTTTAGTCTCGTTGCTGGCATGGAATTTTTCTTGGCTATGCATTGCATTCTCGAGGCTTCCGTGTTTGGAACCTCGACTCCCAGCAGCTTGTCGAGACTTGCGAAGTTTCATTTGATGAGTCCTTGCCTTCTTTGACTCCTTCTTTTGAGCCTTCTGTTGATGGTGAGCTCGGAGAGTCCATCTTCGAGGAAGATGAGGATACTCTAGCTGCTGATGAGGGTGGGCCTTCTGCACCTCCTGCAGAGCCCACACCTTATGAGACTTCGACTGAGGACGAGGGCGGATCTCTGATCACTTCTTCCACTTCGATCGAGCCCCCTCAGTCGAGTCCAGAGGTGCCAGCTGCTGACTCCGGTGAGGTGACTTCAGATCACCAGGGAACCCAAGCAGTTCAGCGTGATCACCCCTCAGAGCTCAGCATCGGTGATTTGACTGAAAGAACTCTGCGTTCATCTACCTCTCTTGCTGTGTTTGCTGAATCTGCTTTTGTTGCATCTTTTGAGGCCAGAGACGTTTCTCATGCTCTTTCTGATTCTAATTGGATTAATGCTATGCAAGAAGAGCTTGAGAACTTTGTCCGCAATAGGGTTTGGACACTAGTTGAGCCGCCACCAGGATGCAACCCCATAGGCACCAAGTGGGTGTTCAAAAACAAGCAAGGTAAAGATGGGGTTGTGGTGCGCAAGAAAGCTCGACTAGTTGCCCAGGGTTATTGCCAGAAGGAAGGTATTGACTTTGAAGAAACTTTCGCCCATGTTGCCCGTCTTGAGTCCATTCGCATTCTCTTAGCTTTTGCCGCTTCGAAGGGTTTTAAGCTTTTTCAAATGGACGTTAAGAGTGCTTTTCTAAACGGGTTCATAGAGGAAGAAGTTTATGTTAGGCAGCCCCCGGTTTTAAGAACCCTAAGTTTCCTCGACATGTTTTTAAGCTACAAAAGGCTTTATACGGGTTGAAACAAGCCCCTAGGGCTTGGTATGACCGGTTGAAGCAATTTTTGTTGGGGAAGGGCTTTGTGATGGGTTCGGTGGATAAAACTCTCTTCTTGCTCAGAGTTTCTTCAGATTTCTTAGTCGCTCAGATTTAAGTGGACGATATTATCTTTGGCGGTACTACTGACTCTCGTGTGTCCAAGTTTTCTGAACAGATGCACAGCGAGTTTGAGATGAGCCTCATGGGTGAGCTCAAGTATTTTCTAGGGCTCCAGATCAAGCAGACCAAGGACGGAACTTTCATCCACCAAGGTAAGTACACTCGCGATATGCTTAAGAAATTTGAGTTTGGTGGAGAATTGAAGCCGCAGATGACCCCGATGGGCACATCTGGGGGCTTGGACAAGGACAAGAGCGGCGTCAAGGTCATTGAGAGAGAGTTTCGAGGGATGATTGGTTCGCTATTGTACTTAACGGTGACAAGACTGTACATTCAGTTCGCCGTGGGACTTTGCGCGCGTTTTTAGTCTTCACCACGTGCGTCTCATCGGTAGACCGTCAAGCGCATCTTCATGTATCTCACTTATGCGCCTGATCTCGGTCTTTACTATTCAGCATCATCATCTCTTGATTTATCTGGCTTTTCGGATGCCGACTTTGGTGGGTGCCGGTTGGATTGCAAGTCGACTTCCGGTACTTGCCAGTTTCTCGGTTCTTCTCTTGTCTCTTGGTCTTCTCGAAAGCAATCTGGAGTTGCTCTTTCGACCACTGAGGCTGAGTATGTAGCTGCTGCTAGCTGCTGCTCACAGTTAGTTTGGATGATCTCCACTTTGCAAGATTTTGGGTTGTTCTTTCCTACCAGGGTTCATTATTTTGTGACAGCACCAGCGCTATTAGTGTAGGGAAAAACCCTTGTCTCCATTCAAAAACCAAACATATTGATGTGCGCTTTCATTTTCTGCGGGATCAATATGAGAAAGGTGTCATTGACCTTGTTCATGTTGATACCCATCATCAGTTGGCTGACATTTTCACCAAACCCCTAGATCAGTCTACCTTTGAGCGTTTACGAGGGGATTTGGGTATTGTGTATCCTTTCTAGGATATTTTGCGTCAGTTTTTATTTCTTCTTTACTTTTTTCTTGAGTGTTTTTGTGTGTGTTCATAACTTGCATATTCACATATCACACTTTAGAGCTGCTTCTGTTATATGATTGAACTGCTTTACTTAGTCTAGCTGGTACATGCTTCTGAATACTTGTCAAATGATCATGCTTTGGTTCAGTTCAATTGATATGTCTGATATCTGTCATATGCATGGCTTTTATGCTTTAAAAAAATTGAAAAATGATCACCATTGCTTCTGGTAACTAGCATGTGTAGGCTGAATGTTTTTGCTACCTGTTACATACCTTGTAGCTAGTTCCTGACTTAGATGCAAACATGCAACTTGGACATCTTTCTGCTTTAAAACATGGACATGTGCTATAAAAATGATGAAAAATCAAGAAAAATGAAAATTCCATGCCTTTTTATGCATAACTTGAAAAGATCCAGGTGGGTTTGTTTTGTCGCATTGCATTGTTCTGGACTACGTACCATAGCACTTTGGTATGAATTAGGACAAGTGTAGTGTATGCCAAGACCAATGTCTTAAGCTTCTAATGGTCCAGATCTGGCCTAGGCTTGACTTGGTCGGTCAGCATAAGGTTTGACATGCAAATAACCCCTGGCATAAATGAAAAAGAGAAAAGGAAAAAGCCTAAAAATTGAAATGATAACAAGTTTGCTGAAGAACTTTGTTTTGGACAATGCTTATCTTGGTAGATATTTGTTAGATTTTGCATCTCATGCTTTACCTTGCTTGTCAACTGGAAAATGTGGTGATGTTTTTTGGTTGCAAAAACTGAAAAATGTGTGCTAATGACTTTCTTTCGATATCATCTGTTGCACTGATCATGCCATGAGTCTCAGATAGTATGTCTTTCGCTATACTTGTTAGATGTTTGTAATTGCAGTCAATCATATCTGAGAAGCATGCTTTCTACACTCCACAAGCACCCCAGTTGCATTCATTGTATATTTTGAGGGAGAGTTGCATTTCAGGGGGAGTCTGTGTCTCTGTTGAGTGCTTGATGAGTTCACTTGTCAACAAGGGGGACAAAATTTTGGGATAAGAGTTTAAGGGGGAGTTTTTTGTCCCAATTGGCCTTACTCTTTTGATATCCTCATTGATGTTTCTGAGATAGCACTCATTTTGAGCTTTTACATTTTGGTTAACCATAATGACCGCTTCTTGGTTTTGTTCGACTTTTGGTCATTTGGGTTAAACTTTTACTTTATTGTCTTCTTCTTTGTTTTCTTGTGCTTTGTTTTCGTGTTTCCACAGATGTTTGCAGGTATTGAAGAACTGAAGAGTTGAAGTGTTGACAATGCACTCATCAAGGGGGAGATTGAGGAGCCATGCTGAATAGCGTGGGCCTCATGGCTCCAGATGTGATGAGTCATTGTCAACGATAGTCAAAGAGGATAGAAGAAGAAAGGAGATCTGCTGTTTCATGGGCCACGTGTGACTCAGGTACACGGGCAGCGAGCGACTGTCGGGCTGAGAGAGCTGTGAAGTTGGGCTGGCCCAATCCGGGTACATGGGCCAGAAGCAATAGAAGACCCACTGGACTGTTGACCAGGATTGACTCAGGTACACGGGCGGTGAGTGATTGCCGGGCTGAGAGAGCTGCGGAATCGGGCCGGCCCAATCGGAGTACCTGGTGCAAAGTCGGTGGAGGCTTTGTCAGTTTCGGTGCAAAACTGACAACCGTTGATTCTGTATCGGACTGTCCAGAAGAGAAGTCGTAGTCACTATGAAAGCTTAGCTTCTGGATAAGTCATCTGTATCTCTAGGCCCACAGTCAGTCAGTTGTGTCTGTAAAAATACCTAAGGGCAGTTGAGTCATTTCGTTTATTTTAGCGTCTGTAAAATCCCTAAGGGGCTGGTGGAATATTCTAGGTCATTGGGCAGCCTATAAATAGGGCCCCAATCCCTAGGGTTGGAGTACCCTTTTTGCTGAAATCATTTCCTACTCTATTGGGTCATTTTTGTCTCCTGCACGTTCTCTCTCTTGTGCGTCGCCAGGCTTCTGCTCTCAACATTTTTGTCTTGCATTTATTTTGGTTCTTCATGATGCAGTAAGCTTCTATTCTCTGGTCGTGTGCAGCAAATCTGTAGCAGTTCTCCTAGCTTCGTTTCACGTGCATAGCTATTTTTCTTGAGCATTTGTGCCTCGGTTGCTACTGTTCTTCACGGAAGTAGTACTAGTTCATGCTGGTTGCAAGTAGTACTACTACACTGTAGCAACAGTACACTAGTACTCTAGCCTTGCTTTTACTGTGTTGCTTTTTGATCGAGTAGACAGGGCCAAGTGCCTTTTCTGGCTGTTTTCTGGCGAAGTCCCTTCTCTGTTAGAGGTCCCTCAGCTTCGTGAGGCAGGCTCCGATCTGCTATCTTCAAAGGCTTCTCTTAAACTTCGACTTTGTTTTGTGTACTGTGATCTTAGCTCTGAAGTATGTTTTGTGCTTAGTGTTGATTAGCTTGTCATACTTCGACCGTCTTTGCGAAGGTGTACTCCACTTGAGTTCTTCGAAGTCAATACTTCGACAGGCTTCAAAGTTGGCTTCGGAGCATGTCTCTCTGATAGACCTCGCTCGGAGTGTGCAGCTGTCTATTCCGAAGGTCTCAGTGTGTGAGTTCGAAGTTTGTTTTCTCGAAGTGTGGTTGTAGGCTTCGACTTCTTGTGTGTCAACACCAGCATACTTCGATTCAAAGCTAGTTTGTGGTTCGAAGGTAATACCTCGATATTACTAGCTTCGAAGGTAACCGTGTGAACTTCAAGTTGGTCTTGCTGCTGCGTGTTTGGCTTCGCTTATCTTTCGGAGGTTGTCTTTCTGAGCATTGTGTTCAAAGTTTTTCTGTTCGAAAGTTAAGCTTCGAAATACGTTGTCCGAAGCAGGCTTCGACACTGTCATACTTCGCTTCGAAGCATACTTCACTTTTTGCCACATTCGAACTAGGCTAGACCAAACAAACCTTCGGCACGTCTACGATAGACTTCGCTCTACTTCAACAAGCAACTTCGAAGCAGGCTTCGACACAGCAAAGCAGGCTTCAACACTGCGAAGCAGGCTTCGACACTGCGAAGCAGGCTTCGACAAGCGAAGCAGGCTTCACCAAGTTTTGAACAGGAGACAGATTTGAATCAGTAACTTCTCTTCCCACTCTTTGTGCACTCAGATTGCTGTACTGAGAAGTTTGTCTTTCCATGTCTTGTGTATTCTGGTTATCTGTCTATTAGCACTGTATTGGTGTTTATCTGTTTAACATCAGTTGCTTCTAGACTAGATACCTTTAGACTTAGGCAATCTGTTCATACTTTGTTGCTTAGTCTTTTGAGGTGCGTTGGGTATTGGGAGCAGGCCATTGATTCGAAAGAATTTTTGGGCGCCCATTCACCCCCCTCTGGTCGCTACTTTCGGTCCTACAGCCACACGCATCAATGTCACCATGCCATTAGGTTGATCCCTAGGTCTGATGACATAGATAGGGCGGTGATCAACAAGGAACCCCGAGGTAGGAGTGTGGAAACAGAACATTAATACCCCTCCGGCTAAAGCTCGCAAGAGGCCAAAGGTAACGTACCATATGCTGTTAAACAAGCATCAGAAAAAAGCCAAGGAAACAGGACCACACACTAGAAAGCTAAAGCAACCTAAGGGCCCGGGACCCTCGGAGGGTAGCTTCGGACCAAAGCAGCCACACACTCCGTACGAAGGCTTCGGGCCACGGTGGCCTGATACTCCGCACGGTGGCCTCGAGCCACAATGGCCGAACCCACCGTACAGTAACTTCGGCCCCTGATGGTCGAACCCTACACTGTGTTGGACTCCTCGCTAGGAGGCTTCGGCCCGCACTGGCCGAATGTACCTCTGGCCTGGTAGGACCCTTCACTGGTGTGGTCCGAGATACCATCAACTCTATCGAACCCCCTTCCAAGTAACGAGTTCGGCGCTCAGTGGGCAAGGCCACTAGAGCCGCCGATGCCTCCGCCGTATGATAGGGCGGGAACCCCATGGGCTCCGTACGTATCCGGGTCGGGGTACCCTCCGCAACCTGACACTATGCCTTGTTTTCCTTCGGAGTATTATGGATGGGAGGGACAAACAGACGCATTGGAGGGTGGCATCATCCACAGACTGTCCGTGGTGTCCCCGAATCGGACCATGCAGAGCGGAGCCGAAGGGTGCGATCATGCGTAGGCCGAAGTCAGGGAGTCCAAAGCCATCACCATCAGAGTTGGGTCTCAGGAAGTCCCAATCCCAAAGACTTTGTCACCAAGGTCTGAAGGAGGTAAGTCCCATGCTTCAGTCTGGCTCTGCGCCGAAGCATGGTTCGATCGGCCAAACAAAGCCCGTCCGTCTGACGGGGTTCGCGGCGAAGACCCCTCCAAACACAGGGTGCACAAGGCCGAAGGGCACAATGCCACTTCGGCTAAAATTAATGCAAGTCGAACAATAGCACCCGGCACCAAGCCGAAGCCATCTTGGGCACCTCCAGGCATGTCCAAATCACAGAAGAGACGCCTACAATGACTATGGGCATAGGAGATGCGCGAGAGGGAAGCTGAGGCCAAGCGCGATGCTATCTTTGAAGAAATCCGCCCTCGGCCGGCTACAAAACAGGTATGGAGGGAGAAGTCGGTTGAGATAACCAACTTGGCTCCTAGTCCGAGCGACGACGATGACATGCTCGACGACGATTACTCGCCCATCTCTGAAGGGCCCGCACCCCAGGTGATGGACATCAACATCGTCACGCTACCCGCCAAGTTCGACCTACCGCAGGACAAGGCCAAGGTCGCTCAATTGAACCTCGGTCCGCGCAATGCCATCTTCGAAAAGCCTGAGGACTCGGATCACCATCTAAAGCCTATCTACGTCAGAGGTCACATCCATGGAAAGTCGATTTCCCGAATGCTCATCGACGGCGGCGCCACTATTAACTTAATGCCTTACTCATTGTTGAAGAAACTTGGCAGGGACGACGATGACCTGAAGAAGACCAACATGATGCGCAACGGCTTTAACGGCGAGAGCTCCGAGGCCAAGGGTGTACTCTCCATGGAGTTGACGGTCGGCAACAAGACATTGCCAACAGCATTTTTCGTCGTCGACGTACAAGTTAACTACAACTACTACTTGGGCGCGACTAGATTCACGCGAACTGTTGCATTCCTTCTACTCTACACCAGTGCCTAATACAGTGGGATGGCGATGAGGTGGAAGTCATTCCCGCATATACTTCGGCCCAAGTAGCATTGGTCGATGTATCGGTTGATGCCGTCTATAACAAAGTAGAGTGTCTGTCAGGTAGAGATCTTTCGGATTGCGATTTTGTTAGCGTATCCAGAGGACATTTTGTACCAGTGTCTATATAGCCGGCTGGAGTAGCACGACTGTTTTTGTATTAATAGTCATGTCTAGCAAGAGTAATCTAGATTGGCTAAAGTTTCGTGTGGAGCAATATCGGTCTAGTAAAGACGGTATTGCCGAGGCCATCGGGGACTTTAGGGAAGTAGAGAAGTTAGGACAAGGTTTTGCGTCGGCTGATCCCTTGGAGGAAGTCGACATAGGTGATGGTAGCATCCTGAGGTCGACTTTTGTAAACCAACATTTACAGCCCGATGAAAAGGCTGAAGTAATAAAGTTACTTCAGTCGTATGTCGATTGTTTCGCATGGGAGTATAACGAGATGCCAGGACTAAGCCGTGAGCTCGTGGAGCATTGGCTTCCCATCAAGTCCGGATTTAGGCCTTATAAGCAGCCCCCTCGCTGCTTTAACTTAGTCGTCTATGACCGAGTTAAAGAAGAAGTGGAGAGACTACTCAAGGCTGAGTTTATTAGGCCATGCAGGTATGCGGAATGGGTTGCTAACATTGTGCCTGTAGAGAAGAAAGAGAGCGGCAAGATATGGGTGTGTATTGATTTCAGGGATCTGAACAGAGCCACTCCAAAAGACGAGTATCTAATACTGATAGCCGACATGCTGATCAACGATGCTTCAGGACACAAGGTACTAAGTTTTCTTGATGGCAATGCTGGTTATAATCAAATCTTTATGGCCAAAGAGGACGTCTACAAAACTGCCTTTCGATGCCCTGGTTTGTCGGTTTGTTCGAGTGGTTCGTCATGACCTTTGGTTTGAAGAATGCTGGCGCCATGTACCAGCGCGCTATGAACTTGATCTTTCATCACTTGTTAGGAGTTATGTTAGAAGTTTACATTAATGATGTCGTGATCAAATCGGACGCTATGGGAAACCATTTAGTCGATTTGAAGGTTGCTTTTGATAGAATGCGACAGTATGGGTTGAAAATGAACCCACTCAAGTGTGCTTTTGGTGTGTCGGCGGGTAAGTTCTTAGGTTTCATGATTCACGAGAGGCATAGAAATTGATCCTAAGAGGCTTGAGAAGATTAGAAACATTGCAGCACCGACGTGCAAAAAGGACGTACAGAAGTTGCTAGGCAAGATTAACTATTTGCGTCGCTTTATATCCAACTTGTCCGGCAAGATTGATGCCCTTGTCCCCATACTCCGGCTAAAATACGAAGCCGAATTCACTTGGGGGGCAAGCCAGCAAAGTGCTTTTGAGAAGACCAAGGAGTGCTTGTCGTCACCACCTGTGGTGAGAGCACCCAAAACCGGGATTACGTTTCGGCTATACATCGCTGCTAACGATAGCGTGATTTGCCGTGCTAACCCAGGAGGTAGAGGGGAAAGAGTACATCATCACATTCTTGAGCCACCGCCTACTGGACGTCGAATCTAGGTACGCGTGTGTGGAACGATTGTGTTTATCACTTTAGTACGCGTGTACCAAAATACGCCATTATATTCTCCCCACTACATGTGTTGTCGTTTGCCAAACCGATGTTATAAAGCACATGTTACAGAAGCCGATTCTAAGTGGAAGAATCAGAAAATGGGCTTACGCTTTGATTGAGTACGATTTGGCCTATGAACCCCTGAGAGCGATGAAAGGCCAAATCGTAGCCAACTTTATAGTTGATCACCACGTAGATGTCAACTGGAGTGACAATATTGCTCTAGTTGAAGTAGAGTTGTGGAAACTTTATTTTGATGGTTCGGCTTGCAAGAGTGGCCAAGGTATTGGAGTGGTTCTCATATCACCTAATGGAATGCACTTTGAAACTTCGGCCCGACTAGAATTTTCTGCCACTAATAACCAAGCCGAATACGAAGCTTTAATATTAGGTCTTGAATTACTAGAATCTGTAGGTGCTAGACATGTTCACACATATGATGATTCTTTGTTAGTAGTGCAACAAGTAGCTAAGAGTGCTCAATGTTTTAACGACTTGCTGAATAGTTACTTGGAGAAATGTCTAGACATAGTTGCTATTTTCGATGACTTCAAAATCTGTCACGTGTCAAGAGAAGCCAATTCAGTCGCAAATGATTTGTCTCAGCAAGCATCAGGTTACCAAGTCAGGAGAGGGAAATTTTTTGTATTGGAGAAGCCGATGCTTGGGTCACTGTCGAATCCAGTAACGGCGGGCAGGCGCGCTGTAACACCCCAAGAAATAAAAAAATAAAATAAAAGAAAATTATTATTAAAGTCATTTCTGAATTTTATTATTAAAGAAAATCCTAAAAAAGCCCTATTAAAGCCAAACAGGGAGAAATATTCAAAATCTGGACTTGAAAATTTTATGAAATAAACTAGAGGCCAAAATATAATTTTAGGAATTTTTACAAATTTTTATCAACAGTGATTCAACCCTAAAGCAAATATATGAATTACTGGAATTATTTTAATCAGAAAAACATTTAAAATTCTTAACGGGCCTCAACCTCGAATCCGCCTAGGCCCAACCCAGCCCAGCACTCGCGTCGCTGACATGTGGGACTCGCCCGTCGGCGCTCGCGTCCCGCCTCTCTCTCCCGCCCGCGCTCGCCCCGACCTCACATGACAGCCACTTGCTCCCGCCTTCGGCCGCTGACCGCTCGGTCCCGCCTGTCGGCGCTCTTCTTCCCGTCCGCCCATTGACAGGTGGAGCCCACCTATCAGATCCATTGTCTCCGATGGAAGGGGATCGCCCCCTTTCCTTCCGGCGACTCCCTTTCCAATTCCTCGCCGCCGGCCACCCGCGATCGCCCGGATTGTCCCCGGATCGCCTTCCTCGAGCGCCACCGCCCCCTTTCCATCCTTGAGCCACGCGGTTTCGCGCATAGGAAAAGCTATCCGAAGCTTTTGGTAACCCCTCGCCGGAGCTCGCGGAACCCCTCGGTTCCCTGCCATCCAGACGCCGGCGACCCCCTATAAATACCCCTCTTCGGCCAACGCCCTCAGCCACACCACCTAAGCCCAAGCTTAAGCCCTCCAGAGCGCTCCCCCTTCACTTTCGGGTTTTCCCCTCTGTTTCAACTCCGGCGAGCCCTCGACACCGACTCAGGTCCTCTCCGCCCTAGCCGCCGCCACCAGCGTGACAGTCGACGACCGCTCGTCCTCGGCCACCCCTCTGTTGGCCGTGGAACCCGCCGGATCGCCGTCGCCATCGAGCTCTCGAGGACCCCCTTCATCTACCCCTCGCCGCCGGTCACCATCCGTCGCCCTCCGTCGCCATCAGAGGTACCGTCATGACCGCCATCTTCTCCTCTCTCCATTTTCGCTGAAAGCTAGGCTCCTAGGCCCTCGCCACCACCGCTGCGGTCGCACCCGAGCCCGCCGTCGCCGGAGACGAAGGGTAAACTACCCTCGTCACCCCATGCCGTGCCGGAATCCATCCGAGCCGCACGATCCCGAGCGAACGGTCCAGATTAGATCCTGCAGAGATCTAATCTGAGCCCTCAGATCCGATCAAACCGGTATCTTTTAATCTGGGCCGTCGATCGATATTTAAAATATTGACTCAATCTGGTGTGTCCACGCGTACCCCTTCACCCTATTTTAATCGCAGCCGTCCATTTCCACTTAAACCTCCCGCCACGCGCTCAGCCGACAGATCTGGATCCAACGGGCTCTGGATCAACCGGTCCACGTGCACAGTAGCCAGTCCACCGTGAACCTGGCTCACCGTGGACTAAAACCCGTTTTCTGTTTAAATAAAATTCCAGAAATTGATTTAAACTTTGAAAATTCATAACTTACTCATTTTAACTCCAAATTTCACCATTCAAATTTTGTTAAATTCAGCATATTATTCTCTACACATTAATGCCATAAAAACAGTAGGTTTCTATTACCCAAAATATTCTTAATAAATAAATGAATAAAAACCCCTTAGGGTTAAAAATATTAATTCAGAAATTAAATTAAGAAAAATCCTAAAAATGTAAGATTACTGTTCTTCACTAAATTTTAGAAATATTAAAACCTTATTTCACAGAATACAACCCACACATATGTATGTTCATTATTTGGTGGATTTTTATCTGTTTATTGAATGTACTGTTTATTTTTCCGTATCGAGAATACTACGAGTTCGTCGAGGAGCCGGAGTTCTACCCCGAGGTTCCTCCATCCCCATTTGCTGATCAAGGCAAGTCATCGACCACCCCTGTGGAAACAGTTGATCATCATTGAGCCCATGTTTTAATAAATTATCGCTATAACTCATAGGATATTATTGCATTAGTCAAATATCCAACCTTACATTTATATTTATTAGATCCCCGTCCTTGTGTGCAAACCCAAGCCATGCTTATTGAGCCTTAACTCCTTGTCACTCTACTATAAAATTATTAGCTAGTGCCCAATGTACCGGCACAACTGCTATAGGATAAAAAGAATGAGTCGTAGATAGCTGGATTCTGTATATATGAATTTCCCCGTTATTCTCGTCTCTGGACTCTGTTGGAGTTGGCTAAGTTATAAGTATGGTGGGTTCCGGGTGCAAGCTCGGGCATTGGTTTGTCGCACCCGGGGCACTATAAGGACCGGTCTGCGGGATCTGTTGCAAAGCACTTCCGTACCAACCACAAGTCTAATGGGTAAGTCCTAACTGGAAGTATGGAATACTCCGACTCGATGCACCATAGTGGAGGGGGCAAGGGGCAAGCCTGCGGGCGAGTTGTACCGACGAGGCTCAAGGGGGGGTATGGTGGGGCTCCGACGCGTCGGGACACCATATGAAACCTATAAGACGGTGCTGTTGAGTCGGGGAGGACTATATGGAAGGTTTTGGCACGAGTTCCCGTGAAATGGGTCATCTCGTTACACTTTGGTGTATGTGATGAGTGCGTGCCTTGTGGGTACAGTGGTACATCTCTGATCAGAGTAATTTAATCTTTTCGAAAAGCCGAGCCCACGGTCAAGGGCAGGTTGTGTGACTACTCGCAGTTAGTTTACAATTGTTTGAATGGTTGAGTTATTCATGGCATGTAAGGACTGTTGAGCGAGGTGGGGCTGACTTTACCCCTCGAGTTAGAAGATGATGATGCATACACATGTTTACGTTTCAGTACAAATAAATTGTTCACATTAAATTGCTTTACAAATTTCTCGCTTCCGCAAAACTAGCCACTATCTCCCTTGTTATTACCTTGCATTATATTTGCATTCGGTGGCTTGCTGAGTACTCCTGTACTCACCCCGTTGACTTATACCATCAGAGCCCGTCTACTACGAGGAGGATGCAGGTCTGGAGTAGCGACCCAGTCAAGGCGAGACTGGAAGGAGGCGTTCATCTAGGACCTTTATTTTATTAGTTTCTCTTTACCTTTATTCGCTTTTGTATTAATACGGTCTACGAACCGTGAATGATTGCCCGTATTGTACGAGGTCGCATGATGAACGTCTTGTTTTATTGATTTTCTATGGAATTTCAATAAAGTCCTGATTTATTAAATCGGGGTGCGACAAGATGGTCTCAGAGCCGACTTGACTGTAGGAAGCCAAACAGACCTGGCCTTAGGACTTATATTAACTATATTTTATTAAAAAATTACTTACCCTCTCATCTTCCGAGATTTTTACAAAAACTTTCTCTCTTTTGTAGATGCCGGTCCGTACCATGAACGGGAACCTTCACGATGAGGCCGATTTCATCTACGAGTTGCGCATGCTAGTTGGTTTCCTCGGATTCGAGCACGAGCCGATGTACCATGGAGTCTTCCCCGATGAGGAAGAAAGCTTCTGTGAGGTCACCGTCATCGTCCAGCCCTCCCCTCAAACAGCCCACACCTATCGAGGAGGAGGACCTACCTTCTTGGTAGCCAGCCAGCGCACCGCTCTCTAGGCACTCACAGAGCTCCGGATGATCTACGACAGTGAGCTCTACGACACGGACTATCGCTTCGTGCCTCTTCGTACCCCTAGGAGCCCCCACAGTGACTACGTCAGCACCCTCTCCCAGCGTCACTCTTCGGTTGGACATACAGTGCGCCTGTTTAAGGCAATGGATGAGCTCCACTATGAGGCACTGCAGGATGCCAACGGACAGCGCGATACGATCGCCTTTTACCGACACTCTTCTGAGGATCTGAACCGCGAGAACGGAGATCTTTGTCACCACATCTAGCAGGGACACCGATTGGCTGCCGAGGCCGAAGAGTTACGGCGCCAGAATGAACTTCTATGACAGCGCGTCGCCACCAACCCACAGCTCCGCCAGCAGATCCAAGAGCTGAAAAAGGACATTGAGGAGATCACACCCCTTCCGCCCCGCAAGCGGAAATCGCTTCGGATCCCCACCGTGAGGCCCAAGAGGATTTCACGCAGTGCTCCACCCGCCGGACCATCCAGTTCCTCGACCCCGACCATCTCCCATGAGCCCATGATCGAGCCATCCCCCGAGCTACCATAGACGTAGTTTACGATTGATTGTTTTCTTTTGCTTGATTGTATTGCCATTCATGTCAAATATAAGGCATGAATGAAGAAATAAATAATGTAACCGCAAGAACGACATTTTTGGAATAAAACTTAATAATAATATCCTTTAAGAAAATGTTGTCTACTTTGGAAACTTAGGATGACCAACACGCAAGGCTCCGACGCTCCTCAAAACGGAGGAGATAATGGAAATCTGCCTCAGTGGGGAGCAACTGGGCAAAGGCAAGCCCCGGTTGCCAACCACCCCACTCTGGCCGAGATGATAGCCACGCAAAACCAGCTGGTCTCAGCCCTTCTGAACCAGATGCATCAGCAACAGCAGCAGATGCAAGAGAAGCAGGCTCACTTCTTCCGCCTCCACCAATAGCCCGAGCTGCCATGACCCGCCACTCCAGCTCTCGCTCCCGCCTCCCAACTCTCGGAGTTCCTCCGAGTCTAGCCCACCGACCTTCTCGAGCACCACCAACCCCATGGAGGCTGGGGATTGGTTGAGGACCATCGAGAAGAAACTCAACCTCCTGACCTGCACCGAGCAGGAGAGGGTGGCCTTCGCCACCCACCAGCTCCATGGTCCCGCCGCAGAGTGGTGGGACAATCTGCTGCGAGACCTTGCCTGAGGGACACGTCCATACATGGACGGAGTTCTCGGTTGCTTTCCGTGCCGCTCACATCCCCGACGGCATTATATCTCAGAAGCAACAAGAGTTTAGGGACCTACAGTAGGGGAGCAGGTCCGTAACTGAATATTTGCATGAGTTCAACCGACTGGCCAGGTACGCACCTGAGGAGGTCCGTATAGATGCGGCCAGGCAGGCCTTCCTCCAACGACTGAAGGGTGAGCTGTCCCTACAACTTATCTCCGGAGATTTCGCCAACTTCCAAAAGTTTGTGAACAAAGCTATTATTCAGTAGACCCAGCAAAACAAGGTCGACCTGAAGAGAAAGAGGATGATCGCCTTCAAGCAGAATCAAGGCATGGCTCAGAGGCCCCGTTTCACCCCTCCTCCACCAGCACCACAGTACCACCCCCGCCTGGTATATCGTCCGGCACCACCTGCCGCCAACACCGGAGCCGGACAACCTCGCCCCGCTCCCGCCGCACCAGCCGCCCCAGCCGCCCCAGCTAAGAAGGCGGAAGTTTTGCGAGACAGGCATGGCAAGCCTGTGGTATGCTTCAACTGCCGCCAAGAGGGGCACTACTCTCAACAGTGCCCTCATCCCAAGCGTACCCAAGGCGTCACATCGAACCCCGCCGTCCGCGCCAAGGTCAACCACGTCACCGCCGAAGAAGCCCAGGCCGCCCCGGAAATTGTCATGGGTAAGTTTATGGTATATTCATCACTTGCAGTGGTATTATTTGACACCGGAGCTACACACTCCTTTACATTGTCCGCTTTTGTGGAAAGAAATGCCCTGGACATAAGTGAACTACCCAGACCAGTATTAATAGCTACCCCGAGCAAACAAACCCTCGCTTATTCCTATAGCCCAAGGGTATGGGTAGATATCCAAGGCACAATATTTTGGGCCGACCCCATCCTAATAGAATGCCAAGGTTTGGATCTTATTCTAGGGATGGATTGGTTAAATAAACACCAAGGAGTAATAGAATGTGCCCAGCGAAAAGTAACTGTGACCAGTGAAGAAGGGACTGCCGTCACATTCCAAATGCCAAGTATGAAGCCCGGAAGACCAAGACTACATCAGATTACCTTGGAGGAAATACCGGTAGTCAGTGAATACCCGGACATATTCCCAAAGGATTTACCAGGGATGCCACCCAAGAGGGACATCCAGTTCAGGATTGATTTGGTACCCGGGACTACCCCTATTTACAAGCGACCATACCGGATGGCCGCTAATGAGCTAGCTGAGATGAAGCAGCAGTTGGAGGATCTCGAGAGGAAAGGCTACATTAGACCAAGTACATCACCATGGGGTGCCCCCGTCATCTTTGTCGAGAAGAAAGAAGACAAGGCTAAGCGTATGTGTGTGGATTAACACGCTTTGAATGAAGTGACCATCAAGAACAAGTACCCGTTGCCTCGGATCGATGATCTCTTTGACCAACTGAAGGGAGCTACATTATTCTCAAAGATCGATCTGCGGTCTGGTTAACATCAGTTACGGATCCGAGAAGAGGATATACCTAAGACAGCCTTCACCACCCATTATGGTTTATATGAGTGTACGGTTATGTCGTTCGGATTGACCAACGCCCCTGCATTCTTCATGAGCATGATGAACAAGGTGTTTATGGAGTATTTGGACAAATTCATCGTGGTCTTTATAGACGACATCCTCATTTATTCCAAGGACCAGAAAGAGCACGAGACTCACCTCCGGTTAACCTTAGGCAAGCTAAGGGAACACCAGTTATACGCCAAGTACAGTAAATGCAAGTTTTGGACGGCGGAAGTGAAGTTCCTTGGACACATTATCTCTACACAAGGCATTGCAGTAGATCCTGCCACCGTGGAAGCAGTTACAGATTGGTTGCCACCCACAAACGTATCTGAGATACGAAGTTTTCTGGGTTTTGCCGGATATTATCGGAGATTCATTGACAATTTTTCTAAGATAGCCAAACCAATGACCAAGTTGTTGCAGAAAGGAGAGAAGTTTGAATGGACCCCTGAATGCGAGGAAAGTTTTCGCACCCTCAAGACCCGTCTGGTGTCAGCACCCATACTGACCCTACCCGATATCCGAAAAGACTTCCATGTCTATTGCGACGCATCTCGCCAAGGATTGGGATGTGTTCTTATGCAAGATGGAAAGGTTATCTCTTATGCCTCTCGTCAGTTGAGACTTCATGAGTTGAACTACCCGACCCACGATTTGGAATTAGCCGCGGTTATGCACGCCCTTAAGATATGGAGGCATTATTTGGGCGGAAACCGCTGCGAAATCTTTACGGATCACAAGAGTTTGAAGTACATCTTCACGCAGCCGGACCTCAATCTGAGGCAAAGACGATGGTTGGAATTAATAAAGGACTATGACTTAGGTATTCACTACCACCCCGGAAAAGCAAATGTGGTAGCCGGTGCATTAAGCCGCAAGGGATATTGCACGGCCACTATGATTCAGGATCACGCGCCCTCACTATGTAAAGAGATGGAAAAGTTAAATCTCGGGTTGACCACCGGAGCATACCTAGCCACCTTGGAGACTCAACCCGTCTTGTTCGAACAGATCCGAGAAGCTCAATTAGAAGACCCGGATATAGCAGTCATTAGGAAAAATATGAGGCAAGGAAAAGCCCCAGGATTTTCAGAGGATGAGAATGGCACCATATGGTTTGGAACCCGGATATGTGTGCCGGATAAGCCGGAGATAAAGACCCTTATCCTGAGAGAAGCCCATGAGACTTTGTACTCCATTCATCCCAGAAGTACCAAGATGTACCAGGACCTGAAGGAACGTTATTGGTGGGTTAGCATGAAGAGGGAGATTGCTCAGTTCGTCGCCGAATGTGACACCTGTAGAAGAGTAAAGGCTGAACATCAAAGACTTGCAGGACTATTACAGCCACTGAAAGTACCTCAATGGAAGTGGGAAGAAATCGGTATGGATTTCATCACCGGACTCCCGAAGACCCAACTTGGATATGATTCTATTTGGGTGATTATTGACCGGCTCACGAAAGTAGCACATTTCATAGCCGTCAAGACGACCTTTAGTGGCCCTAAGCTTGCAGAACTATACATGGCCCGCATTGTGTGTCTTCATGGACTACCCAAGAAGATAGTGTCCGATAGAGGAAGTCAGTTCACCTCTCGTTTTTGGAAGAACCTTCAAGAAGAGATGGGAACAAGATTGAACTTTAGCACTGCCTACCACCCTCAGACAGATGGACAAACTGAAAGGGTGAATCAGATATTGGATGATATGCTTCGGGAATGTGTCTTGGATTTTGGAGCAACTTGGCACAAGAGCTTACCGTACGCTGAGTTTTCGTACAACAACAGTTATCAAGCCAGTCTACAGATGTCCCGTTCGAAGCCCTATACGGACGAAAGTGTAGGACGCCTCTACTTTGGGATCAAACTGGTGAATCCCAAGTATTTGGAACAGACATCCTTCGGGAAGCAGAAGAGAAGGTACGAATCATCAGAGATCGGCTCAAGACAGCCCAATCACGACAGAAGAGCTACGCGGATAATCGACGTCGAGACCTAGCCTTTGAAGAAGGAGATCATGTCTACCTTCGAGTTACGCCTCTCCGTGGTACTCAACGGTTTAACATGAGAGGAAAGTTGGCCCCTCGATATGTTGGACCATTTCCCATTGTCGACGCCAAGGTGAAGTTGCTTATCAGTTGGAACTACCGCCCTTATTGGCTGGATTACATGACGTATTTCACATTTCCCAACTCAAGAAGTGTCTCCGCGTCCCTACGGAGCAAGTGGACCTACAACAGTTGGATGTTCAAGAGGATCTGACCTATGTGGAAAAGCCCGTCAAGATATTGGAAGTCAAAGAAAGGATCACCAGGAGTCGGGTCATCCGCTTCTGCAAAGTGCAGTGGAGTAATCATCTGGTAGAGGAAGCCACATGGGAAAAAGAAGATGAACTCAAGGCACAGCATCCTGAGCTATTCGAGGATTGATTCGAATCTCGAGGACGAGATTCTCTGTAAGGGGGATAGGATTGTAACACCCCAAGAAATAAAAAAAATAAAAGAAAATTATTATTAAAGTCATTTCTGAATTTTATTATTAAAGAAAATCCTAAAAGAGCCCTATTAAAGCCAAACAGGGAGAAATATTCAAAATCTGGACTTGAAAATTTTATGAGATAAACTAGAGGTCAAATATAATTTTAGGAATTTTTACAAATTTTTATCAATAGTGATTCAACCCTAAAGCAAATATATGAATTACTGGAATTATTTTAATCAGAAAAACATTTAAAATTCTTAACGGGCCTCAACCTCGAATCCGCCTCGGCGCAACCCATCCCAGCACTCGCGTCGCTGACATGTGGGACCCACCCGTCGGCGCTCGCGTCCCGCCTCTCTCTCCCGCCCGCCCGCGCTCGCCCCGGCCCCACATGACAGCCACTTGCGCCCGCCTTCGGCCGCTGACCGCTCAGTCCCGCCTATCGGCGCTCTTCTTCCCGTCCGCCCACTGACAGGTGGAGCCCACCTGTCAGATCCATCGTCTCCGATGGAAGGGGATCGCCCCCTTTCCTTCCAGCGACTTCCTTTCCAATTCCTCGCCGCCGGCCACCCGCGATCGCCCGGATTGTCCCCGGATCGCCTTCCCCGAGCGCCACCGCCCCCTTTCCATCCTTGAGCCACGCGGTTTCGCGCATAGGAAAGCTATCTGAAGCTTTTGGTAACCCCTCACCAGAGCTCGCGGAACCCCTCAGTTCCCTGCCATCCAGACGCCGGCGACCCCCTATAAATACCCCTCTTCGGCCACCGCCCTCAGCCACACCACCTAAGCCCGAGCTTAAGCCCTCCAGAGCACTCCCCCTTCACTTTCGGGTTTTCCCCTCTGTTTCAACTCCGGCGAGCCCTCGCCACTGAGTCCGGTCCTCTTCGCCCTAGCCGCCGCCACCAGCGTGACCGTCGATGACCGCCCATCCTCGGCCACCCCTCTGTTGGCTGTGGAACCCGCCGGATCGCCGTCGCCGTCGAGCTCCCGAGGACCCCCTTCCTCTACCCCTCGCCGCCGGTCACCATCTGTCGCCCTCCGTCGCCATCAGAGGTACCGTCATGACCGCCATCTTCTCCTCTCTCCATTTTCACTGAAAGCTAGGCTCCTAGGCCCTCGCCGCCACCGCCGCGGTAGCACCCGAGCCCGCCGTCACCAGAGACGAAGGGTAAACTACCCTCGTCACCCCGTGCTGTGCCGGAATCCATCCGAGCCGCACGATCCCGAGCGAACGGTCCAGATTAGATCCTGCGGAGATCTAATCTGAGCCCTCAGATCCGGTCAAACCGGTATCTTTTAATCTGGGCCGTCGATCGATATTTAAAATGTTGACTCAATCTGGTGTGTCCACGCGTACCCCTTCGCCCTGTTTTAATCGCAGCCGTCCATTTCCACTTAAACCTCCCGCCACGCGCTCAGCCGACAGATCTGGATCCAACAGCTCTGGATCAACCGGTCCACACGCACAGTAGCCAGTCCACCGTGAACCTTGCTCACCGTGGACTAAAACCCGTTTTCTATTTAAATAAAATTCCAGAAATTGATTTAAACTTTGAAAATTCATAACTTACTCATTTTAACTCCAAATTTCACCATTCAAATTTTGTTAAATTCAGCATATTATTCTCTACACATTAATGCCATAAAAACAGTAGGTTTCTGTTACCCAAAATATTCTTAATAAATAAATGAATAAAAACCCCTTAGGGTTAAAAATATTAATTCAGAAATTAAATTAAGAAAAATCCTAAAAATGTAAGATTACTGTTCTTCACTAAATTTTAGAAATATTAAAACCTTATTTCACAGAATACAACCCACACATATGTATGTTCATTATTTGGTGGATTTTTATCTGTTTATTGAATGTACTGTATATTTTTCCGTATCGAGAAGACTACAAGTTCGTCGAGGAGCCGGAGTTCTACCCCGAGGTTCCTCTATCCCCATTTGCTGATCAAGGCAAGTCATCGACCACCCCTGTGGAAACAGTTGATCATCATTGAGCCCATGTTTTAATAAATTATCGCTATAACTCATAGGATATTATTGCATTAGTCAAATATCCAGCCTTACATTTATATTTATTAGATCCTCGTCCTTGTGTGCAAACCAAAGCCATGCTTATTGAGCCTTAACTCCTTGTCACTCTACTATAAAATTATTAGCTAGTGCCCAATGTACCGGCACAACTGCTATAGGATAAAAAGAATGAGTCGTAGATAGCTGGATTCTGTATATGAATTTCCCCGTTATTCTCGTCTCTGGACTCTGTTGGAGTTGGCTAAGTTATAAGTATGGTGGGTTCCGGGTGCAAGCTCGGGCATTGGTTTGTCGCACCCGGGGCACTATAAGGACCGGTCTGCGGGATCTGTTGCAAAGCACTTCCGTACCAACCACAAGTCTAATGGGTAAGTCCTAACTGGAAGTATGGAATACTCTGACTCGATGCACCATAGTGGAGGGGGCAAGGGGCAAGCCTGCGGGCGACTTGTACCGACGAGGCTCAAGGGGGGGTATGGTGGGGCTCCGACGCGTCGGGACACCATATGAAACCTATAAGAGGGTGCTGTTGAGTCGGGGAGGACTATATGGAAGGTTTTGGCACGAGTTCCCGTGAAATGGGTCATCTCGTTACACTTTGGTGTAAGTGATGAGTGCGTGCCTTGTGGGTACAGTGGTACATCTCTGATCAGAGTAATTTAATCTTTTCGAAAAGCCGAGCCCACGGTCAAGGGTGGGTTGTGTGACTACTCGCAGTTAGTTTACAATTGTTTGAATGGTTGAGTTATTCATGGCATGTAAGGACTGTTGAGCGAGGTGGGGCTGACTATACCCCTCGAGTTAGAAGATGATGATGCATACACATGTTTACGTTTCAGTACAAATAAATTGTTCACATTAAATTGCTTTACAAATTTCTCGCTTCCGCAAAACTAGCCACTATCTCCCTTGTTATTACCTTGCATTATATTTGCATTCGGTGGCTTGCTGAGTACTCCTGTACTCACCCCGTTGACTTACACCATCAGAGCCCGTCTACTACGAGGAGGATGCAGGTCCGGAGTAGCGACCCAGTCAAGGCGAGACTGGAAGGAGGCGTTCATCTAGGACCTTTATTTTATTAGTTTCTCTTTACCTTTATTCACTTTTGTATTAATGCGGTCTACGAACCATGAATGATTGCCCGTATTGTACGAGGTCGCATGATGAACGTCTTGTTTTATTGATTTTCTATGGAATTTCAATAAAGTCCTGATTTATTAAATCGGGGCGCGACACGCACCCTCCGAGTCGATCCCCTCTGGCCGCCGAAGGCCGCTGCACGCCAAGGTCCCTGGACCAGAGTATTCTACCAACTGTGAGACCTGGCAAGCCGGAGTCCGTAGGCTGAAGCCTCCCGCACGGAGAAGGATCCCCGGAGTCCGAATCCCTCTGGAGGGCTTCGGCGCAGTACACTCCGAACGGCCACCCCGGCTAGGCTTCGACAGGAGATAGAATGGCTCAGGGGCACCCCGAAGTAAGTAATTTAGAGATTTTTTCAGAAGGTGGGCCAGCGAGACCCTCTGAAACCTATAAGGGCGATTGGAGAATCCCAATCATCCAATATTTGAGAGACCCTAGCCAAAGGGGTGATCGGAAGGTTCGGCGACAAGCATTCAAATTTGTGTTGATAGACGACACATTGTACCGCCGAACCATCGATGGAGTACTATTGAACTGTTTAGACCACGAACAATCCTAGGTAGCTACGGGAGAAGTCCATGAAGGGCTTTGCAGCACTCATCAGTCGGCCCAAAAAATGAGTTGGATGCTCAAAAGAACGGGTTTTTATTGGCTGACTATGACTAAAGATTGTTTCAAGTACTATAGAGGGTGTGAAGCATGTCAGAAGTTTGGCAATATTCAGTTAGCTCCTGCCTCATTACTCAATCCTATTGTCAAGCCATGGCCGTTTAAGGGTAGGGGTTTCGACTTCCTCAAAAGGGCATTGGTTCGTGTTGATGGCGATAGATTACTTCACTAAGTGGACCAAGTGTAGGACCGAAAGTAGCGACCAGAGGGGGGGGGTGAATGGGCGCCTAAAAATTTTCTTGCTAAACTATGATATAATCCCAACACCTAAACAAACTTAACCAGACAAATAATATTAGCAAAGCAATTTATCGAAATTAAAGTTGTCTAGCATAAAATGACCGATGTCTTAATTGAAATGATATTAAGGATAAACTAGATAAAAATACTGCCATAAATAAAAACACCTAAATAAATCACGAGATATTTATATTTCAGTCTAGAAATAAAATATTAATCAAATGAATAAAACATGGATCAAATAAAAATTAATTCAGTAATAAATCAAAAATATTGCACGTAGAAACCAGATTAAAAAATATTCTGACTAATAAATTTTTCGGTTTATTTTTATACGAGTAGATTAAAAAACTACTTAAACAAATAATACGAGATAAGTATAGAAAAATTAAACAGATTAAATGATTTACTGCGAGATTAATTTTTATACTAATAAAAAGACTAGCAGATAAAACTTAACTACAAATAAACTACAGGATTTAACCCTAAATAGAAAATAGGAGATTAGATTGAACTTACCTGCTTCATCTTCTTCGCATGTTGTGAACTGGTTCTCATAAACAACTATTTCCCCGGCCAGAAGAGAAGTGTCAAAAGCTGTCTTGCTAGGGCCCACCTGCGTTGCTCCCGATGGCAGAAATGTCAGCAGTTTTTCCTGGCCCCTGATGCATGCGCACAATGCTTGACTTTGGTGCTGCTTCCGGTGCCAAGCACCACGTCAGGTTTCCTGCAACACCTAGCTGAAAGAGAAACCTACAGCGCAGAATAAAAAAATCTCGTGCGTTGGCCGTGCAGGAACCAGTGATGCGGAAGCAATCTACACGCGCCAAACGCCTGCCGCCAGGGAGAAAGCTTCATCTGCCTTGATGCCTGCTTACGCGCGTGATAAAAAAAATTGCCGGTGACGCATGCGATGCGAGAGAAATTTCCTACGGTTGCCTGGACCTGCGCGCTTACCGAAACCTGATGTTGTCGTGCTGCAGCCGTGCGGAAGAGCTGGCCGCTGAGGGCCCTGCGCACGGTTTCACGTGCTACACGCCGCCTGGTTGCTTGAGCCGAACGCTGTGTGCCAGGAAAAACCGTGCTGCTCTGCAGCAATCTCACGTCGTCGGCTGCCACGAGTAGAAGAAAAATTGCTAGCGGAGAAATAGCATATCGAAAACTATCGGTGGACTGTAGATTAATCTATGGAAAAACAGTCATCTATCCCCAAGGGGATAGGGGCCTATTTATTGGCAAATCCTAATACATGAAAAGACTAATTTACCCTCGGCTAAAATAAACTGACTCTAAAATAAATTCCGAAAATTACTAAAATATTCTTAAAAAAATCACCTGACTCAAATAAAAATATTCTAAACTTAAAAAATAAATATTAATATCCTAAAAACGAATTAAACATAGATTGTCAGTTTTAAGTCGAAACTTACAAAGCGTCCACCGTCTTCGCACCGGGTACCCAGATTGGGCCGACTCGACCCCGCAGCTTCCTCAGCCCGGCAATCGCTCGCCACCCGTGTACCTGAGTCAAACCCAGTCAACTGACCAGTGGATAATCTGCCGCTCCTAGCCATGTACCCGGATTGGGCCAGCCCGACTCTGCGGCTCCTCTGCCCGGCCGTCACTCACTACCCGTGTACCTGAGTCAAATGCGCCTCAGACTCGGCAGGTCTTCACATCTCCCTTCCTTTGACTTCTGTTGACAATCACTCATCACAACTGGAATATCAAAACCATATTCTTCAACATGGTTTCTCAATCTCCCCCTTGATGAGTGCATTGTCAACACCCTTTTCAGCTCATCTCCAGAACCTACAAAACATGTGGAAACAGAAAAACAAAGACAAAAGAAAATAGAAGAAAGAAAATAAAAGCTTAACCCTAATGACCAAAAGCAAAACAGAAGCAAAAAATGGTCATTGGTCATTATGGTTAACCAAAACTAAAGCAGCAAAAACAAGTGCAAATCTCAGAATTACCAACAAGAATAAACTCTCCCTGAAATAAATCCCAGAGAAAGCAAAAAAAATATCCAAAATTTCTCCCCCTTGTTGACTGTTGGTGTAAAAGACGCTAACAGGTTTCTGAAGATATATTAGAAACTAACAAACGAAGTGTTTGCGAAGGAAACTATTCCAAGCCTCCGAAAGGATAATAACTTAGAATATTTCGAAAGTGTGTATTGAATAACTTGTATTTGGTCCCTATTACAGGGTAAAACGGGGGGTATTTATAGGCCCAAACATTAAGGAAAAGACCCTTTTATCCCTCTATTACAACCGACATAGTGGAAACTATTTGGTACCCTTAATAGGGCTAAATGGTAAAAGACTAATCTAATGAGAAAGAAGATAAGTCTTCCATCTTAGCTGGCAAGGAAGCTCTCGGAAGAGTTCAAGTTCGAAGATATACTCTGAATTGGAGCCCGTCATCATACTTCGAACATGACTCAATGCATCCCCGGAATCATATGCTGGAAATCTTGGACTTAATCACCAACCTTTGTCCTGTTACTGCAATGACCCTGAAGATGGAATATTTTCCCCTAACAGTAGCCCCTCAAATACGCTTCTCCGCTAAATTTGTAATGTTAGGAGAGCAGTATACGCAAGAAAAATAATCATGCATAGGGGTTAGCAGATTTAAACCATCTCCGAACTACGTGGAGATGTAAACTTTGAATCAGTTTCTAAGAAAATTACATTCGAAGCAACTTAGAACTAACTCGAAAAGTCCGAAAGCCTTTTTAGACTTGGAAAAAAAAATAGTTGTTGGCTTCTTTCTTCTAACGGAAGTTACGCAATGCGTTAATTCCGAAGCAAAGTAACGGTTAAGAATGTGAAACGACATAGGCAAACGGTAAAAAATCGAGGTCTAGGCTATAAATAGAGGGCCCAGACCCTTCTCGAGTACCTTTCCACCGCTTTCGTGCAAACAGACCATCAATCAAGCCCTAGCCTCCATTCTTCTTCTAAAGCAATCCGTGAGATCTAATGGCGAAAACCAGTTTCAAGGGTCCTAGAGCAGCTTCAACCTTGGCCCGGCAGCAGGCTGCGGCAGCAGCGGCGGCTGCAACACCGACGGCGTCGACTCCGACACCAGCAATGGCAACAATGGCGACGGTGGCAGGAAATCCCCAAAATCTTGGCCCTCAAGACCTCTTCCCGGTGTCGACAAAGTACACGGACCAGTCTTATCAACTGGGGCCTTCAACCTGCAAAAGGGAATCGCTTGCGGCCGCAGTAGAAGGCAAAATCAGTTTCGGGGTTATGATTCGCAAACCTGGGAAGGAAATCATTCTGTCACCAAGACCCGGAGAAGTGGTTGTTTTCGAAGCCTTCTTCGGAGCTGGCTTATGGATTCTGGCAGTCGACTTCTTGGCAGAGGTATTGGATTTGTTCCATGTCACTCTCCCCCAACTCTCTTCGAATCCTGTAGCACGTCTCGCCATATTCGAATGGGCGTTGCGAGCCTAGGGTTGTGAAGGAAGGGCAGAGATCTTCGCAGCACTGCACAAAGCTTCGTGCTAGCCGGAGACCTTCGTAGGCCCCGGAGGTGAGAAGATGGTGGTGTCTTTCGGAAGCATCAACTTTAGACTTCGTGACGAATATGCTCTCCGGTTCCCTGCCAAGGCCATCAATGCTAGATGGTACACCGACTGGATCTTGAAGTGGTTTTATGCCGAAGTTGGGGCGAGTAGTCGTCTAGCTGGACCTTTGCAAGATATCAACTTCCGAAAGGAAGCCCTTGTGCATCCGGATCTGGGCTAGCTCGAAGCTCGCTTCAGCTTGCTTCAAAAAATCAGTCACCGCCTGAGTATGCGGGATTTAGCCGAAGAATTCCTCAGGCTTCAAATCCCTCCTCTGATGGCCAACTGGCCGATCACCTTTGAGGAAGATTCGGAGGGCGGTCTTCGCAAAATTTCTTCGACTTCAAGCCCTGCAGGTAACTTCGAAAACAACATATATCATGCATATTTATTCGAAGGAATAACCAACTTAACTCATTTTTCAGCCTCTTTAGCCCCTATAACTTCGGAGCAGAGTGTACGGGCTTCGGAGAAGATTCTGGGCGTCCCAACTCCGACCGAAAAGGAATGGAGAATTAAGCTGGTTGGTACATGGGAACGATCCAACCGAGTATGGGGGCTACTCGAAGTTGTTCCGCCCCCTCTTGTGGATTGCGTGCCTTCGGAGAAAGGGCCCAAAAAGAGAAAAGCCGAAGCTGGAGCTTCGAGCTCTGCCAAGACTCCGCTCAAGAAGGTGGCTCGAAAGCCAAGAGTTCCTGCGCCTTTGACCCCAAGAGCTTCAATCTCGGATTCTTTAGAGGATGAAGGCAGGATGCTTGTGGGCCTGATTGATGAGGATGCAGCCCAAAAAGATGCACATATTGATGATGCTGCGAGCGTGCCAGACCCTCAAGTCAACCTCGAGCAAGTGAGGACTCCGGCTACTCAAGAATATTTACCTCAAGACAGAGCTCCTGTGGACGAAAGCGGGGTCAAAATTACTGCAGCTTCGATTCCGGGTAAAGTAACAACGGCTGCTCTCGAGGATGCTCCATCAGTCGAAGATTTGACTACTGATTCTGACGAAGACTTTGGGGTAGCCTTCGACCCGCCAAGCAGCCCAATGCTCACTCGTCGCCAGAATGTCGAAGGTAAACTTCGCATAATTCTTTTGTTCTTTTTCCCCGCGAAATTATACAATGTATAATACCTTTGTTTTTACAGGATCCACTTCCGTGGAAGAGGTCCGTCCCGAAGATATAATTCCTAGACCTTCGACAACTTCAGAGCCAATTCCAGGAGCCACTCAAATGGGGCCTGGAAAAGGCAAAGGCAAGATCGACCCCCTCCCTGCTCCGAGCTCAGGATCAACTCCGTCTGAGTCAACAGACGAAAGCCAATCTACTGAGGGGGGCCAGTCTGCCGGGGCTCCAAAAAACACGGCTCAGCACTCCGGGCCTTCGCCAAACGAAGATGACCAGCAAGCCTTGAGCATGCTCCCTCTTCTAGCTCCTTTCTTGGAGCGAAGAACTGGGCTTCATACTTTGCTCGAGCCTTTGGATCGAGCTAGTCGCGAAGTTGGGGAGACAGACTTGGTGGCCATCTTGAGCAAGGCGGAGAGTTCGGAGCTTAATGCTGCCATGGAACGTGCAGCATACTAGGTACGAAGTATCTGCAAAACAACATCAAATTTATATACAAATAATTTCTCACCTTGGTTTTTCCTTTTTGCAGCAAACAGTCTTGGCCCTAGCTGCGAACATCTCAAATGAACGTGGAAGTGTTCGCCTTCGAGAGGAAAATGCAACTCTTCAATGAAATCTTACTATCTCCGAAGGTCGGGTGGCCCACTTGGACAACATGGTTTCAACGGAGCACAGGGCCAGACAAGGCTTGGAAGCTGCGAACAAATAGCTCAAAGCAGAAAAAATTGTGCTTCGAGCAGAAATCGAAAAGATGCGGGCAGAGCATGCTACAGCGGGGGCGGAGCTTGTTAGACTCCAAGAAGAAAAAACCAAAGCTGCCGAAGAAGCTAGCCAGCTGCTCAATCAGAGGAATTCTTTAGCTATGGAGGCAGCTAGGCTCTCTGGAGTAGTAAGAGAATTAACTTCGATGAAGGATGCCTTATTTGAAGATAAGCTGAAGTCGGAGAAGGTAGCTGCGGAGGTCATGGACAATTTGCTAGGCGTTCTGGAGTACTTCGGTAATACTGGGACGCTTTCTTCGGATGACAACATCTCCCTGTTGCGACGGTTGAAGAGGATCCAAGGAGCAGCGAAGCAAATGAAGACAGCAGGCATTCGGTACTGAGAAATCTCCAGACAAGTGGCTGCTATCGGCATACTTCGTTACTATGAAGATCTGGGCCAATCGATAACTCCGCGCGCAGGGGCGGCTCCCATTACCTTTGATGACGACCAGCTTCTTACTCCTTCCAAAGGTGTGGCCGCTGCTTGGCAAGCCTTTCAAACCTCATGGACAGCCGAAGGTCGCTCTGCGATCATGGCCTGGATTGACGAAGGGCAACGCCAGAAGCAAGCTCGGTCCCAAGCTTCGAGTAGTCAGCCCCCGCCAAACCCGCAGGTTTAGAATTATCTTAGGATCTTCGACTATGTAAAGCATTATGCTTTTGTACATTTATGAATGAAAATTTTCTTATCATGTTTTTAGGCTTTGCCTCATATGGAAGATGTCGAAGTGTTAGACGTTAACGGCGAACTCCGCTTACTATGGGCTACCTTCGATATCTTAAAACTTCACAAGCGCCCTCGATTTTTAGTTCCTCGGAATAGCTCCGGAGCGATTATACCCGAAGTAAGCAAAGACATACTGTCTTATATTAAAGAGGAAGAAAAAGAAGTTAACTTGGAAACTTCATCTTCTGAAGACATTGTATGGTCTGAAGACGAAGATGAAGCTCAAGGTAAAAAGCCTGAAGAACTTGGAAGCTGGGAAAGGAGCCCCAAACGGTTTCGAACTTTGGCCGAGCTTCAACAAGAACAAAAAGACTTTAGAGCTTCGAGGGGAGGCAGGAGAGTTAAATGCAAAGTTGTTAGAACTCCCGGCTCTGGAACAAGTCGTTCCAACCCTAGCTCTAGAGATCGAATAGGTCTTCGATTCCTTCTTGGTATAGATACCAATTTTTCATGATGTAATCATATTTGTTCGAATAATAAATATCGATTTAAAATTTTCTTCCTATTTACTAGCCCCTCTTTGGGCGTAAGCAACTTCGAATTGTATTCAAAGATGGTTAGGCGCAAAGAAAAACTTAGGAGTACAATTTTTGGGGTTTAGAGCCCCTCAGCAATTTAAAAATTGATTAAAATATTATAAAATGTCTTCGACTATTTGTAGTCTGAAGACTGATAACTTAATACCTTATGTTTTTGAAAGAAATCACTTTGGATAACTTTCCGGACACTTTAGTGTCCTACATGATTTGTCACTTTGGACTTTTTTAACAGACATTCGAAGCTCATGGCTCAAACTCTGTTTTGTTTTGGCCTCCTTCGGCTCTTTTTGTGAATTCAGTCAAACCAGTGGTTTGGAGTTCGCAGTGGTCTCCTTGAACTCTTTTTACGGATGCCTACAAGCCGGTGGCTTGGACTCCACATCATTTGGTCTCCTTGGACTCTTTTTACGGATGTCTACCAGCCGTTGGCTTGGACTCCGCATTCTGTGGTCTCGGGCTCTTTTACGGATGCCTACAAGCCGGTGGCTTGGACTCCGGATTATGTCAGCCCACCACCTCGGAAACTTCGGACCAGTGGTTCGAAGTCTGAAAATATGATTCAAATTAATGACACTTCCCTCTCGATCAACTCCGCTATTCCAGTGCGTCCACTCGGAAGTGGGAAGTTTATGAGGGGTAGGCATTATCTGAACCATATGCTTTATTAATTCGGAAAGTGTTTACAAATGATCAAAACGAGCCCTATGCGAAGTATCGCTTTAGGTGCTCTGCATGCCATGTATGCGCTAACTCTTCACATTCCAAATTAGCTAACTTAAAAGAACCAGGACGCCCTGAGCGAACAATTAAGTATGGACCTTCCCATTTATTTCATAATTTTCCTGGTGCTATGATACTTCGCAAAACGAGATGACCCGGCCTAAGTTCATTAATCTTGACCTTCGGGTCGAACCAAGCCTTCGTCTCCTGCTGATACTTTGACAAATTTGCCACAGATCGAAGCCTTGTCTCCTCTGTTAAATCTAGCAAAGCTTGTTTTTCTCCTATTTCCGGTTCGGTGCTGCGAAGTGATCCTCCTTTGAGCTTTGTTAGTGTCATAGCTTCATCTCCGAATAATAGTCTGAATGGAGTGAAACCCGTGGACCTCGTTTGAGTGGTCCGAATAGACCACAAAATCTTCGGAAGTTCTTCGGTACAGAGTCCTTTTGCCAATCCTACTATCCTTCAATTTAACCCTGACAAAATGTTACCATTGGCTCTTTCTACTGCTCCATTAGACTGAGGGTGTCGCACTGCAGCAAAACATAGCTGGATGCCTAGATCTTCACAAAATTTCTTGAAAGGTTCTCCATCGAATTGTGTTCCATTGTCAACTGTGAGTTGTCTAGGCACTCTGAACCGGCAAATGATATTCTTCCAGAAAAATTTTTGTACATTGTTCGAAGTGATAGCTGTTAGGGGCTCTGCTTCGACCCACTTTGAAAAGTATTCAATTGGTACCACTCCGAACTTCAAATTTCCTTTTGCTGCTGGGAAGGGACCAATAAGATACATGCCCCATCTGGCCATGGGCCATACTGGAGCTATGACTTGAAGGGCTGTTGGTGGGCGATGACTCCTTCGTCCCATCCACTAACATCCTTGGCAAGTGCGGACCAAGCTCTCCGCATCAGCTACTATTGTAGGCCAATAAAGCCCCTAGCGTAGTGTTTTTCCTGCCAAAGCTCGAGGGGCCAGATGGCTACCGCAAAGTCCTTCATGGATTTCTTGAAGAATTTCTTGACCTTTGATTTGAGATATACATTGGAGTAAAGGGGAACATACTCCGGCCTTGTATAAAATACCGTTGATTATTTGATAATTCCGAGTTCTAAGCTTTAACCTCAAAAGTTGTGGCCCTTCGGACATATTTGCCTCTCCTTGCAACACTTCCATGATTGAACTTCGCCAATCTGTACTTGGAATGCAAAGGACTTCTGCAGCAGGAATTTGTGGCACTGAAGGTGTACTGAGTTCTTCATAAAAAGCTTCTTCGGGTATGTCCATAGCTCCGGCTGCAGCTTTTGCTAAGATGTCAGCTTGCATATTTTCTACTCTAGGTATACTCCGAATGGAAATCCTTTTAAATGCTGCTTCGATCTTTCGGATTTCTTCTAAGTACTTTGCAAGCTGTGGATGCCGGACTTGGAAACTCTTGTCCACGTGCCCTGCTACAATCTGAGAATATGTTTTAATAACAACTCTTGTAGCCCCTAGAGCATGTAGCCCCGACATTTCTTAAGCCAAAGGGCATTCTTACATAACAAAAGACTCCTGAAGGAGTTACGAAGCTTGTCTTGATTTCATCTTCGCGCTTCAACCAAATTTGATGATAGCCGGAATATGCGTCGAGGAAGCTTAATAACTCCGAACCAGCAGTGGAGTCGTCCAACTAATCAATTCGGGGCATGGGGTAGGGGTCGCGGGGGCATGTTTTATTCAGAGATGTAAAATCAATACACATGCGCCACTTCCCTGAAGATTTCTTCTTAACGAATACTGGGTTGGCTAACCATTCCGTATGAGCCACTTCCCTGATAATCCCAGCCTTCAGCAACTTTTCAACTTCGTCTTTAGCAAGGACAGCTCTCTCCGCAGACATCTTCCGGAGTTCTTGCCTAACAGGCTGAGCCTTCGGGTTCACAAGTAGACTATGTTCAATAATGTCCCGACTGACTCCGGTGATGTCTTCATCAGACCAAGCAAAGACATCCAAATTTTCCTCAACTACTTTTTCTAAGGAGGCAGCAACTTCTGGAGGCAAGTCTTTACCAAATTGAAATGAATATTCCTTGCCATCTTTGACAATAACCTTCGTTGCAATCTCTCCTTCAGGACTTGGTCTTGGGAAGGATCTTTTCGAGGATTCGCTAGGAACAGAAAAATTCTCCAGATCATCTTGCACACTGTTCACCTGTCTCGGGTTAAGAGGAGGGCCATGACCATACTCTGCTCTTCGTGCGATGGCCTGATCTCCAAAAACAGTGAGCACTCCTACTTGTGTGGGCATCTTCATACACAAGTAATTATGATGCGCCACAACTCCGAATTGATTTAACATGCCTCTTCCAAAGATGACATTATATGCATATGGAGCATCTACAACGTCAAAGATCACTTCCTCTGTCCTGGCCATTGGCCCCTCTCCGAAAGTAACCTCCAGGCCAATCTGGCCGAGGGCATCAAGAGGGGGTCCTGCAAATCCTTGCAAAGGATGGGCTGCTGGGAGAAGATGCTTTCTGGAGATGCAGAGTTGGTCAAAAGCTTGGTCAAAAATAATATCCGCCGAACTCCCTCCGTCAACTAGCACTCTCCGAACCTCAGTTCCTGCTATGTAGGCAGTAATGACAAGTGGGTCTGCATGTGGAAATTTAGCACCAGCTGCATCATCTGCAGAAAAGGATATTGGTACATGGA
>JAAALK010000284.1:54386576-54510803 GCA_019279435.1 Zizania palustris
ACATTGCATATGGAGCATCTACAACATCAAAGATCACTTCCTCTGTCCTGGCCATTAGCCCCTCTCCGAAAGTAACTTCCAGGCCAATTTGGCCGAGGGCATCAAGAGGGGGTCTTGCAAACCCTTGCAAAGGACGGGCTGCTGGGAGAAGATGCTTTCTGGAAATACAGAGTTGGTCAAAAGCTTGGACAAAAATAATATCCGCCGAACTCCCTCCGTCAACTAGCACTCTTCGAACCTCAGTTCCTGTTATGTCAGCAGTGATGACAAGTGGGTCTGCATGTGGGAACTTAACACCAACTGCATCATCTGCGGAGAAAGATATTGGCACATGAGACCATTCAGGCATAGCAGCTGCAGATGAAGAGGTTCCAATATGGCCCACCTCTCTGACATACTCTCTTCTCTGCCTCTTTGACATACTTCCTAGAGTACCTCCTCCGGAGATGGGGAGGACTACTCTTTTTCCTTGGTCTTGCCCCTCTTCTTGCTTCGGAGGTGGCATAATATTGACCACCAGAGGGCGTCCTGCTGAATCGAAGTTTTCTATCCGCGCCACAGCCTGAACAGGCTACGAACGCACTTCAGTTGGAACTCGGTCAGTAGTACCTCGACCCGAAGTTCTTTCCAGATACTCCCCTCTCAAGGCAAGTATAGCTTTGCACGCATCAGTTGCGTGACTTCGGTTTTCACCGTGAATACAGAGGAAAAGGGTCTGGCCCTTGCCACCCGGTTTCCCTGGCGGCCTCCAACCGCTGGTCTTGCTTCCTGAGGGTTGTGGAACTATTTGGGCAAACTTTTGCGGGGGTGCAATGTTCAAAACTTATGAACGAGGATGCTTTTGCCCCCTACGCATGTCATGCTGAACCTCGAAGCTAGGCTCTTGCGGTCGTGCTGAAGTTTTCACTTCCAATTTCACTTGTTGTAATATTGACGGGGTTGCAGCGGTTCTCCGAAGCCATCCTTCTTATGATCTTGCATACTCTTCGAAGTATGACATTAACTGGGACACAGAAGATATGCTTTTCGGTGAAGTTTATCGAGGAGGCCTGGATGAATGACTCCTTCTCGAGCTGCGTCAACTACTAAAGACGTAGTTAACCCTCGAATTTGCGACTTCGTATGAGCGAAGCGCTTGAAGTATTGTCTCAATGTTTCTCCAGGGAGCTGCTTCACCTGGAAAAGACTTCCCGTTGACATTGGGGGCACGAAGGTGCCTTGGAAATTGCTTACGAACTTCTTCTCCAGCTGCCCCCATGAATTAATTGATCCTGGCTTCAAGGACCAAAACCACCGCAATGCCACTCCTTGAAGAGCTAGGGGAAAACATTTTGCCATGGTGTCCCGCACTCCTCCACTAGCTTCAATTGCTAGAGCATAAGTACGGAGAAATTCTCCAGGATCTTCATCTCTTGCATACTTGCAAAGCTTCGAAGTTTTGAACTTGGGGTCAAAGCGTACTTTCTGCAACTCGGGATGCAGCGGAGACTCGGTATCGTAGGAGGCATTCTCTAGGGCTTCGGGATAGATAACCTCGTCGTCTTCAGGCACTTCGGGAATGGTTGGGGTAGGTTGAGAGCGAAGCCTATCTGCGGCTTCTTGCCGCCACCTTGCAACTTCGGCTTGGAGACTGGCCATTTGGGCGGCCATATCACCAAGATTGTCTTCATCTCCTCTGGAAGGATCTTCCGGGTCTTGAGAACTGTATGGATCAGTTCGAAGTGGAACCTAAGGTGAAAGAGGGACTCCGGGTGGCCGAAGTATGGATGGAGTTGGCGGAGGAACTTCGTACGCTCGAGGAAGGGGAATCCCTTCTGGAGTTTGGGGTGGAGGAAACGTCGAAGGTCCTCCGACCTCAACTGTATATGAAGATCTTACTCTGGAGGTCCGAGGGGACCTCCGAACAGGATTATCGGCTGCACTACGCTTAGGAGGCATGGTGTAAGAAGTTGGTAGAGAACAAAGTTTCTTGAACTAGGTTCCCCACGGACGGCGCCAACTGTTGGCGTAAAGGATTACGCTAACAGGTTTCTGAAGATTAGAAATTAACAAACAAAGTATTTGCGAAGGAAACTATTCCAAGCCTTCGAAAGGATAATAACTTAGAATAGTTTCAAAGTGTGTATTGAATAACTTGTCTTCGGTCCGTATTACAGGGTTAAATGGGGGGTATTTATAGGCCCAAACATTAAGGAAAAGACCTTTTTACCCCTCTATTACAACCGACATAGTGGAAACTATTTGGTACCCTTAATAGGGCTAAAATAGTAAAAGACTAATCTAATGAGAAAGAAGATAAGTCTTCCATCTTAGCTAGCAAAGAAGTTCTCGGAAGAGTCCAAGTTCAAAGATATAGTCCGAGCTAGAGCCCGTCATCATACTTCGAACCTGGCTTGATGCATCTCCGAAATTATATGTTGGAAGTCTTCGTCTTAATCGGCAGTCTTTATCTCGTTACTGCAATAACCCTGAAGATGGAATATTTTCCCCCAACAGCGATATTATTGGTGGTCTTAAAGTTGAGCCTCGCAGAATACATGGCCTTTTGCCCTGACGGTGATATGATGACCGCTCCAGCTCCGGCGCCAGATGCCTGATAAGCTCTGTCAGAAAATATTGTCCACAAACCTTCAGAGGGCTCCTCCGGAGCCAAAACTGCAGATGGCGTCCACTCTGCTATGAAGTCGGCTATGATTTGGGATTTGATAGCTGTTCTCGCCGTGAAGGAGATTCCGAAGGGGGCTAGCTCGACAGCCCATTTTCCGATCCTACCCGTAGAGTCTTTGCTTTGGAGGATATCACCAAGAGGGTACGAGGTAGGAACGATTAGGTTATGCACCAAAAAGTAATGCCTTAGCTTTCGCGAGGCCATTACCAGGGCATAAGCAAATTTCTCGAGCTCGGAGTATCTTATCTTAGATCTAGACAAAGCTTCTGAAACAAAATAAACTGGGTTCTGCACCAGCTTTCCCTTAAGCTCAACTTCCCGGACCAGTACTGCAATTACTACGGAGCCTGTTGCTGTAAGATAAAGGAGGAGTGTTTCTTCTGGGAGGGGCACAGTAAGTGTTACAGGCTTCCGAGGTATGCTTTTATATCATCAAAGCTCTTCTGGCACTCCGGTGTCCAACTGAAGCTTTCAGACCCCTTTAGGGCTTTGAAAATTTGGAGGATTCGCTCTGCTGACCTGGCTAGGAATATGCTAAGGGCTGCGAGCCTTCCTGCTAATACTCCTCAATTTCAGCACGCATGCAACCTATTTGCAACTCCTGATAATACTCCTCTACCGATTTATTTCCTTGGTTTAAGCGCTGCAATTTTTTTCTCAAATCACGTTTATATGAAGGAGGAACCCATCTACCACGCATTTGCCATTTTAACATAACCCAATTTTGTGGTTCATTGCCAACCTGAACTATTTCAGTCCACCAAAGAAGAGCATATCCAGTGAAGTCACTAGTAGCTAAGCGCACGCGGTGGATAGCAGGAACCATGTGAGCATTAAATTTTTGTTCGACTGACATCTCCCTATCTAAATATGCATCTGGATCATAAGTGCCAGCAAAAGGAGGAACTGAAAATTTTACCTTGGAGTAGGGATCATCGTTCCTGCGGTTGTCATTGTTACCTCGTGGATGGCGGTTGCGGTGGCCGCCCATACCTTGATGATTGAACTAAAGGGGATGACGTGCAGCCTCGTCAGGGTCAATGCCATTGTTCCTGGCATAGGATAGGTCATCTTCCTCTTCAATATGGTCTTCGTTGGCTCATGCAGCAGGCAAGCGTATTTCCAAGGCAGTCATTCGGTCCACTAGGTCAGCCACAGTACACGCGAGACGTTCGATGGAATGTTGGGTCTGCCGCTGAGACTCTAGTAGAGCACGTCGTGAGACACAGTCATTAAAATCAGATGGAGGGGTACCGCTAGTTATCTGCCATGTTAGTGAAAGACAAAACAACAAAGAATAATCCTTATGGAAAACAGCTAGGTGGGGTGGTGGGTGTGTGGTGGAAGCAATCCGTCAAGTGCTTTACCCACGCTTGCAAGTGTTCTTACCACGCCGCAGTGAGGTCACCGGCCTACATGTGATGAACCAGGTGGAGGGTGGTGTGCAATTGCAAGAAATGAACCAGTCCTGACCAAGATAAAGGTGTTAGCTTGGAAGGCAAAGTGAGTAGTAAGGATTAGCAATAGTAATAACAGTTAAACCAAGTTCAATAAGTGTTCCCTAATACTCGTCAAAGTTGCTGGCCTTAGTGCTCCCAATGTGAAAGTTCAAGCAATAGAGGGAAACTATGTGCCCAAAAATCAAATGGAAGCAATAACAGGCCAAAATCAGCTCTCTGCAGATCAGACAAGAGATCGGACAAGGGATCGGACAAGCAGAAACTGCCACTGCCTGCCACTGATCGGACAAGAGATCGGACAAGAGTTCGGACAAGGGATCGGACAAGCAGAAACTGCCACTACCTGCCACTGATCGGACAAGAGATCGTACAAGAGTTCGGACAAGGGATCGGACAAGCAGAAACTGCCACTGCCTGCCACTGATCGGACAAGAGATCGGACAAGAGTTCGGACAAGGGATCGGACAAGCAACTAACAGGACCGCTTCTCTTTTTTTATATTTTTTTTATCCTTTTTTTCACTCTATTTTTTTGAACAAGGATTACCAGAGATGCAACCACAAAAATTGGCACCTACAACTGAGGTGGGATGTGGCTCACAAAAATTCAACAAGTTCGCTGACCGGCGAGCAAAAACTTTGAGCAATTTTTTTCTTTATCTTCCTGATTTTTTTTGGAAATTTTGGTGAGGGCTAACAGGGGAATATTGTTAGGGTACCCCCCCAAATTGGGTCAGGAACACGCTAAAAAAATTTCAGATTTTTCTGCCAAACAAGCGAAAAGTTATGCCTGTTTTACCGAAGGGGGTCACAAAGACTCGATGTGGAAAACAAAATAGGGTTGTGGGGGGGGGGGGTTTCGGGTGGGGAATTTTTTGAGACACAAGAACAACTACTACTCAAACGACACAAAGGGATTAAACACACAGGACGGCTCGAGACTCCAAATGAGATGAAACCAACGGTAAAAGATCCGTCTTCTCCTTGTAATTGAATTGTAGGTGGAGGCTCCATGTGTGTATCATGTGAAGTGATGTCCTCATCAAATGCTTACTACAAAGAGAAGCTAGGGCAATGAATGAGCAAGGCGACGGGCTCATCGTCAATCTATTTGATTGAAGAAGAATACCGTTCGGTAAACAATTCTAACTTTTTAAATCTTCGATTGTTGAGATTTGTTGTCATATAATACAAATAGCATCTCTGTTCAGGTGAGGATTCCGTGGTTTGCAAACCGCGAGGACACATATTTTGAATTCTGCAAGATTTGGTCTTCAGTCGCATTTAAGAAGACTTCCGAGCAGAAAAGACAATGCCGCGGGACGGATCTGAAGCACAGATATGGTGCCGACGGACATATTCGCCACGCTAAACGCATGGTAAGACCTCCTTCTGTCACTCTCTAGCTATAGATACATTGTAATGCGACTAACTCATTTCTAATGTACAGGAAGCGACATCTGGCAACGTGCCAAGTGACATAGAGGTGTATACCTCTGGTCACAAAGGAAGCGATCCTACACAGCCAGATGTCTTGTGTAGCCAGACAGCCATGGACCATTTGGTGAGATGTTATTAAGAGTTTACGTAATTTCATTTTTCTGCGTCTAGCTAATCGAACATGTTTTTTGCAGGCACAGTATGGTGAACACATGGTTTGACTCCATGGAGAGGACTATGATTGGCGGAGAGAACCTGTCAACCAAATGGCCGTGTACTCCAGCAGAGGTGGCAAAAGCCATGGACGGTGTTGGAACGACGGATCGGACCAGCAGGTTTTCTTAGTAGGAATGAGGGTGGTGTATTCAATGCTCATTTTTGCTTGTTCATTACAACTGTAGTTGGGTGGTATTTATAAGGCGCCCCGTCCAGAGGCCAAGCGCCTCTGGAACGCCAACGGCTACCCGGGCAACCGCCGGTCAACAGTACAGACAAAACGGACTATATACAGTACAGACAAGAAGATTCGACTCTGACAGCATATCAGCCGTGTCGGACGCTGCCTGCGCCGCCCGACACGGCCCAGAGGATCGCGATCCTGTCCCCCTGTACACTTGTCTCGTCCTTTTCCCGCCAACGCTCTCTTCGGGTTCGCTACTGCGGCCCGAGGGAGAGGCCTTCGGCAATTCCCTCCTAGGAGGGCGGCCTCCGGCAACTTTCTCCCGGAGGGCGACCTCCGGCAACCTTCTCCCGGAGGGCGACCTTCGGCAGCCTTCTCCCGGAAGGCGACCTCCGGCAGCCTTCTCCCGGAGGGCGGCCTCCGGCAGCCTTCTCTCGGAGGGCGGCCTCCGACAACCTTCCTCCGGTATTCTTGGCTTCAGATCCCCAGGCGGTGGGCCCCCCTGGCCATCGGGATTATCTCCCCCAACAGTAGCCCCTCGCTTCTTTCCTCTCGGGAACCCTGCATTAAGAGAGGGTGGAAGCGCACATGATAATTCCGATAACTTTCATAAGGATCTAACTTACATTGAGGTGCCGGGCCTGGCCGGAGTGCGACCCCCTTCGACGGATGCGGAAGAACTCCGGAGCGGGCAAGTGCGGCCGGACCGGAGGTGGGGGTCCGCTCGAATTCCCCTTCTCGAGGGGTTGGGAGAAGTTTGACCGGCTCCCTAGATGTTTATGCGCCTCGAACCCTAGGGCTCCAGCCCCGAGGAGGTGGCTCAACGCCGCCCGAGGCAGTTAATGCCGCGGGCGTGCACTCGGCGTTGGGGAGGCGAACCGTTGGCAAACCGCCGCGCCCCGAGGCGCCGGTTAGGCATTGAATGCAGGCGCCATGTAACCGCCGCGTTCTCACGCGGAACGAGCGGAAGAGGAAACGGCCGGCTTCTTGCTTAAATACCGCCCGATACGCGTCTGGTTCCTTGTTCCTGACTTCACTGCGCACGCCCCAGCCACTCCAACCTGCACCCACTTCACCTCCTGTGCGCTAGCCCTCTTCTTGCTCCTTGCATGATGGCGAGAGGTGACGCCCCAACAATGGCGATGGATCCGCGCTTTCTGCAGCGCTAGATGGCGGCGGCGGCGGCGGCCACCGGCCCATCTGAGACACGCGGCTCGCGCGAGCTTCGTCCTGCCTCGGAGCGGTTCCAGGAGCAGAACCTGGAGCTTGGCCCATCCACATGCACCGGGGCGTCGATCGAGCAAGCGACCAGGGGCCGCCTCGGTCCCGAGACTGCAGGCGAGGAGACCAGGTCGGGAGACGGACCCACAGCCGCGAGAGGGCGAGGTCGTCGTCTTCGAGGCCTTCTTTGAGGCGGGGCTGGGGTTTCCCGCCTCGGAGCTCCTTGCTGGGGTGCTAGACGTGTTCCATGTGGAGCTCCCGCAGCTGTCTCCCAACGCCGTGGCCCACCTCACCATCTTCGAGTGGGCCATGCGCGCCGAGGGCTGTGAAGGAAGGGTGGAGGTCTTCGCGGAGATGCACGAGGCCCTCTGCCAGCCGAAGAAGAAGGGGGGTCAGATCCTAGCTTTCGGGAGCATTAATTTCCAACTCCAGAGGAAGTACGTGGACCATTTCCCGGCTGAAGGCCATCAACGAGAGGTGGTACTCCAAATGGGTGAGCCGGTGGTTCTACGTCCATGTGGGACTTAGCTCCGGACTCGCCGGGATTCCGCGCCATATCTGGTTCCAGAAGGAGGCGCGTGTCGAAGATGACTCTGGCTCGATCTCCGCGAGGATCAAGCTTCTCCAGATCGTCGCTCGCCGAATGAGCATGCGCGACTTGGCGGAGGAATTCGTGGCCCTTGAGATCCCTCCGCTGAAGGAAGAATGGCCCGCGTCGCTCCGGAGCAGCCGGGATGCATCGATGCCAGCGGAGCTCTCCCGCCAACTCGGTAAGTGTTTTTCGCTTGTTTACCTTGACTCCGCCTTCTGCTCGGAGGGTATCGTGATTCTAAACTTTGGACCGCAGGCTCGCTCATGGCCCGGACCCCCGAAGAGGTGGCCCGCCTGACGGAGGGTATCCTCGGTGCGCCTACCCAAGCCGAGCGCACCCGACGATTGGAACTGGTGGGTTCTTGGGAGCGCTTCAACCGAGTGTGGAGCACTCTTGAGCTCTCGCCTCCGCCTCTTCCGGAGGGAGAGGCCCTTCGGGATGTCTCGAAGAGGAAGGTGGGCGAAACCGATGGTGGCCACTCGCCCAGGCGCCCCTCGAAGAAGAAGAAGATAGTGAAAGGGCCCAAGCGGCTTTCCCCGGAACCAGCCTCCGCCTCCGGCTCCGAAGGAGGTGGATCTAGCGATGGGGCTCAATCGGAATCGGGGGATCCTCCGGCGATCCCAGACCCGGTTCCGCCCGTCCGCTCGGGCGCCGAGAGGACCGAGGGTGCTCTCCCTCGCTCGAGCTCCGAGAACCCTGCGCCGAGGGCTAGGCAAAGGGTCCCTGCCGCCCGGACGATGCCGCCTCTAGAGGCTTCTCCTCCGTGGCAACCGACTTCGGAGGGGGGCTCCGTCGGCTGTCACGGGAGCAGGGCGACAGACAGCCTGGACCGTGGCAGGCTGGACGACCCCCTCGGGGCCGTTGAAGGGTGCGAGGCCGTGGAAGCCGAGCTTGCCGCGGCGGCGGCGGGTTCGCCCGTGAACTCCATCGACGACCTCTTCTTCCGCCCGAGCCCGTCCGGACCGACCCCGCCTTCGGAGGATCTTGGCGATGGCGCAGATGAAGGTAAGATAGCTTGCCCGCCTTTCTTCAAACCCCAGGATTCCTTCGAACTTCAGCCTCGTTCATATACGCAGGCACATCAGTCTGGGTTGCGAAGCAGTTGTCTTGCCCCGGGATGACGCCGCAGACGAGAGGCCCGCAGCCCCTGTTGATGCGACGGAGGCTTCGGAGCAGCGAGCCGAAGTGGAGGCGGGGGCCTCTGAAGAGGCTTCCCCGGAGGCGGCCGAGGGCATCAGGGGCTCACCTCGGGCCCCACTTCCAACCGGGGCGCGCGCTACGGTGCCCCTCCTGCGCCCCTTCCTGGCGAACAGCGAGGACTTCGCATCCAGGGTGGCTCCGGTCCATAATTATTATCTGCGGCTCCGCGAAGCCCCGGTAATAGAGGAGCTGGGGGCGTCCGACGGCCTAGACCTCGGCCGGGCCATCGAGACCGCAGTGGGCCAGGTATGTCCCTGGAATTCCTTCGCTGAGCTTCTAGCCCTTCTCTTGCTAACCTTCTCCGGACGCAGGTGGTCGCCCTGGCGCAGGGCCAGATGATTGCCCTTCTCTCCGAACGCCAACGCCGCGAGGCGGAGACCGCGAGGCTCGCAGCCCGAGGGGATGCCGCGGAGGCGCTGGCTCGGGAGCGGGCGGCGGAAGTAGAAGCCCTTCGTCTCCAAGCAGCAAGGGCTTAAACACTTGAGGCCCAAGTGGCGGAGATGGGCTCCCTCAAGGCTCATGTTGTGGAATTGGAGGGGCTCCGGGCTCGAGCTGCCCGGGCCGACGAGATGGAGGCGGAAGTTGCCTCTCTCCGGGTCCGAGCTGCCCGGACCGACGAGCTAGAAGCGGAGGTTTCCTCTCTCCAAGCTCGGGTCTCGGAGAAGAGCAAGCTTCGGGAAGAGGCGGCGACCAGCGTGGGGTCCCTCCGCGCACGAGTGGACCAGATGGAGCAGACCGAGGCTGACCTCACTGCCCGGAATGGAGAGTTGACCGAGGACCTTGCTGAGGCGGGGAAAACGGCGGCCGACACCGCGGTGTCTCTCCGGAAGGTGCTGGCGCGCTATGGCACCGGGTGCGGTGCGTTCGACATCGCCTGGGAGTCATTGCTTCGCCAAGTGAAGTTCATTCAGTCCGCCGTCCGGCAGATACACTTGACTGTAGCGCAGTATGGCGAAGTGTCTGCTCGGGTGGCCGCTTACGGAATCCTCCGCCATCTCGAGGTGTCCGGCCTTCCGCTTCCTTCGCCTTCGGGCCCACATCCGATCGTCTTCGTGGGAGATCACCTTCGAACGCCAAGCGTCGCGCTGAATCGATCTTGGCGAGCGCTCAAGGCGGTCTGGGAGACCGAGGGCCCCGAGGCGATCAAAGCTTGGCTGGATGAGGCTCTCCGCAAGCGCGGTCCTCCGGATCCTTCGAAGCCTCCGGCCTCGTCTTGCGACCCGGACCCGAAGGTGTAACCTCTTTGCGACCTTCCGCTGCACTAACTTGTAATAGCTTAGGAACTTAATCGCATATTAATAAAGAGTACCTTTTGGGGTTTAACTAGGGTGTCCGCGATTGCGAACGCGATATCGAAGTGCTTGATTTTGACGACGCTCTTCGACATCAATGGGCCATCTTCGAGGTCCTAAAGGCGAACCGGCCCGCACGCTTCGTTCTCCCCCGTAGCGGCGATGGACGCGTGGATCCTGACATCCTTCGCGGGGTTCTGGGCTTCATTAAGGAAGAAGAGGCGGGATCCCGCTCTTCGTCCTCATCTCCGGAGCCGGTGGATTGGTCCAACACGGAGGCCAGCTTAGACGAAACACCTTCCGGGGGGGATAACCTGCGCAGCTGGGCCCAGCTTCAGGAGGACCAGAGGGCCTTTCGCGCCTAGAAGAAGGAAGAGGAGCGGAAGAAAAGGAAGGAGAGGTCCGCGCGAAGCGTGCCTGGGCGCATGCCCGAAACGCGCTCTAGCGCTAGTGACCCCTCCGGCCGAGGGGGTCTTCGTTTCTTGCTTGGCTTGGATGAAAATTTCTCTTGACTCTTCTTTTCCGCCTTTGATTTGTAATAACATTGTACGCCCTCCATGCTGTCGAAGCCTTTCGCCTTGCTCCTTCCCTTCCCCCCTTAGCGGGTAGCCGGTTTGCCGGCTGGGCGCTAATCAGCTAGGAGAAAGGCGCGTTGAATGTATCCCGCGCCCGGGGGCGGCACACTTCGGGCGGGATTTAGGAGTCCGAATGCGAGGGAGTGCCGAGTCTGAGCTCGGAATCTGACAGGGAGGTTGTGTCGGGCCAGAGCTCGGAACCCGAGAGCGAGGGTGCGTCGAGCCGGAGCTCGGAACCCGATAGCGAGGGTGCGTCAAGCCGGAGCTCGGAACCCGATAGTGAGGGTGCGTCGAGCCGGAGCTCGGAACCCGATAGCGAGGGTGCGTCGAGCCGGAGCTCGGAACCCGATAGCGGGGGTGCATCGAGCCGGAGCTCGGAACCCGATAGCGAGGGTGCGTCGAGCTGGAGCTCGGAACCCGATAGCGAGGGTGCGTCGAGCCGGAGCTCGGAACCCGATAGCGGGGGTGCATCGAGCCGGAGCTCGGAACCCGATAGCGAGGGTGCGTCGAGCCGGAGCTCGGAACCCGATAGCGAGGGTGCGTCGAGCCAGAGCTCGGAACCCGATAGCGAGGGTGCGTCGAGCTGGAGCTCGGAACCCGATAGCGAGGGTGCGTCGAGCCGGAGCTCGGAACCCGATAGCGAGGGTGCAGCGAAATGCTTAGAGTCGTGGCGCATGTCGTGCTGTTTAAGAATATTGGTCTGGTGATTGTCATTATACAATTAGGATACATGATCAGGGGCCATCGGCCGTTAGCGGAATACAGTGACGACTCTACGGAAAGTAGCGCTTCAGGTGCTCTGCATGCCAAGTATGCTTCAGCTCTTCGCCTTCGAGGGTGGCGAGGCGGTAGGAACCCGGTCACCCAGACCTTGTGATAATGTAGGGTCCTTCCCACTTGTTGCCTAGCTTGGTGGGAGCGAGCACCGTGCGCAGGACGAGGTGCCCGGGTTGGAACTCATTGCGCTTGACCTTGGGATCGTACCAGGCTTTGGTCTCTTTCTGATACTTGGATAGGTTGGCGACTGCTCGGAGCCTCGTCTCTTCGGCCAAGTCGAGGGAGATGGTACGTTCGTCATCGCCTTCGGGTGCCGTGACACGCAACGAACCGGCTCGGAGCTCCGTTGGGGTCATTGCTTCGTCACCGAACAAGAGGCGGAATGGAGTGAAGCCGGTGGCCCGGGAAGTGGTTGTCCGGATGGACCACAAGATCTTCGGCAGCTCGTCGGGCCATAACCCTTTGGCTAAGCCGACGATGCGTTTATTGAGGCCCGAAAGGATGTGCCCATTAGCTCGCTCCACGGCTCCGTTAGACTGGGGATGCCGCACGGCGGCGAAGCAAAGCTGGACTCCCAATTCGTCGCAGAATGCCCGGAAGGGTCCGGCGTCGAACTGCGTTCCGTTGTCCAGGGTGAGCTGCTTGGGTACTCTGAAATGGCACACAATATTTTGCCAGAAGAATTTCTGAACGCTTCGAGATGTGATGGAGACTAATGGCTCCGCTTCGACCCACTTGGAGAAATATTCAACGGCGACGACGGCAAAGCGCAGGTTTCCTCTCGCTCTAGGGAATGGCCCGATGAGGTCCATGCCCCAGCGGGCCAGAGGCCACACCGGAGGAATGGGTAGCAGGCTGGCCGGAGGTCGGTGACTGCGCCACCCCATCGACTGACAACCCTGGCAGGTGCGGACGAGCTCTTCGGCGTCGGCGACGACGGTGGGCCAGTATACGCCTTGTCGGAGGGCTTTTCCCGCGAGATCCCGCGGTGCGAGGTGGCTCCCGCACAGCCCCCCGTGGATTTCTCGGAGCATGGCAACTCCGTCCGAGTGTGAGATGCAGCGGAGTAGCGGGGTGCATACGCCAGACTTGTATAAAATGCCATTGATAACCTGAAAAGACCTCGCACGGAGCTGCAGGCGAGCTTGGTCTGGGCTAGAATGGTTATCTTCGCCACCTGCGAGGGTGCGTAGGATGGGCTCTCGCCAATCAGCGTCAACCGTACACAGGGCCGGGGCTGGCTGGGATGGCGGAGGGGGCTCATCCGAGGAGGTGGAGCCGGATGCCTCGTTGCGAGGGGGCGCCGAAGGTTGGGTGAGCTCCTCGAAAATAGCCCCTGGCGGCAAGGCTTGAGCCCCTGCTCTGGCCTTGGCGAGGGCGTCGGCTTGGCTGTTTTCGCCGCGTGGAATGTTTTGGACGGATATGCCCTTGAAGGCAGCTTCGAACTTGCGGATGGAGTCGAGGTACGAGGCGAGGTCGGGGTGCTTAGCCCGGAAACTCTTGTCGATGTGCTCGGCGACGACTTGAGAATCGGTTTTGACGACCACACGCGCGGCTCCCAACGCGTGCGCCTTGCGGAGCCCCAATAGGACTCCTTCATACTCGGCGATATTGTTTGTGGCCTTGAAGTTCAGCCGAGCAGAATACAGGGCCTGCTGGCCGGATGGGGAGACAATGACTGCTCCGGCCCCAGCCCCCGAGGCCTGGTAAGCACCGTCTGAAAAGACAGTCCAAACCCCGTCGCTTGCTTCGGCGCTCGCGGCTTCGTGGGCCATCGTCCACTCTGCGACGAAATCGGCGAGGATCTAGGACTTGATGGCTGTCCGGGCGACGAAGGAGATCCCGAACGGTGCTAATTCCACTGCCCACTTCCCAATGCGGCCGGTGGCGTCCTTGTTCCGGAACATGTCGCCAAGGGGGTAGGCGGTCGGGATGATGATGTCGTGAGCCAGGAAGTAGTGTCGGAGCTTCCGGGAGGCCATGACGAGGGCGTAGGCCACCTTTTCGAGTTCGGAGTACCTTGCCTTTGCTCCGGCGAGAACTTCGGAAATGAAGTAGACAGGACGTTGGATTAGCTTCCCGCCGCGTTCCTCTTCCTGAACTAAAGCCGCGCTCACTGCTGTGCCGGAGGCGGCGAGGTAGACCAATAAGGGACTATCGGCCTGGGGTGTGGCGAGGGCCACGAGGCCGGAAAGATATTCCTTGATTTGCCGGAAGCAGTCTTGACATTCGGGAGTCCATTCGAAATGCTTGGAACTTCGGAGCGCCTTGAAGATGGGCAGGCTGCGCTCTACTGATTTGGCCAGAAAACGCTCGAGGGCCGCCAACCGCCCGGCCAGCTTTTGTGCTTGCTTCAGATTCTGAGGGGGGGCCATGTTCTGTAGCGCCTGAACTTGCGTTGGACTGGCGTCGATGCCCTGGCTGGAAACGAGATACCCAAGCAGCTTTCCTGCGCGGGCTCCGAAGACACATTTGTCCGGATTGAGCCGGATTCCACACCGCCGGAGGCTGTCGAAGGTCTCAGCTATGTCTGATCCGTGGTGGCTTTTGGTGGTACTTTTGATGACGATATCGTCCATGTATGCTTCCACATTGCGTCCTAGCTGATGACCCAGGGCTTTGGAGATTAATCTGGAGAAGGTTTCCCCGGCGTTGCGAAGGCCGAAGGGCATCCGGAGGTAGCAGAATACTCTGGCCGGAGTGACGAAACTTGTTTTCACCTGGTCTTCCGGCCTTAGCCAAATCTCATGGTATCCGGAATAAGCGTCGAGGAAACTGAGGAGCTCCGCTCCGGCCGTGGAGTCAACTAGCTGGTCAATGCGGGGCAGGGGGTAGGGGTCACGGGGGCAAGCTTTATTCAGAGAAGTAAAGTCGATACACATGTGCCACTTGCCAGATGTTTTCTTCTGGACAAACACTGGGTTAGACAACCAGTCGGTATGACTCACTTCCCGGATGACCCCTGCTCGGAGCAGCTTCTCCGTCTCCGTCTTGGCGAGCTCAGCCCGCTCGGTGGAAAGCCTTTGGAGCCCCTGGCGAACCGGCCGTGCCTTCGGGTCGACGGCCAGCGAGTGCTCGATGATCGAGCGGTCGACTCCGGTAATGTCTTCGTCGGACCACGCGAAGATGTCGAGGTTGCTGCGGATGATAGCTTCGATCTGCGCCGATACCTCTGGTTCCAGGCCCCCTCCGAATTTGACCGGGTAGTCCTTCCCTCCTTGAGTCAGGGTCTTGATGACGATTTCCCCCTCCGAGAGGGGTTTGGCGGGGCGGCCCTTCTGCTCGGGTTCCTTGCTTCCCTCGAGGCCGGCTCCTTCGGCGCTCCCGCGGACACTGTGAATTTGCCGCGGCTCCAACGGTGCTGAATGGCCGTATTCGACCCGGCGGGCCGCCGCTTGGTCACCCAGGACTGACAGCACCCCCCCGGGAGTTGGCATCTTGAGGCAGAGGTAGTTGTGGTGCGCGACGGCTCCGAAGCAATTGAGGATCCCTCTCCCGAAAATAGCATTGTAGGCGTACGGGGCGTCGACGACATCGAACAGAATTTCTTCGCGGCGCTGTAGGGGGGAGTCGCCGAAGGTTACTTCCAACAGGATCTGGCCCAGGGCATCCAGCGGAGGACCTGCGAAGCCTTGGAGAGGGCGCGAAGCTGGCAGGAGGTGCTTGCGCGACAGGCATAGCTGATCGAAGGCCTGTACGAAGATGATGTCAGCGGAACTCCCCCCGTCGACCAGTATACGACGCACCTCGGCTCCGGCGATGTCTGCTGTAATGACGTGGGGGTCAGCGTGCGGGAATTTGACTCCGGAGGCGTCTTCGGCGGAGAAGGTGATGGGGACATGAGACCACTCCGGAGGACTGAGGGGCCGGATGTGCTGATATGCCCGACCTCCCGAACGTAGTCTCGGCGTTGCCTGCTTGGAAAGAGCCCCAAGGCTCCCCCTCCGGAAATGGGGAGGACCACTCGCTTCCCTCGGTCAGGGGCGCCTTCGAGCTTGGGGACCGGGGCCCTGCCGTACTCTGAACCCGGGATCGGAACTTCCATCTCTTCGCGGCGTCCAACTACCTGGACCGCTTCGGGGCGAGGGGTAGCGACCCCCCTGTCGGTGGAGCCGCGACCAACGTTACGCTCGAGGTAGTCGCTACGAAGGGCGAGTATGGTTCGGCAGGAGTCGATGCCGTGGCTCCGGTTCTCGCCGTGGACGCTGCAGTAGAAGGTTTCCTTGGAAAGCGCCCGAGGTGGATGCTTGGCTCCGGCTGAACGGCTACCGCCAGGTGTGTGCAGGTGCTTGGGGGGTGCTTGGGGGTGATACTGAGGACCTCCCCCCGAAGGTGCTTTCGGCCTCGCCGAGAGTCTCGAAGGATGGGATCCTGCCGACCGGGCTCCTGGCGGCGAAAGTCGGGAGCTTGGCGTGCGCCCCGGTGAAGATCCGGGGGGGCCTCATACGTCCTGGCGCTCGGGGCCTGAACGGGGGCTACCATCGCCTGCCGGCGCATCTGGCCCTCTTCGGACCGGGCGTACTCCTCGAAGTACGTCATGAGTTGTGCCACCGAAGAAATAGGTTTTCGGTGGAGCTTGTCGAGGAGACCTGGGTGGGTGACGCCCTCTCGGGCCGCGTTGATGACGGAGGAAGCCGAAAGCCCCTTGATCTGGGCCTTGGTGTGCGCGAAATGCTGAGAGTACTGTCACAAGGTTTCCCCGAGCTGCTGCTTCACTTGGAAGAGGCTCCCGGTGGACACGGGGGCCACGAAGGTTCCTTGGAAGTTGTTGACGAACTTCTTCCTCAGCTGCTCCCATGAGTGGATGGTCCCGGGTCGGAGCGACCAGAACCACCGGAGGGCGATCCCCTCGAGTGCCAGGGGGAAGCATTTAGCCATGGTGTCACGGCTTCCTCCGGACGCCTCTATGGCCAAGGCGTAGGAGCGGGAGAATTCTCCCGGGTCGGAGTCTCCAGAGTACTTGGGGAGCTTGGCGGCGCGAAACTTGGAGCCGAAGCGCACCCTCTGGAGGTCCGGGTGCAAGGGGGACTCCTCGTCGTACGATGGGTTCTCTTCGCCCTCCGGGTCTTCATCGTCGCTTAGCGCCACGGCCATGGCTTTCGCGGCGCGGAGGGGTTCTGGAGGTCGGAGCGACGCCTCCTGGCGCCACAAGGCCAGCTCTGCCTTCAGCCGGGCGTTTTCAGCGGCCAAGGCATCGGCTTGGCTCCCGCTTCCTCCTGAAGCGATATCGGGGTCTCGAGAGCGGGCGTAATCAGTCCGAAGGGACACCACCGAGGGTCCGGCCGGAGCGTGCTGCTCTGGCGGTACCTCCGGCACCCCTGCCAAGTTGACGGAGGTTGGCTCAGGTATGCCGGCGGGACCTCCGGCCTCGGGCGTCCCTTCCGGGATCTGGGTTGGCTCCAGAGAAGGTGCCCCGACCGGCGTATCGGCAGGGGCCGAAGGGCCGGGGTCGGGGATTGCGGCGGGCTCGACCCCGGCGGTACAGGCCGACCGACGCGGGGGAACCGCGCTTGCTCCTTTTCGACTTGACATGGTTTGGTGAGTGGGTGTAGAGGATGATAGCTTCTTGGACTAAGATCCCCACGTACGGCGCCAACTGTTGGAACGACGGATCGGACCAGCAGGTTTTCTTAGTAGGAATGAGGGTGGTGTATTCAATGCTCCTTTTTGCTTGTTCATTACAACTGTAGTTGGGGGGTATTTATAAGGCGCCCCGTCCAGACGCCAAGCGCCTCTGGAACACCAACGGCTACCCGGCCAACCGCCAGTCAACAGTACAGACAAAACGGACTATATACAGTACAGACAAGAAGATTCAACTCTGACAACGTATCAGCCGTGTCGGACGCTGCCTGCGCCGCCCGACACGGCACAGAGGATCGTGATCCTGTCCCCCTGTACACTTGTCTCGTCCTTTTCCCGCCAACGCTCTCTTCGGGTTCGCTACTGCGGCCCGAGGGAGAGGCCTTCGGCAATTCCCTCCCGGAGGGCGGCCTCTGGCAACTTTCTCCCGGAGGGCGACCTCCGGCAGCCTTCTCCCGAAAGGCGACCTCTGGCAGCCTTCTCTCGGAGGGCGGCCTCCGGCAACCTTCCTCCAGTATTCTTGGCTTCAGATCCCCAGGCGGTGGGCCCCCTGGCCAACGGGATTATCTCCCCCAACAGACGGTGAGACAATGTTTTTATTAATGTTTGTGTATGGTATTGTGATGGTAACTAACTTATTCAATGTTGCAGGTACTTCATGTTCAATGGAGTTATTGACTCGAGAGCGGTGAGAGCTCAGAAGTCAGCTCAGTCGTCGCAGAGCTCCGTCGGAGTTGGCTCCAGCCGTCGTCGCTCTTTAGAAACCCCAGGAGGTGGATCGGATGAGGCAGGAAATGAGGCAGCACAACGAGTACTATACTGCCTGCTTAGCACAACAGCAGGCGATGATCCAAGTAAGTTTAGTTTGGAGTGTTGTCGTTAAAAAGTATTCAGAAATAGGTTTAGAACTAACTGATTACATTACAACATGTGTAGCAACTAGCCCAGCAGCATGGTGGATTTGACATGTCCAATTTCCAACCACTACCTCCGCCGCCACCACCATTATATTCTACATCACTTGAGGTACCTCCTGACATATCGTTACTTCAGATACTTAAGTTAGTGTTTAGAAGAGTAGTTGAGTTAATTCGTTCTCTAATTTTGTCTATTTCTTCAGACTTTCCGTACGCCTGGCCAAGATGGAGCCTCTCGGGCAAATGTGGATGAAGCGGGAGGCAGCGGCGGCACCCATGACCCAAATGTGGGTGAAGCAGGAGGCAGCGGTGGCACCCACGACCCAAATGTGGGTGATCAGTGAGTATGGATGTGTAGTATGAATCTCGATGTGTTATGTGACTTTGTATGTGAATTTGAATAGTATATGTGAATGCGGATATGTATTGTGACTTTGAATGTGAATTAAGTTGTGTTATGTGATTTTGGATGTGATGTGTGAAGTTTTGGATGTGAGATGTGATTTTGGATGTTATATGTGATGTTTGAATGTGATTTTGGATGTGAAATGTGAATTTAGATGTGTATTGTGAATTTGATTAAAATTGTGGTTGGATGTGAGTGTGAGTAGGGGAACCAGGAAAAAACAAAGAAAATACCAACTAACTTCCGTCGGCTTTTACCATAGCCGATGGAAGTTAGCTGGTTTCGGCCACGTGGGCAGAAAGGCTAACTTCCGTTGGCTAAGGCCAAAGCCGACGAAAGTTAGGTGCCCCTAACTTTCGTCGGCCAGCCTGCCTACGGAAGTTAGCGCCCCCTCTGCTGACGTGCCAGAGTTCGGGGCTAACTTCCGTCGGCCACGTCAAGCCGATGGAAGTTAGCTTCTTCTGTCGGGAAAGGGCTAACTTCCGTCGGCTTTGGCCGACGGAAGTTCCCTGTTTTGTTGTAGTGTCGGTTAGCATAAGGTTTACATGCAAATAACCCCTGACACTTAAAAAAAGGGGAGAAAAGAATAAAAAAGTTTAAATTTCCTCGCATAGCAAGTTTGTTGCAGCTCCTTGTAGTGGGATGTGCTTATCGAGTTTGCTTTTGACTAGCTTTTGTATCTCTTACCTTGCCATGTCTAGTATGCTAGGCTGAGTAGTGATTCTTTTATTTACTAAAACATCAAAATGCTTGGTCATACTTATATTTAGATTGTATACATTTGAGATTGTCATTTAGTTTGTTAGGACAGTTTGTGAGGCACAAGGATTGTGTGTACTATAATTGGACTTACTTATATTCCAGAAGAATTGCATGTACACTTTACTCTCACAACTCATGGAGCTGTCTTGATGTCTGCATTGCCAAAGGAGGAGAGTTCATGAACTTTTGTTGATTTTGTTGCTCATTGAGCTTTTGAGGTTGTTTTTGTTCTAGAGCTTTCATGGTCACTTGTGTCCTATACTTGTGTTTCAAACATCTTTTGATTTTGAATTGTCAATGCACTCATCAAGGGGAAGATTGAGCAACCTAGTGAGGATCGTCACTATGGTTCAAGGTTATGATGAGTGATTGATGGGGTTTGTCATGGGGTGCATATGTGGATGCTTGGATATGTGTGTGTCTGTGTTTGTTTCGTGTCTGTAGGGTTGAGATACTCATCAACTGTCGATAGCAAGGGATCAGGGTTAGACGGAAGTCTAATGCCAGATGGTCAATGATGTTAGTTGAAGTTAAGAGTGAACTCAGATGTACGCATGGAGATCAAGCAGGACGTGAGATGGAGGTTGATCAAGACGAAGTGTTGGTTGACTCAGCGAAAGGGAATCCAGTTCGAGTGACAAGGCGGCTTGAGGGATCGAGAGCGGGAGAGACTTGCTAGCAGTCGAGTTCGCGGACTGACGACGATCGTCGTTGATCGGGAAGACTTTGTCGGTTATTGCTAAAAACCATCATGTCTCTAAATATCTTTAAAATTCAATAATTAGGAGTTTAGTTTTTGTTCAAGTTTTTCAGTTCATTAGTGTAAACTTTTGGTATGTTTCAGAATTGTCAAGTTTTGAAAATGTTTTAAAAGTTTGAGTCAAGTTGTATTTTTTCTAGAGTCAAATAGGGGTATTTTTCAGGATATTGTATTCTGAAAATGCTCAAGGGTCTTTTTGTAAAAGTGCCTATGTAGAATATGCCTATTTTAAGGGCCTTCATCCCTAGGTTTTGGCTGCAACAATTAATGAGACTTTTAATCAATACTCCAAGAAATACCATCTAGAATCAAATCCCTTACCCGCAACAGTAGTTTCAGCTCTGTAGCGTGTATTTTCAATCGTTTTTTCTATGCTACTGGATCGTTCTAATTTCTTCTCTGTTTGCCGCTGGATTCCCCAGGAAATTGTGAACAGCCACCTCAGGAGATCAACTAAAGGTTGAAGGGATACCACCATGTGTGTTCTTGTGCATCCTCTATTCTTAGTTTTCCTTGATGAGTATTTGATTGCTATGCTTTCTTGCTAAGATCTGAAGAAAAGTTCCTGTGTTAATGCTTATACTGAAATGTTTGATTTATTAGATGATGAAATACATGAGCAAATACTGTAGGTTCTAGTGTTCTGATTTCATCTTGATTTCTGCAGTGGGTATCTAGTAAGGGTTTTTGGTTTAGTTGAGAAGAAATTCATCCGGTTTTGTTTCACTGGTTCTGCTAGATTGTTCTGTGGTGTCTCTTGCTGTGAGCAATTGACATATTGCCTGATTTGCAATATTGATGATTCTTCCTTTTTGTGGCAAACTGATTTGAAGTAAAATAATGCTCCTCTAGCATTTTTCAATGTCTTCTGGTTATAGATCTTCCTTGTATCTGTCTTGTTATATCTTCACTGCCATGATTCAGTTGCCTTGGAGGTTTTACCACTGGTTCTAAGATTTCTAGACTGGCTACATTTTTTTCTTGCCAAAATAGATACAGTGCTTTGGCTAATTACTACAGGTGCTGGCTTTGAGAAGTGTTGAGTGGTTCATGTTTATTTCGATTTTTCTGTTTACTGACAGAAAATTCTTTCAAGAGCTCATGTTTCTTGTTATTTAGATTGGATACTAGATCAGATCATTTTAAGACAATGACATCTCCATGTTCTGTGCCATTCTGATTCAAGCATCTCTGAAATCAATTGATTGAGACTATGCTGTTGGCTTTGATTCTTTGTGTAGCTGAGTTTTACATTTTGGTGTACAACACTTAACTAAAATGGAACAAAGTTGTTCTGAACTCAGACTTAACTAATCTGTGTTGTGCCAATTCTAGTTTCATTCTAAATCTGATTTAATGTGTCACAAATACTCCGAAATTGAGAACTGTGCCTCCTATTACTTTTGTCTATCAGTAAAGATGGGAGTATTTTTTCTGTGAACTTTTTGGATGATCAATCACTGAGAATCAGAGAATCTATTACAATTGTTTACTGTTGATGATCATGCACTTGTAGTATTTCTGCTCAAAGAACATCTCCTGAAAAATTTTGCTGTGTGATCTTCATGACAGGGTTATCAATTCTGTTGAGATTGCTAATAAAATATTGTGCATCACCATGATTTGTTGCACTAGACCTAGATGAAGATGGAGAAGAAGTTGACCAGAAGGAGTTCCGGAGCATGATCAACTCCCTCCTCTACTTGACGGCTACGAGGCCAGGTGTACACTTTGCAGTATGTCTATACACTCGTTTTTAGGTTTCTCCAAGGGCTTCTCATCGTCAAGCTATCAAGCGCATACTAAGGTATCTCAAGCATACACTTGAATTCGACATTTGGTATTCTGCATATCTTCATTATGTTTAAGAGGTTTTTCAAATGCTGATTTTGCTGGTTGTCGAATTGATCGAAAAAGTACATCTGGAACTTTCCATTTTCTGGGTTCTTCTCTTGTGTGTTGGTCTTCTCGCAAATAGTCTAGCGTTTTACAATCTACAACCGAGGCTGAATATGTAGCTGCCGCTAGTTGTTGCGCACAGATTTTGTGGATGGTTTCTACTTTGCAGGATTTTGGTTGGATTTTAAGGGTGATCCACTATTTTGTGATAACACTAGCATGATCAGCTTAGCAAACAACCTAGTATAGCATTCTAGGACCAAACACATTGATGTGCGTTATCATTTCTTAAGAGATCACAATAAGAAGGGTGATGTTGATTTGCGCTTTGTTGATACCCAGAACTAGCTTGTAGATATTTTTGCCAAGCCTCTTGATGCCTCCCGCTTTGCATTTTTGAGAGGAGAGTTTGGTATTTGTCATCCCTATGGCATCATGTGAGGGGGAGTTGTATAGCACTCTATAAGATTATGTAATATGATTAATTGATTTTACAAGTACATGTTTTATTATGCCTTTGGAATATTGTCTTTAATACTGTTGATTACATTTGGCTTGAATACATTTGATATTTGTTTTGAGCATGGCTTTTATTTGTGAAAATTTGAAAATGATCACTACTTAGTCTGGAAACTAGCATGAATAGGTTGAGTGCATTTGCTATCTTTTACAAACGTGGAAGCTATGTCCTTTTCACTTGAATGCTAATACGCAACTTGATCATATCAAAAATATTGTGCTGAAAATAAAAAAAGAATGAAAAATGAGAATGAAATGAAAATATTTGATATTCATGCCATCTTGTGCTAAAATTAAAAAGATCCAGGTGGGTTTGCACTGACGCACTACTTTGTTCTAGACTGCTTACCATAGCACTTTGGTATGAACTGGGACTTTGAAGTGTATACCAAGACCAATGCTTTAAGCTTTTGATGGTTTCAACCTAGGCTTACATTGGTCGGTTAGCATAAGGTTGACATGCAAATAACCCCTGGCACAAAAATGAAAAATAAAGAAAAAGGTTGAATTCATTGCATATCAAGTTTGTTGAATCTGCTTGTAGTAGGATATGCTTATCTGGTTAGTATTTGATTAGGTTTTGCGTCTCTTGCCTTGCCATGTCTAGTATGCTATTCTTTGTAGTGATGCTTTTATTTGCTAAAACTTGAAAATGCTTGGATTGTATACATTTGATTTGGTCATACAATAATTTTGGACAATATTTAAGGCAAAATGTTTGTTTTGTACTGTAATTGGACTTAATCATATTCCTGAAGCATGCATTTACACTTCATCCTCACATCTCATGTTGTTATCTTGATGTCTGCATTGCCAAAGGGGGATAATTCATAGAGCTTGATCCTATTTTTGCTTGCTTGTGAGTGTGCTTGCTTTGAGTTTGCTTGCAGTTTTACCGACAACTTTTATCAAGTGACATGTTTCTCTTTGCTCTCTTATGAGTTTTTATGATCACTTGTGTGCTGAACTTGCACTTTACTTCTTTATGTCTTGAAGTTGTCAATGCACTCATCAAGGGGGAGATTGATAAACCAAGTGAGGCTTTCACTGTGGTTTTATCTTGATGATGAGTAATTGACAAGATTGTCTGACTAATTTGGTTGGTTGTGTAAGTCATGGTATGGGTTTCATGGAGTTGCGTGTTTTGCTTGTCTCGTGTGTGCAAGGTTGAGATGCTTGTCAACTATCGATGGTGGGTGATTAGGGTCAGATAGGGAGTCTGATGCCAGATAGTCAAAGATGCCGGATGAAGTTGAAGGTGATCTCAAGAGCACGCATCGAGATGAGGCATGACAGTGACGAACTGATGATCGAGACGACATGTTGATCAAGTTAGCAAAAGGGAACCTAGTGCAAGTGACAAGGTGGCTCAAGATATTGAGAATGGGAGAGACTTGCTGACAGTCGAGTTTGCGGACTAACAACACATGTCGAAGATCTGGGAGGCTTTGTCGGTTTTGGCTGAAAACCGTCACATCAAAAAATGTTTTTTGAATTCCAATAAATAGGAGTTTATTTTTTCTTTTTAGTATTCTAGGTTAAGTGTAATCTTTTAGTATTTTTCGGAATTCTTAATTCTGAAAAAATATTAAAAGAATAGGGTCAATGATGTAATAAATTAGGAGTATACATTTGTGTATTTTTCAGAATAATTCTGAAAATACATAATGGGAATTAGGTAAATACTTAGTCTTTACCTCTAATGGTATTATGAGGAATACCTTGATGGGCTTACCTATATAAAGGACCCCATGCCTAAGTGTTAGTGCTGAATTTTTGGGGGCTACCTAACTAGAAATTTTATTCATCTTCTCTTTGTGTGATTTGTTTGCTTTCTTGTTTCTTCTTGCTCAAAGTTTCTTGAGATATTACTGTCATTCGATATAGTTTAATATTGCTTTTGTCACCAACGTCCAATTCCTGTAGCATTTTCTGAGAAACCAAGGGTTGGTTTCGGAGTCTGTGATGAGTGATTGACAGATTTTACCCTCTGATTCGAAGGGGTCCCTCCGAAGGGGTTCGGAGGCTGTTTCACCGAAGGGTTCGGTGGGCTCTGGTTGATGCAGATGTTGCAGCAGAGTGTGCCTGTCGGAGGGGTCCAACAGTACACAATGACTTGGTTGTACCGAAGGGTTTGGTATTTTGGGCGGTACACCGGAGTGTGTATCGGAGGTTGCTTACTCGGAGAGGTCTCCGGGGTACTAGATACACTTGTTTGTTTGTCTGTGGTGCGCAGGGGACTTCGGAGGCGACAGACGGTTCGCAGCAGGTGAACCTGGGTCAAGCGGGAGGCTTGATGCCAGGGGAGCAGGGAGCTCCGTCACGTAGGTTGCGAAGGGGTCGAGGTCGGACCTCGGGTCGAGGTGCGCCAGGAGAAGGTAGTAAGTGCGGAGTGTGACTCTAGGTGAAGGTACTACGAGACGAAGTCCTCGGAGGCGAGGCACTTCGAAGGGTACTCCGAATGGAGTGACTTTGGAGTATGGTGGATCAAGTCCTGAACAATGAGGCAAGGTGTTCGAAGTGTGCTCCGGAGGGAGACACTCGAAGGTATACCCGACGAAGGTCTCAGAAGTCGAGGTGCATCAAAGGCATGGTCCGTGTGAGGATCGTCGAGGAGTGTACTCAGGGAGAGACACTACGACGAAGTGCTCATGGAATGCTTCATGCGGAGGCCTTGGACAAAGGAGGGACTTCGAAGGGTGGTACTCCGAAGGTGGGGCTTCGGAGTGAAGCAGGCTTCGGAGCGAAGCTGGCTTCTCCGGAGTGAAGCAGGCTTCGGAGCGAGGCTGAATCTGGAGTGAGGTTGACTTGAGGTACTTCAGCCGTGCATGGCTTCAGTACACGGACTGATGGAGTTTGAGCTGGGAGAAGCTACGAAGCCGTGGTGGTCCACTCCGAAGGTGTTGGTGCGAAGGCCCAAGGGCTTTGACGGCTTCGGCTCAAAACCGTCACTGTATCGAAGGCTGACTTCGGTGAAGTGAAGGCCGTAAGGCTCAAGGCTTCTCACCAAAGCTACCACACCCCTCGCGTGCGAAGGGGGGCTTCAGAAGGGTCCAAAACTACAAAGGCTGACAGCGTCTGCTCTGCAAAAGCTGGTGTTGTCCCCTCTGCGAAGCTGACAAAAGAAGCCTCCAAATAAAGTAGACTACCAGTTGTACCCCCCTGTTCTGATGAGACAAAAATAGTGTAAACCCTAGGGGTAAAGTAGTCTATTCACAGGGCTGAATAGTGCCTATAAATAGTGGAGGCTGGCTAGGTCACATCAACACTTTGAGCATTCATTGTAGAACTCCTGTGCTAGCCACCACACTCTCTGTATTCATCCTGTGAGTTCATTTTGTGTTCTCTGTTCAAGCATTGAAGCTTTGACTCTGTGTTCATTTACTGCTTGAGCTTGTATGCATACTTCTCTGCATGGTTCGGTTTCTCTGTACTCCATTTTCTTGTGATCTTTTCTGGAGAGGTGTGTGAGAAGCCTGTTCGAGCGAAGTGTGTGTTTCAGTGTTTGTTCGCTCTGTATAAGCTGGAGGCTAGACCTCTCTGATTACTAGCGAAGCACTGTTTGACTTGGATCAAAGCCCGTTTTTCTTTCCTTGTCGAAGTCCTCAGCGAAGTCTGTTTAGTGTGTGTTTTGACCTTCGAAGTACGAAGCCTAGCACCAGTTGCTGTCGCTGAGTATTTGGTCGAAGCCCGCAGAGGGAAGTCTGCTCTTGCGAAGGGTGTAGTGCAAAGCCTGCTCGAAGGCACCTTGTGTGCAGAGCCAGCACTGCCTTAGCAGAGTCGATCGAAGTCCTCAGAGGGATGTCTGCTCTTGCGAAGGGTGAAGTGCGAAGCCTGCTCGGAGCACCCAGTGTGCGGAGCCTGCACTGACTTAGCAAAGATGATGGAAGTCCTCAGGGGGAAGTCCGCTCTTGCAAGTGCAAACCCTGCAAGTGCGAAGCTTGCACGAAGGCACCCTGTGTGCGAAGGCTGCGCTGACTTAGCAGAAGTTGAATTTTTGGGTTTGTGGTTGGAGCGAAGTCTTCTTGGCTTCGAACTTTTACTCCTTGCGAAGCCTGTATTCGGAGCTGTGAAATACCTCCGAACCAGAACTTCGAAGGGTGTGTTCGAAGCCTGTTCCGCAGAAGACAGAATTAAAGCAGAAGGCTATTTTTAGTCTGAAATTTTAAAAGCTCCCATTCACCCCCCTCTGGTCACTGTTTCCGGTCCAACAATTGGTATCAGAGCAGGTTAGGATCACCAATTGACCTTAACCGATTTTGTGATCTGTTGGCGACATGGACAGAGTTAGTAAAATTCCTCTGTTCGATGTGACTGATTTTGCATACTGGAAGGTGCGCATGGAGGCTTACTTGCTAAGCCAAGGAAATGCTATTTGGGAGATTGTGGACTCACAATACTCCATCCCTGAAACTCGCATCTCTCAAACAGAAAAGGATCAGTATAATGCCAACTCCAAGGCAAGAAATATATTGTTCATTGGTTTGAGCCGGAGTGAGTTTGATAGGGTGCAACACCTTAGGACAGCTAGGGAAATTTGGACCACTCTCACTATTTTTCATGAGGGCTCTACACAGATTAAGACTAGGAGCCAAAGCACATACAATCAATAGTATCAACTGTTTGTGCAGGCACCTGGTGAATCTATAGATGCCATGTTTTCTCGCTTTGATGCGATAGTGAGTAACTTGCGGTCCAACAGGACGCTTGCTTACAATGATCATGATAGGGCTATCAAGCTTCTCTATGCTCTTGATCGTAGCATATGGGAAGTGAATATATCCAGCATTGAGGAGTCCGCAGGTTATGACACATTGACCTGTGATGAGCTCTTTAGCAAGCTGAAGTCCACACAGATTGCCAAGGCATCTCTTGCAGTGCACAGAAACTCTTTGCCACAACCATTGGCATTGGTTTCTAGCACTAGCCATGGCACCACTAGAGAACCAAGCACATCTGGCACTTGTGTTCTTGCAGATGGTTTTGTTTTGTCCTCCCTGGTCTCCGTCACTAAGGAGCAGGTGGATACTCTCGATGATGATGAGCTTGCTCTCATTGCCAAAAGGTTCACCCGTTTTCACCATGAGAGACGGGATCAGAAGAGAGGTAGTTTTAGTGATTGTTTTGAGTGTGGCGACACTTCTCACATCAAGGCCAATTGCCCTAAACTCAAGAAGAGAGATGAGAGTGAGCGCCCCAAATACCACAAGAAGGAGAGGAAACACTTTGTGAAGGGCAAGCGCGGCAAGGTGGCTAAGAGGGAAGCCAAAGCCGCTTCCAGAGCGTTTGTTGCTGCACTCAGCGACATCGACACTTCCTCAACTGAGGAGTCGAGCTCTGAGGAGGAGGAGTATCAAAGGAAGGAGGAGAAGAAGGACAAGAAGGGACGAGATTTCACCGGCCTCTACTTCATGGCCGACAGCGATCACAGCGGCGATGAGCTTGACTCATCTGAGGTACCTCTATCCTATGACCAGCTTTCAATTAAACTAGATGAGCTGAATGAAGTAGTTCTTGGTCAGGATAGATTACTTGTGCAAGTCGCTAGAGACAGAAAAGACCTTAGACTTAGGCTAGAATCTGTTTCTACTGATTATGCCTTGCTTAAGTCTAGAGTTAATGATTCTGAATGTGAATCTTGTACTGTTGTCATGGGTGAGCTTGCTCAGTTGCATCCTGTACATGCTCAAACTCTATCTGAGCTTGAGACTGCACAGAAGCAGCTTTTGATGGTTGATTCTAGTCCTCATGATATAATTGAATGCATGAACTGCCCCTTATTACGTGAGAGCATTGAGTTACGTGATAAGCATGTTCAGGATTTAGAGGCTAGATTGGAGAGGGCCGGTAGTTCTAAGGATGTGCAACCTGTGTGTGACACATGCATAACCCTTAAGGACCAGCTAGGCACTATTAGAGAGCGAGCTGAGAACCTCATGACTAAAAATGAATACCTTCTTTATGTGGTTAACAAGTGCACTGAGGGAAAGGGTAGGATGGATTTGCTCTTGGCCAAGACCAAGATGTGTGCTGACAGAGCAGGGTTAGCTCTAGGTTTGTGTTTTGAGAGGATTCCTTCAAACAGTGAGAACAAAACTGTTTTTACCTCACCCACTACCCTAGAGAAAGAGAGAGCTCTGTTAGACACTCCATCAGCCAAAAAGTCTACCCAAACCCCAAAGAAAACCACTCCTCATGCCAAGAAAATTCCTCCCAAGAAAACCACTCAGAAGAAGCCCAATGAGTCTGTGAGAGTTGCTCCTATGACCCATGAGAGTGCCCCTAGGAGAATTTTTCATTGTTCCTATTGTCAGCGGGTGGGTCATCTAGTTGGGTTCTGTTTTCGTCGCATCAAGGATGAGCGACACTCTCATGAGATGAGGTTCCAGAACATGCATTACCCATCTTTAGGTATGCATGAGTCTGAGTTTTACTCTCGTCCTGTTTTCGAGGCTCCTCGTGCTTCTCGGAGAGGTTTTACTCCTCGAGGTGTTCACCATGTTCCATATGGTGGTAGACCCCTGGCGAGTAGCTTTGTACCTCATCAGAGTAGGAGACCTCGTCATCTTGTTAGATCACAGCATGTAGGTAGACCTCGCACTTTGCATCATTCTGATTATCCTGTGCGTAGACAGTCTACTTTTACTGTGCCTAATACTCGTATCACTCAGTGCTGGATGCCTCGTCATATTTTCACTCACCCCAGCACCGAGTGATCGAGATTTTCTTATCATGTGTAGGCGGCAGACCGAGGCTTTGAGGGCACGTGGATCATGGAATCCGGTTGTTCACACCACATGACCAGAGATGCAGCACGGTTCTCCAGCCTCACCACAACCAAGCAAAGGGAACATATCACCTTCGGGAACAATCGAAGGAGTAGAGTGAAAGGTAAAGGTGTGGTAAGAATTAACTCGAATTTCACGCTCAAAGATGTTGCTTTGGTTGAGAATTTGGGATACAATTTGCTTTCTGTATCTCAATTGCTTGATGAGGGCTTCGAAGTGCGATTCCATCGCGCTACTTAGCAAGTACTCAATTCTGATGGCGTTGTTGTCTGCAAGATCTTTAGAGTTGGAGAGTTTTTGGATCTGATTTTTCTGAATCATCTGGTTCTTCTCATTGTCTTGTTGCACATTCTACTTCTGAGCTTTGGAAGTGGCATAGGAGACTAGGGCATATGAGCTTTGAGTTGCTCGCTCTTCTGAGTGCCCTAGGTCTAATCCGAGGATTGCCCAAGCTCAAGTTTGAGAAGAATTTAGTTTGCGCTCCTTGTCGACATGGAAAAATGATTGTCGCTTCGCACTCGCCAGTCACCACTGTGATGACTGAACAACCCGGAGAACTTCTCCACATGGACACTGTAGGTCCTTCTCGGGTTAGTTCTTTAGGCGGCAAGTGTTATGTGCTAGTTATTGTCAACGATTTCTCTCGCTACTCTTGGGTCTTCTTTCTTGCCAGCAAGGATGAAGTGTTCTCACACTTTCGGAGCTTGGCTTTGAGACTTTTGACTGAACTCCCTAGTGCATTGAAATTCATTCGAAGTGATAATAGCACTGAGTTCAAGAACAGTCTCTTTGTTGAGGAGTCCACATGTTATGACACATTGACCTGTGATGACCTCTTCAGCAAGCTGAAGTCCATAGAGATTGCCAAGGCATCTCTTGTAGTGCATAGGAACTCCTTGGCACAGCCATTGGCACTAGTTTCTAGCACTAGCCATGGCACCACTACAGAACCAAGCACATCAGGCACTTGTGTTTTTGCAGATGGTTTTGCTTTGTCCTCCCCGGTCTTTGTCACTAAGGAGCAGGTGGATACTCTGCATGATGATGAGCTTGCTCTCATTGCTAGAAGGTTCACCCGTTTTCACCATGAGAGACGGGATCAGAGGAGAAGTGGTTTTAGTGGTTGTTTTGAGTGTGGCGACACTTCTCACATCAAGGCCAATTGTCCTAAACTCAAGAAGAGATATGAGAGTGAGCGCCCCAAATACCACAAGAAGGAGAGGAAACCCTTTGTGAAGGGCAAGCGCGGCAAGGTGGCTAAGAGGGTAGCCAAAGCCGCTTCCAGAGCATTTGTTGCTGCTCTTAGCGACATCGACAATTCCTCAACTAACGAGTCGAGCTCTGAGGAGGAGCAGTCCCCACAGAAGGAGGAGAAGATGGACAAGAAGGGACGAGATTTCACCGGCCTTTGCTTCATGGCCGACAACGATCACAGCGGCGATGAGCTTTACTCATCTGAGGTACCACTATCCTATGACCAGCTTTCAATTAAATTAGATGAACTGAATGAAGTAGTTCTTGGCCAGGATAGATTACTTGTGCAAGCCACTAGAGATAGAAAAGAACTTAGACTTAGGCTAGAATCTGTTTCTACTGATTATGCCATGCTTAAGTCTAGAGTTAATGATGCTGAATGTGAATCTTGTACTATTGTCATGGGTGAGCTTGCTCAGTTGCATTCTGTACATGCTCAAACTCTATCTGAGCTTGAGACTGCACAGAAGCAGCTTTTGATGGTTGATTCTAGTTCTCATGATAGAAATGAATGCATGAACTGTTCTTTATTACGTGAGAGCATTGATTTACGTGATAAGCATGTTTATGATTTAGAGGCTAGATTGGAGAGGGCCGGTAGTTCTAAGGATGTGCAACCTGTGTGTGACACTTGCATAACCCTTAAGGACCAGCTAGGCAGTGTTAGAGAGTGAGCTGAAAACCTCATGACTGAAAATGAGTACCTTCTTTCTGTGGTTAACAAATGCACTGAGGGAAAGGGTAGGATGGACTTGCTCTTGGCCAAAACCAAGATGTGTGCTGACAGAGCAGGGGTAGCTCTAGGTTTGGTTTTTGAGAGGATTCCTTTAGACAGTAAGAACAAAATTGTTTTTACCTCACCCAATACCTTAGAGAAAGAGAGAGCTCTGTTAGACACTCCTTCAGCCAAAAAGCCTATCCGGACTGCAAAGAAAACCACTCCTCCTGCCAAGAAAATCCCTCCCAAGAAAACCACTCAGCAGAATCCCAAGGAGCCTGTGAGAGTTGCTCCTATTACCCATGAAAGTGCCCCAAGGAGAGTTTTTCATTGTTCCTACTGTCAGCGGGAGGGTCATTTGGTTGGGTTCTATTTTCGCCGCATCAAGGATGAGCGACGCCCTCAGGCGATGAGTTTCCAGGACATGCATTATCCATCTCGAGGTATGCATGAGTCTGAGTTTTACTCTCGTCCTATTTTCAAGGCTCCTCGTGTTTCTCGGAGAGGTTTTGCTCCTCGAGGTGTTCACCATGTTCCATATGGTGGTAGACCCCGGGCGAGTAGCTTTGTACCTCGTCAAAGTAGGAGACCTCGTCATGTTTTTAGATCACAGCATGTAGGTAGACCTCGCACTTTGCATCATTCTGATTATCCTCTGTGTAGAAAGTCTAATTTTACTGTGCCTACTACTCATATCACTCAGTGTTGGATGCCTCGTCATATATTAACTCACCCCAGCACTGAGCGATCGATTTTTTCTTATCATGTGTAGGCGCCGGACCGAGGCTTGGAGGGCACGCGGATCATGGACTCCGGTTTTTCGCGCCATATGACCGGTGATGCAGCATGGTTCTCCAGCCTTACCACAACCAAGCAAAGGGAACATATCACCTTCGGCAATAATCGAAGGAGTAGAGTGAAAGGTAAGGTGTGGTAAGAATTAACTCGAATTTCACTCTCAAAGATGTTGGTTTGGTTAAAAACCAGGGATAAAATTTGCTTTCTGTATCTTAGTTGCTTGACGAGGGCTTCGAAGTGCGATTCCATCGCGCTACTTCGCAAGTACTCAATTCTAATGGCGTTGTGGTGTGTAAGATCTTTAGAGTTGGGAGAGTTTTTGGAGCTGATTTTTCTGAATCATCTGGTTCTTCTCATTGTCTTGTTGCACATTCTACTTCTGAGCTTTGGAAGTGGCATAGGAGACTAGGGCATATGAGCTTTGAGTTGCTCGCTCGTCTGAGTGCCCTAGGTCTGATCCAAGGATTACCCAAGCTCAAGTTTGAGAAGAATTTAGTTTGCGCTCCTTATCGACATGGAAAAATGATTGCCGCTTCGCACTCACCAGTCACCACTGTGATGACTGAACAACCCGGAGAACTTCTCCACATGGACACTGTAGGTCCTTCTCGGGTTAGTTCTTTAGGCGGCAAGTGTTATGTGCTAGTTATTGTCGACGATTTCTCTCGCTACTCTTGGGTCTTCTTTCTTGCCAGCAAGGATGAAGTGTTCTCACACTTTCGGAGCTTGGCTTTGAGACTTTTGACTGAACTCCCTGGTGCATTGAAATTCATTCGAAGTGATAATGGCACTGAGTTCAAGAACAGTCTCTTTGTTGAGGAGTCCACATGTTATGACACATTGACCTGTGATGACCTCTTCAGCAAGCTGAAGTCCATAGAGATTGCCAAGGCATCTCTTGTAGTGCATAGGAACTCCATGGCACAACCATTGGCACTAGTTTCTAGCACTAGCCATGGCACCACTGTAGAACCAAGCACATCAGGCACTTGTGTTTTTGCAGATGGTTTTGCTTTGTCCTCCCCTGTCTTTGTCACTAAGGAGCAGGTGGATACTCTGCATGATGATGAGCTTGCTCTCATTGCTAGAAGGTTCACCCGTTTTCACCATGAGAGATGGGATCAGAGGAGAAGTAGTTTTAGTGGTTGTTTTGAGTGTGGCGACACTTCTCACATCAAGGCCAATTGTCCTAAACTCAAGAAGAGATATGAGAGTGAGCGCCCCAAATACCACAAGAAGGAGACGAAACCCTTTGTGAAGGGCAAGCGCGGCAAGGTGGCTAAGAGGGTAGCCAAAGCCGCTTCTAGAGCATTTGTTGCTGCTCTTAGCGACATCGACACTTCCTCAACTGAGGAGTCGAGCTCTGAGGAGGAGGAGTATCAAAGGAAGGAGGAGAAGAAGGACAAGAAGGGACGAGATTTCACCGGCCTCTACTTCATGGACGACAGCGATCACAGCGGCGATGAGCTTGACTCATCTGAGGTACCTCTATCCTATGACCAGCTTTCAATTAAACTAGATGAGCTGAATGAAGTAGTTCTTGGTCAGGATAGATTACTTGTGCATGCCGCTAGAGATAGAAAAGAACTTAGACTTAGACTAGAATCTGTTTCTACTGATTATGCCATGCTTAAGTCTAGAGTTAATGATGTTGAATGTGAATCTTGTACTATTGTCATGGGTGAGCTTGCTCAGTTGCGTTCTGTACATACTCAAACTCTATCTGAGCTTGAGACTTCACAGAAGCAGCTTTTGATGGTTGATTCTAGTTCTCATGATAGAAATGAATGCATGAAATTGTTCTTTATTACGTGAGAGCATTGATTTACGTGATAAGGATGTTTATGATTTAGAGGCTAGATTGGAGAGGGCCGGTAGTTCTTCTCATTGTCTTGTTGCACATTCTACTTCTGAGCTTTGGAAGTGGCATAGGAGACTAGGGCATATGAGCTTTGAGTTGTTCGCTCGTCTGAGTGCCCTAGGTCTGATCCGAGGATTACCCAAGCTCATGTTTGAGAAGAATTTAGTTTGCGCTCCTTGTCGACATGGAAAAATGATTGCCGCTTCGCATTCGCCAGTCACCACAGTGATGACTGAACAACCCGGAGAACTTCTCCACATGGACACTGTAGGTCCTTCTCGGGTTAGTTCTTTAGGTGGCAAGTGGTATGTGCTATTCATTGTCGATGATTTCTCTCACTACTCTTGGGTCTTCTTTGTTGACAGCAAGGATGGAGTGTTTTCACACTTTTGGAGCTTGGCTTTAAGACTTTTCAGTGAACTCTAGTGCATTGAAATTCATTCGAAGTGATAATGGCACTGAGTTCAAGTACAGTCTTTTTGTTGACTTTTGCATGGAGCATGGCATAGAACATCAATTCTCTGCTCCACGGGTTCCTCAACAGAACGGTGTCGTTGAGAGGAAGAACCGCACTTTGATTGAGATGGCTAGGATGATGCTCGATGAGCATAGGACTCCTAGAAAATTCTGGGCTGAGGCCATGAACACTGCATGTTACATCTCAAACCGAATATTCTTGCGCTCAATTTTGAATTTTACATCTTATGAGCTATGTTTTGGGAGACATCCCAAGGTTACTCATCTTCGAGTTTTTGGCTGTCGTTGCTTTATCCTAAAACGTGGAAATTTGGACAAATTTGAGTCGCGTTCTTCTGATGGGATCTTTTTGGGTTATACTACACATGGTCATTCTTATCGTGTTTATAATTTGGAGACTAACACTGTCATCGAGTCATGTGATGTGACTTTTGATGAATCAACCCCCTCTGTTAGTTCCACTTTTGAACAGGCAAATGAACACGACATGGAACAGACCATCTTCGAAGAAGAAGATCCCAGAGATTTCGAGGATTAACCCCTACTACCCTCGACATCAACCCCCGAAGCTAACCCCGCTTCGACTACTTCGGCACAAGGTCCCGAAGCAACTACCTCGACATCGGTCATCTTCGACACACAAGTTGAGGGGGAGACTGCATCTCGCCGCGAGGCTCCACACCATGTTCAAAGGATGCATCCTCCCGAGCAGATCATTGGTGAGCTTGATCAAAGGGTAACACGTTCTCATGCTCATTTCATTGATTCCGCTTTTGTTGCTTCTTTCGAGCCCTTAGATGTTAGTCATGCACTTTCTGATTTAGTTGGATCAATGCCATGCATGAAGAACTTGAAAATTTTGAGAGAAACCAAGTCTGGACTTTAGTTGATCCTCCACCAAATGTTCATTTCGTTGGAACAAAATGGATTTTCAAAAACAAACAAGGGGAGGATGGGACTATAGTTAGAAACAAGGGTAGACTTGTAGCTCAGGGTTATTCTCAATTAGAAGGGATTGATTTTACTGAAACTTTTGCACCTGTTGCTCGTCTTGAGGCCAGTACGATTTTGCTTGCCTTTGAGACATCCCGGGGATTCAAACTCTATCAAATGGATGTCAAAAGTGCTTTTCTTAATGGTTTCATAGGCGAAGATGTTTATGTAAAACAACCCCTAGTTTTGAAAACCCCAAATACCCACATAAAGTCCTTAAACATCATAAGGCTCTTTATGGACTCAAGCAGGCCCCTCGGGCATGGTATGACAGACTTAAGTCTTTTCTGCTTGAGCGGGGTAATTTGATGAGATCTGTTGATAAAACCCTGTTCACTCTCAAGCATGGCAAATATTTCCTCCTAGTTCAGATTTATGTGGATGATATCATCTTTGGTGGCTCTTCTCATGCTTTGGTTGCCGAGTTTGCAGATGCCATGAGCAGGGAGTTCGAGATGTCCATGATGGGCGAACTCACTTTTTTCCTTGGTTTGCAAATCAAGCAAAGCAAACAAGGTACTATCATCCACCAGACAAAGTACACCAAGGACCTGCTCAAGAAGTTCGACATGGCTGATGCGAAGCCACTCGCCACTCCAATGGCTATATCTGTAGCATTGGATCCTGATGAAGATGGAGAAGCCGTAGATCAGAAGGAGTTCCGAAGCATGATCGGCTCCCTCCTTTACTTGACTGCTACGAGGCCGAACATACACTTCGCAGTGTGTTTGTGTGCTCGTTTTCAGGATTCACCACCAGCTTCGCACCGCCAAGCGGTAAAGCGCATTCTTAGGTATCTCAAACATACCCTTGAATTTGGCATTTGGTATTCGACGTCTTACTCTTTGTGTCTTCGAGGTTATTCCAATGCGGATTTTGCTGGGTGTAGGATTGATAGGAAAAGTACCTCTGGTACTTGTCATTTTCTGGGTACTTCTCTGGTTTGCTGGTCTTCCCGCAAACAGTCTAGTGTTGCACAATCGATGGCTGAGGCCGAATATGTTGCTGCAGCTAGCTGTTGCTCTCAAATTTTGTGGATGGTTTCCACTTTGCGGGATTTCGGGTTAGATTATAAGAGTGTTCCACTTTTCTGTGATAACACTAGTGCTATTTGTATTGCAAACAACCCGGTTCAGCACTCCAGAACCAAACACATTGATGTGCGATATCATTCTCTAAGAGATCATAATGAGAAGGGTGATATTGAACTTCAATATGTTGATACCCAACACCAGCTAGCCGATATTTTCACAAAACCCCTTGATTCTTCTCGATTTGCCTACTTGCGTGGAGAACTTGGTATTTGTCACCCTTACGGCATTTTGTGAGGGGGAGCAGATTTTGACTGTCTTGCATATGCTCATTGTGTATGAAATTGCATTTACATCTCTTGCACTTATATGCTGGATTTTAATTCATGTAATCATGACAGCTCAGCTCTATTTAATATGATTGAAACATTTTGTGCATGATTTTTCTTTTCAAAATCAAATCATGCTCACTGCTTAGTCTTGAATCTAGCATGATTAGGCAGGACTGCTTTAGCTATCTTTATCTGCTTGATAACAAGACTCCTTTTTCTGTGGATGCTAAACAGTGCAACTTGAAAAATTGTTCTACTTACTCATGGATATTCATCAAATGATAAACAAACTGTTCACTTAATTCAAATCCAAAACTCCATGATTTGCATGCTACAAGTGAAAAGATCCAGGTGGGTTTGTTTGTCGCACTACTCTATTCTAGACTGCTTACCAGTGCACATTGGTCTGAACTGGGATAGTGTAGTGTATGCCAAAATCACTGCCTTAAGCTTCTGATGGCTTTCATGGCTAGGCTTGGCCTGATTGGAAAGTATAAGGTGGACAAACAAATAACCCCTAGCATTATGAAAAGAACAACAAAATTCATTGATCATAAAGTTTGCTTTCAATGCTCCATTTCAACTGGACTTGTTTGTCTAGAGTAGAAATTGACTAGCTTTGCGCAGTCCCTGCTTTTACTTGTCTAGTTACCTTGATTGAGTGGTGATGCTTTTATTTCAAAATGATAAAATCACATGCTGTCATCATATTTTTAGAGAATGTTAAATTGAGCTGAGCACATGATAATTGGTATTAATATTGGCATATTTTTGCTTTATATGTCTTTACAATTCTTCCCATTTCGAAGCTTTGCATCTTTTAGAAAAAATGCTCCTTGATGCTTGCATTGCCAAAGGGGGACAAATTGTTGTGTTCTCTGCAGCAAAGGGGGAAAATTAACTCGCGGGGAGTTTTTATCTTGCAAAGGAAAGTTTTGCCGAAGGGGCTTTTACTCTTTTGGAAAGGGGGAGGAAAATTCTTTTCTCAAGTGACATGATTTGGCTCGGTTCTGAGTTTTTATGGTCACTTGTGTGCTGAAATTTTTCAAATTTTCTTGAACTTGAATTTGGTTGTCAATGCACTCATCAAGGGGGAGATTGAGAAACCAAGGGTTGGTTTCGGAGTCTGTGATGAGTGATTGACAGATTTTATCCTCTGATTCGAAGGGGTCCCTCCGAAGGGGTTCAGAGGCTGTTTCACCGAAGGGTTCGGTGGGCTCTGGTTGCTGCAGCTGTTGCAGCGAAGTGTGCCCGTCGGAGGGGTCCGACAATATACAATGACTTGGCTGTACCGAAGGGTTCGGTATTTTGGGCGGTACACCAGAGTGTGTATCGGAGGTTGCTTACTTGGAGAGGTCTCCGGGGTACTAGGTACACTTGTCTGTTTGTATGTGGTGCGCAGGCGACTTCGAAGGCGACGAACGGTTCGCAGGAGGTGAACCTTGGTCAAGCGGGAGGCTTGTTGCCAGGGGAGCAGGGAGCTCCATCACGAAGGCTGCGAAGGGGTCGAGGTCAGACCTCGGGTCGAGGTGCGCCAGGAGAAGGCAGTAAGTGCGGAGTGTGACTCCGGGTGAAGGTACTCCGAGACGAAGTCCTCGGAGGCGAGGCACTTCGAAGGGTACTCCGAATGGAATGACTTCGGAGTATGGTGGATCAAGTCCTCAACAATGAGGCAAGGTGTTCGAAGTGTGCTCCGGAGGGAGACACTCGAAGGTATACCCGACGAAGGTCTCAGAAGTCGAGGTGCATCGAAGGCATGGTCCGGGTGAGGATTGTCGAGGAGTGTACTCGGGGAGAGACACTACGACGAAGTGCTCATGGAATTCTTCATGCGGAGGCCTTGGACGAAGGAGGGACTTCGAAGGGTGGTACTCCGAAGGTGGGGCTTCGGAGTGAAGCAGGCTTCGGAGCGAAGCTGGCTTCTCCAGAGTGAAGCAGGCTTCGGAGCAAAGCTGGCTTCAGAGCGAAGCTGGCTTCTCCGGAGTGAAGCAGGCTTCGGAGCGAGGCTGGCTCCAGAGCGAGGCTGGCTCCGGAGTGACGAGGTTGACTTGAGGTACTTTGGCCGTGCATGGCTTCGGTACACGGACTGACGGAGTTCGAGCTGGGAGAAGCTGCGAAGTCGTGGTGGTCCACTCCGAAGGTGTTGGTGCGAAGGCCCAAGGGCTTTGACGGCTTTGGCTCAAAACCGTCACTGTATCGAAGGCTGACTTCGGTGAAGCGAAGGCCGTCAGGCTCAAGGCTTCTCACCGAAGCTACCGCACCCCTCGCGTGCGAAGGGGGCCTTCAGAAGGGTCCAAAACTGCAAAGGCTGACAGCATCTACTCTGCAAAAGCTGGTGCTGTCCCCTCTGCGATGCTAACAAAAGAAGCCTCCAAATAAAGTAGACTACCAGTTGTACCCCTCTGTTCTGATGAGACAAAACAGTGTAAACCCTAGGGGTAAAGTAGTCTATTCACAAGGCTAAACAGTGCCTATAAATAGTGGAGGCTCGCTAGGTCACATCAACACTTTGAGCATTCATTGTAGAACTCCTGTGCTAGCCACCACACTCTATGTATTCATCCTGTGAGTTCATTTTGTGTTCCCTGTTCAAGCATTGAAGCTTTGACTCTGTGTTCATTTACTACTTGAGCTTGTATGCATACTTCTCTGCATGCTTCGGTTTCTCTGTACTCCATTTTCTTGTGAGCTTTTCTGGAGAGGTGTGTGAGAAGCCTGTTCGAGCGAAGTGTGTGTTTCAGTGTTTGTTCGCTCTGTGTAAGCTGGAGGCTAGACCTCTCTGATTACTAGCGAAGCACTGTTTGACTTAGATCGAAGCCCGTTTTTCTTTCCTTGTCGAAGTCCTCAGCGAAGTCTGTTTAGTGTTTGTTTAGACCTTCAAAGTACGAAGCCCAGCACCAGTTGTTGTCGCTGAGTATTTGGTCGAAGCCCGCAGAGGGAAGTCTTCTCTTGCGAAGGGTGTAGTGCAAAGCCTGCTCGAAGGCACCTTGTGTGCGGAGGCTGCACTGCCTTAGCAGAGTCGATCGAAGTCCTCAGAGGGAGGTCTGCTCTTGCGAAGGGTGAAGTGCGAAGCCTACTCGGAGCACCCAGTGTGCGGAGCCTGCACTTACTTAGCAAAGCTGATCGAAGTCCTCAGGAGGAAGTCCGCTCTTGCAAGTGCGAACCCTGCAAGTGCGAAGCCTGCACGAAGGCACCCTATGTGCGAAGGCTGCACTGACTTAGCAGAAGTTGAATTTTTGGGTTTGTGGGTGGAGTGAAGTCTTCTTGGCTTCGAACTTTTACTCCTTGTGAAGCCTGTATTCGGAGCTGTGAAATACCTCCGAACCAGAACTTCGAAGGGTGTGTTCGAAGCCTGTTCCGTAGAAGATAGAATTAAAATAGAAGGCTATTTTTAGTCTGAAATTTTAAAAGCTCTCATTCACCCCCTCTGGTCGCTGTTTTCGGTCCAACACTTTCCTTGATGCCGCACAATACTCGATAAGTTTTGTCGCTACAGAGCCATCGTGATGCACCTGTGATTTTGATCCTGGTCTGCTACAGTAGTTCTGTCCAAACCGAATCAAGGTATTGATAGATCTTTTGAGAAGTTTGCATTCTGTTGGTTTTCTTTCTCTAGTTCTAGTTCAGGATTGTTTATGCTGAAAGTTTCTTACAGATTTTCATAGTAGCCTAGCACTATTCACTATCATCTACCAGGTTTATTGTAACAAGAGTTTTGCTTCTTCTGAATTTTGTTTCCCTGGTTTATATCTCCACTGGTTTTTGATTGAGCAAGCTGTGTTTTCTGCTCTTATCCGAGTACTACCAAAACATGTGGTGGTATCTCGGATGAGCTATAGGAAGTAGTGTTCAGCAATCTTCAGTATTGGTACTGAAAGAATTTCAGTACTGTTTTGATACTTCTGAGTTCACCTTGTAAAAAGAATCTCAGTCATCATCAAACATTCTATGGTTTGATTTGTCAAGAGATTAATTTGCTGCTGATCTATTTCCTGCTATCATGGCTGAATGTATAGTGGTTTGATTCAGTTTGATCAAGAGTTGTTGGACTCTATATTTCAAGACTTTTGGGGTTGTTCTTTCTTGTTTAAATAAAAATGTATGTTGTGTCCACAAGGATACTATTTCAGATTTGAATGTTCAGTAAATGATCTTGTGCCTCATTTTCTCTTGCTGAATACTCTGGAATGAAAGAGATATTTCAAGCAAAGCACTACAACTCATTTAAAACCTGGCTGTGAGTATTGGCATATTCTGTTAATTATTACTACACTAAATTTGCTATCATCAAGAGCGATTTATTCAGTGTTTTCTTGTGGGTGTATGAACATTACCTGCGTACTGTTAATCATCCAGATCATGAATTCAGAGTGATTAATCGTGATGTGAACAAAGTCAAATTGCTAAAGTTGATCTTCTGTCTGTTTTTGCTATATCTGAACTTTGTCGGACTTTCATTAGTCGACAGCCTTCTGTGGGTGTATCAATTACCGATCTAGAAATTGTAAATCGGCAAATCAATCTCCGACTATATTTTATCGGTAGCTGATAATCCGATTTAGAAGAAAATTTTAAATTGAGATGATTCTTGTTTTGGATTTATATTGTGTCCATCAATTTTGAATCTGCAATATTTTAGAGGTGTGTTGGGTGATCTGAACTTGCCATCAATTCATGAGAATTTGTTGAGACGCCTATTCACCCCCCTCTAGTCGCCTATTCCGATCCCACAAATTATATCAGAGCCGGTTAGATCAACAGTTGACCTTAACCGGTTTGTGATCTTTTTGGTGATATGGATAAGAATACTAAGATTCCCACAGATTAGCCATTTTCGCCGGTATTAACGGGGTTGAGCCTTTCAAGTATCGACACCCTTGGTGCTAGCCCTCGACGAGTGTCTGCCCTTTCCTAATCACATGAATTTGCCCTGTCATTGTGCAGACCATGGTCATCATGCCACCTGTCTTCACTGCGACACTTGGGACAATTGCCCATTGACGGCAGACACAACCCTTTATTCTAGCAAAACCTAAAGAACTCACAATTCCAATGGGGGTTGAATCATGAGTAACTTTGGTCGTATTCACTATGCACTCCTTCTCTTGATTTTTCTACATATTTCTCTATCAGGACTAACAAAGTGATACTGTTGCTTGTCCGTCTGCTCTTCCTTGTATGCCGATAATCAACACGATCCACATGCACCATGTTGACCGGGAAAGGATGATCGTCTATATTCATCGACTTCTTCCCATCATCGAACTTGATTCAGCATTACTCCACGGCCGATTGGATTTGCTGCCTAAAAACCTTTCATTCATTAGTGTGGTGCGATGGGGAATTGTGCCTCTTACAGTATTTTCTTTTCTTTAGGTCGTCGACGGGTGGTATCATGTGGTTAGGTGGCAACTGGATCCGCCTCTCCTTAAGCAATAGGTAAAATATCCTATCGGCCTTATTGATGTCAGAGTTGTACTTTTTTCTTTATCAGATGCCCTCACCTAAGGAAATGTGATTTGTTTCTTATTCCTGGTCTATTGTTCCAAACCGACCTCGGCATCGGACATGCTATCCTCATAAGAGTACGAAGGGAACCCCTAAGTGTACACCACCTTCTGATATTTGTCCCTTTTTGTTTCCTAGAATCGACTCTCATGGGCCGATACTCGCTGTACTAGGTGTGAGAGGCTCTCAAATTCTTGTGACAAAAACCTTTCCTTTATTGGATTCAAGAGTCCCTCGAATGCAAATTCAGCAAATTGCGCGTCAGTGAGATTAAGGCTATAGCATCTACTTCTCACATCACGAAACCTCTGCGCATAATCTTGCACTGACTTTTCCATCCTCCGCTTTACTGCCATCAAGTCGGTAAGCTTCATCTCATGTATGTCGGCGAAGAAATACTTTTGAAATTTCTTTTCCAGATCCACCCATCCTTTTATGGAGTTCGTTAGTAGTGACGAGAACTATGCGAGGGCTAATCCCGATAGTGACAATGGGAAGAACCAGACCTTGAGTGCATCCTCGGCCGATGCCTCGCCACACTAGGAGAGAAAATAGCTAATGTGCTCGATCGTGGAGACTGAGTACTGCCCAAAAAACTTTGTGAAGTCAAGAATTTTGTATCGGTTCGGTAGTGACACCCGATCGAACCACTCTAGGTACGGCCACCGATACATGTACGTATAGTCTTTAGGTTTGAGCCCAAACTGTTCATCCAATCATCTTCATGCTGGTTCGGTGCAGGATATTGATCAGTTATTGGAGGCTATTGGTACTGATCTAGCCGAGCAGCATTGTATTTGTGTTCTTCATTAGAATAGCGTGGTGCTCCATAATATGTGGTCTGATGGTATCCATGAGGGATGCCATCGGGTGCCCCCCTATGGCACAAGGTTAGGTAGCATATTCTTTGTAATTCCATACGTAGGATGAGGTACTTCTTTCTTGATCGGCCCCTGTGGGGCGGCCAAAGACTAGGAAGGTGGCGTACCCCTTCTGAAGGGATACATATTCTAGGACGGGTCCTGTCTGCCTAGCAATTGGAGCATAGGGGTAGGTAACGGGGCCATCATGCTGCCTTCTAGGCCGAATGAAGTGTTCGACGGACCCTGCCTCAACAGCCCTTGTGGTGGTGGCACCGGCTGTGTGTGTTGCGGGTTTTGCATTAGATGAAGATGCTTGGATGGGAAGTGAAGGAACAGTGCCCAAGAAAATTTCGGTTGGATCGGAAGTTCCGATTATTTTCTGAAATGGAAAAAGAGAGCTCAAATTGGAAGTTCCGATATGGTATCAAAAGTTCCAATAATTTATTGTTTGCGTAACAGAGAGCTCAAATCAGATGTTCTGGTATGGTATCAGAAGTTCCGATAATTTCTAATTTAGAGATAGGGTTGAAACCAGAATTTCTAATGCATATCGGAAAAAAATGCACTGAACGGAAGTTCCGATAGGGGTATCGGAAGTTCTGATGATTCTAGGAATTCAGAACCGAGAGCTATCGAAAGTTCAAATCTATGGATAGGAAGTTGTTGATAGCAAAAAATGGCATTATAATGGCTAGATTATCAAAATATCAATTTTTGGTGATTTGGGCCGAAAATACACATGTCCAGGGTCTGTCCGAAGCCCTACAGGGCCGAAGCCCATCGAGCTATGGGCTCCGAAAGCCTCTAGCCAGCCCATGGGCTTCGGCCAGGAAGCCTTCGGAGGCCCACGCTGCCGAAGCTTCGGCCCGAGGAGCAAGCTTCGACGGGCCTGGCCGAAGCCCACGCTACCGAAGCGTGGCCCTCGCATCACTGTTCTGTAATTTGCTGTATCGGAGATCTCACGCTGAACTCCGTTGTTCGGAGGTGATCACCGCATCTAGATCTGCTCGGAGTCCACCTTCGGCCGGATCAGTCCGAACGCCGAAGTACCCTTCGGCGGAGCACTTCGCACCAGACGCCGAAGGTACCCTTCGGCACACCCTTCGCATCAGACTTCGAACTAGACGGGCTCCGACTGGTTTGCTGATTTTATTTTGTTTAATCTATTTCTTTTGGCTAATTGGATTATTTTGTGTAATCTGGTTGCCTGTCGACTCCACCCCCCTTATCACTATTAAGGGTAGTCGAAACGCGACGTCGATGCCACGTCATGCTTAGGCATGTCCCTAAGTAACCGTGCACTTTTGGATCGACGGACTGACCCAAGTGCGGGGGCACGTTTTCGTGTCTACACACTTTTTGGCGACTTCGCTGGGGAAAAGCTACGCCAACATGATGAGTACGTCTACATTGGCCACCTGTACATCTACATCAACTAGTACGTCTACACCGCCGATGGACACAATAGGAGGCGCACATATCGACAACTGCAACATATTGTCACCTACACTTGAAGATATCCCCGCCGCAGGCCGAGCAGAGATTGAGGCAAAGTTGAAGGCGCTCTAAGACATGATGCTTGGGGGCTACATCAAGACACGCGTAGGCTTCGTCAAGCGTGACATCGTCACCCCCGACCTTGCTCAGGTCCAGGTAACACCTGTATCGCCTCATTTATCTTCTTTAGAAATTGAGCAAAAAATAGCCGCATCAGTAGATCAAGCCGTTAGCGCTTCGCTAGCCAACCGTTTAGATTCGGCAGTCAGCTCCCAAGTAGAGGCAACTCTTAGAAGGTTCGGCTTCAATAAGGCCATACCCCTAGTTCCTATTGCTAGTGCACCTCCGACAAACCACGTATATGGTAGGACTAACGACAGCACCATCATGTCTCCGGCCTCACCACTTACGGCCGAGACCATTCTCTACACCTACGGTCAAACTAGCGCTGCATACCACGCACCACCACCTGCGCCAATGCCCGCGCTACTCGCACCACACGCGCATATGCCCGAACACGAGCATGTTGTACAAATAGCACATAGGGAAGAAGCACATGGCCGACACGCCGATATCCCACCGCGTGTCGCGCCCCCGCATGAGAGGCGCGCGCAAGCAACGTACCAACATGACATAGAGGAGCGGATCCGCGCACTATTTAGGGAGTGTGCTGGCTTTGTGCCCAAGGGACGGGTTAGGGTTAACCGTAAGCCCTACCTCGACCATCTTGATACGGTACCCTACCCCGCGGCTATAGGATCCCTGAATTCACTAAGTTCGATGGCGAGGGTAGAAAGACCACACTAGAGCACGTTTGTCAGTTTTTGGCATAGTGTGGAGAGGTTAGGAGGATAGATGGCCTGAAGGTTAGACTATTTTCTCTCTCACCATCCGACACTGATTTCACTTGGTTTTCGGCGCTCCCACCAAACTCCGTCCACACGTGGGACGATTTGGAGCGAAAATTCCATGATTACTTTTATACGGGCAAAACAAAACTTAGGCTTTCGCATTTGACATCAGTTAAGCAGAAATCTAGTGAGAGCGCCTCTAAGTACATCAAGCGTTTCAGGGATACTAGAAACTCATGTTTTAGTCTTAACATTTCAGAAAGGGACTTGGCGGAGTTAGCTTTTAACGGGTTATGTTCCGAAATCAAGGAAAGATTAGATAACCAAAACTTTTTAGAAGTTAGCCAAGTTCTACAGCAGGCTCTGGTCCAAGAAGGCCGAGCCAAATATAATAAATTTATTAAGATGTTTTGCAAGCCATGGGCTGAAATCCACATCATGGAATGCTCTGATGAGGAGGAATCAGAGGAGGAGGATTTGGCCGACATGTACGCGCCCGAATGGGTTTGGAACACTAAAAATAAACCTATCACTTGCTCCGAGTTATGACCATCCCCCATGAAGAATAGACTTAGTGAGGTCAAGTACTCGTTTGGAGTCCACCTTCAGCCGGATCAGTCCAAACGCCGAAGTACCCTTCGGCGGAGCACTTCGCACTAGACGCCGAAGGTACCCTTCGGTGCACCCTTCACATAAGACTTCGAACTAGACGGGCTCCGACTGGTTTGCTTGTTTTATTCTGTTTAATCTATTTCTTTCGGCTAATTGGATTATTTTGTTTAATCTGGTTGCCTGGCGACTCCACCCCCTTATCACTATTAAGGGTAGTCGGAATGCGACGTCGGTGCCACGTCACGCTTAGGCCTGTCCCTGAGTATCCGTGCACTTTTGGATCGTCGCATTGACCCAAGTGTGAGGGCACGTTTTCGTGTCTACAGAAGTTCCGAGGTGGGCGTAATAGATTGGATCTATTATGTCTCGAATTTTTTGAGACCAGAGCACTCGCCTCTATATAAAGAGAGGAGGTCTTAGATATGAAGTTATTTATAGTTTAGATCAGATCTGAACCCTAGCCACCAAGAACTCCTCCTCTCCCTTTCTTGATCTCAAGAGTTGAGATTGAGGATTCTCCCGTTTCTCATGAGCAGTGCTAGCATGCCAGCATGAGAGCGTTCTCATCCCTGTACGTGTGGACTCCGTGGAGGCATTGCTCGAATAGCAACGCTCGTCATCTTCTTCATGTGGACAACGCCATCTTCATCTATTGGATCACTATGGAACGTGCAAAGTGAAGTGAGGATAATCGAGGACACGCTTCTTCCACATCTTCTTCCACAGCACCTAACGTCTCTCATGCTAGAAGGTACTGATTCATGATCCCTCACGTGCATGATTATTGGGCTTTGGGGCATGATTTTTTGAAATTACTGACTAACGTAGCTTCCCCTTTCCCCAATAGTGGTATCAAAGCCTACATGTGTAGGGTTCGATATAGACCTCTCATGTATGGTGATACATGGTGGAAAATCAGATTGGATATGTTTTCTATCTGCAGAAAATCGGAAGTTCTGATGTTTGTCGGATCAAAAATTCCAATGGCAGATTGGAAGTTCCCATATTGAATATGATTCAATACAAAGATCAATTTTTCTATCAGGAGTTCCGATATTGGATGAGAAGTTCCGATGTCGGTTTTTAATCGATAAAAAGAGAAATATTGCAGTCATAACTTCCGATTTGGAATCGAAAGTTCCTATCCAGCTCAGTCACTAGTAGAATCTTGACCTAATGTTTTTTTGCAAATAATGTTGTGACTGCTATGGCCTTGATAAATGTGATGTATGTGATGCATGCAATGAATGTAAATTAAATATGGTCTGCGTGTCATTAATATTTACAACCAAGGCCGGTGTACATTTGTGACCTGTATGTCGAGAATTGATGCTTCGACTCATGTAACTAGTATAGATCTATAGTGATAGACACATACAGTTCCTGGAGGCTGGAAGCACACACTTAATAACAGGAGCTATGGAGATGGCGATCACCATGGGAAGACGGTCATGCTATGTCACAATTAATATGATTGCCTGCGATACTTTCTTAGGTTCTTGTTATACTATTATCGCATGTTTTGTGCACGCTAGGGACATAACCTTGCTCGAATAGTTTTCCTTGAGAAAATTAAGTATTGATGCTCTTTCCAATAGCTTCACCCATAAAGGATCTCGACAAACAAATAACCCCTGGCATTATGAAAAGAACAACAAATTCATTGATCATCAAGATTGCTTTCAATGCTCCACTTGAACTGAGCTTGTCTGTCTAGAATAGAAATTGACTAGCTTTACGCAGTCCCTGCTTTTACTTGTCGAGTTACCTTGATTGAGTGGTGATGCTTTTATTTCAAAATGATAAAATCACATGCTGTCATCATGTTTTTAGAGAATGTTAAATTGAGCTGAGCACATGAAAATTGGTATTAAAGTTGGCATATCTTTGCTTTATATGTCTTTGCAATTCTGCCCATTTCGAAGCTTTGCATCTATTGAATGATCCTTGATGCTTGCATTGTCAAAGGGGGAGAAATTTTTCAGTTCTCTTTAGCAAGGGGTGAAATAACTCAGGGGAGTTTTATCTTGCAAAGGAAAATGTTTGCCGAAGGGACATGGTTTGGCTCGTTTTTGAGTTTTTATGGTCACTTGTGTGCTGAAATTTTTCAAATTTTCTTGAACTTGAATTTGGTTCTCAATGCACTCATCAAGGGGGAGATTGAGAAACCAAGGGTTGGTTTTAGAGTCTGTGATGAGTGATTGACAAATTTTATCCTCTGATTCGAAGGGGTCCCTCCGAAGGGGTTCAGAGGTTGCTTTACCGAAGGGTTCAGTGGGTTCTGTTTGCTGTAGCTATTGCAGCGGAGTGTGCCTATCGAAGTGGTCTGACAGTACACAATGACTTGGTTCTACAGAAGGTTTCGGTACTTTGGACGGAACACCAGAGTGTGTGCCGATGGTTGTTTACCTGGAGAGGTCTCCGGGGTACTGGATACACTTGTTTGTTTGTCTGTGGTGCGCAGGTGACTTCGGATGTGACGGACGGTTCGCAGCAGGTGAACCTGGGTCAAGCGGGAGGCTTCATGCCAGGCGAGCAGGGAGCTCGGTCACGAAGGCTTAGAAGGGGTCGAGGTCAGACCTCCGGTCGAGGTGCGCCAGACGAAGGTAGAGAGTGCGGAGCATGGCTCCAAGTGAAGGTACCCCGAGACGAAGTCCTTGGAGGCGAGGCACTTCGAAGGGTACTCCAAATGGAGTGACTTCGGAGTATGGTGACAAAGTCCTCAGCAATGAGGCAAGGCGTTCGAAGTGTGCTCCGGAGGGAGGCACTCGAAGGTATACGCGACGAAGGTCTCAGAAGTCAAGGTGCATCGAAGGCATGGTCCGGGTGAGGTTTGTCGAGGAGTGTGCTCAGGGAGAGACACTGCGACGAAGTGCTCATGGAATGATTCATGCAGAGGTGTTGGACGAGGGAGGGACTTCGAAGGGTGGTACTCTGAAGGTGGGGCTTCAGAGTGAGGCTGACTTGAGGTACTTCGGCCATGCATGGCTTCGGTACATGGACTGATGGAGTTCAAGCTGGGAGAAGCTGCGAAGCTGTGGTGGTCCACTCTGGAGGTGTTGGTGCGAAAGCCCAAGGGCTTTGATGGCTTCGGCTCAAAACCGTCACTGTATCGAAGGCTGACTTCGGTGAAGCGAAGGCCGTCAGGCTCAAGGCTTCTAACCGAAGCTATCGCACCCCTCGCGTGCGAAGGAGGGCTTCAGAAGACTCCAAAACTGCAAAGGCTGACCGTGCCTGCTCTGCAAAAGCTGATGTTGTCTCCTCTGCAAAGCTGACAAAAGAAGCCTCCAAATAAAGCAGACTACCAGCTGTACTCCCTGTTCTGATGAGAGAAAACCAGTGTAAACCCTAGGGGTACATTAGTCTATTCACAGGGCTGAATAGTGCCTATAAATAGTGGAGGCTAGCCTAGGCCACAGTAACACTTTGAGCAGCCATTTTTGAGCTCCTGTTCTAGCCGCCACATACTCTGTATTCAGTCTGTGAGTTCATTTTGTGTTCTCTGTTCAAGCAATGAAACTTTGATTCTGTTTTAATTTATTGTTTGAACTTGTATGCCTACTTTGATCTGCATGCTTTGATTTCTCTATGCACCATCTTCTGGGTTGAGTTTGTGCACTGGATCTCTTCTGGAGAAGTGTGTGAGAAGTCTGTTCATGTGAACTGTGTGTTCTCAGTGTATGTTCACTCTGTGTAAACTGGAGGCAAGACCTCTTTGATTACTACCGAAGCACTGTTCGAAGCCCGTTTTCTTCCCCTGTCGAAGTCCTCGGCGAAGTTTGTTCAGTGTGTGTTTAGACTAATGAAGTATGAAGTCTTGCACCAGTTGCTATCGCTGAGTATTTGGTCGAAGTTCTCAGAGGGAAGTCTGCTCTTGCGAAGGGTGAAGTGTGAAGCCTACTCGAAGGCACCCAGTGTGCGGAGCCTGCACTGACTTAGCAGAGTTGAGTTTTTGGTGTTGTGGGTGGAGCGAAGTCTTCTTGACTTAGAACTTTTTCTCCTGGCGAAGCCTGGTTTCGGAGCTGTAAAATACCTCCGAACCAGAACTTCGAAGGGTGTGTTCGAAGCCTGTTCTGCAGAAGACAGAATTAAAACAGAAGACTATTTCTAGTCTGAAATTTTAAAAGCTCCCATTCACCTCCCCTTTGGTCGCCGTTTCCGGTCCAACAATTGGTATCTGAGTGGGTTAAGATCACCAGTTGACCTTAACCGGTTTTGTGATCTATTGGCGACATGGACAGAGTTAGTAAAATACCTCTGTTCGATGGGACTGGTTTTGCATACTGGAAGGTGTGCATGGAGGCTTACTTGCTAAGCCAAGGAAATGCAATTTGGGAGATTGTGGACTCACAATACTCCATCCCCGAAACATGCACCTCTCAAACAGAGAAGGATCAGTATAATGCCAACTCCAAGGCAAGAAATATACTATTCATTGGTTTGAGTAGAAGTGAGTTTGATAGGGTGCAGCACCTTAGGACAGCTAGGGAGATTTGGACTACACTCACTATTTTTCATGAGGGCTCTACACAGATTAAGGCTAGGTGCCAAAGCACATACAATCAACAATATCGGCTATTTGTGCAGGCACTTGGTGAATCTATAGATGCCATGTTTTGTCGCTTTGATGTGATAGTGAGTAACTTGCGGTCCAATGGGACGCTTGCTTACAATGATCATGATAGGGCTATCAAGTTTCTCTATGCTCTTGATCGTAGCATATGGGAAGTGAAGATATGCAGCATTGAGGAGTCCGCAGGTTATGACACATTGACCTGTGTTGAGCTCTTCAGCAAGCTGAAGTCCACTAAGATTGCCAAGGCATCTCTTGCAGTGCATAGAAACTCTTTGCCACAACCATTGGCACTAGTTTCTAGCACTAGCCGTGGCACCACTGCAGAACCAAGCACATCACACACTTGTGTTCTTGCAGATGGTTTTACCTTGTCCTCCCTGGTCTCCGTCACTAAGGAGCAGGTGGATACTCTGGATGATGATGAGCTTGCTCTCATTGCTAGAAGGTTCACCCGTTTTCACCATGAGAGACAGGATCAGAGGAGAAGTGGTTTTAGTGGTTGTTTTGAGTGTGGCGACACTTCTCACATCAAGGGCAATTTCCCTAAAATCAAGAAGAAAGATGAGAGTGAGCACCCCAAATACCACAAGAAGGAGAGTAAACCCTTTGTAAAGGGCAAGCATGGCAAAGTGGCTAAGAGGGTAGCAAAAGCCGCTTCTAGAGCTTTTGTGGCTGCTGTCAGCGACATCGACACTTCCTCAACCGAGGAGTCGAGCTCGGATGAGGAGGAGTCTCCAAGGAAGGAGGAGAAGAAGGACAAGAAAGGACGAGATTTCACCGGCCTTTGCTTCATGGCCGACAACGATAACAGTGGCGATGAGCTTGACTCATCTGAGGTACGTCTATCCTATGACCAGCTTTCAATTAAATTAGATGAACTGAATGAAGTAGTTCTTGGTCAGGATAGATTACTTGTGCAAGCCGCTAGAGATAGAAAAGACCTTAGAGTTAGGCTAGAATTTGTTTCTACTGATTATGCCATGCTTAAGTCTAGGATTAATGATGCTGAATGTGAATATTGTACTGTTGTCATGGGTGAGCTTGCTCAGTTGCGTTCTGTACATGCTCAAACTCTATCTGAGCTTGAGACTGCACAGAAGCAGCTTTTGATGGTTGATTCTAGTCCTCATGATATAATTGAATGCATGAACTGTCCCTTATTACGTGAGAGCATTAATCTACGTGCTAAGCATGTTCAGGACTTAGAGGCTAGATTGGAGAGGGTCGGTAGTTCTAAGGACGTGCAACCTGTGTGTGACACTTGCATAACCCTTAAGGACCAGCTAGGCACTGTTAGAGAGCGAGCTGAAAACCTTATGACTGAAAATGAGTACCTTCTTTATGTGGTTAACAAATGCACTGAGGGAAAGGGTAGGATGGATTTGCTCTTGGCTAAGACCAAGATGTGTGCCGACAGGGCAGGGTTAGCTCTAGGATTGGGTTTTGAGAGGATTCCCTCAGACAGTGAGAACAAGACTGTTTTTACCTCGCCCACTACTTTAGAGAAAGGAAGAGCACTGTTAGACACACCAACAGCCAAAAAGCCTACCCATACTCAAAAGAAAACCACTCATCCTGTAATGAAAATTCCTCCAAGAAAACCACTCAGCAGAAGCCCAAGGAGCCTATGAGAGTTTCTCCTATGACCCATGAGAGTGCCCCTATGAGAGTTTTTCATTGTTCCTATTGTCAGCAGGTGACTGGATACACTTGTTTGTTTGTCTGTGGTGCGCAGGTGACTTTGGAGGCGACAAACGGTTCGCAGAAGGTGAACCTGGGTCAAGCGGGAGGCTTGATGCCAGGCGAGCGGAGAGCTCGGTCACGAAGGCTATGGAGGGGTCGAGGTCGGACAGGGTCAAGGTGCGCCAGACGAAGGTAGAGAGTGTTGAGCATGGCTCCGGGTGAAGGTACCCCGAGACGAAGTCCTCGGAGGCGAGGCACTTCGAAGGTTACTCCGAATGGAGTGACTTCGGAGTTTGGTGGACAAAGTCCTCAGCAATGAGGTAAGGCATTCGAAGTGTGCTCCGGAGGGAGGCACTCGAAGGTATACCTGACGAAGGTCTCAGAAGTCGAGGTGCATCGAAGGCATGGTCCGGGTGAGGTTCATCGAGGAGTGTGCTCGGGGAGAGACACTGCGACGAAGTGCTCATGGAATGCTTCATGCGGAGGCGTTGGATGAGGGAGGGACTTCGAAGGGTGGTACACTAAAGGTGGGGCTTCGGAGTGAGGCTGACTTGAGGTACTTCGGCCATGCATGGCTTCGGTACATGGACTGATGGATTTGAGCTAGGAGAAGCTGCGAAGCCATGGTGGTCCACTTCGGAGGTGTTGGTGCGAAGGCTCAAGGGCTTTGATGGCTTTGGCTCAAAACCGTCACTGTATCGAAGGCTGACTTCAGTGAAGCGAAGGCCGTCAGGCTCAAGGCTTCTCACCGAAGCTACCGCACCCCTCGTGTGCGAAGGGGGGCTTCAGAAGACTCCAAAACTGCAAAGGTTGACCGTGTCTGCTCTACAAAAGTTGATGTTGTCTCCTCTGCGAAGCTGACAAAAGAAGCCTCCAAATAAATTAGACTACTAGTTGTACCCCCATGTTCTGATGAGACAAAACCAGTGTAAACCCAAGGGGTAAAGTAGTCTATTCACAAGGCTGAATAATGCCTATAAATAGTGGAGGCTAGCCTAGGCCACAGTAACACTTTGAGCAGCCATTTTTGAGCTACTGTGCTAGCCGCCACATACTTTGTATTCAGTCTGTGAGTTCATTTTGTGTTCCCTGTTCAAGCAATGAAACTTTGATTATGTTTTCTATTATTGTTTGAACTTGTATGCCTACTTTGCTCTGCATGCTTTGATTTCTCTGTGCACCATCTCCTTCTGGGTTGAGTTTGTGCACTAGATATCTTTTGAAGAAGTGTGTGAGAAGTCTGTTCGTGTGAGCTGTGTGTTTTTCATTGTCTGTTCGCTCTGTGTAAACTGGAGGCAAGACCTCTCTGATTACTAGCGAAGCACTGTTTGAAGCCCGTTTTCTTCCCTTGTCGAAGTCCTCGGCAAAGTATGTTCAGTGTGCGTTTAGACTTTCGAAGTACGAATCCTAGCACCAATTCCTATCGCTGAGTATTTGGTCGAAGTTCTCAGAGGGAAGTCTGCTCTTGCGAAGGGTGAAGTGCGAAGCCTGCTCGAAGGCACCCAATGTGCGGAGCCTGCACTGACTTAGCAGAGTTGAGTTTTTGGTGTTGTGGGTGGAGCGAAGTCTTCTTGACTTCGAACTTTTGCTCCTGGAGAAGCCTAGTTTCGGAGCTGTAAAATACCTCCTGTTGGCGTAAAAGATTACGCTAACAGGTTTCTGTAGAAAAGAAACTAACAAACGAAGTGTTTGCGAAGCAAACTGTTCTAAGCCTCCGAAAGGATAATAGCTTAGAATAGTTCGAAAGTGTATATTGATTCACTTGTAATTGGTCCTCATTACAGGGTAAAATGGGGGGTATTTATAGGCCTAAATATTAAGGAAAAGACCTATTTACCCCTTTATTACAACCGACATTAAGGAAACTATTCGGTTTCCTTAATAGGGCTAAAATGGTAAAAGACTAATCTAATAGGATAGAAGATAAGTCTTCCATCTTAGCTGGCGGAAAAGATCCTGAAGGACTTTGGTTCGAAGACATACTTCGAACCAATGCCTGCCTTCGGGCTTCGAACCAGGTTCCATGCACCTTCGAAGATGGCCTTCGGACAATCTTCGAACTGGCTGGCTGTCTTCATGCTGCTTTGGCAATAACCCTGAAGATGAGATATTTTCCCCCAACAGTAGCCCCTCGAATACGCTTCTCCGTTCGGCCTGTAACGTTAGGAGAGCAGTATACGGAAAGAAAAGATAACCAATCATAGGGGTTATTGATTTTTGTTTTATCTCCGAAATACATGAAGATATGAACTTCGAATCAGTCATAAAGTAATTACTTTTCGAACTATCTTAGAACTAACTCAAGAAGTTCGAAAGTCTTTTTAGACTTAGAAAATATAGCCGTTAGTTTCTGTTTCTAACGGAGTTATATGAGGCGTTATTTTCGGAGGAAAATAACAGGCGGGAATGCGAAAGGGCAGAGCCCAAACGGTAACAAACGGAAAGTTTTAGGTTATAAATAAAGAACTCTGGAACTTACTCGATTACCTTTTCACCGCTCGCTCCCAGTCAAAAGCCTTTTGAGTTCTTGAGTTCTTGAGTTCTTGAGCCCTAACTTTCGAGTTCTTGAGCCCTAGTTCCCATTCTCTCAAGTTGATCCGGCAATCGCGATGGTGAAGACCAAAGGATCTGCGCCGCCTTCGACCTTGGCTCGGCAGCAAGCAGCCGCAGCAGCAGCGGCGGCAACATTGGCGGCGGCACCCTCGATGCAGGCGGCAATGTCCATAGCGGCAGGGGGGAGAAATCCCCAAATCCCCGATGACCAAGGTCTGTGCCCTCCATCGACCAAATATTTGGATCAGTCCTTTGAATTGGGACCTTCGACCTGCAAAAGAGAGTCCTTGGCAATCACAGCAGGGGGTAAGATTAGCAATGGGGTAATGGTTCGAAGACCAGGCAAAGAAGCAATCCCATCACCAAGACCCGGAGAAGTCGTAGTGTTCGAAGCTTTTTTCGAAGCAGGCTTGGGCCTCCCTGCTGTAGATTTCTTGGCCGAAGTCCTTGACTTGTTTCATGTAACCCTCCCCCAGCTGTCTCCGAATGCTGTAGCTAGATTAGCTATCTTCGAATGGGCTCTGAGAGCCGAAGGTTGTGAGGGGAGGGCTGAAGTCTTCGCAGCACTGCATAGAGCAACTTGTCAGCCGAAGACTTCCGTAGGCTCCGGAGGTGAAAAAGTATTGGTTGCCTTCGGAAGCATCAATTTTAGGCTTCGAGATGAATACGCTCTGCGATTCCCTGCTAAGGCCATCAACGCTAGATGGTATACTGATTGGGTGCTGCGGTGGTTTTACGCCGAAGTCGGAGTTAACAGTCCTCTAGCTGGACCTCTCAAAGAAATCAGATTCCGGAAGGAAGCTCTAGTACAACCCGACGAAGGTCAGCTCGAAGCCCGCCTGAACCTGCTTGAAAAAATTAGTCGGAGGCTCAGTATGCGAGATTTGGCCGAAGAATTCATCGGTCTTCAAATTCCTCCACTGATGGCCAACTGGCCTATCGCCTTCGAGGATGACTCGGAAGGCGGTCTTCGCAAAATAAGCTATACTTCGAGCCCTGCAGGTAACTTCGAAACCAACATGCATAGTACATATTTACTTCGAAGAAAGATTAACTTGAATTATTTTTTTAGCTTCTTCAGCCCCTATTACTTCAGAGCAAATTATAAGGGCTTCGGAGAAGATTTTGGGTGCTCCAACTCCGTCAGAAAAGGAATGGCGAATCAAATTAGTCGGAAGTTGGGAGCGTTTTAACAGAGTATGGGGAATGTTGGAGTTAACTCCACCCCCTCTGATGGACTGGGTGCCTCAAGAGAAAGGACCCAAGAAGAGAGTAGCCGAAGCTGGAACCTCCAGCTCCGCAAAGACTCCGACGAAGAAGGTGGCTCGGAAGCCGAAAAACCTCGCACCTTCGAGCTCAAGAGCTTCGGCTTCTAGCTCTAAAGAAGACGAAGGTATTTTATTAGTAAGATTAATTGACGAAGATGCCGCTCAACAAAGTATTCATATTGAAGACAATGCAGGTATTCCGGAGCCTCAAACCAACATCGAAGAAGTAAGAGCTCCGGATACCCAGGGAGAACAAATCGAAGCCCCTATTGGTGTGAATGAGGCCGAAGTGCCTGCGAACATACCGGAGTCTGGAGACAATGTTGATCAACCAATGACTTCGGTAGTTCAGGAAGACACAACTCAGGCCGGAGTTTCAGTGGATGAAGGGGGAGTCGAAGTCACTATGGCTTCGATTCTCGAAGAAGTAACGAGGGCTCTTCAGGACGAGGCTCCTGTAGTTCAAAATTTAACGGCCGATTCGGATGAGGACTACACTTATGATCCTCCGATCAGCCCGGTGCTCGATATTCCAGAGAATATCGAAGGTAAATTTTGCTTAATTCTTATCAATTTTTGCAAAATTATACAATGTGTAATGTTTTTGGTTTTTCAGAGCCTCCTGTTGTCGAAGTATCCCTCGAAGATACAACTCTAAGACCTTCGACAACTTCGGGGCCGCAACCGGGAGTTGCTCTACCGGGGCCTGGAAGAGGAAAAAGACACATCGAGCCCCTCCCAGCTCAAGGATCGACTTCATCTGAGTCAACGGACGAAAGTGAATCGACTGAGGGGGGGCCAACTTCTGAAGTTCCAAGGGCCTCGGAAGAAACCTCCGGACCTTCGCTAAGCAGGGCTGACCAGAAAGCTTCAAAACTGCTTCCTCTCATAACTCCTTTTTTGGAGGAGAAAACCGGACTTGGGACTTTGGTTAAACCTTTGGGTGAAGCCAGTCGCCAAGTCGGGGAAACAGAACTGGTAGCCCGTTTAAGCAGAGTGAAGGGTTCGGAGCTTAACCTTGCTGTGGAAAGAGCAGCTTATCAGGTATAAAGCATCTTCGAACCAAATAATGAATTATATATGAATAATTTCTTATTCTAGTTTTTCTTTTTCTTAGCAAGCAGTCTTAGCCCGCGCTGCAGCTTTGTCGAATGAAAACGAAATTGCTCAACTTCGGGAAGAGAACGAAACTCTTCAAAGAAATCTTAACTTCTCCGAAGGTCGAGTATCTCAAATGGACAATGTGATAATAGCAGAGCGAAGGGCTAGGCAAAGTTTGGAAGCTGCAAGGAAAGAGCTCGAAGCAGAAAAAGTTGTGCTTCGAGCGGAGATTGAAAGACTGCGGACGGAGGATGCTGCGAAGGACTCCGCACTTGTAAGGCTACAAGAAGAGGCTGGCCAACTCCGAACTCAAAAGAATGCTTTGACTACGGAGAACGCTCGAATCTCCGGAGTTTTAGCTGAAACAACTTCGGCCAAGGATATGCTTATTGAAGAAAAGGTTAAGACCGAGAAGGTGGCTTCGGAGGTCATCGAACAAATGTTAGGTGTCTTGGAGTACTTCGGTACTACTGGATCACTACCTTCGGATGACAATGTAACTCTGCTGCGCCGGCTAAAGAGGATCCAAGGAGCAGCGAAGCAAATGAAGACGGCAGGCATACGTTATGGAGAACTCTCCGGACAAGTGTCTGCCCTTGGAATACTTCGCTACTACGAGGATTTGGGCCGATCAATCACTCCGAGCGCACAGGGCTCCATCATCTTCGACGACGACCGACTTTTAAAACCTTCCGAAGGTGTAGCTGTTGCTTGGCGAGCCTTCCAGACTTCATGGAGAGCCGAAGGTCGATCTGCGATCAAGGCTTGGATTGACGAAGGCCAACGCCAAAAGCAAGTTCGGAGCCAAGCTTCGAGCAGTCAGCCTCCTCCGAACCCGCAGGTTTAGGATTATTTAGGATTTTTTGATTATGTAAAGCTGATGCTTGTAAATATTTATCAATGAAAATCTTGTTTGTCATATTTTTAGGCTTTGCCTCTTATGGAAGATATCGAAGTGTTAGAGCTTAACAGCGAACTTCGCTCACTGTGGAACACCTTCGAACTTCTAAAGAGTTATAAGCGTCCTCGATTTCTTATCCCTCGAGATGACTCCGGCGTTATTGCGCCCGAAATAATCAAAGACATATTGTCTTATATTAAAGAGGAAGATAAAGAGAGCGACGCAAACACCTCGTCTTCTGAAGACACTAATTGGTCCGAAGACGAAGGTGAAGCCCAAAATAAAAAATCTGAAGATCTTAGAAGCTGGGAGAGAAGCCCCGAGCGGCTTCGAACTTGGGCCGAGCTTCAACAAGAACAGAAGGATTTTAGAGCTTCGAAGGGGAGGAAGAGAGTTAAACGCAAAGTTCTTAGAACTTCTGATGTTGGAACTAGTCGTTCCACCCCTAGCTCTCGGGACCGAAGAGGTCTCCGATTCCTTCTTGGTATAGATACCAATTTTTCATAATGTAATTTGTAAATACATTTGTTTTGATAATGAATGCCGATTTAAAATTGTCTCCATATTTACTAGCCCCTCTTTGGGTATAAGCAACTTCGAACTATATTCGAAGATGGTTATGTGCAAAGAAAAACTTCGGAGTACAATTTTTTTGGGGGTTCGGAGCCCCTCTGTCATTTTTAAAGATCTTTTGAAATCTTTATGAGATGTCTTCGACTATTTGTAGTCAGAAGAATGGTAACTTGGTACCTTTGTAAATTCTGCGAAGGAAATCAATTAAGATAACTTCGATGACACTTTAGTGTCTTAAAAAATTTGTCACTTTGGACTTATAAGAACAGGCATTCGAAGCTCATGGCTTAAATGCTGTTTCGCTTTAGCCACCTTCGGCTGTTTTTTGCAGAAATCTACCAGCCGGAGCTTGGATTTCGCAGAAATTGTAGCCACCTTCGGCTATTTTTTTGCAGAAGTCTACCAGCCGGAGCTTGGACTTCGCAGAATTTGGCCACTTGGGCTCTTTATTGCAGAAGTCTACCAGCCGGAGCTTGGACTTCGCAGAATTTGGCCACCTTCGGCTCTTTTTACGGAAGTCTGACAAGCTGCAGCTTGGACTCCGCAGATTTTGGCCACCTTCGGCTCTTTTTACGGAAGTCTACCAGCCGAAGCTTGGACTCCGTAGATTTTGGCCACCTTCGGCTCTTTTTACGGAAGTCTACCAGCCGAAGCTTGGACTCCGTAGAGTGTGGTTTTGGGCTCTTTTACGGATGCCTACAAGCCGTGGCCTGGGCTCCGGATTATGTCAGCCCCCACACCGGAGGCTTCGACTTTATGGGTACGAAGTCCGGAAATACAACCCTGCTTAACACACTTCCCTCTCAACGACTTCTGTCCCAGCGCGTCCGCTCGGGAGACTAGGAGCGTCAAGGGGAAGGCACGCTACAGGATGTACGCTTTATTAATTTAGAGGTGATTACAAGCGAATTACAAGGAGCCCTTATGCGAAGTATCGCTTTAGGTGCTCCGCATGCCAAGTATGTGCTAACTCTTCACCTTCTAAATTAGCTAATTTAAATGAACCAGGGCGCCCCGAGCGGACGATTAGATATGGACCTTCCCATTTATTGCCTAACTTCCCTGGTGCTATAATGCTTCGTAGAACAAGATGACCCGGCCTTAACTTGCTAAGCTTAATCTTCGGGTCATACCAAGTCTTCGTCTGCTGATGATATTTTGATAAATTAGCTACAGCTCGAAGCCTTGTCTCTTCTGACAAATCTAACGAAGCTTGTCTTTCTTCTTCGATGTCTGGTTCGGTGCTGCGAAATGATCCTCCTTTGAGCTCCGTTGGAGTCATAGCTTCATCTCCGAATAGCAGTCTGAACGGAGTAAAACCTGTGGACCTTGTTTGCGTAGTCCGAATGGACCACAGAATCTTCGGAAGCTCTTCGGTCCACAGTCCCTTTGACAACCCTACTATTCTTCGATTTAGCCCTGATAAGATATTTCCATTGGCTCGTTCAACGGCTCCATTCGACTGAGGATGTCTTACTGCAGCAAAACATAGTTGAATGCCTAGGTCTTCGCAAAACTTCCTGAAGGGTTCTGCGTCGAACTGTGTTCCATTATCAACTGTGAGATATCTAGGCACTCCGAACCGACAAATAATGTTTTTCCAGAAGAATTTCTGTACATTATTCGAAGTGATAGCTGTTAAGGGCTCTGCTTCGACCCACTTAGAAAAATATTCAATAGCTACCACTGCGAACTTCAGATTTCCCTTTGCTAACGGAAAGGGACCAATTAGATCCATACCCCATCTGGCCATAGGCCATACTGGAGCAATGATTTGAAGAGCTGTTGGCGGGCGATGACTCCGTCGACCCATCCACTGGCATCCTTGGCAAGTGCGGACTAAGCTCTCCGCATCAGCTGTTATTGTGGGCCAATAAAGCCCCTGGCGAAGTGTTTTTCCTGCCAGAGCTCTAGGGGCTAAATGGCTTCCACAAAGGCCTTCGTGAATTTCTCGAAGAATTTCTTGGCCTTCGGCTTGAGATATACATCGGAGTAGAGGGGAACATACTCCGGCCTTGTATAATATACCGTTGATTAGCTGATAGTTTCTTGCTCTGAGCTTTAATCTTGACAATTGGGGCTCTTCGGGCAAATTTGTTCCTCCTTGCAAGAGTTCTATGATTGAATCCTTCCAATCTGCACTAGGAATGCAGAGAATCTCTGCAGAAGCAACTTGTGGCACCGAAGGTATATTGAGCTCCTCATAGAAAGCTTCGTCAGGCACATCCACAGCTCCGGCAGCAGCCTTCGCTAAAATGTCCGCTTGCACGTTTTCAGCTCTTGGTATACTCCGAATGGAAATACCCTTGAAATGTGCTTCGATCTTGCGAATTTCTTCTAAGTACTTTGCAAGCTGTGGATGTCGGACTTGAAAACTTTTGTCTACGTGCCCTGCTACTATCTGAGAATCTGTTTTTATAATTATTCTTGTAGCCCCTAGAGCACGTGCTTTCCGAAGTCCCAATAATATTCCTTCGTACTCCGCTATATTATTGGTAGACTTAAAGTTGAGTCTTGCGGAGTACATTGCTCTTTGGCCTGACGGTGAAATTAATACTGCCCCAATGCCTGCTCCGGATGCTTGAAAAGCCCCATCGGAGTAAATAGTCCAAACTCCGTCATCTGATTTCTCCGGAGTCAACTTCGCAGGTGGAGTCCACTCTGCTACGAAGTCTGCTAGGACTTGAGATTTGATAGCTGTCCTTGCCAGGAAAGATATGCCGAAGGGTGCTAGCTCTACTGCCCACTTTCCAATCCTTCCAGTGGAATCTTTGCTTCGGAGCATATCTCCTAAAGGATACGAAGTTGGTACAATTACATTATGGGCCAAAAAATAATGTCTTAACTTCCTCGAAGCCATTATCAGAGCATAAACGAACTTTTCAAGTTCGGAGTATCTTGTCTTTGCTCCTGACAATGCTTCGGATACAAAATAGACAGGATTTTGGACCAACTTCCCATTGATATCAGCTTCTTTGACAAGGACTGCGCTGACAGCTGAGCCTGTGGCTGCAAGATATAGAAGTAGGGTTTCATCCGCAACGGGCACCGTAAGTGTAGCAAGATTGCTAAGATAATCTTTAATATCTTCGAAGCTTTTCTGACACTCCGGTGTCCATGCAAAATCTTCGGACCCTTTCAAAGCTTTAAAGATTGGCAAGCTCCTCTCCGCAGACCTTGATAAAAACCTGCTAAGTGCGGCTAGACGTCCGGTCAGCTTTTGCACTTGCTTTACATTCTCGGGAGGAGCCATCTTCTGCAGCGCAGTTATTTGAGTAGGGCTAGCTTCAATTCCCCTGCTTGAAACTAAGTACCCTAACAACTTTCCAGCCTTAGCTCCGAATATACATTTTTCGGGGTTAAGGCGGATCCCACATGCCCGAAGGCTATTGAATGTTTCTGCTAAGTCTAGGCTATGTTGGTGCTTTAAAGCACTCTTTATTACAATATCATCCATATAGGCCTCCACATTGCGACCTAGTTGATGACCTAGAGCCTTAGCAACTAACCTTGAAAAAGTAGCCCCGGCATTTCTTAAGCCAAAGGGCATTCTTACATAGCAAAAGACTCCCGAAGGAGTTACAAAGCTCGTCTTGATTTCATCTTCGCGCTTCAACCATATTTGATGATAGCCGGAATAGGCGTCAAGGAAGCTTAGTAACTCCGAACCTGCAGTGGAGTCAACTAGTTGATCAATTCGGGGCATGGGGTAGGGGTCACGTGGGCACGCTTTATTCAAAGATGTGAAATCAATGCACATGCGCCACTTTCCGGAGGACTTCTTCTTGACGAAGACTGGGTTTGCTAACCATTCTGTATGGGCCACTTCTCTGATAATCCCAGCCTTCAACAGTTTTTTAACTTCGTCCTTAGCTAGAGCAGCTCTCTCTGCGGACATCTTCCGGAGCCCTTGTCGAACAGGCCGGGCCTTCGGGTTTACAAGCAAGCTGTGCTCAATAATATCCCGATCGACTCCGGTGATATCTTCGTCAGACCAGGCGAAGACATCCAAATTTTCTCCTACAACCTTTTCCAAGGAAGTTGCAACTTCGGGAGGTAAATCTTTACCAAACTGAAAAGTGTATTCTTTACCATCTTTGACAATGATCTTCGTTGCAATCTCTCCTTCGGGACTTGGTCTTGGAAACGATTTCTTCGAAGCTTCGGAGGAGGCTGAAAAAATTTCTCCATTTTCTTGGACACTGTTTACTTGCCTCGGATCAAGAGGAGGACCATGACCATATTCTGCTCTCCGAGCTATGGCTTGATCTCCGAAGACTGTCAGAACTCCTGATTGTGTGGGCATCTTCATGCACAAGTAATTGTGATGCGCCACAGCTCCGAACTGATTCAACATGCCTCGGCCAAAGATAACATTATAAGCATACGGGGCATCCACCACATCAAAGATAACTTCTTCAGTTCGGGCTAGTAAACCTTCTCCGAAGGTTACTTCCAGGCCTATCTGGCCAAGTGCATCTAGCGGAGGTCCTGCAAAGCCTTGCAGAGGACGAGCCGCTGGGAGAAGATGCTTCCGGGAAATGCATAACTGATCGAAGGCTTGTACAAATATGATATCTGCCGAGCTACCTCCGTCGATTAGCACCCTTCGGACTTCAGTTCCGGCAATATCAGCAGTGATAACCAATGGATCTGCATGCGGGAACTTGATACCAGCTGCATCCTCCGCAGAGAAAGATATTGGAACATGAGACCACTCCGGCATTGCAGCTGCAGATGACGAAGTCCCAATGTGGCCTACTTCTCGGACGTACTCTCTTCGCTGTCTCTTGGACATGCTTCCGAGGGTACCTCCTCCGGAGATAGGGAGAACTACTCTCTTCCCTCTATCTTGCCCTTCTTCTTGCTTCGGAGGTGGCATAACATTGGCCACCGGAGGATTCCTTGCAGCATCAAGATTTTCTATCCGCGCCACAGCCTGGACCGGCTCCGAGCGCACTGCTGCTGCTGGACTTCGGTCGGTACTACCTCGACCCGAAGTTCTCTCCAAGTATTCTCCCCGAAGGGTAAGAATAGCCTTGCAGGTATCAGTTGCATGGCTTCGGTTCTCTCCATGAATACAGCAAAAAAGGGTCTGGCCCTTGCCAGCCGTTTTCCCTGGCGGCCTCCAGCCGCTGGACTTGTTCCCTGCAGACTGTGGAGCTCTTGGTGCAAACTTCTGCGGGGGTGCAATGTTTAAGACCTCAGAGCGAGGGTGCTTTTGCCCTCTTCTTCTATCATGTTGCACTTCGGGGACTGGTTCTTGTGGCTGAGCCGAAGTCTTCACCTCTGCTTTAACTTCTGTCAACACTGTCGAAGTAGCAGTAGTCCTCCGAAGCCAACCTTCTTCTGACTTCGAGTACTCCTCGAAGTACGACATCAACTGTGATACTGTGGTGATGCTCTTCCGATGCAATTTATCCAGAAGGCCTTTATGACTGACGCCTTCCCGAGCCGCATCAACCACCGAAGATGTGGACAGCCCCCGAATTTGCGACTTCGTGTGAGCGAAGCGCTTGAAGTACTGCCTCAATGTTTCTCCGGGGAGCTGTTTCACTTGGAAAAGGCTTCCAGTCGACATGGGGGGCACGAAGGTACCCTGGAAGTTACTTATGAACTTCTTCTTCAACTGTAACCATGTCGTGATTGATCCTGGTTTTAAAGACCAGAACCATCTCAACGCCACTCCTTCAAGGGCTAACGGGAAGCACTTCGCCATAGTTTCTCTGTCTCCGCCACTAGCCTCGATTGCTAGGGCATAAGAACGCGCAAACTCACTGGGATCTTCATCTCCGGCATACTTGCTAAGCTTCGAAGCTTTGAACCTCGGATCGAAGCGAACCTTCTGAAGCTCGGGATGCAACGGAGATTCATTGTCGTAAGAGGCGTTCTCCGGGGCTTCGGGATAGTCAAGATCGTCGTCTTCGTGCACTTCGGGGATAGCTGGGGTGGCTTGAGGGCGAAGCCTGTTCGCAGCCTCCTGTCGCCACCTCGCTACTTCGGCTTGAAGATTGGCCATTTGAGTGGCCATGTCTCCAAGGCTATCTTCATCTCCTCCGGAAGGACCTTCCGGGTCTTGAGAACTGGTATGATCAGTTCCAATCGGAATGGAGGGTGGCAGAGTGGCTCCGGGCGGTCGGAGTGTAGAAGGGGTTGGTGGAGAGGTTTCGTATCCTCGAGGGATAAAAGCCCCTTGCGGAGTTAGAGGTGGAGGGATAGTCGAAGACCCTCCGACTTCGACTGTGTCGAAGGGTATCTCTCCGGAGATCCGAGAGGACCTCCGAGTGGGATTGCGAGGTGCACTCCGCTTAGGAGGCATGATGCAAGAGGTTGGTAGAGAACGAAGTTTTTTGGACTAGGTTCCCCACGGACGGCGCCAACTGTTGGCGTAAAAGATTACGCTAACAGGTTTCTGTAGAAAAGAAACTAACAAACGAAGTGTTTGCGAAGCAAACTGTTCTAAGCCTCCGAAAGGATAATAGCTTAGAATAGTTCGAAAGTGTATATTGATTCACTTGTAATTGGTCCTCATTACAGGGTAAAATGGGGGGTATTTATAGGCCTAAATATTAAGGAAAAGACCTATTTACCCCTTTATTACAACCGACATTAAGGAAACTATTCGGTTTCCTTAATAGGGCTAAAATGGTAAAAGACTAATCTAATAGGATAGAAGATAAGTCTTCCATCTTAGCTGGCGGAAAAGATCCTGAAGGACTTTGGTTCGAAGACATACTTCGAACCAATGCCTGCCTTCGGGCTTCGAACCAGGTTCCATGCACCTTCGAAGATGGCCTTCGGACAATCTTCGAACTGGCTGGCTGTCTTCATGCTGCTTTGGCAATAACCCTGAAGATGAGATATTTTCCCCCAACACCTCCGAACCAGAACTTTGAAGGGTGTGTTCGAAGCCTGTTCTGCAGAAGACAGAATTAAAACAGAAGACTATTTTTAGTCTGAAATTTTAAAAGCTCTCATTCACCCCCTCTGGTCGCCGTTTCCGGTCAAACAAATGGAAAACCCGCAACAAAAACAGTTTCCTTACACTAAACAGAACCAGAAGTCTCTAGAAGCTCTTGACATAAAACACAATAGAAAAGCCATAGATCAATTGGAAAAATAACCAGCACATGATGATGTTTCTCAATTAAAGCGAAACAGTGCAAGCAAAAAATGTGCTACTGTAGCATGGTCTTCATGCCAGTGAATACAAATAAACAACTCGGCAACACTTGCTGTATAAAAATTAAATCAAACCAACTTCAAATCAGATTTAGAAATTTGAAGTGTGCACAAGGTATTTAGCAAAACAACCAGCTGCACTTTTCAAATCATACTCAAAAAGTTGAACATATCAGATAGGTGAGTAAGTATACAGCAGAGGTTGAGAACATGAATGAAGCAAAATCTATATTACCAATTAGTGGGAAAACAGAACTAAAAATTATGAAAGTAACAGAACGTCCAGGTAAAATTAAGCTACAGATTGCTCACTTGAAAGTGGCTTGCACTCACAGATCATTTTAAAACACTGGCTAAATAGAGTTGATTCTATATCAGAGATGAAATAACATCAAACCAGAGATAAACCACTACAAGAAAATGATAAAATTTTGTCGGCTATTTTATCTTCCGTCGGCATTTCGAAAAGCCGACGAAAGTTTCCTGGATTGTTGTAGTGAACACATATGAGTGCACTTGATGTCTACCAAAAAGAACTTCAAATAATGAACTCCTCAAACAGAATCAGAGTGAAGGTAGACAACTTGAAATAGTGGAAGGGAATCATATCTCTATTAATGAATTGCATCTGCAGCAACCCTGTATCAGATGAACATATGCACAAGAAAGTACATCATGAACAAAGATTACCACAGATCCAACAAGATTGAACTAGAAAGCCACACTATCCGAAAATGATAACTCGTTCTGGACATAATAAAACTGATCGATTATCTTCTCTGATGGCAAAACCAGCTATGAAAGAACAAGGGCTAATTGCCATAATGAATTTTAGAATTACAAATTCTGAAAAATGTATTAATGCAATCTCCTAATTTATTACATCATTGACACTATTCTTTTAATATTTTTCAGAATTATGAATTCCGAAAATTATTAAAAGATTACACTTAATCTAGATGACAAAACGGAAAAAAATAAACTCCTAATTACTAGAATTAAAAATATTTTCTGATGCGATGGCTTTCAGCAAAAACCGACAAAGCCTCCTCGATCACCGACATGTGACGCCAATCCGCGAACTTGACCGCCAGCAAATCTCTACCGCTCTCTTGATCCCCTCGAGTCGCCTGATCACTTGCATTGGCCTCCCTTTCGATGATCCGTCCGTCCATGTCTTGCTCTATCTCCTCGTGCACTCCTGAGATCATCTCCAACTTCACCCGACATCTTTGATCCTCTGGCATCGAGCTCCCCGCTCGACCCTTGATCACCCGCCGTTGACAATTGGTTATCATTTCCACCCTGTACACATGAGACAAGCCAAAACAAAAGACGCAATGCACATCGATTCCCTCGGCATAATTCATATCCACACATTGATCCCATCGATGTAATCAAGCCACAACTCACTCACTCATCACTCAAGATCACTCAACCTTGTCAATCACTCATCATACAGACAATAACCACAGTGCGACCTCACCTGGTTTCACAAGGGTGTCATCTTTTATCTTGACCAGTTGGGGTGGTGTAGGACCGAAAGTAGCGACCAGAGGGGGGGTGAATGGGCGCCTTAAAAATTCTTTCGAATCAATGGCCTGTTCCCAATACCCAACGCACCTCAAAAGACTAAGCAGCAGAAAATAAACAGAAAGCCTAAGTCTAAAGGTATCTAACCTAGAAGCAACTGAAGACAAACAGAGAGCTATCAAAGAAGTGCAACTAGGTAGATAAACAAAGTATGTCAGGCCTAAACTTCCCAATGAAATGATCTAAGTATATATAAAGTAAGATGAGAAGTTACTGTTCAGATTTGTCTGCTGTTAGGAACTCGGCGAAGCCTGCTTCGCTGGAAGAGGTCTGCTTCGGAGGTTGCTCTCGAAGTCTGCTTTGGAGGTTAGATGCGAAGCCGGCCGAAGGCTGTTGTGAAAATGCCGAAGGTGTTTTGGTCTAGACTAGTTCGAAGTGGCAAGAAGCGAAGTAGCTTCGAAGCGAAGTATGACAAGGTCAGAGTCTGCTTCGAAGTGTGTACTTCGAAGACAAGGCTTCGAACACAGCTTCGAACCAAGTGCTTCGAAGTTAGACCTTCGAACAGAAAACTTCGAACGCAACACAAATGAACAACCTTCGAACAAAGAAGCGAAGCCTGTCACACGACAGAGAGACCAAACCGAAGGCTATACTCTACCTTCGAAAAGAACACAACAAGGACCTTCGAAGAAGATAGAAGCAAAACACGGTGAAGTCTAACAGAAAAACAAGCTTCGAAGCCAACTTCGAAACCAGTCGATGTGTGGACTTCGAAGAGCTCGAGTCGGAGTACCTTCGCACAGACGTTCGAAGTACAATACGCTGTTGAGTCAAAAAGTACTTCGAAGCTATCAACTCTGGACACACGACGAAGTTCGAAGATCAGACGAAGCCTTTGAGTCGAAGCACAGCCTTCAAACAGCTTAAATAGAAAATAACTTCGCAAGGATAGTCGAAGTATGTTTAGGCTAACAGACAGCATAGAAACATACTTCGAAGCTAGCAGTACGGAATAAAGTTGAAAACGAAGCCTCTGAAAAAGTCAGGTCGAAGCCTGCCTCACGGAGCTGAGTGACTTCGAACAGAGAGAGAAGTGGCTTCGCAGAAACAGTCAAAAAGGCATTCAATTCAGTCTGCTTCGATCAAAAAGCTATGCTGAAAAAGCAGAGCAGGTACTTGTTGTACTGTTGCCGCAGAAAAGTAGTACTACTTGCAACAGCAAGAACTAGTACTACTTGCGTGAAGAACACACACAACAAAGACACATCCTCAGGAATAAAATCAACACAACACAACAAACTGAAGCTTCTTGAATCAGAGGAATCAATGCACATGCCTCAACAAAGAACAAGGGATTCAATCTCACAGGAGCATAGTAAATGCAAGGCAAAAAGGGATGAACCAGTGCCTGGCGGCGCACACAGGAGAGAGAACGCAGGAGACAAAATGACCCAATAGATTAAAAAGTGAATTCTAGAAGGGGTAGTCCAAACCCTAGGGATTGGGGCCCTATTTATAGGCTGCCCAACACTAGGAATATTCTACCAGCCCCTTAGGGTTTTTACAGATGCAAGAATAAAGGAAAAGACTCTACTGCCCTTAGGTATTTTTACAGACACGACTGACTGACTGTGGGCCTAGAGTTACAGATGACTTATCCGGAAGCTATGTTTTCGTAGCGACTACGGCTTCTCTTTTGGACAGTCGGATACAAGATCGACGGTCGTCAGTTTTGCGCCGAAACTGACAAAACCTCCACCGGCTTTGCACCAGGTACCCGGATTGGGCCGGCCCGATTCCGCCGCTCTCTCAACCCGGCAATCACTCACCGAACGTGTACCTGAGTCAGTCCTGGTCAACAGCCCAGTGGGTCTTCTACTACTTCTGGCCCATGTACCCGGATTGGGCCAGCCCGACTTCGCAGCCTCCTCTGCCCGACAGTCCCTCGCTGCCCGTGTACCTGAGTCACACGCGGCCCATGAAACAACAGATCTCTTCTTCTTCTGTCCTCTTTGACTATCGTTGACAATGACTCATCACTTCTAGAGCCATGAGGCCCACGCTATTCAGCATGGCTCCTCAATCTCCCCCTTGATGAGTGCATTGTCAACATTCCTCTTCTTCAGCTCTTCAGCACCTGCGAACAAATGTGGAAACACGAAAACAAAACACAAGAAAACAAAGAAGAAAAAAAATAAGGTAAAAGTTTAACCCTAATGACCGAAAGCCAACAAAATCAAGAAGTGGTCATTATGGTTAACCAAAACGTAAAAGCTCAAAAATGAGTGGATTTCAGAACAACAAGGATATCAACAGAGTAAAAACTCCCCCTTAAACTCTGATCCCAAATTTTCTCCCCCTTGTTGACAAGTGAACTCATCAAGCACTCAATAGAGACACAGACTCCCCCTGAAATGCAACTCCCCCTCAAAATATGCAGTGAATTCAACTGGAGTGCAGAAGGAGTGTAGAAAGCATGCTTCTCAAATATGATTGACTGCAATTATAGCATCTAACAAGTATAGCAAAAGAGATACTGTCTAAGACACATGGCATGATCAGTGCAACAGATGATATCTAAAGAAAGTCATTAGCACGCATTTTTCAGTTTTTGCAAACAAAAAGCAACACCACATTTTCTAGTAAAACAAGCAAGGTAAAACATGAGATACAAAAGCTAACTGATATCTACCAAGATAAGCATTGTCAAAAACAAAGTGCTTCAGCAAACTTGTTAACATTTCATTTTTCATGCTTTTTCTCCTTCCTTTTTCATTTTTGCCAAGGGTTATTTGCATGTCAAACCTTATGCTGACCGACCAAGTCAAGCCTAGGCCAGAACTGAACCATCAGAAGCTTAAGACATTGGTCTTGGCATACATTACACTGTCCTAGTTCATACCAAAGTGCTATGGTAGGCAGTCCAAAACAATGCAATGCGACAAAACAAACTCACCTGGATCTTTTCAAGTTATGCATAAAAAGGCATGGAATTTTCATTTTTTCTTGATTTTTAGAGCACATTTCCATGTTATAAAGCAGAAAGATGTCCAAGTTGCATATTTGCATCTAAGTCATGAACTAGCTACAAGGCATGTAACAGATAGCAAAAACACTCAGCCTACACATGCTAGTTACCAGAAGCAATGGTGATCATTTTTCAAGTTTAAAGTGTAAAAGCCATGCATATGACAGATATCAGACATATCAAGCGAACTGAAACAGGGCATGATCATTGACAAGTAATCAAAAGCATGTACCAGCTAGAATAAGTAAAGTAGTTCAATCATATAACAGAAGCAAGCTCTAAAGTGTGATATGTGAATATGCAAGGTATGAACACACACAACAAGACTCAAGAAAAGAGTAAAGAAGAAAGAAAACTGACGTTAAATATCCTAGAAAGGATACACAACACCCAAATCCCCTCGTAAACGCTCAAATGTAGACTGATCTAGGGGTTTGGTGAAAATGTCAGCCAACTGATGATGGGTATCAACATGAACAAGGTCAATGACACCTTTCTCATATTGATCCCGCAAGAAGTGAAAGCGCACATCAATATGTTTGGTTTCTGAATGGAGACACGGGTTTTTCCCTACACTAATAGCACTGGTGCTGTCGCAAAACAATGGAACCCTGGTAGGAAAGAATAACCCAAAATCTTGCAGAGTGGAAATCATCCAAACCAATTGTGAGCAGCAGCTAGCAGCAGCTACGTACTCAGCCTCAGTGGTCGAAAGAGCAACTCCAGATTGCTTTCGAGAAGACCAAGAGACAAGAGAAGAACCAAGAAACTGGCAAGTACCAGAAGTCGACTTGCGATCCAACCGGCACCCACCAAAGTCGGCATCCGAAAAGCCAGATAAATCAAGAGATGATGATGCTGAATAGTAAAGACCGAGATTGGGCGCATAAGTGAGATACCTGAAGATGCGCTTGACAGCCTGCCGATGAGACGCGCGTGGTGAAGACTGGAAACACGCGCAAAGTCCCACGGCGAACTGTATGTCCGGTCTTGTCACCGTCAAGTATAGTAGCGAACCGATCATCCCTCGAAACTCCCTTTTATTGACCTTGACACCGCTCTCAGCCTTGTCCAGACCCCCAGAAGTGCCCATCGGGGTCATCTGCGGCTTCAATTCACCACCAAAGTCAATTTTCTTTAACATATCATGAGTGTACTTACCTTGGTGGATGAAGGTGCCGTCCTTGGTCTGCTTGATCTGGAGCCCTAAGAAGTACTTGAGCTCACCCATGAGGCTCATCTCAAACTCATTGTGCATCTGCTCAGAGAACTTGGACACAAGAGAATCAGTAGTACCGCCAAAAATAATATTGTCCACGTAAATCTGAGCAACTAAAAAATCTGAAGCATCTCTGAGCAAGAAAAGAGTTTTGTCCACAGAACACATCACAAAGTCCTTCCCCAACAAAAATTGCTTTAACCGGTCATACCAAGCCCTGGGGGCTTGCTTCAACCCGTATAAAGCTTTGTGCAACTTAAAAACATGTCGAGGAAACTTAGGGTTCTCAAAATCGGGGGGTTGCCTAACATAAACTTCCTCCTCTATGAACCCGTTCAGAAAAGCACTCTTAACATCCATTTGAAAAAGCTTAAAAGAATGTGAATGGACTCAAGACGGGCAACAGGGGCGAAGGTTTCTTCAAAGTCAATACCTTCCTTCTGGCAATAACCCTGGGCAACTAGTCGAGCTTTGTTGCGCACCACAACCCCATCTTCACCTTGTTTGTTCTTGAATACCCACTTGGTGCCTATGGGGTTGCATCCTGGTAGCGGCTCAACTAGTGTCCAAACCTGATTGCGGACAAAGTTCTCAAGCTCTTCTTGCATAGCATTAATCCAATTAGAATCAGAAAGAGCATGAGAAACATCTCTGGGCTCAAAAGATGCAACAAACGCAGATTCAGCAAACACAGCAAGAGAGGCAGAAGAACGCAAAGTTCTCTCAGTCAGATCACCTATGATGAGCTCTGAGGGATGGTCACGCTGAACTGCTCGGGTTCCCTGGTGATCTGAAGTCACCTCACCAAAGTCAGCAGCTGGCACTTCTGGACTCGACTGAGGGGGCTCGATCGTAGTGGAAGAAGTGATCAGAGGTCCGCCCTCATCCTCAATCGAAGTCTTAGAAGGTGTGGGCTCTGCGGGGGGTGCAGAAGGCCCACACTCATTAGTGGTTGGAGTGTCATCATCTTCCTCGAAGATGGACTCTCCGAGCTCACCATCAGAAGGCTCAAAAGAAGGAGTCAAAGAAGGCAAGGACTCATCAAATGAAACCTCACAGGTCTCGACAAGCAGCTGGGATTCGAGGTTCCAAACACGGAAGCCTCGAGAATGCAATGCATAACCAAGAAAAACACCATCCCAGCAACGAGACTCAAACTTGTCCAAATGCCCTCCCTTCTTGAGCACAAAGCACTTGCAGCCAAACGCTCGCAAGTGGCTCACCTTGGGTTGTCTGCCAAACCGCAATTCATATGATGTCTTACCAAGGTAAGCTCTAAGAAAGATGCGGTTGGCCAGATAGCAAGCCGTGTTCATGGCTTCAGCCCAAAAACGCCTAGGAGTCCTATGCTCATCGAGCATCGTCCTGGCCATCTCGACTAGCGTGCGGTTCTTTCGTTCCACAACGCCGTTCTGTGGGGGAGTGTAAGGAGAAGAAAACTGATGGTCCAAACCCTGATCACTACAGAAGCTGATGAACGAGAGTTCTTGAACTCAGAGCCGTTGTCAGAGCGAATTGCTCGCATCCGACCATTGTTCTCATTCTTCAGCTTCAAAATCAGGTCATGAACAAACTGAAATGTTTCATCCTTAGACTCCAAGAAGAAAACCCACGAGAATCGAGAAAAGTCGTCAACAATCACAAGTGCATACCATTTCCCACCGACTGAGCGTACCCGAGCAGGACCTACAGTGTCCAAATGTAAAAGCTCGCCCGGATACGAAGTCATCACCTGAGTCACAGGTGAGTGAGAAGCGGCAACCATTTTCCCATGACGACAGGGATGACAAACTAGATCCTTCTCCATCTTAAGCTTGGGCAATACTCGGATGAGGTCCATAGAGCTTAACCTGACTAGCAGATCAAAACTCAAGTGACCTAACCTCCTATGCCACTTCCAGAGCTCAGAAGAAGATCCAGCAATCAAACAGCGAGAAGGGCCAAAAGAACTAGAGAAGTCAATTCGAAAAACTTTACCGAAAGATAAAATCTGGCAAATCAAAGACCCTCTAGAATCAACCACAGAAGAATTACCCTTCTTAAAATGCACTTCCAAACCATCCTCAAGAAGTTGCGAAACAGAAATCAAGTTGAAATTCAAATTTTTAACCAAAGCAACATTCTTCAAAGAGAAATGATCTGAAATGCGAATTGAGCCTATGCCACTTACTTTCCCTTGACCGCTGTTCCCGAACGTGATGTACTCTTTGGAGCTCGGGGGAGTGAGACTGGAGAACCATCTGCGATGTCCCGTCATGTGGCAAGAGCATCCTGAGTCCATGATCCAAACATCCTCCAGTCCCTGGTCCTGCACAATCAGTGGCTATAAGTGGGAGCAAATGGTCCAACACTAGGTTTAGCAAAAGAGCTAAACCAGTGTCGAGCCATCTTCTCAAAAGATGGAAAGCGAAAACCATCAAACGAGTTTGGACCAAAACGCGGCTCAAAGCGCGGTCCTCGGTTCTGCCTAACCCTGCGGCCACGAGGTCCAGAACCGTAGCCAACACGGTCTGGAACTCTGCCGGAATGGACACCACCAACTGGAGCACGGGCAAGAAAGCCGTCTCCTCTACCACCACCTACACGACGCGGCCTGGCCTCCAGCCTCTCCCCGTGCCGAGGAACATGCAGTCTACCACCCTGCTGGTAGAACTGCTCCTGATCACTACGAGCCCTCTCTGCTCTCTCAACTCGCTTCCTCCTGAAGCAGAATTCCGCAAGATGCCCGTCTCTCTGACAGTACTCACAATGATAGGTGGGCTTCTTGGGATGTGGTTGAGGCTTGGGATGTTTGGGCTTGGTAGTGTTTGGTGTGGTCTTCTTGGGTTGAGAGGGTCCAGGAAGAGAGTCTAGAGAAGAGTGGAGGTGTTTGGGCTTAGGAACCCAGATAGGCTTCTTGGGTTGAGCTTTGGGTGGTTCATGAATCACCCCATCCTTGGGCTGACAAGCCTAGGAGGACTCAGTGGAGTGAGTCTTGGGGTATCTCTGCTCAGGAGTCATTTTACTCCACTCCACTGCCCGGCTAATGGCACTCTCAAAGTCACCCTTGGTGTAGGTGTAACCTACCCCAAACCCATCCTGCCTCTTGAACTGCTGGATCATCATGCCAAGTTGTGGCTCTCTGGCACTGATCCAACTCAGGATAGAACGGAGGTAAAACTTCTCATTCTGAGAGTCTGCTAGCTCCTCTCTCAAGGAAGCTAGAACCTCCACCTGAGACAAGCAGGTCTCACACTCACTCTCTACTTGGACAGACTTTTCGGCTTTCAGCTTGATCAACTCCATTCTAAGAGACAGACAGTTCTCACAGACAGTGGGTGGAACTGACAATGTCTCAAGCTCTAGCCTAGTCTGCGCAAGCTCTGCTCTCAACCTCTCCAAATCACCCAACTGTTCATCGCCCTTGGATTTCAGCTCAGCTAAGACAGCTAGATGAGATGGGCAATCAACACAGGGTGCGACGATAGTGGCTTGGGCATCTTTCAGCTCCAGCTGAGCGCTTTCAAGCTCAGTGGCCAAAGCGTCCCTCTCATCAACCCTTTTTGTGTACCTGGACTTCAGAGTCAACAGGTCACACAGAAGCACCTCACACTTCGGGCACTCACTGCTATCACCCAAGCAAGGGGAAGAAGATAGACTCTCAATTCTGTCGTTGGCCACGGCAAGCTCACTCTCTAACTCATCTATCCTCTTCTTAGCCCCCCTAAGCAGTTTTTCCCGATATTTCAACTCCTGACGATTGCTCTCAAGTAAATCAACGATTTCGCGCTAGTAGGATGATACCTTGTTGTCGTCGTCGTCGGAATCGTCGGAGGAGCTCTTTTCTTCCTTATCCCCAAGAGCCATTGAACAGAAGCTCTTGCGGGATCTTCGGCGCTGGTGTGAGCGGCTCTTCGGCTTGTGTCCGAAGGCCATGAAGCAGAGGCCCGCCGGATCGTCCTTGTCCTTCCCCTTCCTGATGACGATCTCCTCATCGCTTGAGCTTGATGAAGAGGAAGAAGACGTGGACTGCTTGGAGTAGCTCTTCTCCATCTCGGCGAAGAAGGCCTTGTCGCGCTTCTTGTTCTCTCGCCGGTAGTCCTTCAGGGCCTTCTTGAAGAATCGGGTCTTCGGCTTGCCCTTGTTGAAGGATGAGCTCTCATGCTTGCCGGAGTCGTGGAAGCTGCCACTGGTGCCCTTCTTGTATCCATTGCGCTTGGGGCAGTCGGCGATGAAGTGTCCTGGATCACCACACTCAAAGCATCCGGATTTTGTGCCGTGTCTTTTGAACATTCTCTTGTCATAGACACGACACACCCAGTTGTTAAAGAGACACAAATCATCATCTCCCAAAGACTCAAGCTGGTCCTCAGTGATAGACATCAAGGAGAAACCAGCACAGCTCACAGCAGAGGGATCAACAAAAGGTGTAGCATGGGCCAGGGATTTTGATCCAGAACCAGTGAGTTTTGATCTCAGCTGGATATCTACCTCAGCGGCCTTCAGCTTGCTAAACAACTCAGAAATGGTCAAGGTATCGTAAGAAGTGCTCTCAATGATAGAGGATACCTTGATCTCCCAGATCTTTGGGTCCAAGGTATGGAGAACCTTGAGCTCCTGCTCGTGATCTGAGACTAACTGAGCACCCTCAGCCTTGTTGTCCCGAAGCTTGTTAATGATCGATTGAAAGCGACCAAACAAAGCTTCAACAGATTCACCCGGCTTTTGTGTGAAGTTCTCGTACTCACGCCGATAGGTCTGATAGAGCCGAGCCTTGACCTGAGCTGTTCCCTCATGGTGTGCCTTGAGGGTAGCCCAGATCTCTCTCGCAGTGGAGAGATGGCTCACACGCTCAAACTCAGTGGGACCTAAACCAGAGAAACGAATGTTCACAGCCTTACTATTGCTCAGATGCTGAGCAATGATACCAGCAGTACCCTGCTCAGTGACTAGCAATATGACAAACGTGGTGTGAACGCAAATGTCCCAAATGTCCGAACCCTGGCTCATGTGATAGGCTCGCATGCGAGTCTTCCAATAGTTATAGCCATAGGCTTCCAAGGACGGGACCTTGCCAGGTGATGTCATGGTCACTACTGGGGTTTAGAACCGGTTAAGGTATGGAAAAACCCTAACCTCGCTCTGATACCACTTGTAGGACCGAAAGTAGCGACCAGAGGGGGGGGTGAATGGGCGCCTTAAAAATTCTTTCGAATCAATGGCCTGTTCCCAATACCCAACGCACCTCAAAAGACTAAGCAGCAGAAAATAAACAGAAAGCCTAAGTCTAAAGGCATCTAACCTAGAAGCAACTAAAGACAAACAGAGAGCTATCAAAGAAGTGCAACTAGATAGATAAACAAAGTATGTCAGGCCTAAACTTCCCAATGAAATGATCTAAGTATATATAAAGTGAGATGAGAAGTTACTGTTCAGATTTGTCTCCTGTTAGGAACTCGGCGAAGCCTGCTTCGCTGGACGAGGTCTGCTTCGGAGGTTGGTGTTGAAGTCTGCTTCGGAGGTTAGATGCGAAGCCGACTGAAGGCTGTTGTGAAAATGCCGAAGGTGTTTTGGTCTAGACTAGTTCGAACTGGCAGGAAGCGAAGTAGCTTCGAAGCGAAGTATGACAAGGTCAGAGTCTGCTTCGAAGTGTGTACTTCGAAGACAAGGCTTCTAACACAGCTTCGAACCAAGTGCTTCGAAGTTAGACCTTCGAACAGAAAACTTCGAACGCAACACAAACGAACAACCTTCGAACAAAGAAGCGAAGCCTGTCACACGACAGAGAGACCAAACCGAAGGCTATACTCTACCTTCGAAAAGAACACAACAAGGACCTTCGAAGAAGATAGAAGCAAAACACGGTGAAGTCTAACAGAAAAACAAGCTTCGAAGCCAACTTCGAAACCAGTCGATGTGTGGACTTCGAAGAGCTCGAGTCAGAGTACCTTCGCACAGACGTTCAAAGTACGATACACTGTCGAGTCAAAAAGTACTTCGAAGCTATCAACTCTGGACACACGACGAAGTTCGAAGATCAGACAAAGCCTTTGAGTCGAAGCACAACCTTCGAACAGCTTAAATAGAAAATAACTTCGCAAGGATAGTCGAAGTATGTTTAGGCTAACAGACAGCACAGAAACATACTTCGAAGCTAGCAGTACGGAATAAAGTTGAAACGAAGCCTCTGAAAAAGTCAAGTCGAAGCCTGCCTCACGGAGCTGAGGGACTTCGAACAGAGAGAGAAGTGGCTTCGCAGAAACAGTCAAAAAGGCATTCAATTCAGTCTGCTTCGATCAAAAAGCTATGCTAAAAAAGCAGAGCAGGTACTTGTTGTACTGTTGCCGCAGAAAAGTAGTACTACTTGCAACAGCAAGAACTAGTACTACTTGCGTGAAGAACACACACAACAGAGACACATCCTCAGGAATAAAATCAACACAGCACAACAAACTGAAGCTTCTTGAATCGGAGGAATCAATGCACATGCCTCAACAAAGAACAAGGGATTCAATCTCACAGGAGCAAAGTAAATGCAAGGAAAAAAGGGATGAACCAGTGCCTGGCGGCGCACACAGGAGAGAGAACGCAGGAGACAAAATGACCCAATAGATTAAAAAGTGAATTCTAGAAGGGGTAGTCCAAACCCTAGGGATTGGGGCCCTATTTATAGGCTGCCCAACACTAGGAATATTCTACCAGCCACTTAGGGTTTTTACAAATGCAAGAATAAAGGAAAAGACTCTACTGCCCTTAGGTATTTTTACAAACACGACTGACTGACTGTGGGCCTAGAGTTACAGATGACTTATCCGGAAGCTAAGTTTTCGTAGCGACTACGGATTCTCTTCTGGACAGTCGGATACAAGATCGACGGTCGTCAGTTTTGCGTCGAAACTGACAAAACCTCCACCGGCTTTGCACTAGGTACCCGGATTGGGCCAGCCCGATTCCGCAGCTCTCTCAGCCCGGCAATCACTCACCGCCCGTTTACCTGAGTCAGTCCTGGTCAACAGCCCAGTGGGTCTTCTACTGCTTCTGGCCCATGTACCCAGATTGGGCCAGCCCGACTTCGCAGCCTCCTCTGCCCGACAGTCGCTCGCTGCCTGTGTACCTGAGTCACACGCGGCCCATGAAATAGCAGATCTCTTCTTCTTCTGTCCTCTTTTACTATCGTTGACAATGACTCATCACTTCTAGAGCCATGAGGCCCACGCTATTCAGCATGGCTCCTGAGGTGGAAGTCAGACATCCGCACGCATAGTATTGTTTTGTTTAACGGGAATATCAAAATGGTTTGGGGCCTTGGGGTATATAGTTGGGCGTTGAGCATTGGATGCTTCTCCAACGACAGGAGTCTCATACGATGTGATTAGCAAAGTATTGCTTACCTATGTCACCTAGCTTCTAGCAGTGATGCCAAAACTCACTAGGAGTTAGAATGAATATGGATATCGCACCGCTAATAGTCATTAGAGGGAAAGTGATTGTTTTTTAAAATAGTAGAACATCTTTTATTGGATAGAAGTTAAACATTGGATAGTGTTGAACCTTGCATTTAATCTTTTGTAGATCATGGCACCTACTACTACTTATGTTAAGAGTACTCCAGTTTTTAATTTGCGATCTATTCTTGAATGAGATAAATTGTTTGGAACGGATTTTATGGATTGGTACAGAAATTTGAGAATTGTTCTTAAGAAAGAGAAAAATGATTATGTTCTAGAGGAACCTCACCTGATGAGCTAGGAGAGGAAGCTTCTGTAGTAGACAAGCGTGCTTATGAAAATCATGCTAGTGATTCCGTGGATGTCAGTTGTTTGATGGTTGCATGTATGTCCTCTGAGTTTTAGAAACAATATGAGGAACAACATGCTTATGATATGATCGTAGGCCTCAAGGGCATGTTTCAGAACCAGGCTAGGGCTGAGAGATAGAATGTGAAAAAAAATCCTTGTTTGGGAGTAGGTTGGCTGAAGGGAGCCCCGTGAGTCCTCATTTGATCAGGATGATTGGTTACATTGAGACTCTAGAGACACCGGGTTCTCTAGAGTAGGCTGGCTAAAGGGAGCCCTATGAGTCCTCATTTGATTAGGATGATTGGTTACATTGAGACTCTAGAGATACTGGGTTCTCCACTAGATCCCTACTTGGCTATTGATATGATTCTCCAGTTGCTCCAATTGATATTTGAGCCATTGATCATGAATTACAACATGGTTGGACTAAAGAAGACACTAATTAAGTTGCATGGGATGCTCAACACAGCTGAGGAGAGTATCCGAAAATCTTCAAGTCATGTGATGATCATTCAGAATGAAAGAAAAAATTGAAAGAGGAAGGGCAAGGCTAATACTATAGTTTTGATCTCAAGTGCAAAGCCTAAACCATCTAGAAAGTCCAAGTCGGGTACCACTATCTCTGACATGTGCCACCATTGCCACAAGCCCAGGAATTGAAAGCGCAATTGTAAGGTGTATCTAGAAGAACAGAAGAACAAGAAGGAATGTGTGACTTCCACTTTAGGTATTAATGTTACTGAAATTAATCTTGCTACTCGTCCAAATGATTCATGGGTATTTGAATAATTGTTATGTCATTCCCGCCTTAGGCAAAAACATTATCTCTTCTTCATGTTTAGAGGAATATGGTTTTGAATTCGTAATATAGAACATGTGTGGTTCAATATTTTCGAATGACATGCTCTATGGTGTTTGTCCATTGGTGAATGGATTATATATTATGAGTCTTGAAGTTGCCTATGTTTGGCATTGTCGTTTGGGTCATATAAATGAAAAGAGCGCGTAGAAGCTCCATAGTGATAGACTTTTGGAGTCACTTGATTTTGAATCATATAACATATGTGAGTGTTGCTTACTTGGCAAAATGACAAAGACATATTTCACTGGTCAAAGTGAGAGATCGAGTGAGCTATTGGCCGTAGTACATACTGATGTGTGTGGACCAATGATCCATGTCATAAGAGGTGGTTTTCAGTACTTCATCACTTTTACTGATGACTTTTGTAGATATTGTTATGTCTACTTGATGAGGTATAAGTGGGAGTCCTTCAAAAAATTTGAGGAGTTCCAAAATTAAGTACAAAATCATACGGGCAAGACAATTAAATTTCTACGATCTGATCGTGGAGGTGAATATTTGAGGCATGAGTTTAGTGATCATCTGAAGTAGTATGGAATTATGCCACAACTGACTCCACTCGAGCAAAGAAACCATACCTTGTAGGAAATGGTTTGGTCGATGATGAGTCATGCTGATCTTACATTATCCTTTTGAGGATTCGCTCTAGAAACTGCAGCTTTCATGATAAATAGAGTTACATCTAAGTAGTAGAGAAGACGCCATATGTGATGTGGTCTGGGACGTGTCTCAGTTTGTCTTTGCTAAAGATTTGGGCTTGTAAGGCACATGTAAAACATTTGATGTCTGACAAGTTCACTCCTAAATCTGAAAAGTGCTTCTTTGTGGGATATCCTAAGGAAACCATAATAGAGAAGAGGGCAAAGTGTTTAACGCTCGGAATGGTGTGTTCCTTGAGAAAGAGTTTCTCTTAAAAGGGGTTGGTGGTAGAATGGTTCATCTCGAAGAGGTTCGAGAGCCACTAGAAGGTGTTCTATATTCCACTAAGCCACATCAAGATATGCAAGGTGTTGCAGAGCTCGTTATAAACACACCAAACCACGAAGGTCTTTGAGGGTGACTCATGCGCAAGAGTGGTTCATGTTTTTGACCACTAGGTAGTGCGACGTGTTGTTGTTGGACAATGACGTGCCTAATACATATGTGGAAGCAGTGATGGGACCAGACTCTGAGAATTGGCATAGAGCCATTAGATCCGAATTGGAGTCCATCGAGATAACCATGTTTGGAACTTGGTCGATACATCCGATGGTGTAAGAACTATTGAGTGTAAATGGATTTTCAAGAAAAATATAGACATTGATGGAAATGTTCAAATATATAAGGTACGATTGGTGTCGAAATGTTTTAGACGGAATCAAGTTATTGATTATGATGAAACATTTTTGCCCGTCGCTTTACTCAAGTTTATTCATATCATCCTAGCAATTGCTGCATTTTATGATTATGAGATATGGAAAATGGATTTCATGATGGCTATCCTGAATGGAAACCCAAGTGAGGATGTGTACATGACACAACCCGAATGTCTTGACGATCCAGAAAATGCTCGGAAAGTTTGTAAGTTGTAAAAGTCCATTTGTGGGCTGAAGCAAGCTTGTCGGAGTTAGAATCTTCATTTTGACGAGGTATTCAAAGGGTTTGGCTTCATCAAGAAGGAAGAAGAGCCTTGTGTTTATAAGAAGGCTAGTGGGAGCTCACTCGTATTTCTGGTCTTATATATGGATGACATATTATTGATTGGAAATGACATTCCTTTGTTGAATGTTGTCAAGACTTCATTGAAAAATAGTTTTTCGATGAAGATCTTGGAGAGGAAGCATACATTTTGGGCATAAAGATCTATAGAGATAGATCAAAGAGGCTAATTGGATTAAGCCAGAGCATGTATGTTGACAAGATTTTGAAACAATTTAAAATGGAGAATTCCAAGAAGGGATTTATGCCAATGTCACATTGTATTTCTCTTAGTAAGACTGAGTCTTTTGCGACACCTGATGAGCTAGAGAAAATGAGTGCGATCATGTATGCCTCCGCGATCGGGTCCAACATGTATGCCTTGTTGTGTAAATGCCCAGATGTTTCATATGCTCTAAATGTTACGAGCAGGTACCAATCGAACCTGGTTGAAAGTCACTGGGCTGTAGTAAAAAGTATCCTCAAGTACTATAGAAGTACTAAGGGAATTTTCCTAGTTTACGGTGGTGATGAGGAGCTCATTGTAAGTGGTTACACCGATGCTAGTTTTTAGACTGATAAAGATGATTCTCGTTCACAATATGATTTTATGTTCTGTCTCAATGGAGGCGTAGTGAGTTGGAAGAGTTCCAAGCAAGATACAGTGGCCGATTCTACAATAAAAGCTGAGAATACCACAACTCCTGAAGCTGCAAAGGAGGCCGTTTGGATCAAAAATTTTATTTCTAAGCTGGGTGTTGTCCCTAGTCTGTCCAGTCAAGTGGACCTATATTGTGATAATATTGGTACCATTGCGCAAGCCAAGGAGCCAAGGTCACACCAAAAGTCCAAACACATACTTCGGCGATATCACCTGATCCGCGAGATAATAGAGAGAGGTGATTTAAAGATTTGCAAGGTGCACACAGATATGAACATAGCAGATTCGTTGACAAAACTTCTTCCACGGCCAAAGCATAAGGCGCACCTGAGCTCCATGGTTATTAGATACTTGCGTGAGTAAGTCATGTGTATGTGGAAGATGTTAGTAGTGTCTATGCTAATGTAAGATGATAATTGTTATCTTGTTACTTGAATAAACGTCGTTTACATTTAATTAATGAGTTAATGAATTGTTATGTGAGACTATTTGTTTTATAACGATATTATTCAAAAGGATCCCTGATCTTGTCATCACATTTCACAGATCATAGACATAGAGATGTCAAATCAGTGATGTGGACACATGTTGGAGAATATGGTGTTGGATAGACCCACTTGAAATACTATTGGGATTATTATTGTAATGTGCCATCAGTTGTTATCTCAAATGTTGTACATGCTAAGTCCTCAGACCTGAGATCATCATTTGATTCCAGAATGCGTAGCAACACACTTAGATGCTTCCTAACAATATTCCGTAATAGGGTAGTCATAAGGGTTTTTATCAGGTATGTTGTGAAACATTTCTTGGGATGTGAACGATCAAGATGGAATTTTCCGCTCCTAATAATGGGAGAGACATCTCTACGCCCCTCAAGGTAGTCCGATTGGAAAAGTGCATGGCCATGCCACTATGACTAAAGAGTTAGTTGTGATTTGAATATGTTACTTCTTCGAGTGAAATGTTGAGCTGTCCAACAAGGGTGGCACGAATCTCGCCTTGAGCTTGACTGATGTCATGTGGTAAAGACACTAGTGCATGAGTATATAAAGGTTTAGCGTAAATTTGTTTTTGTACACATCTAGGGGTCAATATGTGCTGCTAGTTACCGCTATTAATCAATGAGTCTGAAAAGGTTTCCGATGAACCAATTGTTGACGCAGAAATGTGCCCCCTCACTTGGGCCAGTTCGACGTCCAAAAGAATTGTAACGATACCGACGTCGTGTTTCGATTACCCTGGATAGTGACAATGGATTTGGAGTCGCTAGGCAATCAGATAAGTAATTGATATTTTATCCAACTGACTGAAAAGTACTAGTAAAAATGTAAACAGTAACAAAATGATCAAAATACCTGGAATCGGCCAATTCGGAGGCCGATTCAGAGTTACAGCAGATATTGGTCCGAAGGGTCCCTAGGGCACCTTCAGCCTCAAGCCTACTCAGACCGGAGGTATGCCCTCGATCGGACCGGACATGCGAAGAGGCTTCGGGCGCATCCCGAAGATAGCTATGAAGTAGGCTCCGGCGCGGCGTGGAGGGTTCTAATCGGACCGGCAAAGTCCTCTCGATTGGACCGGCGAGGCAGGCTTCGAAGTGTGCGGGCTTCGGCGCGTAGGGCTTCAGTAAAAGTGCTTCAATGAAATGCTTCGGCGCGGTGCGAAGTTTCCCGGTCAGACCGGCGGGGCACCTTAGGTCTGATCGGCTGTTGCCGACAATAGCCTGACGAAGGGGCTTTGGTCAGACCGGCCCTGTACCTCCGATCGGACCGACGACGGCAGATCCGATCTGTTAGAACCCAGATGGCCTAACAAACGAGATCCGATCGCCTCCAAACTTTGCAGAGGTGTTCAGGGAGACAATTGATCTACAAAGATAATAAGAGATCAAACACAATTCGGCCAGAGGGCCGAATTGCCAGGTAGGCCAATAAAACCGATAAAAAGGATAACAATTCGTTACGTGGATTAGCGGGAGGTTCACAAGCGAACCAGCAAGGATTACCGTGATTATGGATGCGGCATACGAAGGGCTTTCAAGCAAACCCACGAAGATACGGAAAGTAAAGGAAATAAATGCGATTCAAAGCTAGGGCTTTGGATTTTTCAGATTTGAGAGAGTCGGCCCCTGAATCGGCCTTGCCCCTAATATTTATAGGGGGTGGGCTGGTTATCCCTCGCTAGAGATCGAGTTAGATGCAGCTAAAACCCTGTTGAGATAAGTTTTGGGAGAAAATACCTCGAATCCTCCTCTGATTCATATTCTAGACCCTGGCCGGTCTAACCGAGCCCATGTGTCTGGTTTGACCGGACCTGGCCGGTTGCACTGGCCTACCATAGCCGGTCATACTGGCCTTTGCTAGGTTTGACATATTTCTGGTCAAATATACCATTTTTCAATATTTACCTAATTTGACCATTAATGCCATTTTTTGCTATAAACACATGCCCCCTGCCTTTTTGCAAACTTAGTGAGCTAAAAGAAGGACGGGCCTTGGGCGATACTTTCAATATCGACCTTTTAACACTTCAAGCGTTTTGCCACACACTTGGGAAGTACTTTTTCAAATATCTACCATTCAAAGCCCTTCGAAATCGCTCTCCTTGTAAAGATTCTAGGACATATGCATTGCCTGGAGTGATTCCGACTACCTTAAAAGGTCCTTCCAGACTAGGTGACCATTTACCAAATTTTGAACTCCTAGTGCCTAATGGCAAAATAGTCTTCCACACCAAGTCGTTGATTTGAAATGGTTTTTCCTTTACCTTCTTGTTGTAGGCCCTAGCTACTCTTCTTTTATCGTTCTCTATTGCCTCTAGATCCTTCAACCTCTTATCGGTCACCTCTTCTAAATTATCCTTTAGAAGCGTCTCATATTCATCGACCGATAAGCCATCTTGCTTAAGAAATATAAGTGAGCCAAGATCCACCTCTACCAGTAGAACGGTTTCTTGTCCATATACTAACTCATATGGACTGACTTTAGTGGCACAGTGCCTTGCAACTCTACTAGCCCATAGAGCTTTGGAAAGTACCTCATGCCACCTTTTGGAAACTCTTCAATCTTTCTCTTGATTAGTTTAATCACAGTTTTGTTACTAGACTTGGCCTGACCATTGGCCTGAGCATAATATGGGAAAGAATTTACCAATTTGATCCCATAATATTCGGCAAAGTCCCTCACCTCTTTAGCAACAAACGAAGTACCTTGGTCTTTAGTGAGAGTTTGGGGAATGCCAAATCTATGTATAATGTCTTTCAATATGAAATCAATTACCTCGTTGTGAGTCATGTTCTTGAGAAGCACGACATCAGTCCATTTGGTGAAGTAATCTGTTGCCATCAACATGAACCGATGCCCTTTCAAATATGGAGGATGAATTTGGTCGATGAAGTCTAAACTCCAACCTCGAAATGACCATGGTTTGATAATAGGATTAAGCATTGACGCGTGTGCTAGCTGAATATTGCAAAACCTTTGACAAGCTTCACATCCTCTATAGTATCTAAAGCAGTCTTCAGTCATAGTCGGCCAGTAAAAACCCACCCTTTTGAGCATCCAACTCATCTTCAGGGCCAACTGATGAGTACCGCAAAGTCCTTCATGTACTTCACCTGCAGCAACTCTAGCTTGATCGGGGTCCAGACACTTCAAAAGTACTCCATCAATATTCTGATGATACAACACATCGTCCGATCAACCCTTTGGCATGGATTTCTCAAATATTGAACGATTGGGATCCTCCAATCGTCCTTACTGATCAAAGGAGCAATGGCCAAATTCCCACTAGAACTGGCCTCGAAATTTTTCATTTGGACCTACCCCCCGAGGGCTAAACCTTCCTGACAACAGTCGGTCGGATCGGCCTTGTTGGCCCGGTTCAACCGACTATTGCCGGTCATCTGGCATGGTTTGGTCTGACCGCCCTGACATGGCCTGTCGGACCGGGAACGCAAGGGTGGTCTGACCGTGCTTACAAGGCTGGTCAGACCGACATCAGTACCCTTGGGTGCTACTTCATCTTCAAACATCGACTTTTCCCGTGTGCAAAATTTACCTCTCCTAATTTGATAGCCTGATGCTTGTTGATCCAAGTCATTTGCAAGTGAGTTGGCCTCTCTAGACACATGAGTAATCTCAAAATCATTAAAGGTAGAAATTAAGTCTAAACACTTATCCAAGTAGCTATTTAGTAAACCGTTAAAACATTGAGCAAGCTTGGCTACTTGTTGCACGACTAATAAAGAATCACCATATGCATGGACATATTTCACACCCATGGAGTTTAACAACTCAAGACCTAGCAATAGGACTTCATATTCGGCTTGATTATTAGTTGAATGAAATTCCAAACGGGCCAAGGTTTCAAAGTGCATACCACTTGGTGATACGAGCACCACTCAAACCAATTGGCCATTTTTGCAAGCCAAACCATCGAAATAAAGTTTCCATGGTGATACTTCAATCAAAGCGACTTTATCGCCCCAATTGACATCTACATGGTGATCCACTATAAAATTAGCAACGACTTGGCCTTTCATAGCTCTCAACGATTCATAAGCCAAATCATATTCAATTATCGCATACGCCCACTTGCCGATTCTACCACTTAGAATCAGCTTTTGCAACATGTACTTTATAACATCTGTTTGGCAAGTGACAACAAATGTGCTAGGGAGAAGATAGTGAAGCAGTTTGGTACATGCATAATAGAGGGATAAACACAAATGCTCCATAAACACGTACCTTGTCTCGGTATCCAGAAGTCGACGACTCAAGAAGGTGATGATGTACTCTCTTCCTTCAATATCTTGAGTTAATACAGCTCCGATCACACCCTCCTCCACGGCAATATAAAGCCAAAATGGAATCCCGACCTTCGGCGCCCTTTGTAATGGTGGCGTCGATAAGCACTCCTTGATTTTCTCAAAAGCGCGTTGCTGGCTTGCCCCCCAAGTGAACTCGGCCTCATTTTTTAGCCGGAGTATCGGGACGAAAGCATTAATTTTTCTAGACAAGTTAGATATAAAGCGTCGTAAATAATTAACCTTGCCTAGCAGTTTATGAACATTTTTCTTACATGTCGGAGCTACACATCCTCTAATTTTCTCAAGCCTCTTAGGATCAATTTCAATGCTTCTTTCATGAATCATAAATCCCAAGAACTTACCCGCTGACACGCCGAAAGCAGACTTGAGCCGGTTCATTTTTAAGCCATACTTGGCGCATTCTTTTGAAAGCAACTCTTAAATCGGCGAGGTTGTTCTACATAGCATCCGATTTGACCACAACATCATCTATATAAACCTCTAACATAACCCCTATCAAGTCATGAAAGATTAAGTTCATGGCACACTAATACGTGGCACCAGCATTCTTTAAACCAAACATCATTACTACCCACTCAAACAAGCCGACAAAACACGGGCTGCAAAAATCCGTTCTAAAAACATCTTCTTTGGCCATAAAGATTTGATTATAACCAGCTTTGCCATCATGAAAACTTAGTACCCTTTGTCCCGAGGCATCGTTGATCAACATGTCGGCTATTGGCATGGGTACTCATCATTCGGAGTGGCTTTGTTCAAGTCCCTGAAGTCGACACAGATGCGGATCTTGCCACTCTCTTTCTTCTCAACAGGCACGATGTTAGCAACCCATTCCGCGTACCTTCATGGCCTAATAAAACCCGCCGCTAATAGATGTTCAACCTCCTCTTTAACTCGGTCATAAATGGCCAAATTGAAGCAGCGCGACGGCTGCTTATAAGGCCTAAACCCAGGTTTGATGGGGAGCCAATGCTCAACAAGCTCTCGGCTTAACCCAGGCATCTCGCTGTAGTCCCATGCGAAGCAATCAACATACGATCGAAGCAATTTTATTACTTCGGCCTTTACATCATTATTCAAATTCTGATTTACAAATGTCGACCTCGGAACACTACCATCTCCTATATCTACTTGTTCTAAAGGGTCGGCCGACGAGAAGCCTTGACCTAATTTTTCTACGTCGTTAAAATCTTCAATCGCTTCGGCGATACCGTCTTGAGAAGACCGATATTGCTCCACACGAGATTTTAGATAATCAAGATTAGCGCTAGACATTCTACTATCTTAGACACAACCGAGCCACACCAGCCGGCTTCACGGAAATATAAATGAATCTCCCCTCTGATACACTGACAAAGTCATAGTTTGAAAGGTCCCGTCCTGACAAGCACTCTATCTCATCATGGGTGGCGTCACTGGACGCATCGGCCAGACTAACATGGGTCGATGTATCGGCGTATACTATCTCGACTTCGTCGCCATCCCATTCTATTAGGTGCTGGTGTAGGGTAGACGACACACACTGGTTTGCATGGATCCAATCACGCCCAAGCAATACGTTATAATTACCTTGCACGTCGACGACGAAGAAGGTGGTAGATAGCGTCTTGTTCCCTACTGTCAGTTACAGAGACAACGTGCCTCTGGCCTCTGTCGTGTCACCATTGAAGGTGTTGAGGGTGACATTGGTCTTCTTTAGGTCATCGTCGTCCTTGCCGAGCTTCTTTAAAAGGGAGTACGGCATTAGGTTCATGGTGGCGCCGCCATCAACGAGCATCCTCGAGATGGGCTTCCCATCGATGTGCCCCCTTATGTAGATAGGTCTCAGGTGACGGCTCGTGTCTCCGGGCTTCTCGAATATGGCGTCCCATGGGACAAGGTTTAGCTAAGCGACCCCAGCCTCCTCCTATAGTGGAGCGAACTCGAAAGGCAACATGACAATGCCGATGTCCATCTCTTGAGGAGCGGGCCCCTCGGAGACGGGAGTGTAGTCATCGTCGAGCAAATCATCTTCGTCAGAGCTAACAACGGGGGCCGAGTCATCGACTATGACCGCCCTGGTCTCCAGACTTTCTTCACGGTAGGCCAAGGATGGATTTCCTCAAAAAGTGTGTCCCGTGCCTCCTCGGTCTTCTCCTCTTGTATCTCTTGTGCCCGCAAGCGCTGCAACCTCCTCTTTTGTGACTTGGACATCCCCGAGGGTGCCCACGATGGCTGAGGACGGGTGCCAGGTGCCACGGTCTTGATTCTAGTATTTTTGGCCAAAGGGGACTTGTATGTCTCGGACACAGATACTTTGCGCGTGCCACGAGAGGTCTCCTGCTCCTGGTCGGTCAAACTGGCCATAGCAGGTCGGTTGGACCGGTCTGTCCTGAAAACCGTCGTAAGGCCGGTAAGACCGGCCACCATAGGCCGGTCAAACTGGGCTTCAGTCGGGTCTTCGTGCTGTCCTATTGGCGCACCCTTTAGGATTGGGACCTCCTGGGATCCCACCACGATGACTATAACCTCCGAAGCATCTTCACATTCATCCCTTCTGGTGCCGTCTCGCGGAGCCCGATTTTGACGTACTATGGACAGGCGGTGAATAATATTATCATCATGTGTCGTCCCCCGAACCTGCCACTCGGAAACACAAGAAGGAATGTGAGTGTTATTAGCTAGACATTATCAGAAGTTCTCTGGTGGTAGAGGCCAAGTCAGAGCCATCACTCAGCAGTAGGGTGGCGGCATCGGAGGCTCTAGCGGCCTCGCCCACTGAGTATCGAACCCGTTGTCATGTTGGAAGCTCGGCCACGTCGATGGGACCTCAGATAAGACCAGCGATGGGTCCTGCCAAGCCGAAGGTAAACTAGCCCATGGCGGAGACGGGCCCGGCCACTGGAGGCTGAATCCATCCAGAGGCTGCAGCCCGCCCGGGGTAGGTATGTCCGGCCACTGAGGTCCGAACCCTCCCGGAGGTTGGAACCCATCCGGAGGAGGTGGGTTCGACCATTGAGGCCCAAAATCTCCTAGAAACTGGGGCCAAGCCGGAGGATGGTTTGGCCACTAAGGTCCGAACCCTGTCAGAGGTTGGGACCAACCCGGAGGGGGGTTTGGCCACTGAGGCCCGAACCCTGCCGGAGGCTGTATCCAGTCCGAAGAGGTGTTCGGGCCATGAGGTCCGAACTCAACCCTCATGGGGCTCGCTCTCCTAGGGGGGCTTCGACTGTCCTAAAGCCCGTGAGAGAACACCTCTCCTCTCGGACCTTCGCTGGTGCTTGTCCAAAAGCATCTTGTAAATCACCTTCCACCTTCTACGATGCATGGCCGAAGATGATAGCTTAATATTTTCTTTACACACTCCTACCTTTGGATTCTTTGGTACGAGTGTGTGTGTGCGAGTGTATCCTATGACGATCGCTTTCCCTTTAGCTGACTCGGCCTGCTCTGTCCGAATCAACACCTTCTTTCCCTCGAGCTCAACGTTGTTCATGGGAAAAGGGTCTCTATCTAATTTCATCTTTGGATTTGCTTCTATTTTCAATCGTCCTTCCTTTATGGCCAATTGTACCTGCCGACGAAAGACATTGCAAACGTTAGTGTAGTGAGAATGTGAATCATGCCAGTTGTAGTAGGGATGCTTTTTTAATTCGTCGGCGGATGGCATCACTTGCCCTTTTGGCAGCCGTAGAAGATGATTTTTTAATAGGAAATCAAATATCTTATCACATTTAGTTACGTTGAATGAATATCTAATTTCATTGGGTCGACTCTTAGAGGGAGACGGCCGTAATTCGGAGCAGGTGACGGGATTAGACTTCGCATTCCATGTCCATTCGGCCGTGTATGTGTCGGCCGGATCTTCTTCCTCTTCGGATTCTCCCTCGTCAGAGTGCTCCATAGTGTGGATTTTAGCCCTTGGTTTATTAAAAGTTTTAATGAATTTTCTATCTTTGGCCCGGCCTTCCTGGACTAGAGCCTGTTGCAAGACTTGTATAACATCTAGCAGATTCTGGTTATCCATTCGTTCCCTAATTTCTATCTGTAGGACATTAAATGTGTGGTCTGCTAGGTCCCTTTCTGATATGTTTAGGCTAAAACATTTAATCCTAGTGTCTCTAAAGCGCTTGATGTATTCAGAAACATTTTCGCTAGTTTTTTGCTTAATTGTCGTGAGGTGTGATAGCCTGAGCTCGGTCTCGCCTGTGTAGAAATAATCATGAAACTTTTGCTCTAGCTGAGCCCACTTCTGCATGGAGTTTGGCAGAAGTGCCGAAAACCAGGTGAATGCGGTGCCAGACAATGATAGGGAAAATAACCTGAGTTTTAATGCATCTGATCTGCTAGCTTCGTCACATTGTGCTAGAAATTGGCTAATGTGTTCTAATGTGGATTTACTACCCTCGCCATCAAAGTGGTCGGGATATGGTTTTCGATAAACCGTAGCTCTATCCCGAGGAGCAAAGCCGGTGCATTCCCTAAATAGCGCGCGAATATCACTACTACAAAGTGATACTGTAGCGGTGGGCAAAACCGACCTGTAGTGGCGGGTATCCAGTCCGCCACTGCTCTAACGCCACTGCTATCCCTGGTTAGCATTGGCGGGTAGAGTGCCCGCCACCGCTGTGTCAACAGCAGTGGCGGGCATGCTGACCTCATCTGCCCGCAGTGGCAGGCAGATGAGGTCAGCACGCCCGCCACTACTGTGTATAACCCATTACACAGAATGTTGTGAACCTTAATTCACAGTCTCACAAACTAAAACACAAAAATTATATGCTTCACACAGCCATCCACATACACAGCAGCAAAACATCCACATATCCACATATACATCCACAACAGCAACACATCAACACAACAACCATCCATCTCATCAATTTACAAATTTACAAAGTTTACATTATATGCTTCACACAACCATCTACATTCACAGCAACAAAACATCCACATATCCACATACAAATCCACAATAGCAACACATCAACACAACAACAACACATCTCATCAATTTACAAATTTACAAAGTTTACATTTCATCACACATCAAGTTTAAAAAGTTTACATCTATCAAAATTTCAAAATTAACCATTGTTTCACAATTACATGCTCATGCGGTTTATGTTTTCTTGGAAGGCCAACTCATATCTTGCGCATTTTTTTTCTTCTCAATTTCAAAATTCTTATAGATTTGTTGTTTTTTGCCTTTTCATTCTTCCGGCCCAATCATACAGAGTTGGATGCTTGGACACTTTACTCTAAGGATCGAACAATACTCCAAGCTCATGAAGAATCTCATGCATCGTGAAGCGGCACATCCTTGATATGATTTTGTACATTTGTGATTCTGAGAGTTGGCTCTTCTGGGCAACGGTTGATGGACCTGACGCCTGCATACGTAACATATAAGTACATACGCTGCAAGTTATATTAGATTAACACACAAGAAATCAACTTACTTCTTTAGTATCCTTAGATAATGTCCGCGCAAACTTTCCTAAGTTATTGCTCATGAAATCACAAGTATAATAGCCGCAATGCACCGAACCAAGAGATTGTTTGTGACACTTCAAAATAGACAAAGTTAGAATGATATATAGTTTGGCTTTATCAATTGAATTAAGAAATTTAAAAATATAATATTACCGAATAGTTGGTTCTGATAAGCATATCTTTCGACCTCTGTGGATCATGTGGGCCACCTAACTTTTCCACGTAGTATTTGTATGCACTCTGAATAACATTTAATATATTTTGATATTCTTTTTTGGGTTTGTCGACCGAGTCGAGCACATAAGCCCTTGAGCTCTTCGGGTGTATCAGAAGTGCAATCCAATGATCACTATCAAAAGAAGTAATATATGATTATGTTAGTTTCATAATTGATAAAACGTGATTAAGTGGATATAGTGGGTATACTTACTTAAAGTTATATGCCCCACTTATCATTTCTCTGTCCTTCCATTGATCCATGCACCACGCAATATAAAATGTGGCACAATTCCTTTTCTTCTTCTTAAGTGTGTCTTCGTTTTTATTGAACATCTTCCTTTGAAATTTTTTCTTACCCGCAGTCCAGTACTTGCTATCGTTCTGGTTTAGTGTCGGGTTCAGCACACTTTGGCTTATGAATGATGGGTTCAAGTACCCATACATATTAGACGCGTCACAACATGAATTACAACTGCATATGTTATGAGACTATAGTCAATATAAGACATGATTGATTTTTGCTTTGTATTGACAAAGTATAACGTACTTACATGCACCAGAGCATCATGCTTGTGATGTCGGTTCGCTGCAGACGAAACATCCGATGGAAGTCGTCGAAAAATAGTGCAAGCTTAAACTCTAGGCAGTTGAATATTTCTTGTGGAACCTTAAGTTCTATTTGTGTAACTCCTAACGAAGACACTTCGAGGTACCAGTCATGAAATGTTTTCATCTGACAAGGGATACTCACTACAACAAAACAGGCAACTTCCGTCGGCCAAAGCCGACGGAAGTTAGCCCTTTCCTGACGGAAGAAGCCAACTTCCATCGGCAAAACGCTATCTTCCGTCGGCCTTTGGCCGACGGAAGCGAGGCGACGGAAGTTAGCTAACTTCCGTCGGCCGCCGACGGAAGTTAGCTAACTTCCGTCGGCTTGACGTGGCCGACGGAAGTTAGCGCCGAACACTGCCACGTCAGCAGGGGGGCTCTAACTTCCGTCGGCCAGGCTGGCCGACGAAAATTAGGGGCATCTAACTTCCGTCGGCTAGGGCCAAAGCCGACGGAAGTTAGCCTTTCTGCCCACGTGGCCGAAACCAGCTAACTTCCGTCGGCTATGGTCAAAGCCGACGGAAGTTACCTGGTATTTTTTTTCCTGGTTCCCCTACTCACACTCACATCCAACCACAATTTCAATCACATTCACAATACACATCCAAATTCACATTTCACATCCAAAATCACATTCAAACTTCACATATATCATCCAAAATCACATCTCACATCCAAAACTTCACACATCACATCCAAAATCACATAACACAACTTAATTCACAATCAAAGTCACAATACACATCCGCATTCACATATACCATCCAAATTCACATACAAAGTCACATAACATATCGAGATTCAATCCAGGTTCATTATACACATCCATACTCACTGATCGCCCACATTTGGGTCGTGGGCGCCGCCGCTGCCTCCCGCTTCGTCCACATTTGCCCCGGAGGCTCCATCTTGACCAGGCGTACGGAAACACTGAAGAAATAGACAAAATTAGAAACGAACTCAACTACCCTTCTAAACGCTAACTTAAGTATTTAGGAGGTACCTCAGGTGATGTAGGAGATAGTGGTGGTGGCGGGGGAGGTAGTGGTTGGAACATGGACATGTCAAATCCACTGTTTTGCTGGGCTAGTTGCTACACATGTTGTAATGTAATCAGTTAGTTCTAAACTTATTTCTGAATACTTTTGAACTGCAACACTCTAAAGTAAGCTTACTTGGATCATCGCCTACTGTTGTGCTAAGCAGGCGGTATAGTACTCTTGTTGTTTCCTGTAGTGCTCGTCGCGTCGCCTCATTTCCTCCCTCATCTGAACCATCTCCGGGGTTTCTTCTGAGCGACGACGGCTTGAGCCAACTCCGACGGAGCTCTGCGACGACTGAGCTGACTTCTGAGCTCTCACCGCTCTCGAGTCAATAACTCCATTGAACATGGAGTACCTGCAACATTAATAGGGGTTAGTTACCATCACAATACCATACACAAAACATTAATAAAAACACTGTCTCACCGTCCATGGCTTTTGCCACCTCCGCTGGAGTACACGGCCATTTGGTCCACAGGTTCTCTCCGCCAATCATAGTCCTCTCCATGGAGTCGAACCATGTGTTCACCATACTGCGCCTGCAAAAAACATGTTCGATTAGCTAGACGCAGAAAAATGAAATTACGTCAACTCTTAATAACATCTCACCAAATGGTCCGTGGCTGTCTGGCTACACAAGACATCTGGCTGTGTCGGATCGCTTCCTTTGTGACCAGAGGTATACACCTCTATGTCACTTGGCACGTTGCCAGATTTAGCTTCCTGTACATTAGAAATGAGTTAGTCGCATTACAATGTATCTATAGCTAGAGAGTGACAGATCGGTCTTACCAAGCGTTTAGCGTGGCAAATATGTCCGTCGGCACCATATCTGTGCTTCGGATCCGTCCCGCGGCATTGTCTTTTCTGCTGGAAGTCTTCTTAAATGCGGCTGAAGACCAAATCTTGCAGAATTCGAAATAGGCGTCCTCGCGGTTTGCAAACCACGGAATCCTCACCTGAACAGAGATGCTATTTGTATTATATGACAACAAATCTCAACAATCGAAGAGTAAAAAGTTAGAATTGTTTACCGAACGGTATTCTTCTTCAGTCAAATAAATTGACGATGAGCCAGTCGCCTTGCTCATTCGTTGCCCTAGCTTCTCCTTGTAGTAAGCATTGTTCGCTTGAATGCGGGCATACGAAATGGCGTCCTTCACCACCTTATGTGCATTGTTGTTGAAGACTTGAAGCACATGGTTATGGTGATTGCCGACTTCTAGCAAGCAAAAGCGTAACTGCAAAAGTAATGATTAGTACAGTGTTGTAACTCGAAAAGCCTAAAAGTAGATTGAAAAAACACTTGCATACCTAGAAGTCATGAGACACCGCCCCCTGAGCAGTTCCGTGGCGCCCGTCAGGAGCGAACCGGTACTGGTCCCATGTCTGGCATAGAACCCGCTCACCGGTCGGCATTGTCAGCACCCTTGGGTAGTGCAGACGGCACAGGTTACCCAATATCTGGTTAACCTGCCTGACCCTCGAAGTGCCGTCGAACCGAGAGTCTGTACATCTTCTAGCCCACAGCCCATGTCTGTTTACCTTCCCCCTGGCCGCCGCCCTATATATTCTCACGCCAGCCACCTCTAGGGTTAGGTTTTGCTTTGTTGCATCTACACTGTTGTGTTTAGATCCCGCCTCTTGCGCCGGACCGATTGGCTGCCGCATTGGCGTTTGTGAAACCTCAACTTATCTTCGTTTGTCTGTGATTTGGCATTCGATTTGTATCCTTCCTGTTCTTGCTTGTGTTCTTGGGTTCGCTTGCAGGAATTAGCCTTCGTGGCGAGGTCAATCGCGTTCTGCGTGGTTGATAACCAACGGAGACAGTGGTGTAACGATTGCAAGGTTTTGATCCGCCGGACCGGAGCCTTGGATCGCCAACGTCGAGATTCTCCACCAACCCAAGTTTATCCCTTACCTAGCGGAAGATCGGGACCACTCCCCCATCAATCTTGATTATCCCGAAGCCCCGGAGAACGCTTCCTTCGACAATGAATCTCCGTTGCATCCTGAGCTGCAGAAGATTCGCTTTGATCCAAAGTTCAAAACTTCGAAGCTCTGTAAGTATGCCGGAGATGAAGATCCCGGAGAGTTCGTTCGGTCTTATGCCCTAGCAATTGAGGCTAGCGGAGGTGTTCGAGACACCATGGCGAAGTTCTTCCCTTTGGCTCTTCAAGGAGTGGCATTGAGATGGTTCTGGTCCTTGAGGCCAGGATCAATCAATTCATGGTCGCAGCTGAAGAAGAAGTTTATAAGCAACTTTCAGGGCACCTTCGTGCCTCCTATGTCAACAGGAAGCCTTTTCCAGGTGAAACAGCTCCCCGGAGAGACATTGAGGCAGTACTTTAAGCGCTTCGCTCATACAAAGTCGCAAATTCGGGGGCTGTCCGCATCTTCAGTGGTTGATGCAGCTCAGGAAGGCGTCAGTCATCAAGGCCTTCTAGATAAACTGCATCAGAAGAGCATCTCCTCGGTCTCTCAGTTGATGTCATACTTCGAGGAGTATGCGAGGTCAGAAGAGGGTTGGCTTCGGAGGACTGCTGCTACTTCGTCCATATTGCAAGAAGTCAAAGTAGAAGTGAAAACTTCGGCACAGCCGTAGGAACCAGTCTTCGAAGTGCAACATGATCGGAGAAGAGGGCAAAAGTACCCTCGTTCGGAAGTCATGAATATTGCACCCCCACAGATGTTTGCACCAAGAGCTCCACAGTCTACGGGGAACAAGGCCAGCGGCTGGAGGCCGCCAGGGAAAATGGCTGGCAAGGGCCAGACCCTTTTCTGCTGCATTCACGGAGAAAATCGAAGCCATGCAACTGATACTTGCAAGGCTATACTTACCGTAAGGGGAGAGTACTTAGAGAGAACTTCGGGTCGAGGCAGTACCGACCGAGTTCCAGCTGCAGCGCGCCTAGAGCCGGTCCAGGCTGTGGCGCGAATAGAAAATTTTGATGCTGCAAGGCACCCTCCGGTGGCCAATGTTATGCCACCTCCAAAGCAAGAGGAAGGGCAAGATAGAGGAAAAAGAGTAGTTCTCCCTATCTCCGGAGGAGGTACCCTCGGAAGCATGTCTAAGAGACAGCGAAGAGAGTACGTTCGGGAAGTAGGTCATATTGGGACTTCGTCATCTGCAGCTGCAATGCCGGAGTGGTCTCACGTTCCGATATCTTTCTCTGCGGAGGATGCAGCTGGTGTTGGGGGAAAATATCTCATCTTCGGGGTTATTGCCGAAGCAACATAAAGGCAGACAGCTGATTCGAAGGTTCCCAGACGATCATCTTCGAAGATACTCGGAACCAAGTTCGAAGTACGAAGATAGGCATTGGTTCGGAGTACATCTTCGAACTAAGGCCCTCCAAGATCTTTTCTGCCAGCTAAGATGGAAGACTTATCTTCTTTCTGATTAGATTAGTTTTTTACCAATTTAGCCCTATTAAGGGAACCGAATAGTTTCTACTATGTCGGTTGTAATAGAGGGGTAAATAAGTCTTTTCCTTAATGTTTGGGCCTATAAATACCCCCCATTTCATCCTGTAATAGGGACCGAATACAAGTTATTCAATACACACATTCGAACTATTCTAAGTTATTATCCTTTCGGAGGCTTAGAACAGTTCTCTTCGCAAACACTTTGTTTGTTAGTTTCTCTTCTACAGAAACCTGTTAGCGTAATCTTTTACGCCAACAGTTGGCACCGTCCGTGGGGAACCTAGTCCGAAAAACTTCGTTCTCTACCAATTTCTTACATCATGCCTCCTAAGCGGAGCGCACCCCGCAATCCCACTCGGAGGTCCTCTCGGATCTCCGGAGAAATACCCTTTGACACAGTTGAAGTCGGAGGTCCTTCGACATTCCCTCCACAAACTCCGGAAGGAGCTTCCATTCCTCGAACATACGAAGCTTCTCCGCCAACCCCTTCTATACTCCGACCGCGCCGGAGTCCCTTCTCCACCCTCCATCCCGATTCGAACTGATCCAACCAGTTCTCAAGACCCGGAAGATCCTTCTGGAAGAGATGAAAATAATCTTGGAGATATGGCCACTCAAATGGCCAACCTTCAAATGGAAGTGACAAGGTGGCGACAGGAAGCTGCGAGCAGGCTTCGCTCTCAAACCACCCCAACCATCCCAGAAGTGCCCGAAGATGATGATCTTGATTATCCCGAAGCCCCGGAGAACGCCTCCTTCGACAATGAGTCTCCGCTGCATCCTGAGCTGCAGAAGGTTCGCTTTGATCCAAAGTTTAAAACTTCGAAGCTCTGTAAGTATGCCGGAGATGAAGATCCCGGAGAGTTCGTTCGGTCTTATGCCCTAGCAATTGAGGCTAGCGGCGGAGTTAGAGACACTATGGCGAAGTGCTTCCCTTTAGCTCTTCAAGGAGTGGCATTGAGATGGTTCTGGTCTTTGAAGCCAGGATCAATCAATTCATGGCCACAATTGAAGAGGAAGTTTATAAGCAACTTTCAGGGCACCTTCGTGCCTCCTATGTCAACAGGAAGCCTTTTCCAGGTGAAACAGCTCCCCGGAGAAACATTGAGGCAGTACTTTAAGCGCTTTGCTCATACGAAGTCGCAAATTCGGGGGCTGTCCACATCTTCAGTGGTTGATGCAGCTCGGGAAGGCGTCAGTCATCAAGGCCTTCTAGATAAACTGCATCGGAAGAGCATCTCCTCAGTCTCTCAGTTAATGTCATACTTCGAGGAGTATGCGAGATCAGAAGAGGGTTGGCTTCGGAGGACTGCTGCTACTTCGTCTATATTGCAAGAAGTCAAAGTAGAAGTGAAGACTTCGGCGCAGCCGCAGGAACTAGTCTTCGAAGTGCAACATGATCGGAGAAGAGGGCAAAAGCACCCTCGTTCGGAAGTCATGAATATTGCACCCCCACAGAAGTTTACACCAAGAGCTCCACAGTCTATGGGGAACAAGGCCAGCGGCTGGAGGCCGCCAGGGAAAATGGCTGGCAAGGGCCAGACCCTTTTCTGCTGCATTCACGGAGAAAATCGAAGCCATGCAACTGACACTTGCAAGGCTATACTTACTCTAAGGGGAGAGTACTTAGAGAGAACTTCGGGTCGAGGCAGTACCGACCGAGTTCCAGCTGCAACGCGCCCAGAGCCGGTCCAGGCTGTGGCGCGAATAGAAAATTTTGATGCTGCAAGGCACCCTCCGGTGGCCAATGTTATGCCACCTCCGAAGCAAGAAGAAGGGCAAGATAGAGGAAAAAGAGTAGTTCTCCCTATCTCCGGAGGAGGTACCCTCGAAAGCATGTCCAAGAGACAGCGAAGAGAGTACGTTCGAGAAGTAGGTCATATTGGGACTTCGTCATCTGCAGCTGCAATGCCGGAGTGGTCTCACGTTCCGATATCTTTCTCTGCGGAGGATGCAACTGGTATTAAGTTCCCGCACGCAGATCCATTGGTTATCACTGCTGATATTGCGGGCACTGAAGTCCGAAGGGTGTTAATTGACGGAGGTAGCTCGGTAGATATCATTTTTGTTCAAGCCTTCGATCAGTTATGCATTTCCAGGAAGCATCTCCTTCCAGCGGCTCGTCCTCTGCAAGGGTTCGCAGGACCCCCGCTTGATGCACTTGGTCAGATAGGCCTCGAAGTTACCTTCGGAGAAGGTTTATTAGCCCGGACTGAAGAAGTTATCTTTGATGTGGTAGATGCCCCGTATGCTTATAACGTCATTTTCGGACGGGGCATGCTGAACCAGTTCGGAGCTGTGGCGCATCACAATTACTTGTGCATGAAGATGCCCACACAAGCAGGAGTCCTTACAATCTTCGGAGATCAAGCCATTGCTCGGAGGGCGGAATATGGTCATGGTCCCCCTCTTGATCCGAGGCAAGTAAATAGTGTGCAAATAATGAAGAAATTTTTTCAGCCTCCTCCGAAGCTTCGAAGAAGTCTTTTCCGAGACCAAGTCCCGAAGGAGAGATTGCGACGAAGGTCATTGTTAAAGATGGTAAAGAGTACACTTTTCAATTTGGTAAAGATTTACCTCCTGAAGTTGCAACCTCCTTGGAAAAGGTGGTGGAAGAAAATTTGGATGTCTTCGCCTGGTCTGATGAAGATATCACCGGAGTCGATCGGGATATCATTGAGCACAGTTTACTTGTAAACCCGAAGGCCTGGCCTGTTCGACAAGGACTCCGGAAGATGTCCGCAGAGAGAGCTGCTCTAGCTAAAGACGAAGTTGAAAAACTGTTGAAGGCTGGGATTATTAGAGAAGTGTCTCACACAGAATGGTTAGCCAACCCAGTCTTCGTCAGAAAGAAGTCTTCCAGAAAGTGGCGCATGTGCATTGATTTCACATCTTTGAATAAAGCATGCCCACGTGACCCCTACCCCATGCCCCGAATTGATCAACTAGTTGACTCCACCGCAGGTTCGGAGTTACTCAGCTTCCTCGACGCGTATTCTGGTTATCATCAAATATGGTTGAAGCGCGAAGATGAAATCAAGACAAGCTTCGTAACTCCTTCGGGAGTCTTCTGCTATGTAAGAATGCCCTTCGGCCTAAGAAATGCTGGGGCTACTTTTTCAAGATTAGTTGCTAAGGCTCTAGGTCATCAACTAGGTCGCAATGTGGAGGCCTATATGGATGATATTGTAATAAAGAGTGCTTTAAAGCACCACCATAGCCTAGACTTAGCAGAAACATTCAATAGCCTTCGGGCATGTGGGATCCGTCTTAACCCCGAAAAATGTATATTCGGAGCTAAGGCTGGAAAATTGTTAGGGTATTTAGTTTCAAGCAGGGGAATTGAAGCTAGCCCTACTCAAATAACTGCGTTGCAGAAGATGGCTCCTCCGGAGAATTTAAAGCAAGTGCAAAAGCTGAATGGGCGTCTGGCCGCACTTAGCAGGTTTTTATCAAGGTCTGCGGAGAGGAGTTTGACAATATTCAAAGCTTTGAAAGGGTCCGAAGATTTTGCATGGACACCGGAGTGTCAGAGAAGCTTCGAAGATATTAAAGATTATCTCAGTAATCTTGCTACACTCACGGTGCCTACTGCGGATGAAACCCTACTCCTGTACCTTGCAGCTACAGGTTCAGCTGTCAGCGCAGTCCTTGTCAGAGAAGTGGATTCCAATGGGAAGTTGGTCCAAAATCCTGTTTATTTTGTATCCGAAGCATTATCAGGAGCGAAGACAAGATACTCCGAACTTGAGAAATTTGTTTATGCTTTGATAATGGCTTCGAGGAAGCTAAGACATTATTTTTTGGCTCATAATTTAATTGTACCAACTTCGTATCCCTTAGGAGATATGCTCCGAAGCAAAGATTCCACTGGAAGGATTGGAAAGTGGGCAGTCGAGCTAGCACCCTTCGGCATATCTTTCTTGGCAAGGACAGCTATCAAATCCCAAGTCCTAGCAGACTTCGTAGCAAAGTGGACTCCACCTGCGAATTTGACTCCGGAGAAATCAAGTGATGGAGTTTGGACTGTTTAATCCGATGGGGCTTTCCAAGCATCCGGAGCAGGCATTGGGGCAGTGTTGATTTCACCGTCAGGGCAAAAAGCAATGTACTCCGCAAGATTCAACTTTAAGTCTACCAATAATATAGCGGAGTACGAAGGAATTTTATTGGGACTCCGGAAAGCACGTGCTCTAGGGGCTACAAGAATAATTATAAAAACAGATTCTCAGATAGTAGCAGGGCACGTAGACAAAAGTTTTCAAGTTCGGCATCCACATCTTGCAAAGTACTTAGAAGAAATCCGCAAAATCGAAGCACACTTCAAGGGTATATCCATTCGGAGTATACCAAGAGCGGAAAACGTACAAGCGGACATTTTAGCGAAGGCTGCAGCCGGAGCTGTGGATGTGCCTGAAGAAGCTTTCTATGAGGAGCTCAATATACCTTCGGTGCCACAAATTGCCTCTGCGGAGATTCTTTGCATTCCTAGTGCAGATTGGAAAGATTCGATCATAGAACTCTTGCAAGGAGGAACAAATTTTCCCGAAGAGCCCCAGTTGTCAAGATTAAAGCTCAGAGCCAGAAACTATCAGTTAATCAACGGTATATTATACAAGGCCGGAGTATGTTCCCCTCTACTCCGATGTATATCTCAAGCCGAAGGCCAAGAAATTCTTCGAGAAATTCACGAAAGCCTTTGTGGAAGCCATTTAGCCCCTAGAGCTCTGGCAGGAAAAACACTTCGCCAGGGGCTTTATTGGCCCACAATAACAGCTGATGCGGAGAGCTTGGTCCGCACTTGTCAAGGATGCCAGTGGATGGGTCGACGGAGTCATCGCCCACCAACAGCTCTTCAAGTCATTGCTCCGGTATGGCCTATGGCCAGATGGGGTATGGATCTAATTGGTCCCTTTCCGTTAGCAAAGGGAAATCTGAAGTTCGCAGTGGTAGCTATTGAATATTTTTCTAAGTGGGTGGAAGCAGAACCCTTAACAGCTATCACTTCGAACAATGTGCAGAAATTCTTCTTGAAGAACATTATTTGTCGGTTTGGAGTGCCTAGATACCTCACAGTTGATAATGGAACACAGTTCGACGCAGAACCCTTCAGGAAGTTTTGCGAAGACCTAGGCATTCAGCTATGCTTTGCTGCAGTGAGGCATCCTCAGTCGAATGGAGCCGTAGAACGAGCCAATGGAAATATTTTATCAGGGCTAAATCGAAGAATAGTAGGATTAGCAAAGGGACTGTGGACCGAAGAGCTTCCGAAGATTCTGTGGTCCATTCGGACTACGCAAACAAGGTCCACAGGTTTTACTCCGTTCAGACTACTATTCGGAGATGAAGCTATGACTCCAACAGAGCTCAAAGGGGGATCATTTCGCAGCACCGAACCAGACATTGAAGAAGAAAGACAAGCTTCGTTAGACTTATCAGAAGAAACAAGACTTCGAGCTGTAGCTAATTTATCAAAGTATCATCAGCAGACGAAGGCTTGGTATGACCCGAAGGTTAAGCTTAATGAACTAAGACCGGGTCATCTTGTTCTACGAAGCATTATAGCACCAGGGAAGTTAGGCAATAAATGGGAAGGTCCATACCTAATTGTTCACTCAGGGCACCCTGGTTCATTTAAACTAGCTAATTTAGAAGGTGAAGAGTTAGCACATGCTTGGCATGCGGAGCACCTAAAGCGATACTTCGCATAAGGGCTCCTTGTAATTCGCTTGTAATCATCCTCTAAATTAATAAAGCATATGACCCTGATAGTTGCCTTCCCCTCATAGACTTCCAGCTTCCGAGTGGACGCACTGGAACCGCGGGGTCGACCGAGAGGGAAGTGTCATTAAGCTGGGTTGTATTTTCGGACTTCGAACCCATAAAGTTCGAAGCTTCTGACGTGGGGGCTGACATAATCCGGAGCCCAGGCCACCGGCTTGTAGGCATCCGTAAAAGAGCCCAAAACCACACCCTACGGAGTCCAAGCCATTGGCTGGTAGACTTCCGTAAAAAGAGCCGAAGGTGGCCAAAACCTACGGAGTCCAAGCTGCAGCTTGTAGACTTCCATAAAAAGAGCCGAAGGTGGCCAAAATCTTTGAAGTCCAAGCCATTGGCTGGTAGACTTCTGCAAAAAGAGCCGAAGGTGGCCAAAATCTGCGAAGTCCAAGCCATTGGCTGGTAGACTTCTGCAAAAAGAGCCGAAGGTGGCCAAATTATACGGAGTCCAAGCCATTGGCTGGTAGACATCCGTAAAAAGAGTCCAAAGAGACCATTGCAAACTCCGAACCATTGGTTCGTCAGAGATCGCAAAAACAAAGTCCAAGCTGGCTAAAGCAAAACAGCATTTGAACCATGAGCTTCGAATGTCTGTTAACATAGTCCAAAGTGACAAAATTTTTAAGACACTAAAGTGTCCTAAAAGTTATCTCAAGTGATTTCTTTCATGAAACAAAGGTACTAAGCTACCATTCTTCCGACTACAAAAAGTCGAAGACATTTCATAAGATTTCAAAAGATCTTTAAATGACAGAGGGGCTCCGAACCCCCCAAAAAAATTGTACTCCGAAGTTTTTTCTTTGCGCATAACCATCTTTGAATACATTTCGATGTTGCTTATACCCAAAGAGGGGCTAGTAAATATGGAGACAATTTTAAATCGGCATTCATTATTGAAATAAATATGATTACAGATTACACTATGAAAAATTGGTATCTATACCAAGAAGGAATCGGAGACCTCTTCGGTCCCTAGAGCTAGGGGTGGAACGACTAGTTCCAACATCGGAAGTTCTAATAACTTTACGTTTAACGCTCTTCCTCCCCCTCGAAGCTCTAAAATCCTTCTGCTCTTGTTGAAGCTCGGCCCAAGTTCGAAGCCGTTCGGGGCTTCTTTCCCAGCTTCTAAGATCTTCAGATCTTTTATTTCGAGCTTCACCTTTGTCTTCAGACCAAATAGTGTCTTCAGAAGACGAGGTGTTTGCGTCAACCTCTTTCTCTTCCTCTTTAATGTAAGACAATACGTCTTTGATTACTTCGGGCGCAATTACGCCGGAGTCATCTCGAGGAATAAGAAATCGAGGACGTTTATAACTCTTTAGAAGTTCGAAGGTGTTCCATAATGAGCGAAGTTCGTTGTTAAGCTCTAACACTTCAATGTCTTCCATAAGAGGCAAAGCCTAAAAATATGACAAACAAGATTTTCATTGATAAATGTTTACAAGCATGAGCTTTACATAGTCAAAAAATCCTAAATAATTCCTAAACCTGCGGGTTCGGAGGAGGCTGACTGCTCGAAGCTTGGCTCCGAACTTGCTTCTGGCGTTGGCCTTCATCGATCCAAGCCTTGATCGCAGAATGACCTTCGGCTCTCCATGAGGTTTGAAAGGCTCGCCAGGCGGCAGTCACGCCTTCGGAAGGATTCAAAAGCCGCTCGTCGTCGAAGGTAATGGAGCCCTCTGCGCTCGGAGTAATTGTTCGGCCCAAATCCTCGTAGTAACGAAGTAGTCCGAGGGCAGACACTTGTCCGGAGAGTTCTCCATAACGAATGCCTGCCGTCTTCATTTGCTTCGCTGCTCCTTGGATCCTTTTTAGCCAGCGCAGCAGAGTCACGTTGTCATCCGAAGGAAGTGATCCAGTAGTACCGAAGTACTCCAGAACACCTAGCATCTGCTCGATGACCTCCGTAGCTACCTTTTCCGACTTGAGCTTTTCTTCAGTTAGTGCATCCTTGCTCGAAGTCGTTTCTGCCAAAACTCCAGAAATCCTAGCATTCTCCGTAGTTAAAATATTCTTCTGGTTTAGGAGTTGGCTAGCGTCTTCTTGGAGCCTTACAAGTTCGGACCCAGCACTAGCATGCTCCAACCGCATCATTTCAATTTCAGCCCGAAGCACAATTCTTTCTGCTTCGAACGTCCTTATTAGCAGCCTCCAAGCCCTGTCTGGCCCTACGCTCCGTTGAAATCATATTATCCATTTGAAGTACTCTAGCTTCGGAGAAAGATAAGTTGCGTTTAAGAGCTTCATTTTCTTCCCGAAGCTGAGCAATTTCATTCTCGCTTGATAAAGTTGCAGCGCGGGCCAAGACTGCTTGCTGAGAAAAGAAAAAACTAAAGTAAGAAATTATTCATGTATAATTTGCTACTGGTTCGAAGATGTACTCCGAACCCAATATAATTCGCTAAAGATATTGGTTCAAAGGTGCTCCGTACCTGGTAGGCCGCTCGTTCCAGGGCAACGTTAAGCTCCGAACTCTTCGCCCTGCTTAATTTTGCTACCAGCTCTGTCTCCCCGACTTTGCGACTCACTCGACCTAAAGGTTTGAGCAGAGTCCGAAGCCCAGTTGGCTCCAAAAAAGGAGTCAAAAGAGGGAGCATTGCCGAAGCCCTTTGGTCATCCCTGCTTGACGAAGGTCCGGAGCGTTCTCCTGAGGTCCTTGGAACTTCAGAAGATGGCCCCCTCTCAGTTGATTCACTTTCATTTGTTGACTCAGACGAAGTTGATCCTTGAGTAGGGAGAGGCTCTATGTGTCTTTTTCCTCGTCCAGCCCCTGTTGAGTGACCTCCGGGTGCGGCTCCGAAGTTGTCGAAGGCCTTTGAGTTGTGTCTTCGTGATGTACTTCTTCCAAAAGAGGCTCTGCAAAAACAAAGGCATTATACATCGTATAATTTTGCAAAAAATAATAAAAGAATTATGCGAAGTTTACCTTCGACATTCTAGGGGAGGTCGAGCACTGGACTGCTCGGAGGATCAAAGGTGAGGTCTTCGTCTGAATCCATAGTTAAAATTTCAGCTGCCGGAGTATCTCCGTGAGCAGTCCTCCCTTCATCCACAACTGAAGTTGTAATAACTTCAACTTCATCTTCGCCCACAGGGGTTTCGATCTGCTCTTCTTCTTGAGCATCCGGAGCTATCACTTCTTCAATGTTAGCTTGAGGCTCCGGCATACCTGCAGTATCTTCAATGTGAATATCTTTTTGAGCTGCATCTTCATCAATCAATCTCACTAATAGTATACCTTCATCTTCTTTAGAACCAGAGATGGAGGTTCTTGAGCTCGAAGGCGCAGGATCCGAAGGTGCGAGATTTTTTGGCTTCCGAGCCACCTTCTTCACCGGAGTCTTTGCGGAGCTCGAAGCTCCGGCTTCAGCTATCCTCTTCTTGTGGCCTTTCTCCGAAGGCACCCAGTCCATCAGAGGGGGCGGAGTCATCTCCAACATTCCCCATACTCTGTTAAACCTTTCCCAACTCCCGACCAGTTTAACTCGCCATTCTTTTTCAGTCGGAGTTGGGGCACCCAAAATCTTCTCCGAAGCCCTTACAATTTGCTATGAAGTAATAGGGGCTGATGAAGCTAAAAAATAAATCAAATTAGTCTTTCTTCGAAGTAAATATGTATAATGCATGTTGGTTTCGAAGTTACCTGCAGGGCTCGAAGTCAAGTTAATCTTGCGGAGACCGCCTTCTGAATCATCCTCGAAGATGACAGGCCAGTTGACCATCAACGGAGGAATTTGCAGTCGGATGAATTCTTCGGCTAAGTCCCGCATGCTTAACCTTCGGCTAATCTTTTGAAGGAGGTTAAGACGAGCTTCGAGTTGGCCTTCGTTGGGCTGCACTAAGGCTTCTTTCCGAAATTGAATTTCTTTAAGGGGCCCAGCCAGAGGACTGCTTGCTCCAACTTCGGCATAGAACCATCTCAGAACCCAATCAGTGTACCATCTAGCATTGATGGCCTTGGCAGGAAACTGAAGGGCATATTTATCCCGAAGCCTAAAGTTGATAGAGCCGAAGGATATCACCACTTTCTCACCTCCGGAGCCTACGAAGGTTTTCGGCTGGCAAGTTTCTCTATGAAGTGCAGCGAAGATTTCTGCCCTCCCCTCACAACCTTCGGCTCTCAGTGCCCATTCGAAGATAGCTAATCTAGCTACTACATTCGGAGATAATTGGGGGAGGGTTACATGGAAGAGATCAAGTACCTCCGCCAGGAAATCCACTGCAGGGAGGCCCAAGCCAGCTTCGAAGAAGGCTTCGAATACCACTACTTCTCCGGGTCTTGGCGATGGAATCGATTCTTTGCCCGGCTTCCGGATCATAACTCCATTACTAATTTTTCCCCCTGCTGTGATTGCCAAAGACTCCCTCTTGCAGGTAGAAGGCCCCAACTCAAAAGATTGATCTAAATACTTCGTCGATGGCGGGCACAGACCTTGGTCATCGGCGATTTGGGGATTTCTCCCCCCTGCCGCCATGGATGTCACCGCCGGCATCGGAGGTGCCGTCGCCAACGCTGCCGCCGCTGCTGCTGCGGCCGCCTGCTGCCGGGCCAAGGCCGACGGAGGTGCAGATCCCTTAGTCTTCACCATCGCGACCGCCGGATTGCTCTGAGGAAATGGAGGCTAGGGCTCAAGAACTTGAAGGGCTAAAAAGTTTTTGATTGCGAGAATGCAGTGAAAAGGTAACCGGGTAACTTCTAGGCCTTCTATTTATAGCCTAGATTTCACTTTTTTACCGTTAGTTCGTGTCGTTTCGCATTCCTGCCGTTACTTTTCCCCGCGATTAACGCTTACTACAGTTTCCATTAGAAACAGAAACTTAACGGCTATTTTTTCTAAGTCTAAAAGACTTTCGAACTTCTTGAGTAGGTTCTAAGATAGTTCGAAAAGCAATTACCTTAAAACTGATTCGAAGTTCATATCTTCGTGCATTTCTGAGATAAAATAAAAACCAATAACCCCTATGTTTGGTTATCTTTTCCTTCCGTATACTGCTCTCCTAACGTTACAGGTCAAACGGAGAAGCGTATTCGAGGGGCTACTGTTGGGGGAAAATATCTCATCTTCGGGGTTATTGCCGAAGCAACATAAAGGCAGACAGCGTATTCGAAGGTTCCCAGACGATCATCTTCGAAGATACTCAGAACCAAGTTCGAAGTACGAAGATAGGCATTGGTTCAGAGTACATCTTCGAACTAAGGCCCTCCAAGATCTTTTCTGCCAGCTAAGATGGAAGACTTATCTTCTTTCTGATTAGATTAGTTTTTTACCATTTTAGCCCTATTAAGGGAACCGAATAGTTTCTAGTATGTCGGTTGTAATAGAGGGGTAAATAGGTCTTTTCCTTAATGTTTGGGCCTATAAATACCCCCCATTTCATCCTGTAATAGGGACCGAATACAAGTTATTCAATACACACATTTGAACTATTCTAAGTTATTATCCTTTCGGAGGCTTAGAACAGTTCTCTTCGCAAACACTTCGTTTGTTAGTTTCTCTTCTACAGAAACCTGTTAGCGTAATCTTTTATGCCAACACCGCGCTTGCTGCGTTGCCGGAGGCGGCGAGGTAAACCAGTAAAGGGCTGTCGGCCCGGGGTGTGGCGAGGGCCACGAGGCCGGAGAGATAGTCCTTAATTTGCTGGAAACAATTCTGGCACTCGGGGGTCCATTCGAAATGCTTAGAACCTCGGAGCGCCCTGAAGATGGGCAAGCTTCGTTCAGCCGACTTTGCGAGAAATCGCCCAAGGGCGGCCAACCGCCCGGCCAGCTTCTACGCCTGCTTCAGGTTCTGGGGTGGAGCCATGTTCTGTAGTGCTTGAACCTGCGTTGGACCGGCCTCGATGCCCCTGCTGGAAACGAGGTACCCGAGCAGCTTCCCTGCGCGTGCTCCGAAAACACACTTGTCTGGATTAAGCCGGATTCTGCACCGCCGGAGGCTGTCGAAGGTCTCAGCTATGTCGAAGCCATGATGGCTTTTGGAGGCGCTTTTGATGACAATGTCGTCCATGTAAGATTCCACGTTGCGCCCCAGCTGATGACCTAGGGCTTTGGAGATTAACCTTGAAAAGGTGGCGCCGGCATTGCGGAGGCCGAAGGGCATCCGGAGATAACAGAATACTCCGGCTGGGGTGACAAAACTGGTTTTCACTTGGTCTTCGGGCTTTAGCCAGATCTGGTGATATCCTGAATAAGCGTCGAGGAAACTGAGGAGTTCAGCTCCGGCTGTGGAATCAACGAGCTGGTCGATGCGAGGCAGGGGGTAGGGGTCACGGGGGCAAGCTTTATTCAGAGAAGTAAAGTCGATACACATGCGCCATTTGCCAGATGTTTTCTTCTGGACAAACACAGGGTTGGACAACTAATCAGTATGACTCACTTCCCGGATGACCCCTACGCGGAGCAGCTTGTCGGTCTCTGCCTTGGCGAGCTCGGCCCGCTCGGCGGAGAGCCTCCGGAGCCCCTGGCGAACCGGTCGTGCCTTCGGATCGACAACCAGCGAGTGCTCGATGATCGAGCGGTCGACGCCAGGAATGTCTTCGTCAGACCACGTGAAGATGTCAAGGTTACCGCGGATGATGGCCTCGAGCTGCGCTGATACTTCTGGCTCCAAGCCCCCTCCGAACTTGATCGGGTACTCTTTTCCTCTTTGGGTCAAGGTCTTGGTGATGATTTCCCCCTCCGGGAGGGGTTTGGCGGGGTGCCCCTTCTGCGCAGGATCTGTGCCTCCTGTGAGGCCGGCTTCGTCGTCACCTTCGCGGACACTGTGGACCTGCCGCGGCTCCAGCGGCGCTGTATGGCCGTACTCGACCCGGCGAGCTGCGGCTTGGTCGCCCAGGACGGACAACACCCCGCCGGGAGTCGGCATCTTGAGGCAGAGGTAGTTGTGGTGGGCGATGGCGCTGAAGCGGTTGAGTATCCCTCGCCCGAAGATAGCGTTGTAGGCAGTAAGGAGCATCGACGACGTCGAACAGGATCTCTTCGTGGCGCTGGAGGGGTGCGGTGCCGAAGGTCACCTCCAACAGGACTTGGCCTAGTGCATCGAGCGGGGGGCCCGCGAAGCCTTGGAGCGGGCGCGAAGCTGGCAACAGGTGCTTGCGCGATAAGCATAGCTGATCGAAGGCCTGCACGAAGATGATGTCAGCAGAACTTCCCCCGTCGACCAGAATGCGACGCACCTCGGCCCGGCGATGTCCGCCGAAATGACGAGTGGATCGGCGTGCGGGAACTTGACTCCGGAGGCATCTTCGGTGGTGAAGATGATGAGGACATGAGACCACTCTGGGAGGATCGAGGGGCCGGACGTGCTGATATGTCCGACCTCCCGAACGTAGTCTCGACGCCGCCGCTTGGACAGAGCTCCCAAGGCTCCCCCTCGGTTATGGGAAGGACCACGCGCTTGCCGCGGTCCGGGGCGGCTTCAAGCCTGGGGGCCGGGACTCCGCCGAACTCCGCGACCGGGGTTGCGGCTTCCGGCTCTTCACGGCGCCCGACTACTTGGACCGGTTCTGGCCGAGGGGTAGGGTTCCCTCGGTCGGAGGTAGTCGCTGCGAAGGGCGAGTATGGTCCGGCAGGAGTCGGTGTCGTGGCTCCGGTTCTCGCCGTGGACGCTGCAGTAAAAGGTTCCTTTGGAAGGCGTTCGGGGTGGAGGCTTGGTTCCGGCCTGGCGGCTCCCGCCGGGCGTATGCAGGTGCTTGGCAGGTGCTTGAGGGGTGATACTAAGGACTTCCCCCCGAAAGTGCTTTCGGCTCCGCCGCGAGTCCCGATGGACGAGATCCTGCCTAGCGGGCTCCTGGGCGGTGGAAGTCGGAAACATGACGCGCGCCCCGGCTGGGATCCGGGGGTGCTTCGCATGTCCTGGCGCTCGGGGCCCGGACGGGGACCACCATCGCTTGCCGCCGTATCTGGCCCTCTTCGGACCGAGCGTACTCTTCAAAGTACGTCATGAGCTGCGCCACCGACGAGATAGGCTTCCGGTGGAGCTTGTCAAGGAGGCCTGGGTGGGTGACGCCCTCCCGGGCCGCATCGATGACGGAGGAAACCGAGAGCCCCTTGATTTGGGCCTTGGTGTGTGCGAAGCGTTGGGAGTATTGCCGTAAGGTTTCTCCGAGCTGCTGCTTCACTTGGAAGAGACTCCCGGTGGACATAGGGGCCACGAAGGTCCCTTGGAAGTTGTTGACGAATTTCTTTTTCAGCTGCTCCCACGAGTGAATAGTCCCTGGCCGGAGGGACAAGAACCACCGGAGAGCGATCCCTTCGAGCGCCAGGGGGAAGCATTTGGCCATGGTGTCCCGACTCCCCCTAGACGCTTCTATCGCCAAGGCGTACGAACGAGAGAATTCGTCGGGGTCAGAGTCCCCGGATTACTTGGGGAGCTTGGCGGCGCGAAAGTTCGAACCGAAGCGCACCCTCTAGAGATCTAGGTGCAAGGGAGAATCCTCGTCGTAAGATGCGTTATCCTCATCCGGGGGGTTCTCGTCATCGCTCAAGTCCGTGACCGCGGATTTCACGGCGCAGAAGGGCGCCGGAGGGGCCGGGGGCCGGAGCGACGCTTCCTGGCGCCACAAAGCCAGTTCCGCCTTCAGCCTAGCGTTCTCGGCGGCCAGGGCATCAGCTTGGCTCCCGCTTCCTCCGGAAGTGGTGTCGGGATCTCGCGAGCGGACGTAGTCTGTCCGAAGGGACACTACTGGAGGTCCGCCCGGGGGAAGCTGCTCCGGCGGCCCACCCGGCGACCCGACCAGATTGGCGGAGGTCGGTTCGGGTAAGCCGTCGGCGCCCCGGGCTCCGGGCGTCTCTTCCTGCACTTGGGCGAGGTCCATCGGGGACGCCGCTCCAACGGGCGTGGTGGTGGGAGCTGGAGGGTTGGGGTCGACGGCTGAGGCAGGCTCGACCCCGGCGGTGCGAGCTGACCTGCGCAGGGGGACCATGCTCGCTCCTTTTCGGCTCGACATGCTTGGGTGGATGGGTGTAGGGGATGCTAGCTTTTCGGACTAGGATCCCCACGGACGGCGCCAACTGTTGGGACGACGGATCGAACCAGCAGGTTTTCTTAATGGGAAATGAGAGTAGTGTATTCAATGCCCTGTTGAGCCTGCCTGTTGCAACTGTAGTGGGGGGTATTTATAAGGCGCCCCGTCCAGCGGGCTAAATGCCTCTGGACCGTCAACGGCTACCTGGCCAGACACCGGTTGGTAGTACAGACAAAACGGACTGATACATAGTACAGACAAGAAGATTCGACTCTGACAGCGTATCAGCCGTGTCGGACGCTTCCTGCGCCGCCCGACACGGCTCAGAGGATCACGATCTTGTCCCTCCGTACGATCGCCCAATCCTTTTCCCGCCAAAACTCCCTTCGGGTTTGCCGCTACGGATCAGAAGAGGACCCCCGGCCTTCTACTACCGGAGGACGGCCTCCGGTGTCCCACGCCGAAGGGCGGCCTCCGACGCCTTCTTTCAGCGGGTGGCCCCCGATGCCTTCCGACCGGAGGGCGGCCTCCGGCTCCTTTTCCCGGAGGGCGGCCTCCGGCTCCTTTTCCCGGAGGGCAGCCTCCGATGCCTTCCTGCCGAAGGGCGGCCTCCGAAACTGTTGCCTCCGGAAGGTAGCCCTCGGCATTAGGCTTCGGGCCCCCCGACCGAGGGGCCCCCCGCCTTCGGCTTCCGGGATTATCTCCCCCAACACCCTCGAAAGGGCTGCCCTACAGGTATGAAGAATACCCTAGCTAATTCGAATTAATGGTTACAAATACTTTGGTACTTACTTGTTCCTTTTTCTTTGCAGCAATTCGTCCTTGCTAGAGCGGCAGCGACTTCCAACGAGGTCGAAATTAATCGACTCAAACGGAAGGTTACCACCCTCCAAACCGCCCTTAATGACTCCAACGAAAGATCCCTTAGGCTAGAGGAGGAAGCCTTAGCGGAACGGAGGGCCAAGGCTTCGGCCGACGAAGCTCTCCGAATGGCACGGGGAGAGAACGACGCGCTCCGCATTGCGGCCCAAGAGGTTGAAGCCGAACGCGTAGTTCTTCGGGTAGAAGTTGAAAGGCTTCGTCAATCGGCGGCCACTTTGAGCGCCCAGTTGGTGGAGCTCCAAGGGGCTCTCAACCAAGTGATGGCCCAGAAGAGCTCTTTAATGCTCCAGGTGGCCGAGGTGTCGGCTACTGCTGCGGGGCTGGAAGCAACGGAGAAGAAGAATGCTAGTGCGGCAGAACGTACCTTGGACGCCCTTCAGGGTACCTTGGAATACTTCGGCACTATGTGCCCTTCGTCTTCTGCAGCAACCAGCGAACCCCTCGATCGGAAGCTGAAGAGGATCCAAGTGGCAACATCGCTGATGATGAACTTCGGCGTCCGGTACGGGGAGATCTCCGGGCAGTGCGCCGGTATCGGAGTTCTTAACCACCTTGAGTCCCTTCGTATCCCTCTTGGTTCAGTCGAGGGTTCGATCCCTGGAAGCTTTGCCTCAAAAGACCTGCTGCGCCCTTCGTCGGACGTAGCCTTGTCTTGGGAAGCCTTTTGGTCAACCTGGAAGTCGGACCACAAGGCTGTGGCCAAAGCTTGGATTGACGAGGCCCGACGACAGAAACAGGCGCAGACAAAGCCCCCACTTCCTGCGTCGCCAGCTCTTGCAATCCCTGCTCCGCCAACCGACCCGCAGGTCTAGCTCTTAGGGTCACCATGTATGCAAACTATTGTAAAGCCTCTTTAATCAATGAAAAAGTATAATCAAGAAACTCGTTTGGGTGTTGTGCTTTCTTTTTTAGGTTTTGTCGTGCCCTTCGAATTTTGACCTCGAAATACTGGATTTTACGAAGGGCTCCGGAAGGAGTGGACAAACCTCGAGAGCTTAAGGCCCTACCATCGATCTCGCTTCTCTGTTCCTCGTGGAGACAAAGGGGAGATACCTCCCGACATTTTTCACGAGGTCTTAGCGTATATCAAGGAAGAGGAGAAAGAGAAGGCATCCTCATCTTCCGAACACATGAATTGGTCTGACTCGGAGTATCAGGCCGAGGACCCTACGGAGGTTAACTCTGAAAGGCTTCTGACCTGGGCCGAGCTCCAAGAGGAGCAAAAGAAACTACGAGCCTCGAAGAAGAAAAGAGGTGCGTGGACGAAAAGGACTAAACCGGCAGCTTCGAGCTCCGAAGGACAGAGTAGCCGAAGGGGTAGCTCCAGAGGCCGACAGGGTCTTCGATTTTTCTTAGGCTTGGACCAAAACTTCTCCTGATGTACAAGTACAATGGATTAATGTGAATTGTTCCGAAAGTATTTTGTTTGCTTTTTACCCTCCTACCCCTCCTTGTGGGTGGGGGACCCTTTTCTATGTAAAGGGTTCGCCGGGCACAATGCTATGCCGTATTACTTGATGCTTCATATTACACTTAACATTCGTACTTGACCCTTTTTAGGCTTCGTAAATTTCAGAGTTAGATCTGTCGCTTAGGATTTTTGATTCTCTCTTTTTTTTACATGTCTCATTAGCCTGGGCCTTGAAACTTTATTTAAAGTCCTTAGACTCTTCTATGGATCCTGACAAGCCTGAGCTTGGAATCCGTAGGATGGCCACCTTCGGCTCTTTTACAGATACTTCGATCCTGGAGGCCGGAAATCTGTTCATTTAAAGTCCTTAGACTCTTCTACGGATCCTAACAGGCCGGAGCCTGGAATCCGTAGGCTGGCCACCTTCGGCTCTTTTACAGATACTTCGAACCCGGAGGCCGAAAATCTGTTCATTTTAAAGTCCTTAGACTCTTCTACGGATCCTAACAGGTCGTAGCCTGGAATCCGTAGGTTGGCCACCTTCGGCTCTTTTACAGATACTTTGAACCCGGAGGCCGAAAATCTGTTCGTTTTAAAGTTCATAGACTCTTCTACGGATCCTAACAGGCCGGAGCCTGGAATCCGTAGGTTGGCCACCTTCGGCTCTTTTACAGATACTTCGAACCTAGAGGCTGGAAATCTGTTTGTTTTAAAGTCCTTAGACTCTTCTACGGATCCTAACAGGCCGAAGCCTAGAATCCGTAGGTTGGCAGCGGAGTCCTCGAACCCATGGTTCGCAGACTGCTGTCTGGGTCTTGGGAAAGATGCTTGACTCTGTAAGCATCTCCGTCCTCCTGATGCGTCCATCCAAAGTAAGGGATACTCGAAGAGTAAACAAAATTCGACCCCCGCTTTTATTTAGAAAAGGAAGCTTTACAAGTGATTACAAGGAGCCCCTAAGCGTAATAACGGTCAAGGTGCTCCGCATGCCATGCATGCTTCAACTCTTCTCCTTATAAATTAGCTAATTTAAATGATACGGGTCATCCTGAGCGTAGGATAATATATGGTCCTTCCCATTTATTCCCTAGCTTCCCCGGCGCTATTACACTTCGCAAAACTAGATGACCTAGTCTAAGCTCATTTGGCTTTATCTTTGGGTCATACCATATTTTTGTTTGTCCTTGGTACTTCGTTAGGTTGGCAACAGATCGAAGCCTTGTTTCTTCTGATAAGTCCAACGAAGTGTTTTGTCATCTTCTCCTCCGGGCTACATCGCACGAAGGGATCCCCCTTTGAGCTCTGTAGGAGTCATGGCTTCATCTCCGAAGAGTAGTCTGAATGGGGTAAAACCTGTGGATCTAGTTTGAGTGGTTCGAATGGACCACAAGATCTTGGGGAGCTCTTCGACCCACAGCCCTTTGGCCAGCCCCACCATCCTTCGATTTAAACCAGATAGGATGTTCCCATTGTCTCTCTCTACAGCTCCATTGGACTGTGGATGGCGTACTGCGGCGAAGCACAACTTAATGCCCAGCTCTTCACAAAATGCTTGGAATGTGTCAGCTTCGAACTGGGTTCCATTATCCACTGTCAACTCCCTTGGCACTCCAAACCTGCATATAATATTCTGCCAGAAATATTTTTGCACGTTCCACGAGGTGATAGCAGTCAATGGTTCTGCTTCAACCCACTTCGAAAAATATTCGATTGCTACTACCGCGAACTTCAAGCCACCTTTTGCCATTGGAAAAGGGCCTATGAGGTCCATGCCCCATTGAGCCATTGGCCACACCGGGGCAATAATTTGTAGTTGAACTGGCGGACGGTGGCTTCGCCTGCCCATCAATTGTTAGCCTTGGCATGTTCGAACCAATTCCTCCGCATCTCTCACTATTCTTGGCCAGTAAAGCCCCTGGCGAAGTGTCTTGCCAGCTAGAGCTCGAGGTGCCAGATGACTTCCGCATAAACCCTCGTGAATGACTCGAAGTATATCTTGACCTTCGGGTTAGGAGATACATCGGAGTAGAGGGGATCAAACGCCAGCTTTCTACAATACTCCGTTGACAAGCTTGTAATTTCTGGCTCTTGCTTGCAATCTTCGTGCATCCGGACCTTCTGAGCGATCTATGCCATCTTGCAATATACTCATAATCGGAGCCCGCTAATCTGTAGCCGGTATGCACAGTACTTCTGCAGAGGGTACCTAGCTAGCTGCGGGCTGCATTAGTTCTTCATAGAAAGCACCCTCTAGGAGGTCTACCGCTCCAGCTGCAGCTTTTGCCAGAATATCTACGAGCTGATTATCTGCTCGAGGGATACTCCGAACAGTGAATCCTTTGAATGCTGCTTCAGCCTTGCGGATTTCTTCAAGGTATTGTGCTAGATGCATGTTCTTTGCTTGAAAACTTTTATCCACATGCCCCGCGACGACTTGGGAATCTGTCTTAATCATTATCCTTGCAGCTCCGAGTGCTTTAGCCTTTCGGAGGCCTAGCAGAACCCCTTCATATTCTGCGATGTTATTGGTGGTTTTAAAATTGAGCCTCACAGAATACATGGCTTTCTGCCCTGATGGTGATATGATGACCGCCCCTATTCTGGCACCGGATGCCTTCTAAGCTCCATCAGAAAATATCGTCCATAAACCTTCGGAGGGTTCTTCCGGGGCCCAAACGGCAGATGGAGTCCACTCTGCTATGAAGTCAGCTATGATTTGAGATTTGATAGCTGTTCTTTGCTCCGGAGCATATCCCCTAGAGGATACAAGGTTGGAATGATTAGGTTATGCGCCAAAAAATAATGCCTTAGCTTTCGCGAGGCCATTACTAGGGCATAGGCAAATTTCTCGAGCTCGGAGTATCTTATATTAGCTCCGGATAAAGCTTATGACACAAAATAAACTGGGTTCTGCACCAGCTTTCCCTTAAGCTCAACTTCCTGAACCAGAACTGCGCTTACTGCGGAGCCTATTGCTGCAAGATAAAGGAGAAGTGTTTCTTCTGGAAGGGGCACAGTAAGTGTTGACAAGCTTCCGAGGTATGCTTTTATGTCATCAAAGCTTTTTTGGCATTCCGGTGTCCAACTGAAGCTCTTGGACCCCTTTAGGGCTTTGAAAATTGGGAGGCTTCACTCTGTTGACCTGGCCAGGAATCTGCTAAGGGCTGCGAGCCTTCCTGCTAGCTTCTGGACTTGCTTCAAATTCCCTAGCAGAGCCATTCTTTGTAGTGCAGTTATTTGCGTTGGGCTAGCTTCGATTCCTCTGCTCGAAACTAAGTACCCTAGTAGCTTCCCTGCCTGGGCTCCGAATATACATTTTTATGGGTTGAGGCGTACTCCACAAGCTCGGAGGCTCTCAAATGTTTCAGCTAGGTCTAGGCTATGCTGGTGCTTTTGAGCACTTTTTATTACAATATCATCCATGTAGGCTTCGACATTTCGGCCTATTTGATGACCTAGAGCCTTAGCTATTAAACGTGAAAAGTTGGCTCCGGCATTCCGAAGGCCAAAAGGCATTCTTACATAGCAAAATACTCCGGAAGAAGTTATGAAGCTTGTCTTGGCCTCGTCTTCGCGTTTCAGCCAGACTTGATGATACCCGGAATAAGCGTCGAGGAAGCTTAGCAATTCAGAGCCTGTTGTGGAATCCACCAGTTGATCTATTGGGGGCATCGGGTAGGGGTCTCGCGGGCATGCTTTATTTAATGAAGTAAAGTCGGTACACATGCGCCATTTGTTCGAGTCCTTCTTCCTTACAAAAACAGGGTTAGCCAACCACTCGGTATGGGCTACTTCCCTAATGATGCCAGCCCTTAACAATTTCTCTACTTCGGTCTTGGCGAGGCTTGCTCTTTCTGTAGACAGCTTGCGGAGCCCCTGGCGCACTAGCCTGGCCTTCGGGTTGACAAGCAGGCTATGCTCGATGATGCTTCGATCCACCCCGGTGATGTCTTCGTCGGTCCAGGCAAAGACGTCTAGATTCTAATTGACGACTTCTTCCAATGAGGCGGTTATCTCCGGGGGTAGCCCTTTGCTGAACTGCACTGGATATTCTTTGCCATCTTTTGAAATTATCCTCGTCTCGACTTCACCTTCTGGGCTCGGCTTGAGAGAGATTCCTTTTGAAAGGTTTGAGACCTCCGGTGCTTCTCCAGCGACCTCCGTTGCCTCTTCGGCGCCTTCTGCTACGCTGTGTACGTGCCGGGGGTCAATCGGTTGCCCGTGACCATACTCCGTTCTCCGAGCTACAGCTTGGTCTCCTGCAATAGTAAGCACTCCACCTTGCGTGGGCATCTTGAGACAAAGATAATTGTGGTGCGCTATAGCCCCGAACTGGTTCAGCATCCCTCTTCCGAAGATTGCATTGTAAGCATAGGGGGCGTCAACAACATCGAAGATCACCTCTTCTATCCCGGCCTGAGGCCCCTCTCCGAAGGCAACCTCGAGGCCTATCTGGCCGAGGGCATCGAGAGGCGGTCCTGAGAACCCTTGGAGCGGCCGGTGAGGAGCCATGCTGAATAGCATGGGCCTCATGGCTCCAGATGTGATGAGTCATTGTCAACGATAGTCAAAGGGGACAAAAGAAGAAGAGATCTGTTGTTTCATGGGCCCCGTGTGACTCAGGTACACGGGCAGTGAGCGATTGTAGGGCAGAGGAGGCTGCGAAGTCGGGCTGGCCCAATCTGGGTACATGGGCTAGAAGCAGTAGAAGACCCACTGGGCTGTTGACCAGGACTGACTCAGGTACACGGGCGGTGAGTGATTGCCGAACTGAGAGAGCTGCGGAATCGGGCCGGCCCAATCCGGGTACCTGGTGCAAATCCGGTGGAGGCTTTGTCAGTTTCGGCGCAAAATTGACGACCGTTGATCTTGTATCCGATTGTCCAGAAGAGAAGCCATAGTCGCTACGAAAACTTAGCTTCCGGATAAGTCATCTGTAACTCTAGGCCCACAGTCAGTCAGTCGTGTCTGTAAAAATACCTAAGGGCAGTAGAGTCTTTTCCTTTATTCTTGCGTCTGTAAAAACCCTAAGGGGCTGGTAGAATATTCCTAGTGTTGGGCAGCCTATAAATAGGGCCCCAATCCCTAGGGTTTGGACTACCCTTCTAGAAATCACTTTTTCAATCATCCCTTGGGTCATTTTGTTCCTGCGTGCTTTTTTCTCTCTCCCTGTGTGCGCCGCCAGGCAACCTCCTGTTCTTCCTGAGATTCATTTGGCTCTTTACTGTTTGGAAGCTTTTATTCCTATTGATTCTCATGTGCAACACTTCATTTAAGGTTCTGTTGGTTCGGTTTGCACACAACTAATTTATTCCTAAGCAGAAGCTTCTCTGTGGCTTCTGTTTGTTCTTCACAAGAGTACTAGTTCTTGTGGCTGGTAGCAAGTAGTACTACTTTTCTGTAGCTACAGTATGCTAGTACTTTACCCTTGCTTTTCCTGTGTTGCTTTTTGATCGAGTTGGCAGGGTCAAACTCCCTTTTCTTGTGTGAAGTCCAACTCTGTGTAGCAGACTTCGAATCTGCAAGCTTCGAATCAGCAGACTTCGAATCTGCAGACTTAGAATCTTCAAGCTTCGAATCTGCAGACTTCGAATCAGCAGACTTCGAATCAGCAGACTTCGAATCAGCAGACTTCGAATCTGCAGGCTTCGAATCTACATACTTTGAATCTGCAGGCTTCGAATCTGCATACTTCGAATCTGCATACTTCGAATCTACATACTTCGAATCTGCAGGCTTCGAATCTGCAACCTCCGAATCTGCAACCTTCGAATCTGCAACCTCCGAATCTGCAACCTTCGAATCTGCAACCTCCAAATCTGCAACCTTCGAATCTGCAACCTCCGAATCTGCAACCTTCTAATCTGCAACCTCTGAATCAGCAGACTTCGAATCTGCAGACTTAGTCAATCTGTTCTCGCTTTGCTGTTTAGTTTTTTGCGTTGGGTTTTGGGAGCAGGCCATTGATTCGAAAGAATTTTTAGGCGCCCATTCACCCCCCCCCTCTGGTCGCTACTTTCGGTCCTACAAGTGGTATCAGAGCTTGGTTAGGGTTTTTCCATACCTTAACCGGTTCTAAACCCCGGTAGTGACCATGAGGTCTCCTGGCAAGGTCCCGTCCTTGGAAGCCTATGGCTATAACTATTGGAAGACTCGCATGCGAGCCTATCTCATGAGCCAGGGTTCGGACATTTGGGACATTTGCGTTCACACCGCGTTTGTCATATTGCCAGTCACTGAGCAGGGTACTGCTGGTATCATTGCTCAGCATCTGAGCAACAGTAAGGCTGTGAACATTTTGTTTTCTGGTTTAGGTCCCACTGAGTTTGAGCGTGTGAGTCATCTCTCCACTGCGAGAGAGATCTGGGCAACCCTCAAGGCACACCATGAGGGAACAGCCAGGTCAAGGCTCGGCTCTATCAGACCTACCAGCGTGAGTACGAGAACTTAACACAGAAGCCGGGTCAATCTATTGAAGCCTTGTTTGGTCGTTTTGAATCGATCATTAACAAGCTTCGGGACAACAAGGCTGAGGGTGCTCAGTTAGTCTCAGATCACGAGCAGGCGCTCAAGGTTCTCCATACCTTGGACCCAAAGATCTGGGAGATCAAGGTATCCTCTATCGTTGAGAGCACTTCTTACGATACCTTGACCATTTCTGAGTTATTTAGCAAGCTGAAGGCCACTGAGGTAGTTATCCAGTTGAGATCAAATCTCACTGGTTCTGGATCAAAATCCCTGGCCCTTGCTACACCTTCTGTTGATCCCTCTGTTGTGAGCTGTGCTGGGTTCTCTTTGATGTCTATCACTGAGGACCAGCTTGAGTCTTTGGGAGATGATGATTTGTGTCTGTTTAACAACCGGGTGCGTCGTGTCTATGACAAGAGAATGTTCAAAAGACACGGCACAAAATCCGGATGCTTTGAGTGTGGTGATCCAGGACACTTCATCGCCGACTGCCCCAAACGCAATGGACACAAGAAGGGCACCGGTGGCCGCTTCCATGACTCCGGCAAGCATGAGAGCTCATCCTTCAACAAGGGCAAGCCGAAGACCCGATTCTTCAAGAAGGCCTTGAAGGACTACCGGCGAGAAAACAAGAAGCGCGACAAGGCCTTCTTCGCCGAGATGGAGAAGATCTACTCCAAGCAGTCCACGTCTTCTTCCTCTTCATCAAGCTCAAGCGATGAGGAGATCGTCATCAGGAAGGGGAAGGACAAGGACAATCCGGCGGGCCTCTGCTTCATGGCCTTCGGAGACAAGCCGAAGAGCCGCTCACACCAGCGCCGAAGATCCCGCAAGAGCTTCTGTTCAATGGCTCTTGGGGATAAGGAAGAAAAGAGCTCCTCCGACGACTCCGACGACGACAACAAGGTATAATCCTACGAGCGCGAAATCGTTGATTTACTTGAGAGCAATCGTCAGGAGTTGAAATATCTGGAAAAACTGCTTAGGGGGGCTAAGAAGAGGATAGATGAGTTAGAGAGTGAGCTTGCCGTGGCCAACGGCAGAATTGAGAGTCTATCTTCTTCCCTTGCTTGGGTGATAGCAGTGAGTGCCCGAAGTGTGAGGTGCTTTTGTGTGACCTGTCGACTCTGAAGTCCAGGTACACAGAAAGGGATAATGAGAGGGACGCTTTGGCCACTGAGCTTGAAAGCGCTCAGCTGGAGCTGAAAGATGCTCAAGCCACTGTTGTCGCACCCTGTGTTGATTGCCCATCTCATCTAGCTGTCTTAGCTGAGCTGAAATCCAAGGGCGATGAACAGTTGGGTGATTTGGAGAGGTTGAGAGCTGAGCTTGCACAGACTAGGCTAGAGCTTGAGACATTGTCAGTTCCACCCACTGTTTGTGAGAACTGTCTGTCTCTTAGAATGGAATTGATTAAGCTAAAAGCCGAGAAGTTTGTTCAAGTAGAGAGTGAGTGTGAGACCTGCTTGTCTCAGGTAGAGGTTCTAGCTTCCTTGAGAGAGGAGCTAGCAGATTCTCAGAATGAGAACTTTTACCTCCGTTCTATCTTGAGTTGGATCAGTGCCAGAGAGCCACAGCTTGGCATGATGATCCAGCAGTTTAAGAGGCAGGATGGGTTTGGGGTAGGTTACACCTACACCAAGGCTGACTTCGAGAGTGCCATTAGCCGGGCAGTGGAGTGGAGTAAAATGACTCCTGAGCAGAGATACCCTAAGACTCACTCCACTAAATCTTCCCAGGCTTGTCAGCCCAAGGATGGAGTAATCCATGAACCACCAAAAGCTCCACCCAAGAAGCCTATCTGGGTTCCAAAGCCCAAAGACCTCCACTCTGCTCTGGACTCTCTTCCTAGACCCTCTCAACCAAAGAATACCACACCAAACACTACCAAGCCCAAACATCCCAAGCCTCAACCACATCCCAAGAAGCCCACCTATCATTGTGAGTACTGTCAGAGAGACGGGCATCTTGCGGAGTTTTGCTTTAGGAGGAAGCGGGTTGAGAGAGTAGAGAGGGCTCGTAATGGTCAGGAGCAGTTCTACCAGCAGGGTGGTAGACTGCGTGTTCCTCATCGCGGGGAGAGGCTGGAGGCCAGGCCGCGTCGTGTAGGTGGTGGTAGAGGAGACGTCTTTCTTGCCCGTGCTCCAGTTGGTGGTGTCCGTTCCGGTAGAGTTCCAGGCCATGTTGGCTACGGTCCTGGACCTCGTGGCCGTAGGGTTAGGCAGAACCGAGGACCGCGCTTTGAGCCACGTTTTGGTCCAAACTCTTTTGATGGTTTTCGCTTTCCATCTTTTGAGCAGATGGCTCGACACTGGTTTAGCTCTTTTGCTAAACCTGGTGCTGGACCATTTGCTCCCACTTACAGCCACTGATTGTGTAGGACCGGGGACAGGAGGATGTTTGGATCATGGACTCAGGATGCTCTCGCCACATGACGGGACATCGCAGATGGTTCTCCAGTCTC